>JAPQWV010000291.1:0-747000 GCA_027422505.1 Craterostigma plantagineum | reverse complement strand
TATTGAACTGTCTGCAATAGGTAATTGACATTGAAGAAATGGCTTGGGCTCCAAAGTATGGACTGAAAGGGATGATCGATGCATCTGTGCGAGTAATAGTGGACTCTGAGGGAACCAGTGAAACAATTATGCCTCTGGAATTCAAGACAGGGAAGGGAACTAGTGGACAGGTAAGTATGTTGCTAGGCAAATGAATAGAAGTTCATGTCAACCAGCATACGTATTAACATGCATTTCAATGATCAAACTCGAGCTTAATTTGAAAGTTTGGCCTCCTTATCTTGCAATTTACACATCGCTTTCATGTAAATCTGTATTGTGTTGTGCAGGTTGCCATGGAACACAATGCACAAGTGATGTTGTATACACTTCTAATGTCAGAACGGTGTGTAGTTCTGTGAGATTTGCTTCGTGTGTCATATTTTATTAATGAATGTTATTGTATTGCATAATATGTGAGCTAAACTCCTTTGTCATATATTTTAGATACATGATGAATATTGAGTATGGCCTGCTGTACTATCTCCACACAGACCAAACACAGGTACAATCCGTGTCTGCTTTTTCTGCTAACGTTGTGCCATGAGTTTGATAATCTCTGAGATGGAACATATATCTGTAGGGAATCTCAGTTAAAAGATCCAACTTAATTGGGCTCATTATGCGCCGCAATGAACTTGCAAGCGATCTTCTTAAGGCATTAACGACGCAGCAGTTGCCAGCAATGATACAAGTAACTGGAACTCTGATTAGTTTTTAGTTCTCTAGGAACAGTCTTCCTATTTCTGATTGAATCTATACCTTGCAGAGTTCAAGTATATGTGGAAATTGTCGCCATCTCAGTGTTTGTGCAGTATATCATAAGGTCTGCCATTGCTCAGCAATATTTTCTACAGTGTTTCATTTTTAGACAGTATTGGGTATTTCTTGTGGCGCACACGATAGAGAGAAATACCAATATCTCTGAGCTGAAACTTCATTATCCAGAAATAAATTTCCCGTTTGAACTTCTTTTTGTTGTCCTCAACTCTGGTAAAACCTTAAGGAAGGTGAAGCTTCCGTTATTTAGAATGTACAACTATACTCGACCTCATACATGGAGTGATATATCTGTGTGGCTTTTCTGCATTTGAGGCTACAGTCATGTGATATGCAACTCCCTTTAAGTTCTCCTCTAAATACATGATCCTGTCATTTGTAATGGTGAAGGCACATGGTGGAACTACTGCAGGAAGTGGACTGGGCGATGTATATGATTCACTTATCTACCATTTAAATGACAGCCATTCTCTTTTTCTAAAGAAATGGGAGAGATTGATAGATCTGGAAGCTCAACATGTGGAGGTAGTATATACTGATTAGCAACAGCTGGTCTAAAACATTATACTAAGTTTTTCAAATTTTGGTTTTGAAGAGAGATCGGTGGCCAGAAAATTCAACAAAAGATCACCAGCCTCATAGCCTGCCATCTCTTGTTCTGGATGCTTCACTTAAATCATCCCACAAAAACAAAAATGGCAACCAGTTTGTTTACCATTTTAGGAGCCAAGGATCTCTATCACCTCCATCCTGCTCTGAAGACCTGCATGAAAGTGCTACGAGTTCCTCTTCTCTATATCCTATGCTAAAGAGTGGGGACTATGTGGTATGTTACTATGCTTCCTAATTGGTTTTAGATATTCAGGCTTTCCTGGCATTCTGAATTCGATTTTTTGAAGTATAGGCTTGCATGCTAGAGTTGCAATTTTTGTCATTTCATAGCATTTGGTCCTTCTTCGTATTGTTTTTCCTCTTATACTGCTATTATTTAAACAAGTCCTTGTTGCATTAGATACTGAGCACAGAACCTGGACGGCAACGAGTTGCTAATGGGGTTGTAGTAGAGACTGGAAATTCTCATATTTCTGTAAGTAACTCTACTAATAACTTTATTATGTCATCAGTCAGTTATAGCTGGTTCACGTTTGTCATGCTAAAAAAATTGTAAAAATGAGAAAATATGTGAAGACTAATGATTAATTTCAATCAAATAAAACTGAATATTTCTGGGATTTTCAATCATTCAGATATCTTTCGGGAAGCGTTTAAGGCTTCCAGGTCACAGTTCTGGTTCAATGACAGAAACCTTCAGCAGCAATCATGGCGAATTGACAAAGATGAAGCAACCACATCATTTGCAATCATGAGGTGAGCAGGATTTCATGTTATTATACAAGGTAGCTAAAACAATTCTAAACAGATAACTGACACTTGTATGTATTAGGTACAATCTGATACAAGTGTTTCTGAATAATGAAAGTAGTTCGCGTATGAGAAAGGTGGTTGTTGACCTCAAGGTGAATTTTTTTGTACTACATGAAATTATCGTTTTGCAAAGAAAAATATCACCATATAAGTATATAACCTCGTCAGCTTGTCTGTTAATGCCTTGGATGCAGGCTCCAAGATTTGACAGTGGCTGCATATATAGTCAAGACCCTTCAATTTCATATGTACAGTCTGAGAAAAGTCTGAATGATGATCAGAGAAGAGCAATTATCAAAGTCATTGTGTTATATTCAACTTCTTATTACCCGCCATTCTAAATTTTCTTTCATTATTGGTTCTCTAGAAACATATGTGACTTTTGTTCAGATACTCACAGCAAAAGATTATGCCCTTATTTTGGGAATGCCTGGAACTGGAAAAACATCTACTATGGTTCACGCTGTCAAGGCTTTGCTCATAAGAGGCGCATCCATTTTGCTAACATCCTACACGAATTCAGCAGTTGACAATTTATTGATCAAACTGAAAGCTCAGGTCGCTATTTCTCCTCGCTCTATCAATTTCTGTTCTTACTTCGTAATCATTGATATTGTTGTCTGAATGCTTGAGAAGTTTTTTCAGGGAATAGAGTTTATAAGAATTGGCAAATCTGAGGTGGTACATGAGGAAGTTAGTGAGAACTGCCTATCAGGTTGCCCTTGGTTTGTGTCAAATTATTTCTCATGAACCAAATGACTGATAATTCGATCTGTTTTTCCATGCCAGCAACAAATACTCACGGTATTCGAGAAAAGTTGGGTAAAATCAAAGTCGTTGGCGTTACGTGCTTGGGTATAAATAGTCCTTTGCTCGCAAATACAACATTTGATATATGCATCATGGACGAAGCGGGACAAATTGCACTGCCGGTATAGTTTCTCCCATTATATAGCACCAGCCATTCTTTCTATTCTCTCATATATGCAAGGCAGCATATCCATGAAATACCCATTTCTTAATCAAGGTATCATTGGGACCACTGATGCTTGCGTCAAAATTTGTCCTTGTTGGGGATCATTATCAATTACCACCACTTGTCCAGGTGTTTTTCTTTCTCACCTATTTCTGCATTGCTCGTTTTGGTTTTCCCCTTGCTGAGAATACTCAAATTGCACAACAGAGTCCAGCAGCCAAGGAGAATGGGATGAGTGTAAGCCTTTTCTGTAGACTTTCAGAAGCACATCCACATGCCATTTCCCCTTTGCAGTGCCAGGTACCTACTCAAGTGCTGTGAAATTTTGCTATTTCATTTTATTAAAGGGAAACTAATTTCACCTTTTTCTTTTATCCCGAACCAACATGCAGTACCGTATGTGTGCAGCCATCATGGAACTATCAAATTGTTTAATTTATGGAAACAAATTGCGTTGTGGTTCTTCTGAGATAGAGCACGCAAAACTCAGATACAAATGTTCACCTTCAGCAGTGTCATGGTTGATGGAGGTTTGACGAGCTTTTTCTTATGCAACTTAATCCGTCGCATACTACTACTTTTCCAAGAGTAAACGTTTGATATCAAAGATAAATGTTCCCACCACCTTCACATCAGGTTGATGATTACCTTTTGTTATGTGGCCTTTACCGCTGATGCAATGGCCTATCTATGAGAAAAGTTGAAATAAGACTTCTATCTATAAAGTGCCCCTTGCATTGCATATTTTTCTTGGGCATTACATGATAGCTTACCGTAGTCAATCTGAGCAGGTTCTGGACCCAGGTCAACCTGTCGTATTTCTTAACACAGGTCATTCAACGGCTCCAATTTTGAGTGAATGAAGGTGATAACGTGTAATAACATACTGATGTTGACGTTGGTTTTGTCTTTCAACGCAGATTTCTTACCTGCATATGAATCAAATGATCGCAGAGCCCTGAACAACCCACTTGAAGCATATATCACTGCAGAGGTGAAGCTAAATTCTAACTTAACTTAGAAGAAACATGCTTCATGAATTTACGACCATATCTTTGCATGATCCGTTAACCTTTGCTGACCTACTGTTATCAAAAAGCCCCCTGCATAGTTAATTTTATTTTGATAGGTTATCAAAGCACTCGTGGTTCGGGGCATTGAAGGGCAAGATATTGGGATCATTACTCCCTACAATGCTCAGGTGAAGCTTCTCCAAGAAATTGTATCTGAACCAGTGGAGATCAATACAATTGATAAATATCAGGTAATACCTAAAATCCCCGAAAACCTCCCATCAGCACCAACCGGAATGCACTCTTTTGGTGCAAGAAGAACTTCATCAGCTTCATAAATCCATCCATTTATGTGGGAGATGAGTTGATCCTTAACTATTATCTGCTGAAACCAGGGAAGGGACAAGGACTGCATATTGGTTTCCTTGTGAGGTCAAGTGAAAAACCAGTGAATAACAACAACACATCTTCACTGCTTGGGGACTGGCACAGAATCAACGTGGCCCTCACACGTGCAAAGGTTTTGCTGTCTTAACTTTCTTAGGAACTATAAATTGCTCAAGCGAACTATGAAGAGTTGCAAAGGCAACCATCCTTGTTAAATAATACTAATCGAGTATTGTCTTTTCTTATATGTTGGAACAGAAAAAGCTAATCATGATAGGATCTTGCGGAACACTTTCGAGGGTGCCATTGCTAAAACTTCTGATAGAGAAGGTCCAAGAGCTTAATGGCATGCTAGTGGTCTCAAAGAAGGATATTGACTACAATGATGTTGAGCTCAAGGGATTTGCATGAATCGTAGGAGGAAACCGATGGCACTTGTAAATAATTTCAGCTCTTTATGTAAAGGATAATTGAAGTTTCTCCACCCTCGTTAATAGAGGAAGTGGACTGTTATTTGTAACTTTTTCTTTTCTTCGTTTGAGATAATGTAGGAGCTTTTTATAGAGAGAAAGGGATGATCTTGTCAGATCAGATAATCAACGCTGTAAAACTGACACGGACGAAAAAAACGAAAGTTGAATTCTGAGCTAAAAGAGTACCACATTCGACCCTAAAGTAACAAAAGCCTCAAACTACTTGCGACGTCATCAAAACGAAAGGCAAAGCATATTGCATCGTATCCTAATTAATAACCTCTTGAGAGATGTCAATCGCCTCCTCGACGTTGACGTCTTTGGCCTCATACTCCTCTTCTTCGCCTTCGCTGCTTTCACCATCACGCAGTTTCTGCCTCTCAAGCTTCTCTTCTTCGTGCATATGCTTCCATTCCGCGACCCACTTATCCCATTCCTCCTTCAACGCCTTCCTCTTCTCACGGTCTTGTTCGCTAAGCAGCAGGGAAACGTCTTGATCCTCAGCTTCGTACTTCTTGCTATATTTTTTGAGGTTCTTTGCAATCTCTTCCTCCTTCTCAGGGCTCAACAAAGACGGTGGCCTTGGCCTCCACAAGAACTGCACCGAATGCAGTCGTAATACGTGACGTTACAGTCCATCATGTTGTTATAATACGGTAATCCATCACATTTTTTGTTCGTTATTTGCAAGCAAGAGCAAGGAAATGACTTTTTTACTTGGTAGAAATGATCTCTGAGAATTCTGTACAGTAGTTTCCCGCAGAAGGACCATACGTTGAATCCATTCTCCATTTCATGGACAGAGGTGACTGCTGTTACTACATACCTAATCAAGGGGATGTGCAGAACAAAACGTTAGCTTGAACATAAGCCACAAATAGAATTAGGGACTTTTACGGGAGAAACGAAAAAGAAAATTCATATTTGTGAAGATACGGAGTATTAATCTACCTTCCAGTTGGATCCCATTCGACATCTGTAGCCATGAAATGCTCGGTTTGTGCCATGGTCTCAAGCTCATCGACATTGTAAAACTCCAACTGTCCATTGAAACCTTTCAAACCAGCAAATAGAATGAAGCGGCCGGCAGGGGACCAGTAAAGCGCGTTTGCTTGCTTTCCCTTGAGCGTGGTGAGTTTTGTAACACGGTTATTAGCACCACGCATGGTGTAGAAACTCACGTCGGGCCTTGGATTGTCACCATGGATGACTGCGAATCTGTGGCCTTTGGGCTCCCAAGCAAATGCAATGATTTTGTCATTCTTATTCTCAAGCTCCAAAACTTCGATTGGAATGTCTCGCTCTCTGATCCTAAATAGTTCAAAGCCAGTGTATGTGCTCTTTGGTTTTTCGTATAGCGATCAACTTTGACTGCAAGGTAATCTCCGTTGCTTTGCCAATACATCTTGCAGTCACTGACGCTGAATAGATTCTTCTGCCTCAACTCTTCTTTGCCGGGGATTTGCAGAAGAGTAACCTGCAAATAACATGTAGAAACAAAAATTAAATAACAGGTAAGATCTTAACCAAGAAAATACACATAGGTCTTATGTTTCTTGATTATACCCTAGCAGGTTGATTTCCTCCACCCAGTTCAGGAACAAATATTGCCAGTATGGGATCTATAGGAGACCAGCTGAAATCAACGATATTGTCGACCTTGATAGTTTTCTTGCCAACAAGCTCGAATGTTTCGGTCTCATAAACTGAGATACAATTTTTTCCTACTCTGGCAACATACTTGTCATCTCTTCCACCGCCCCATCTATAACAAAGAGTCCCATTGGAAATGAAACTAGTCTCTCGCTGAACTCTGACATTAAAATGTCAACTCAAGAAAGCATATAAGTTACCTGAAAACAGGCCATGTAACACCACTAACACCACCAGTTCCTCCCACTGAAAATTCATCAGCAGTGCCGCTGAATTTCTTAACTTCTCCAGTTCTCATATCAAAAATATTGAAGAAGACCATCTGAAAGAAAAGAAAATAATGTAATTCATACATTAGGTCATCAGAACAGTAAGAAGAGAAAATCATAATATTTACATGAGTGTCAAGGGGATTGCTTGGTTCATGGCTGCTGTAGGTCACCAAAAATTTCTCACCAGGAGAAAAATCAAACATTTTGACCTGCAATAAGAATAACATTATAGATAAATGAACGTAGTTGAGTTTCCACATATCACTAGATTAAGAGAAGGAAAAAAAACCATGGGATGACCACATCGCATCAGGCGGTCAAAGGAGTCTGCACCACCCCAAACAATAGCACCCTGCTTGTGCACGGTGGCGAAGTAAGTTCCCAAGGGGGACCATTGCACAAAACCTTCTGTCCAGTACTGCACGAAGATAAAAATGAATATAAGAAACTAGCATGTCTCCAGATCAAGAACAGGCTCATGACCGCTTAAGACATGAACGTCGATGCTGTTGTTCTTTCAGGAAAACCGCAAGCAGGAGATCAATAACACAAGTGCAAGCACTATGGTAATACTACATCCATACAGGTTTTTTGAAAACAAGCTCGGGCTTTGCTTGTCTTGCATCATTCCATAGAATCTCAGTATCTGACCCAGATCGAATAACGAATTGGTCTCTGGCCTTTTCATCAGTCAACCACTTTTGTAGATAGTCCTGAAGGATATCATTACGTACATTCAGAGTCAGAATAATGGGGAAGAAACTCAATCAAGAAAATAGAGGAATTTATCATGCCTCTTCAGGAGTTTTTGATAATGGAAAAGAAACTCTATCATGTCAGTTGTCTAGATCAGTCAGGTACATGTTTTTGTTTGTTGCACTCCTGAGTGAGTATGCATGTGTGCGCATAAGTGTGTATGTTCGCACACGTAAAAGAGAGAGAGAGAGAGAGAGAGAGAGAGAGAGAGAGAGAGAGAGAGAGAGAGAGAGAGAGAGAGAGACCCTAGCAACATAAGGCTTTGTTTCTGGGGGAGCCCACTCCTCCGGAACCTTCATGAACTTGTCAATGTCATTGAACATGTTCACAGCAAATTCATGGGATTTGTCTAAGTTGAACCTGTGAGTCTTGTTCCTGGCAACTTCAGCATCCTGGAAGAAAAAAAGATATCAAACCCTGACAGCTACTAGCTATTTCACAAAGGCGATTAACGTGCCATGCACGAGTGCTTTGTTCTTCTTAGAATGCACGACCCACAATATGACACAAATAAAAAAATGATGTCCAATGAACGGCGCGAGGGAGAAAAAAACTCAGTTGTCCATTTAGCCAGCAACTAAAAGAGAATTACTCAAATAAATCTCAATTGTCAATTGTCCATTCAGCCAGCAGCTAACAATTCTACAACCATAATCACGTCACCTGTTGATTAGTAAACTCAATAAAACAGTATCCAAGGGTCTTCCCTGTATCAGGATCAAAAGGCATGAACAGTCCGTTCTCCTTAATCACACCGTAATGACCATATATTTCCGAACCACCCCCTCTAATTTCTCGAATTTTTCTTTCGGAACAACAGGCAATTTGTCCACAACAATTATGGTTCCGAAATCCTCCTCAGATTCCAGTGATTCCTCTTCCCTCAAATCCTCATCATCACTACAGAATAAAAAACCCAGAAAAAGAATATCAATATAAATACAAACTTCGAGAAACACACATACAAAACTCCCGGGGAATCTGCATAAAAAATCCAAAATTAAATATACAAATCCTACAGTCATGGCATCAAACTACTACAGAAGGCACGCCACATATCAACAAAATGCGCAAAGGAAAAAAAAAAACCACAGAAACAAGACGGATACCTGACGACGCCGAGGTCGTCGCCAGGCGGCAGTTTAACCGAATCCAAATCAATTTCCGCCAAATCGATCTTAAGACGTGACGCGATCGATTGTATGTCTTCCAACGTAATACCATCTTCCACGGCCATTGTCGCTGAAAACCTCTGTACGCAGCTGCGTCGATCGACCTAGCTAGAAACGATAGTACTCTCTGCCACAGACCTCTCAGCTCAACAAGGTGGTGGCGTACAGTACAGTTCCAATGCAAGGAGACGACGATACCCTAGAATTTCATAATAATAATTACAAAATAATAATAATAATAATAATAATAATAATAATAAATAAGTGTTGAGTCCTTGACGGGCTACAAGGTAAGAAATTGGGCCAAAACAGAGTCCGCTAGGAAATAATGCTATTTTAGGAAAATATTAGCCCAATCGAGCATATTGTGAATATTAATTGCGTGATTTTGTTAATATATTTTACAAAATACCCATATTTTATTAATAAAAATAATCTATTGAAACATTTAAATACACTATATATATATATTATTTTATGAGTTATTTTACTTTAAATTAATCAAAAGATGAGTTGTTTGTAATGATAAATCATAATAAATCAATAATTTTTTTATACGTGATTTACTCTACTTACAAGTCTAATCTTGATTTACCTATTCAGTTGGATATAACTCAGCGCCAATCAAAATAGCACATGCGTAATGTTATTTAGTGAAACACACGTATGTGCTTTTTAACATGATTAGAGTACATACAAAGGTCATGCAAAAAAAATTCCACTTTGTTCTTCAGTATGCAAAAAAAAAAAAAAAAAACCTCAGAATTTCAAGGATGAAGGGCAGGCGCAGCGCCACCTCCCAATCCCATCTTCTTCCCTAAGAACGCGAGCTGTTCGACGAATTCTCCACCCGTAAGAATCTCCGTGGTCCCATACACGACGTGCCTCTGAGGCTGTTGACGCCGAGCGTATTCGTTCAAGCTTCCATACTCCACATAATTCCCGCCGCCGATCACAAACACAATCGCCTCTTTAAAAGGGCCCCTTGCTAAGGTGGGACCCACCCTGCCCGGGCGCTGACTTGGCTGCCCGAGGGTCGAATAACACGTAAGATTCAGTCTCGGGACTGTTAGGCTTACCCTCCATCAAAGCATCGACGGCTCTAATAAGCGCCAACTGATGATCGCCCGAGAGTAGGTTTTTAACCCCAGCGGTCACTGCGCTTAGGGCAAACGTCTGACCGAGCTCTGCCCATAGCCTATGTTCCCTCTGCTCGCCGAGTTGTTAGCCGATGCAAGAGAAACGTTCAGCGACTTCATCTTTTTCACGTATTGGAATGCGCTCGTATCGACCTCAGATTCCCTCAGAGCAGATTCAACTGCTTCGATCTCTGACGAGGCGATGCTCTCCGAGGAGATGAGGTATAGTAAGGCGAAACGCAGCTTATCCATGTTCGTGCCTTTGCCCTTCAACACAGCCATGAGTTCGTTGCGATCTATCCCGCCCCTATTCATCATTTCGCTCTCCTTCTTGGAGAACGAATCTAAAGATCTCTCTTTGATCTCGCTTAACAGTGCAGTGGCGATATTCGTGTGCTTATCGATGACCTGTTTCCTCTCTGTCAATTGGGGTAAAGAGTTCACCGCGTTCATCAGATGCTTTGTGTTTCCAATCAGATCTGTGCCGTCGAACTCAGCCCCAGAATCACCGCCCGTGCGTCGATTCACATCTTCGACGTCTTTCTTGTACTTGTTCAGTTGTGCTTCGATCTCCACAGCTACCTCGGGGAACTCCAACGACCCATTGGCAGACCAAAATGGGTCCATGTAATCGAGTTCGTAAGATTTCATCCCACCCTTTTCGCCTTTCACATTCAGTCTGTTCAGTCTCAGACCAAGGACGTCGTGGACAAGTGGTTTGTACCTAAAATCGTGTTGTATGACCACAGACATGTCGAAATTCCTATCGAATATGCACAGTACGGGTCTTTGGAAAGAACTTGCGAAATTCCCGCCTTCGGTGAACAGATTGTTCTTCGACAGCAGATGATCTCGGAGCCTCTGATCGAGCATTGAAGCAACCATCTCAGCGGGCCCACCACGAGGGCACCTGATAATCGGGACAACTGCCAGGGTTGCCAAGACACAGAACAAACCTCCCACGATCTTCTCTATTATCTCCTCAATCTCCTTATCGCCAGCAGACGGATCGTTCAACTGAACGTAACAGTTCTTGTTGCCAAGCGAGAAAAAATTGTCCTCGAGCGTAACAAACTCCAAATACTGGTCGTGCACCTTCGAGATCCTCTGAATCGATTCTGAAGCAATTGTTCCTGAAGAATGATATAAGATACAAGTCGATGCATCAAATAGGGTGATACTGAGGTCACATGACAGTAAATTCTCAACAGTTTCTGGCAAAAGATCACACAAGCTAATCCGACAAGTTCAGCATATATAGCTCACTAGAACTAAAAATCTTGTCCTTCACTCAAGTCGAGAGATAATAATACCTGTGGCAACTTCCTCGAGGAGAGGTCGGGGGATCGAAGAAGAGAAGTTTAGATGGAACGAGTCATAAAGGGCTTTGGAGGCATCGGAGATTATACGCTGCACATTGCGAGGCGTGGGCTGGAGGAAATACACGGCAGGGACGTCGAGCACTGGGTTTCTTTCCTTGTCCAAGAGGAAGTAGAGTGTGACGCCATGTTTGCGCAAATCTTTGACGTGGATTAACGGGGACAGTATGTCCTGGCAGAATCTGTCATAGATCAAGATTTTGTATACATTTTCATCAGCAGTTCCACCAGGTGCATTCACCGCTTGGTTCAGATTCAGCATCCTGATTATGCATTCTGCGACGTTCAAAATTTCGAATTCCATTCTTTGAGCGAAAATTTTGAAGTTAATCCTCTCAGAACTACAGATTGGTCAATCAATGGATAGTAAATCCAAACACCCACGTAGGCAGATAATGATTAAACAGTGAAACACACAAAAGAAATCACCTACATCAAACTTCATTTCGGTCAATTTACAATTCATCTGAGACAGAAAAGTTCGTAAAATAATCGTCACACTACTCCACAAAACATAAACTCACATATACGAGGATCCGTTTACCTGTTTGCTTCTGACGAAGATTTAACGCCATCTTGAGGCAGAGCTGAAATCGATCCCAGTATCCAAAATCGAAGAACAGATCCGAAAGATGAACCTATACTCAGCAAAATCGCGAGATCTTGAGCTTGAAGTTACCGACAACTCGTGAAGAAGCAGATCCAATTATGGTCTGTTCTGTTCAGCTGGGGGTTTCAATAACTTGTACCTCATGCATAGATCGTGGTACAAACAAACATCTCGCCTCCATAAACAGCGGGTTTTGACCCGAACCATCATTGAACTATTTTGGGCCTTATATTCTGTTTGTTGGGCTTTACGGGCCCCATTCAATGTCTCTACTCTCCACATGCGATTGATCCATAATTCACTTTTTTAAGATTTATTATTAACTACTATCATCATTGATTATCTATACTATTATATAAATGCTCGGCGAGGGGTACAAACCGTCAAATTGGCTTCTAATTTGGTATGCATCATTTATCAATTACCAGTCACAAGTTTCCAAGTGTCCTTTTTTTATATTTATTAATTATTATTACGGAAAAAAAAGGAGAAAGAGCCAAACTTTTATTCCACCCACGTTTTGATGGAGAGACAACTGCCATAAGCCATTAAAGAAACTGCCCTCCGACACAAAATATATTAACTTTTTTTTTCACAAACATTTGACTGTGCGGATTTTACTAGTGTAATGTAAGTCCTAAGGATAATTTGTTCGGATATTCAAATAAAATTCCTGTACTAGTTTATAGTTTATACAAACATGCTGGGAAAATTAGCCTTTCGATTCATAGGATTGTGTGGGGATAAAACTCGCACGATAAAAACGAAGTGTAAAATGCGTTTCATCCATTATTAAAGTTGCATTAAACATGTATTGTGAGACATCCGTACATTTTTATTTCCAAGTGGGAAAGAATCCAAGAATAACGACAAGACTTTTACTACAACTAATCCCTTTCCCTTCATCAAGATGTCTTCAACAGCATAGCTGTCGTCTCTCACCATATCGTAAAGCTAAGGCACTTCTTGTAATAACAATTTTCAAAAGCCCCCCTCCAAAAAACAGCAGCAAAAAAAGATGCCTACAAACGATAATCATCAATCTCCCATAAAAACCCTAGTCGTCCTCGTCCAAGAAAACCGTTCCTTCGATCACATGCTAGGATGGCTCAAAACCCTAAACCCAGAAATCGAAGGAGTCGACGGCTCGGAGACAAACCTAACCTCATCGAATCGGGCGGTTCGGTTCTCGGTTTCAGACCAGCAACGTCGAGCCCGACCCGGCCCACACCTTTCAAGCCACCTACGAGCAGATCTACGGCTCGCCATGGTCTTCAGACAATTCCTCCAAGAAACCAAACATGTCGGGCTTTGCCAGGCAGGCCGAGACTGTGAATGAAGAGGGGCTGCCCGAGATCGTGATGAGTGGGTTCCTGCCCGAAAAGCTGCCCGTGTACGCCGAGCTAGCCATGGGGTTCGCCGTCTGTGACCGATGGTTCGCTTCCATACCCACGCTGACTCAGCCCAATAGGCTATTTGTGCACTCGGCGACTTCCTATGGAGCCACTGAGAATGATACTGAGATGATGATTAAGGGTTATCCTCAGAAGACGATTTTTGAATCTTTGGATGAAGAAGGGTTTACCTTTGGGATTTACCATCAGTATCCTCCTTCCACGCTTTTTTACAGGTTTGTTTTGTTTTGTTTTTTTATTACTCGTCGGTAATTAATCATTCAGGAACGAATTAATCTTCTCTGTGAAAATATGGTGAAATAATGTGAGATATAAAGACATTATTATGGTCTTTTGTCATTACGTTATTAGTCTTCTAATCCACTTTTGATATTTGTTCCTTGTATATTATATTTTATTTATTTATTGTTATGGTAACTTGCTTCTGGAATATATATATATATATATATATATATATAGCAGCCTAGGGACCTTTTAATATTCTTTTCTTATGATTCGTGCATGGCCAATAATGAAGTTTAAAATCTCGAGCATATACCTCTATAATCATCTATGTATTAGGTACCGAAATATAAACATAACTATTTTGATCTTAATCGTCCATGTCCACCTACGTATATTATATGATATTATAATTAATTAAAGTAATCATTTAATGTATTTTTTAGGCTAAGATATGTAGGATTTGGTGCACTTTTGAAGTATTGGACACCAGGCTGTCAAAATTAGCCGACCACGTTGTCCTTTTTCCTTTCCAATATAATTATATTATTCAACGCCACCAATTGCGAAAGTCAAAAAGCTAACGATGTTTTACTATTTAGAAGTTGATAATTCATTTACGTTAGTTATATGCAGAAATTTGAGAAAATTAAAGTACGTAAAGAAGTTCCACCAATACGACCTCGACTTCAAGCGGCACTGCAAGGAAGGAAAGCTTCCGAACTACGTCGTAATCGAACAAAGGTACTTCGACACGAAATTATTGCCGGGAAACGACGACCACCCTCCGCACGACGTCGCCGAGGGGCAAAAGTTCGTCAAAGAAGTGTACGAGTCGCTGAGGTCGAGCCCTCAGTGGAACGAAATACTCTTCTTGATAATATACGACGAGCATGGTGGATTTTACGATCACGTCCCTCCTCCCTCCGAGGGCGTCCCGAGCCCCGACGGGCGTGTCGGGCCCGAGCCCTACAGGTTCGAGTTCGATCGGTTGGGCGTTAGGGTTCCTGCCATACTCGTCTCTCCTTGGATCGAGCCCGGGACAGGTTCGGCATAGTCAGTATTTTTTCTTTTTGCACATTTCTTTTTTACGATTTCGTTGTGATTCTTATCGGAGATTTGAAAATGTAGTGTTGCACGGGCCGAACGGGCCGTATCCCACGTCGGAGTTCGAGCATTCGTCGATACCGGCGACCGTGAAGAAAGTATTTAACCTCAAGGAGTTCTTGACCAAGCGAGACGCATGGGCCGGGACGTTCGATTGCGTAATAAATAGAACGAGTCCAAGAACTGATTGCCCAGGTAATCTTTTAGCCCAAAAGACCCTGAACGTTGGAGCCAAGTAAACACTATGAGTTTACGATTTAGGATTTAGAGTTAAATCACGACAGACAGATAATCCACACTAGACAACTCCATGTGTAGCAGCCGACTTAGCATATCGAGGGCGCATGGTGGATGGCTTTCAGGACTGGATTTGGGCATGTGCAAACCAGACCTGTTGCACAGGGCCCCAAAATTTTAGGGCTCCCATTTAAAATTCAAATCCCTTAATTTTATTTTCCAATTAAAATTTATGGCTCGTATTCCATAATTAATAAATGTGAGCCTTAGAAATTATAAAAAAATTATATTTATTTATATTCATTTTGGGCATTCATATAGTATATGAAGTGGGGCACATAAATTGAAGCCCCGATGACCTTTCTAATATGTTGACGCCTCAGCCATACCACTAGGACAAGATTTCATGGTATATATGTCTTTATAAGTTATGATTTTTCGAAATCATAAAATTCGACAAAGTATTACATTTCAGTTACTTTGTCGGAGGCCGTGAAGACTAGGGACCCGTCGTCCCAGGCGAACGAAGAGGCGAACCTTAGCGATTTTCAAGAAGAGATAGTGAAGCTATGCGCGGTGCTGGGCGGCGACCACATATCAGAGAAAGACGAATTTCCTCACAACTTAGTGAAGGGAATGAAGGTCGGCCAGGCAGTCGAATATTCGAGGAAAGCTTTCGACAAGTTTTTGGGCGACTGCGATACCGCGATAGAAAATGGGGTCGATGGGTCCCACATCGTCTGCGACGGCGTGTCTGAAAATAAACGTGTAGTGCCGAAATCGACGACGTTCGCGCGGAAGGTGTGCTCGTGCTTTGCTTGTGGGCAGAACGAAGAATAGTAGTAGTAGTAATAATAATAATGAGTTTGAAATCTTTTTATGTGAATTTTGTTTAGCTTGTGGGGCTTGTTAGTTGTTTGTTGATCTGCATGGCTAATAAATCATTGCAAGGTGAATAATAATGCAATTTGTATGCTGGGCTTATTGTATATTGGGCTGCTAATTTACATGGATATAAGAAAGGAGAAATCATTGATCAAACTCGCAAAAGTTTATTGATCCACGATTAGACTACTCTCCATATATTAATTATATTAGCTAGTACTTTCTTGCATATCCTGCATGTGCTTAAAATATAATTATATTGAAACTCTGAAATCATATTTCTAGTGTTTAAAATGAAATATAATTTTAAATATATAAAAAGAAACTTAGTTGTAGAGGCATAAGTACAGTAAATAAAAAATTAGGAGTAATATAAAAATTATTTTATTAAACAAACTACAAATCAGGGAGTAAATTGCAAATAAGTTACACACCAAATTGTGGCAGTTTATATCTATCAATCAACAATTATATAATAATACTCCCTCTGTTTCAGATTAAATGTCGTTCTAGAAAAAAATTTTGTTTTAAAATACATGTCGTTTTACAGTTTTCAAGATAGTTTTACAGTTTTCAAGATAAAAAATACTGACTATTTCCAGTTTTACCCCTATCTTAAATGAGATCATATAATTAATTAAAGGTATAATGGGGATTTTTTTATTGCTTAATTTGTGTGTAATAACCTTAAACGACATGTAATATAAAACAGAGGGAGTATTAGATAGTATAGACGATGATGACGACGACACGACTAGGGTTAAAGACACGAGGACGATGATGAAAGCGAACAAAAGAGTGTCGGAAATATTTAATTTAAATGGTGAAAGTTTAATAGGCTACTAAAGTGGCCCCTCGTGTTTTGTGGTTGGCAGCTCATTTCATTTTTACACGAGGACGACATTATTATTAATCGAAAGGTAGTTTTGTGTTCGAATTTCTTTTAGAGTTTAATTAATATTTTTTTCCTATCTTGAGCTTTTCTCATTATTTGCTATCAACTTACCTCACATGGTTCGAGATGTGATTAGAACCCAAAATTTCTTCCAATTTCGTTTACGACCCAACAACTATGACATGAAGCTTAGAGAAGACAAAAAGGCAACAAAACATAATTAATTGCAAGCATGTCTTTATTTTATGAAGTGGGTTGGGTTGGTTTGTTTTTCGTTGGGCCCCACTTCGACCGACCCATATTGTCTTGATGACCAAAATCTATGTATAAAAACAAAAATTGAAATGAAATTTTGCAATGTCCATTCTTTAGTACGCTACGTGTAAATATCGAAATTAAATACAATGATTATATATTGCAGAGTAATAAACTGTGTGATGATTAATGCTCAATTACATGTTATAACAGGATTCGAGTGAAAGGTTTGATGTCAAATACGCCCAATGAATAAGATGTGTTTTTCTTTTTTGAAAGAGAAAAATATGTGCTTTGGGCTTGGGGGTGTAAATTATATAAATTTATATAGGTCGAGTTTTTTACTTTTGAAGCAATAGATTTTTACAACGTATAAAACAAGTGATGCATCATATACATTTAATATTGTGACAGCCCCCGACTATTGAGAGAAGCAAAGTATTTTCTGTAAATAACTTGGGAAAAGCACCGAAAGTAAGGGAAAAAAAAATATAAGAACAATAATACGCTCGGCTGACATGCCCACTATAAAGAAAACAATCAAAAAACGAAAAAAAGAAAAAGAAAAAAAAGGAGATAAATAGATACCAAGAAACGGATCACATAGTACTCAAAATTGTTCTGTCGATTTTCTAAGTGGGTCCTATTAAATTCAATTTCACAAAGTTCCAAAATTATAGAACGCATTTCCTCTCTATAAATAATAGAATTAGCCGCTCATGTACAAAAAGACAAAAGAGATCAATCGTTGAATTGATCTTCAAAAAGATTTATTTCAGTAGTTTTAGTTGGTATAACCACTGTTACATATTTAAATATATACCCTTTCGCAACTAGCCGTTAATAAGACAGAAATAATTTCTAATCATTATACATATAGAAAACATTAAACAATCACATAATTGCTAGTACTGAGATTTCAAGTGCAATTGGACGTTGGACGTTGATCATTTCCCCCTTGTATTTCCTTTTTTTTTTTCTGTCCTATGATTCAATTTATGAATTATTACGCCAAATTTGCAATATTCCTCGCGACACAACCAATATTAAGAGGATGTTTTTTTTGTTGGTATATGATAACTATTATGGTAAAAATTGATCACTCATCAGTTTATCACGAAGTTTGTGACATGCATAAGCTTAGTTGGCTAGTTATTCATCTATTCAATTTTTTTTCAGATGGTGTAAGACTTGGTCTACGTATGAGGTGTTTTAGTTTCATAACATACAACAAATTGAGAAAGTACAATATATAATAATTTTGATTCGTCCTATGGGAAAAAGGTCGAAAGTATCAATTCCATTCAAAAAGATACAAGTCGAGCATTTTTCTAGTCATAGTAGTTTATATTTATTTAAGAAAATTTGTTACATATTCCAATTTGTATTTTCTTGCGTGTGGAAACAAAACATCAAGATTTTGGCATTTGCGTGACAGCTGGCATTTGTGGTATATTTTCTTTATCAATAGGGCTCACTTATTTATTTTATTGTTAATGATAATATAAGCTTTGTCATCAATATCATCAAGCTTTGGTCCATCCCAGCCCAGAAAACGAAAATTCCATAGAAGATTAATATATAATATAAGTCTATCCACATGCAGGGACAGATGTTAGGAGACTTATATAATGTGTACTAAAATTTAATTTTAATAACTCAAACATAAAAATAATAGTTAAACTACTACATCATCGTATTTTGACTTCTTGATAATAATTCATTAAAGAAATGATTTTAGCTGGCCAAACCCACTAGTCCTGGGACCATTTCTTCATTTAATTAAAATATTTATTGTTTTCCAATCAAACGATGTAATCGATTATCTGTGGTTGTTGATTTAACTTTTTATATTCGACCGATGGATAATTTTCTCTCTCTTTTTTTCCTATACAATGAAATGAACACTCTAGGGATGTCTAATATAAATAAATTTATTAAAACATTCATAGTCGTCTAAAATGATTTACTATATTCACATGCATGCAAGCTGCATATCACAACTAAACATGATAGTGCGATCAACAATCAACTTTATATAATTACACATTATGTGTCTTTATATCCGACGATATAAACAAAGATGACCGGAGACCACAATTTTTTCAACATATAAAATATTATGACTCAAAATCCAATAATTGACAACCCATTTTAACAAGTATCAAATACTATAACTCAAAATCCAGAACCAATATAATTAGCAACATAATTAGTAATATTATATTTATCATTTTGCCAAGAAGTCAAGTTCCATAATTGCCCTCGATTGCCACCAAATAAATCTTCACGACCACATATTAAACTCTTAACTCTCTCTCTCTCTCTCTCATTAATATATTATCATCTAACATTCAAAGCCACTATATACAAGAATCATTCATCAGAAGAGACACAAATATTACTACACAAACATACACATCGTATATTGCAGGAATAAAAACAACAACATGGATAAGCTCCAACACTGTAATAACTATTCCCTCGTCGTTCTTCTTATTCTTCTCCATGTAGTAATAATACAATCAGCTTCATCAGCCTCCTTCAACCTATCAACTATACCTTTCTCCAAAGGCTTCACTCCATTATTCGGCGAACCAAATATCTTCTCCTCAGACGACGATCGATCAGTTCGTCTTCATCTCAATCAATACACAGGCATGCGCTACATATAAGATCTTACATGATTTAATCTGATTTTTATATATATATGTTCTTAAAGTGATGGTTGACTGATCATGAATAGCATATATGAATAAGGGGTTTTCTATCTTTTCTTTCTATCCTTATATATAGGGTCAGGGTTCAAATCATCAGACCTGTACAACCATGGATTCTTCAGTGCTAAAATAAAGTTGCCATCAGATTATACAGCAGGGATTGTCGTGGCTTTCTATGTAAGAAATTGAAATTCATACATATATATGGAAGATGATGATGATTTTAGGTTGTAATAATTTGCAGACAACAAACGGAGATGTGTTCAAGAAAACACACGATGAGCTTGACTTTGAGTTCTTGGGGAACATAAGAGGAAAAGCATGGAGATTTCAGACAAATATGTACGGAAACGGAAGTACACATAGGGGAAGGGAAGAGAGATACTATCTATGGTTTGATCCTTCAAAAGAGTTCCATAGCTACGGAATACTTTGGACCACCAAGAATATCATGTAAGTATTTTTATTTTCTTTAATTTCTCATCACATATATTTTGATTTTTATTTCCTTATTCAAAGATCAGCTCACGTGTGAGAAAGAGAAAATTAATAGTGATCACGCGAGTGAGAGCTTTATTTCTTGGCGAAATTTGATTTGAGGGTTTTTAGTAAAGGTTTCGTCTTTAATGAATAAGTGTAGGCTTTTCTTTTTCTTGGATGTTCTTTTTCTTGGATGATTTTCGTGGACGAAAGGGAAAAAAGGTTGTCATATGGTCGAAAATGGCGGGACTAAGTTATCATTTATGACAAACGCCAAACCTATGCGTTGTTCCATCCTAACCATATGCTTATGGTTATGGAAGAAAATTAGGCAAGAAATTTATGATCGTTGACAAAGAATTTAAAGTTGGTAGGTTCTATTGTTTTCAAAACCCAATACAGAAACTGTTTTTCCCCCATTCTAAATCGTATTCTTTTGCGGTTTTAACCAAAATTTCAGTGTTAGTAAAAAAAAATAAATCAACGTTTTAGTTCGAATAAATATAAATTTGATCAGTATTGGTATACTTTTTAATCGTGATTTTAGCACAGCAGTTGCTATATAATATGTTGTAAAAAGTATTAAGAAGCTTTCAATGTGCGATTAACTAACAAATACTCTTTAGCTTTATTTTCTAGAATAATTAAAATGAGATTGAGCCACAATTAACATTAACTACGTGGTGCTCACCCTTAATATAATAGAAAGATGAATAGATACTGTTTATCTATACTCTTTTATTAAGCCTCATGGCCTAGGTTAAACTGTATTTTGATCTATCACAAATTAACAGCCAATTGAGACAAAACCACCCACTACATCATTTTCGATCTTATCCTTATATTTTTAGTAAATTGTTATTTTATAATTAAAACATAATATATAGCACACACGTATGAGTATGCAAGAGTACTAATTGATTCATGGGTTGTCGCTACGTATTCTAAATAAAATTTATATCGACGACGTTCCATTCTTGCTAAAAACTTACATCAAAATTCATCATGTTAATTTTGCCACTATTTTCCCATTAGATTCTACATCGACGAAATTCCAATCCGAGAAATAATACGCAACGAAGCCATGGGAGACGACTACCCATCGAAGCCCATGAGCCTATACGCCACAATATGGGACGCCTCCGACTGGGCAACGTCGGGGGGAAAGTACAGGGCAAATTACAAATACGCCCCTTTCGTCGCCCAATTTACCGACTTAGTCCTCCACGGGTGCCCCACCGACCCCCTCCAAGAGGTGGTGGCGGCAGCGGGCGACGAAAACTGCCCCTACGACGAACTCGATCAAAT
Source organism: Craterostigma plantagineum (assembly GCA_027422505.1). Lineage (NCBI taxonomy): Eukaryota > Viridiplantae > Streptophyta > Magnoliopsida > Lamiales > Linderniaceae > Craterostigma > Craterostigma plantagineum. Next base: position 725,402 of record JAPQWV010000291.1, on the reverse strand, counting down.
TACGAAAACGACCCCAAAGCAGAGAACGGCCATGAAGAAGTTCAGGTCGAAGTACATGTACTATTCCTACTGCTACGACACGGTTAGGTACGAAGTCCCACCGCCCGAGTGTGAGGTGGATCCCGAGATTAGGGGGATGTTTAAGTCCTCGGGCCAGCTCAGGTTCGACGGCGGGGCCCGCCGTGTTCGTAGGAGTAATAAGAGGAAGGGGGGACGAGTTATGGATGTAAGGAAGTACGCGAATAATCAAGATGATGATTGATGCATGAGGAAATTAGTGTGATGTACATAGCATTCATACACGAATTTTTTTTTTTTGGGATTTTTTTCCCCTGATCTTTTGTTGGGTGGGATTGGATTTGGGCATGAGAATAAATCGATAGGGTCGTGTAATAAGACATTTGTCCATTGCAGGATGATCATAGATTTGTTGTAATGATGTAAATGCACCAAGTACAGACAGACACGACAAGCGCTTCTAAGCTCAAGCATATTTTAGGGCATCTCACCTTTGAGAAATTTTCTTGTAATAACAGTCGGGAGTTTGGCGAAGGCAATCTTTGTTCGGTGTTAGCGGTGGAAGGAACCCGAAATACCTTCTAAGCTTTCTCCAAGTGAAACCCTGCAAAGAAGTACTCACAGCGGAAACATTATTAAAGAAACACTAGAAACCGTGAGATTATTTCTAACACTACAATATTCTGTCTTTTTCAAGCCTGAAATCTAAAGAAGATGCATAGATACTACAGACGTTCTTGCAATAACATCGCATCACTTATCAGACGGTAACCTCAACGAAGTCTTTCACAACAGAACCATTTCAGTGCGTAAGCTTTTCAAAGAAAAATGATCTTCTCAATGGAACTTTTGTGACCTATATGCTCCCATTTTCAAGAAATCGTAAAAAAGCATTCGACTAACAGATAGCTGAAACCATGCAATTACAGAGGTTATTTTACAAAGAACTTACTTAACAGCAGATGTAACGATGACGAAGGAAAGAACCTTACCTGTGCATACAATACTTGTATTCCGAACTCCTCGTGTAGTCTTTCTCCCCTTCTTCCAACTGCGAAAGAAAATTCAAGAATAAATAAGGGCATTTACATTACGCTCCTCAAATTCAATGCCACCAAGAACATAAACTCTGCAACACTCAAACAATCGTAAGCTAAATGGGACAGACGAGCAGTATAATTTTATTACCGGGTCACTCTCGTATATGAGTTCATAGCAAACAGGGGACAGACACCTCAAAGCGCAATTCTCCTTATCTACCATTGAAGACTTGCATTGCTGACCCCATAAACCGCTTCAATCACAGATCAGCTCCCATTTGAATCAGAAAAGCCACAACAGATTTAAGAATCAACCAAATCATCGTATAAGTTCCTAGGGCACAATCGATACCTCTCAATATCCGAATAGCATTCGTTTTTCTTCTGTCTAATCTCTTCATCCTGAAAAAAAAAATGATAAGAGTGCATATTTTACCCCAAAATCGAGCAGCGGTTTCTATTTTCCTCTTCAACAACTAAAAAGAGAAGATGCTCACCGAGATCGGAACTCTAGACTTGGAAAGAACAGCATCAGAAGATAGGAGGAACACAGCAGCAAAGACAACGGCTAGAGTACGGCGATCATCTGTGAGCTTCGTCATATGTAGGATTTCCCTTTGACGACGAAGGTTGTCGGGTAACTCCGTAGTCAACTGAACTATGTTGTAGGCAAAAACGCTTGCTATAGCGATTTGTGCTGGCAAAAAAATAAAACGCTCGCAGCAATAAGCGATTCTTACTTGGGCAACATAATTTTCTCAACAACATTTTTACTTTTTAGCACAAATCTCATGCTCTTATCTATACAAAGTGTCTTCAACCACATTTTAAGACATCAATTAGATCTAAGACGACAAATATTTCGCTGCCTAAGAAATTGTTTCATAACTTACATTATTATCACCATGAATCGGGGCTATAAGCACCATATTATTATTATTATTATTATTATTATTATACAACACAATTTATTTATAAGTCTCAGTACAATCTATAATATACATATAGGAAAGCATATAGATAAGGATGAGCATTCTATACGACTAATCAAAGCTTAATCTTTAATTTATTCTTTCTGATGTTCACTTCCACTTCTTGAACTTGTGCCTCCCAAACATTCCACCATGCTTCCAACGCTTCCCAAACTTACCATGCTTATACTTTCCATGTCCGAAAAATCCATAGGGACGATGGTGATAAAACCCGCCGTGCGATAGGTGGTGGGCCCCATAGCCCGCGGCTGCACCTGCCAAGAGCGGCCCCAGCCCATGCCCTGCAAATAAGGGTGTTTTTAGTCGGTGAAAATTAGTACGAAAAAGAAACTAAATAGATAGCGTTATATAGGTTGATTGAAGAATTACCTATAGAAAAGAAGAAAATCTAGGTTAATCTTATACACAAAACTAATTGTGTGTTTGGTTTATGGAATTTGGTGAGGAAAGGAAAAGAAAATGAAAAAGAAGATTAGTTTTCGTATTTGGCTGATTAGAGAAATAGATGGGAAAAGGAAAAGAGAACTTTAACCAATTTTAAGCTGAAACCACTGAAAATCGATTTACTCAGGCAAATGGTGAGGAAAATGAAAGGAAAACAAGTGAAGATCATTTTCTCTTTAGTTTTCTTTTCCTCACCCATTTCCTTGAACCAAACGCGACCTAAGAAAAACTGACTTCTTCACCAAATGGTGAGGAAAACGAAAGAAAAACTTGCTAAAACCATTTTCTGTTCAATTTTCTCTTACGCGCTAGTTTCTTCATATCAAACACAGCGTAACAGTTCGAATTGAAGGTAAGAAATCCAAACAAACGCGTGTTATCACCAAGATAAATCCAAAGTTATGACAATGTCAAGAAACACGGTAGAAATTATTACCGGAATGAGATGGCCCGGGATAACCCGAGGGAGGATAGCCATGTGGAGGGTAACCGCCGTAGTGGGGAGGAGGGTAGCCGGGAGGCGGTGGCGGTGGGTAGGCGGCGGGTGGATAGGCGGTGGGCGGATAGGCGCCCGGCGGTGGATATCCATATCCTGGATAGGGGGCGGAGGGGGGATAACCACCTCCGTAATAAGGGGGACGGTGCATGGCCGCCCCGGCGGCGTATGATGCTAGATTAGTGAACAGCCCTTTGTCCTGATGAGAATCTTGGTTATCATTTCGATCTCCCATCTAAGCTTGAAACAGAAGAGTGGAGAAATTAAAATGAGAATCGAACTAAACAATGGTGGTGAAACATATCATTACATCAATTGAAGGTTTGTATCAAGAATTAGGTCAAAAAGATGTCAGGTCTCTCAGGTCATGAAAGAAATAAGAAAAAATGGCTTGATTAGTACAGGAGGAATATCAAACACTACGGCAAGAAAAGATTATCTATTGTTCTCCTCTGAAGGTTGGGAAATGGAAATCATCCTTAAAACTAAAACTCCCATCTGAGACAGAAGCTTATTATCCTCTGTAATCCTTATAGGTATAAGCGAAAAACATGCAGAGATGTGTATTAACGGCAGGACATAACAAGGAGATCGAAAGCGGAAACAATCAAATCGAAACATGGAACGTATAACAGCACCAGATTCTCATACACCGCCGAAGAAAGCAAAAAAAAAAAAGATATAAACGGCTGTATACGAAAACTTGGTTTCATCCATCAACTCAAACAGAAATCGTATAACAAAAAGGTAAAAAGAGAAAAATCCAATCAATCACGTATCCACTGTTGTATTCCGAGCTAAGCACGTGAAATGATTCGAGGAAAAACTTAAGCTTGCGATGGAGTTATTACCTTCTTCGATTTGGTTCTGTTGCTTCGCTTGGTTGATTTCCCTCCTCTGTTCTCTTCAGGTTTACATTTATTGCTGAACGAAAAAGAAAGCGTAGCACATGATCACGGAAAAAGCGTCAAACGCGTTATTCCGACGCACTTTTTGTTTTATTTATTAATTTCAAACTTTAAGACAATTTATAAAAGACTTGTCCATAAATTAGGTTTAAAATGCATCATCATTTTTGTATGCGACCATAGACGTAGCACACGACAACAATAAAAAACCAAGAGTTGCTGAGATTACGGAAATTTCATCCATGAATCTCTTTTATCCCTTTATTTTATTGGAAAAATTGACAATAATAATCCAACCTATCAGTTCTCCGCTCAAAATAAACCCAACTATCAATTATTTCTGAATAATCCTAACTATATAGCGAGTCTTCCGAAATTGCACCCATGTCACCTAGAACTTGTTTAGCAGGTATTTCTTATATTAATTACCTATATAAATACATTTAAAACGAAATTTCAAATAAAAGTAGTAAAATAATTTTTTCTTTTCATCTTTTGAAGGAGAACTTCACATTGATAATCTCACCAATTGATTTTGCCCGCCTGAAATAAACCCAACTACGAATCATTTCGAATAATCTCAACTAAAAATTAGTAATATAATTTTTTTATAATGAAAAAATATAATATAACAATACAAGCAAACAAATAATTTTTACAAACACTCAAACCTTCGGAAAAAATGAAATAGCATTAAAATCTTATTTTAGAGTCACAAAAATTTAAAACTAATGTTACTCAGATATTTGCACTATTTAGTACAAAATGCTATTTTTTTGCGCCGCTTTTTGCCCTAAAACGCGATATGGGGCACTACAAAACGCGTTATTTTACGCTTTTTAAAACAATGCGCTCGTCCCACTTTATACATGTTGCAGGTACATTTATGCATTTTTTATTATAATTACATATATATTTTAAAACTGATAATTTTAATTAAAATAAAATGTTACCATGTGAATTTTTGGTACGTAATTATTTTTCTTCAAATACTATAAATCAATCTAAATAATAAAACTTAGACTAATCGCCACTTTGGCCGCCATTAATTAATATGTAACAAAAACTCAAATGATATTTAAAAAATAAAATTTTGATTTTACTAATTTTATTTTGAAAAATTATCGTCACTTGATACATGTTGCGGGTACATAGGCATTTTTTATTATAATTACATATATATATTTGAACCTGATAATTTAATTTAAAATAAAATGTTTTCAAATACCATGTGAATTTTTTATGTATTTATTTTTCTTCAGATACTATAAATCAATCTAAATAAGAAAACTTAGACTAATCGCCACTTTGGCCACCATTAATTAATACGTAACAAAAACTCAAATGATATTTAAAATATAAAAAATCTGATTTTACTAATTTTATTTTGAAAAATTATCATAAAATATATAGGTAATAAAATAAAAAAATTACCTGCTAAACAAGTTTCAAGTGACACTGGTGCAATTTTGGAAGACTCACTATATAGTTAGGATTATTCTGAAATAATCGATAGTTGAGTTTATTTTGAGCGGAGAACTGAGAGGTTGGATTATTATTGTCAATTTTTCCTATTTTATTACCAAAGCAAATCCAAACACAGACTACCCGACCCGACCAGATACTATAAGAATAACCCGACCCCAATTCGCACCGTTTGTAGCAATATTATTGTTATCATTACGGTTAAAATAAATTAAACAAGCACATATATAATACTATTACTTTGTGCACACTCTATGCATGTGCTTAAAATATAGTTGTTCTAATATTAATATTGAAATTTATAATATATGTTTATTTGATGAAATATAATTTTTATATATATAAAAGGAGAATATTGAGTAGGAATAGAAGTATAATAACTAAAACTTGAGGGGTTAAATATGATAATTATTTATTTAATGAAATTAAAAATAGAGGGGTTAAATTGTAAATATTTTACAGACAAAAACGACAGTTAATACTTAATAGTTAATAGCCACCCCTCATCCTTACTATAATACTAGTAATGTGCACCCACGACGTGAGGCAGTTTTTTTCTGTACATTTTCGCGATTTTTTCTATTTCTTTATTTTCTAATATAGAGTATATTAAATAACTATTCAATTGGCTTGAAATTTTGGTGTAATTGATACACCAAATTAGACCAAATTGGACAGTTTTTAAGTACCCCAGACAATTAATAAATAGTACTAGTAATGTGCACTCACGACGTGGGGCAGTTTTATGTACATTCTCGCAATTATTTTCAATTTTTTTATCTTATAATAGAGTATATTAAATAACTACCCAATTAGCTTGAAATTTTGGGGTAATTGATACACCGAATTAGACCAAATTGGGCGGTTTTTAAGTACGACTGACAATTAACAAATAGTATAGATATACAAGAGAATAGATATCTAATCGCCGTCTCTTTACACACACACGCACTGAGTTTTTTTTTTTTCGTTATCACCATCGCACTCCCTCCCATGCTATAAATAGTCACACGTATGCCTTGAATGGTATAGAAACTATCAATTGGGCACTCCATTTTTCTTCCCCATTTATTCAATTTTACATACATATTTATCCTATACAACGAGGCATTTAAATTAGGGTTAATTACTGCCTATTGATATCTTCTCTTGATCAGAGTCTCGTCATGGGAACGTAATTTGTTTCACCATGCAAAGATTTAAGGTTCTTCCCAAATCTGCATGCAGTTGCCACCTTCTATTTTTTTTTTTTTAAATTTAATTTCCTCCAAATTCAATCCGATTATTTCCTGGCAAATTTTTCGTCGCAGGGCTAAGGCAAGGGTGCAAATGTTTGGCCATTAACGATGTTCGATTCATCGTACAAATCGCAGTACATCGGCGGTCAGAAGGAGAAATTCGTAAGGTTCGTTTCAAAATATGCATAAAAAATGAAGAAAACATTTCTCTTTTGCCCTATTGAACGACTGCTCCGCCTAAAAGGATAATCTTGAAGGGATTGAATCACTTTTTTTTTTATTTTGCATAATTTATTTCCAACACTTCCTCTCGAATATATCCCCAGGTTGAACGACTTGGAATCGTCCCTATCCTTCAAATCGGACAACAACCTGCAGTCATCACTAGGAAAGGCAAAGAACCTATGCGGCTTCAGCCTCGAGACCCTAACGGGCGGGTCGGGCGGGCTGTCCAAGCCCAACAAACCCGACCCTTCTTCCAAATCCTTTCGGGTCGGTCTCCAGAGAAGGTCTGAAGGACTAGTCATGCTCGGGCGGTCCCTAAGGTCGGGAGTCACCCGTGCGGTTTTTCCCGAGGACCTACGAATCTCGGATAGGAAGATCATCGATCCCCAGGACAAGTCCCTTTTGTTCTGGAACAAGCTCCTCGTGATCTCCTGCATCCTCGGAGTCTCCGTCGACCCCCTCTTTCTGTATCTCCCGGTCTTCCAGGAGGACAAAATGTGCCTGCACATGCACAAGAGCTTAGCCTACACGACCACTACCCTGAGGACGGTGATCGACGCGTTTTATATCGTTCGCATGGCCCTTCAGTTTCGAACGGCGTTTATCGCGCCTTCTTCTCGGGTTTTCGGGAGGGGAGAGCTCGTCATCGACCCGCACGAGATTGCCGATCGGTATATTCATCGATACTTCTTCGTGGACCTCTTCTCCATCCTTCCCTTTCCTCAGGTGACAATGATGATGAAAAAAAAAATGGTTAATTATTTTTGTTCGTCGTGTATTTTAGGGAATCGTAGTGTTATATGGATGGAGAATTTTGGGGAGTGGAAATTACGTGGTCGCCGTATTTCAAAATTAAGCAATCTAGGGACGTTGCATGCAGAGTTTGCCACGGATTCTGTAGTTCTGACTTGCAATGCAGGATTTCGTGCAAATTTATAGGATGGCAATGTATGTAGAATAACTTTCAGAATTAAGAAATTAAGGGACATTACACGTCGAAAATCTAGATTTTGCTTAAAATTCCAGAATGCTGCCGTATAATCCAGGGTTCCGAAGAATTTAGATGATGTCATTGCTCGAACAATAGCTTTCAAATTAAGCAGTTTTGGAACAAAACCTAGGGTTCCAGCCTACAATGTCCCTAAATCGCTTAACTTTGGATGTCAGCGTCCGTATAATGACACCCCATATATTCTACGTCCCTATAGCGCCACCCATGAGAAAAAAGATAGTTAACCCAAAAAAAAACGAAACGTTTGGACCCTTTTGCAGATAGTAGTTTGGAGCTTCTTACACCATCCCGAAGGTTCCGACGTGCTCGGGACGAAGAAGGCCTTGGTAATAAGCGTGTTCCTACAGTACATCCCGAGGTTCGTTCGGTTCGTGCCCCTCTCCTCGGAGCTGAAGAAGGCCGCCGGCGTCTTCGCCGAGACCGCTTGGGCCGGGGCGGCGTACTACTTGCTATGGTTCTTGCTAGCAAGCCATGTAAGTACAATAGAATGAGTCATCTATCTAACCGAGAACCTAATGACGAAAAAAAAAAAACAGATCGTTGGGGCATTATGGTACTTACTCGCCATCGAAAGAAAGGACACGTGCTGGGACGCTGCTTGTCGGGAAAGCGGGCAGTGCGACCCGAGCCTTCTCTACTGCGCCCACGAGGCTACGAATATGACCGAATGGCTGACCGTAAGCAAATCGATCCTCGAGCCTAAGTGCGCGCTCAACGACGACGGCACGCCACCGTTTAAGTACGGAATCTACGGTCAGGCTTTGACCGCGGGGATTCTCGAATCGGACCATTTTTCGTCGAAGTACTTCTATTGCCTGTGGTGGGGCTTGCAGAACCTGAGGTATATTGCCCTGCTTTACGTAAGGAAGAAAGAATGAAAGAATTATGTAATTGAAACTCAATCTTGCAAGAATCTTTGAAACAGTACACTCGGGCAGGGGCTGATTACGAGTACTTACCCTGGAGAAGTGCTGTTTTCGATAGCAGTTGCCATCTTAGGGCTGCTCCTCTTTGCGCTTCTCATCGGTAATATGCAGGTAAAGGGCAACAGTACTATGATTTTAGCCATTTTTTTTTCGCTGTTTCCCATTGTCCTAAAACAGTGTGAGATACGTGATTGCAGACATATCTCCAATCTCTGACGGTTAGGTTAGAGGAGATGAGAGTTAAAAGAAGAGACTCCGAGCAATGGATGCACCATAGAGTTCTCCCGCCCGAGCTCAGAGAAAGAGTGAGGCGTTACGATCAGTACAAATGGCTCGAGACAAGAGGTGTCGATGAGGAGAGCATAATACAAAACCTGCCCAAAGATCTCAGACGAGACATCAAGCGCCACCTTTGTCTGAATTTGGTTCGAAGGGTATGTAAGAACAGCTTCAAACACAAATCGAATCGTCAAAATATGACTGAAAAAGTGGGCCCTTTTTTCAGGTACCTCTTTTCGCAAACATGGACGACAGGCTATTAGACGCAGTCTGCGAAAGGCTGAAACCGAGCCTATACACGGAGAGCACGTACGTACTCCGTGAAGGCGACCCAGTCGACGAAATGCTCTTCATCATAAGAGGAAGGTTAGAGAGCGTCACCACAGATGGAGGAAGGTCGGGTTTTTTCAACCGAGGGATATTAAAAGAAAGCGATTTCTGCGGGGAAGAGCTTCTTACATGGGCTTTAGACCCTAAATCAGCTTCGAACTTCCCGCCCTCGACTCGTACTGTAAAGGCCCTCACAGAAGTAGAAGCATTCGCACTAATAGCAGACGAGCTCAAGTTTATTACGAGTCAGTTCAGGCGTATACACAGCAGACAAGTTCAGCATACCTTTAGGTTTTACTCTCAGCAGTGGAGGACTTGGGCTGCAACTTTCATACAGGCCGCCTGGCGTCGTTATTACAGGAGAAAGATGCAAGACCTACATAGGAACGAGTTAGAAGACGAAAGTGGTAGCAGCAGCGAAATGGATGAAGGTGAAATTACAGAGTACGTCGACGAAGATGATGATAGGGCACGTCTGATTACTCGCACTTCTTCGTCTTCTTCGTCGAGGTTTGGGGCTACTGTGTTGGCCTCGAGGTTTGCTGCCAATGCTATGAAGGGTATTCACAGGCTTCGTAGTGGGGCGGGGGCGGGAATTGTGATGAAGCTGCCCAAGCCCCACGAGCCAGACTTTGGCGAAAACGATTAGTGTTTCCTTACAGCTAGCTTTGCTTCCTAGTTCTATAGTGTTCAGAAGTTTCAGGGTTCTTACACAGCTCTCTCTCCCACACACAGAGGTTAGAAATTATGTACTAAGATGTCAGAAAAAGACAGAATATAAACTCATTTTATAATTCCACAACAATGAAGCAGATTCAAATCAACCAAGGGGGACAAAGAACGATGAAAATACTAAAATCGAGCTACTTTACGACCCACAAAAGGTTCAACATTACAAGGCGAAAGGTACAAGATTTCGAAACTAGTTGCTAGGTATGTTCTTGCCCACGATTTTCGCCGGGGTAATACGTAGGAGATTTCCAGGCTTACCAGGGACAGCTCCTTTGATCATCACTACGTTGAGCTCGCTATCGATCTTGACGATCTTAAGCTTGCGAATCTTAGCCTTCGTCCCTCCCATTCGCCCCGGCATTTTCTTCCCCTTGTAGACCCGCCCGGGCGTGGTACCCGCCCCGATGGATCCTAGCTGGCGGTGGCTCTTCGAACCGTGGGTCATTAACCCTCTCTTGAAATTGTGCCTCTTTATCCCACCTGTAAGAACAAAGCTAATCAATCAGAGCTAAACCATAACCATTCTTACATAGCCCAGAAAATCATTACCTTGAAACCCTTTGCCAATGGTGGTGCCTGAGACGTCCACTAAATCGCCTTCCTTAAACAGCTCATCGACGGCCAAATTCTTACCAACCTCAAACCCTTCGATTGTCTGCAGCCTAAATTCCTGCAAGTGCCTCAACGGAATAATCCCAGATTTCTCCAAGTGCCCTAATTCGGGCTTGGTCAGCTTCTTATCCCTAACGCGGCGGTAGCCCACCTGAACGGCGTCGTATCCGTCGGTGGCCTCCGTCTTCACTTGAGTGACGATGTTCCCCTCGCGGAAGCCGACGACGGTGACGGGGACGACGGTGCCCGACGGCTCGAAGAAGGACATCATGCCGAGCTTAGTGGCCAAAACGCCTACGCCGGCCTCGACGGAGGCGGAGATCTTGAGGGACGGCTTGGGAAGAGCTAGCGACGCCGCCGAAGAAGGTTTGTTGATGGGTGGTAGCATTGGGAGGAAGGAGGAAGAGAGCGACGAAGACATTTTTGTGGTGGCGTTGAAGAGAAGGAAAGAGTTGAGTGCCATTTTTTCACTGATAGCTTAGCTTCTCTTATCCACAATGATAAGAGGAGGGGTATGTTTTACGAAGGACTAAAGCCTAATAAAAACTATATGGAAAAGATGGTAAAACTTAACTATTTTAGTTCCATCATTTTTACCAAAACTGCAGTGATGCTACTCTCACAAATAGTCGTTTATTCATAATTTTTCCAGCCATTTATCATAATTAGTTAGTTTCATTCACAAAATACAAGTTTAATCAACATTCATGTTCAACCAATTTTCCTTGTTGGAAACACAAAAAGAAAATGGCCAGAAAACTGCAAAATGACTATTTGCGATGAATATTGCATACCAACTAATTTTGGATCGAGACAAGTTAGAGAAACAAAAAACGAATTTTACCGAGTTCCGCCGTGCGAAAGAAACGAGCTTTTTTACGTGCGAGAATTCGCAGAATCGACATGTTCCAGCAAATATGCGTATAATTTCTTCCTCAGAGCTACGATTCTCTCGCCTTCGATTCTTCGATCTTCGTTGTTCAGTCGTAATGCTTCGTCTTCTAACCATCGATCGACCCTCCTAAGTTGTCCGAGAAACGGAGCCTTATCGCTCGTCTGAGAACTATCATCTCTTTTCTTCAGCTTCAGCGAATACTCCAAATGATCCAAAAACCAAGAACGAGAAAAACAGAGCAAATCGTCTGCCAACGCCGACGCCTGCCTTAATCCCGAGCCTCGAAAGTCGTCGCTTTTTTTCCCGTTAGGAAGGCGGGATTTCGAATTAGCAAAGGATGAGTCTTTCTTCTTCTTACTCGAGATATGAATCGACGGGATTTTCTGGGAAGAATCTTCCTCTATCACAACATGGTAACTCTTCTCTTTCTGACTTTCTTTAGTGCCATTTCCTTGACTTTCTTTCAGTAGGGAGAACCTCGAGAGATCCGCCGCAACTGCGGCACGGGCCCACGCTGAGGCGTTTTTGTTATTAACGTAATCTCTGTCTTTTTCGGAGGTATTTGAATTGATGCTAAACGCTGCTTTCGCAATGCTATCGTGGAGATTCAAGAACTGCTCTACGAATGAGCTTGAAGAATCTTTCTCGGACAATCTTCTTAGTTCTGCAAACGCACTGTACGTGAAGAACGTTGGGAGCATGTGAGAAATTGAGATAGCGAACGAAAAATCGAGCGAAAGATGAGAGAATTGTGGCACCTCAGACACCGAAGAACTTCTTCGTATAGCGAAGCTTCTTCCAACGCATTTGCAGCAGAAGCAAAGGCGACTTTTTTATGGCTTCTAACATCCTGGAAAAATAAAAGATTGTAATCGAAGGTCGAAAACTGAAAGCTTGTCTTTATTTTTCATCGATAGGTTTTACCTTTCCTAGGCCGGAGATCGAAGGGCTCAGCGAGCTCCATGGGATTTTCGGGTTAGAAGAACTGATATCGACTTTCTCAAAATCGCCAGAAAATATGCTGACATCATCTGATGATTTCGAGCTTTTTATTACAGGCTTAGGCAGGTTTTTCGGCGAAGTTGAAACTATGCCTTTCTTGCCTTTGAGGGGCGAAGGAGATAATGACGATTTAATGTTCGAACTCTTCGGTGAACTTAGCGCGAAAACCTTATCGTCAGCAGAAGCCTGTAAGAATCAGACATATACATAAGCCAATATCGCCGTAATCTACATAAACTTGCATAGCCTAATATACAGAGAAACCTTACGAATTTCGGAGTTTTATAATGATCCCATATTCGTCTTGTCGAATCCAAGCTCAACCGTCGATTATCGCAAAATCCCATCTTCCCATTTCCCAGGGAAAGCCTTCTAACATTATTATCCCCTTTGTCTTCCTTCTCTGCAACGATCTTCTTAACCTTTTTTACCTTTTTAACATTCAAGAAATCGCTCGAAATCAAATCTTTGGGCTCGCCAACGCACGGGTGCCTTTTCGGGATCGGTTTTAGGCCCGTGAGGATAGGAACGGGCGAGCCCGAATCGAGGCCCGAAACGTAGATGAACTGTCCTATTTGGATTTTGTCACTGAGTATCAATTCCACGTCTTTTTCGGACACCGACACGTAGGCTGAGTGAAGTGAATCTGAGACCCTCAAGAAGTATCCTCTGCTCTTCCATGGATCTTCTTCGAGCGAAGGCGTTATGCTTATAACCTTTTCTTACCAAGATGTTCGAAAAAAATCAGTCCCACGATTTAAAAAACAAAAGATTGAATCTTTACATCAAACTTGCTAAGATAAGTGAAAGCCCGGCAAAGAAAACACGCCAAGATTTCATTTTTAAACACAGAAATCAATCTTCTTACCAAACAGCTACGATAAATAAAAACCCAACACAGAAAACAATCAAAGATTTCATTTTTAAACACAGAAATCGATTATCTACGACGAAGCAAGAACAGAACCTGGAGAATAGCAGAACGGTGTTCACCAGCGACCTTATAATCTTTATTACCAACATTTTCCAACAGCTTTTGTAAGGTCCCAGGCGTAAGTGAACACATGATATTCCTTTTTTTCTTTTTATCTATTTCTCTTCCTTCTAGTCAAGAAATGGGGCTTTCACTAGCGATGAAATGAACTTGAAGCGAAAATACGCATGCTATTGTAGGAGAAGCATTTCAGTTCAAGGCTTTTGCTTTACGACGCCATTCACAGACGAACAAAAATGGATGTGTGTAATAACTCGAAAGAGCTGAACTAACTGGTTGAAGTGATGTAATGGGCCTGGGCGAATCTCAAAAAGAGCTCGCTTTGGGACACGTGTCGCTCTGGGATTATGGGTTTTGAGCTCTCTTTGGCAGGCGATTTGCACGGCAGACGAGGTTTGTGCCAAAGCTATATATAACAGACAAATAATAAGCTGCTGATCTTGGACAAGATTCTTAAACCTCTTACAGAGCGAGGGAAGAAGACATAACATGTTTATTGGCATTTTAAATTTTAATGCAAGATTAGATTTGCCTAATGTTGTATTTTGCGCGTAAAATTAAGATTAGGTTTCTCCATGTTTTTGAACTTATTTATGGAATAACGTGTGATAAATAATGTCGAGGGGCAATATTGAGATATCAGTGCGAAATCTGTTTCTTACATTTTGGTACTTTTTAGCTGCACAAACGCCTGCAACAAGAATCTTGATGATGGGGTCAATGAAGAATTCATTTTCTTCATGTTTGATAAGATTTGTGCTATCTTTTTCTTGAATATCAAGCAATATAGGCCTAAAGTCTTTGACAGAATAAAATTTATTTACAACATCGTCAAACATAGATGTAACGTACGAATCAATAATAGATGATCAAATGCTAAAATAGCAACACAACTACACAAGTACTGATTAAAAGATTCAAGATTCCATTAAATTACTACTACAATATTTGAGACATCACCACCTAAGTCGCTAAATCCTCGGTCGTAAAACAAATACTATCACCCCCAACGATGATAATGTTATAACAACTTAAGTAGTGTAATAATCTTATTTTTAATCTAAACCAACAAAGGATCATTCAAATGAGATAAACCGCGGGGCACATTGAATTCCATGGTAAGAGTTACCAAGACACCAATTAGGGCACACGTGGCAGGTACAAGACCTAACCCGCACCTCGTAATCGAAAACCCGAGATTCGCTTCGTTCGAGTTACGAACTCCTCGTGTCGACTCTGAAAAAAAATCGAACAAAAAAAAAAATCAAATCTTAAAAAAAGAAGAATAAAGAATCAAATCTGCTTCATACTGAAGTTAGTCGGAGTGTGGGGATTACGATTGCATTGAAAAAAAAAAAATCGTGAATGAAAAATTACGTTGGTACGATTCGAGAACGTATAGAGCGACTCCGCAGAGTATCTTATCCATAAAGCTTAAAGACCCGTAGACGAATGCGCATCCATTGACGTCTCTGTCGACCAGAAAGCTCTGCATGCTCACTCCCGAGACCTTCGAAAAATGAGGTTAGTACAAAAAAAATAAAATAAATCAACCTAAATATCCGTACTAAGAAGATCGATAAGCCTAACGTTCGACTAAGTTCGAAATTAGTATTATTTTTTTACCATCATGAGCGCATTTGCGACGCCAATTACTATAGATATAGCGTACATGAGAGGCTTCAAGTCGCTCGGCAAAAATAGGATGCAAATTCCCGAAATCAACCAAAGTAGGCCTCCGATCGAATATAAAGCCTTCAAGCGTTGGCTCGTCCAAGTAATTTCCTGAATGACGTACTTATTATATTATCATATGGTATATATATCAAGATTAGGCAATATTTATTTTTAATACCTGTAAGAGAACCGATACGATGAAGCTGCATATGTATATAACGGCGGGAACCAACGCTTTCGCCGATTGCGCCATTTGTAGATCGTTGATCACATAGAATGCGAGGAACGACTGATTCAAGTAAAGACGAGTTCATAAGTCTACTACAAGAAAAATAATTAAATTCGGAAATGATATATGTAAAATTGAAAAAATAAAGATATAATAAACCTGAGAAACATTTGTTACAAGCCTTGTTAGGACATAAACTATGGCCACTTGGTAGTACAGCAGTCTCTTGAACCAATATGTCCATGCAATTCTCCCATGTCCTTTACCTTCGCCTTCCATTTTCAGCCTTCGGCGAGTGTTCAAAAAAAAAAAGAGGAAATAAATGAATCGAAAATTGTCTTAAGATTATTACCAATACGATACGTTTCAAGCTTAACAACAATAATTTCAATTTATCATGTGGAATAATTGTATAACGACAATTTAATTGATTATGCTCACTAACCTTGGCTCTTCGGTCCCCAGGTGAAAGACTACGACGAAACAGCAACCTACGAAGATCGACAGATACGCTATCCACCGATACTGAATTATCGTTTTAATTTTCATTTCCAAACGTATACGTCAAATTCGAAACAAAAAAAATTATTACAAGGAAATAACAATCTTACATATATACCTGACACTCAACATTAATGGCCGATCCACCGTTCGAATCGACGACATTGAACACCACGAAAGCGACTCCGTAAAGACTCAAATTCGCAACCTTTCAACAAACCGAAAATTATCAAGCTACGCCCTTAAAATATAAAATAAAACCAAATGCGTGTGTGTGTATATATATATATATATATCGCAAGGAAAAAAGGCGCAAAAGGGAGAACCATGGTGAAAGCATTTCGGCAGCTAGTCATCACGACCCGACTAGTCGAGTTCAAAGTGATGCAGTTAACCATCGACCTAAAAGCGCATAGAAAAGAACGCATAAATTTATTTTAATAACATTACACCACGCTTATATAACGTCGCTAGCAACGGCGACTTTTTGTAATTACATGTGCGATACTTGCGCGGCAGCCCAGCCAACGTTGAAGATCGCTGCGAAAAAGCTATAGCTCATCGTTTGGGCCAAGAAAGAGTTCGATCGAAGTGCTTTACATGGAAAGCAACCGCCGAAAACCGAAGAAAAAGATATGGCTACTAAGATCGAACCCAATGCGTGCCATTTCTTGAATCTCCCGAACCTGTCTATCTATTCGTAAAAATGAAAAAAAAAAAGGATAATTATGTCGATCACTGAAATAGATTTTACGCTAATTAACTATTCGATTCTCTCGTACAAGTTCGCCTGCGAAGATTGTGGTGAATCCATCGGCAATTTGACCCGAGAGCATAACAATGGCTGCATCACTGAGGCAAACAGAAGATATATATTTTACTACACTGAATTTTGTAAAATACTTTGATTTTTATATGTATATATTACCTTGAAGGCAATCCTATGTCTGTAAGAAAAACCAAGAGGTACGTGAACCAACAAGCAGATGTAATTGTTGAATATTTAAATGATCGGTAAAAGAGAAGAAATGACACACAATATTTTATTGTGTGATATATATTGCTCAACCACTCTTAATTGCAATGGACCTCACATGCACGTTCACTCAAGATCTACACAAGCTTTTATATTATATTTATTCTCACAAGTGTATTACATATGACAACATAGATGCACATATATATATAGATATATTAAGTCGGTTCTTTATTTTCTAGAGTAACCAACGTGGATGAAAAATGTTTGATCATCTATTAAATAAATGCAACGTGGGATGATGACTCATTATTGATTAAGTCGGTGTAGATTGATTTTCCTTGATGTCGGTGATGACTCTTCAATTCTCCCCTTCAACATCGACATTCTCTCTGACTGTATCTTCTATTTGGACCATTCCTAAGCGTGTTCGAAATTCCTCAAATTTTGATATGATGAGTCCTTTGGTAAACACGTCGGCTACTTGATCTTCCGTACTGATGTACTTCAGCTCAATCTCCCCTTTGAGCACCTTTTCGCGTACGAAGTGGTAGTGTACTTCAACATGTTTTGTCCTCGCATGACATACCGGATTCTCTGCTATGCGTATAGCAGATTGATTATCGCAAAATATCTGCACCGTACTGCTGATTGACTGATGTAAGTCATTCATTAACTGTATAAGCCAGGTGCTCTCTTGCGCTGCCATTGCTGCTGCTCGATATTCAGCTTCCGCTGTTGATAAAGATACTGTAGGCTGTCTCTTGCTACACCATGATATTGCAGCTGATCCAAACTTAAATACATACCCAGTAGTAGATCTTCTTGTATCACGACATCCAGCGTAGTCCGCATCGCAATAGCCAGTGATCTTGACATCTTTATTCTTTTCGTAAAGTATTCCATAATTAATTGTTCCTTTTACGTACCTCAGTATACGTCTGGCGAGCTCAAGATGTGGCTTCTTTGGATTCTCCATAAATCGACTCGCGATTCCCACTGCGTATGAAATATCTGGACGAGTCAGAGTTAAGTAAATTAAACTCCCAACAAGCTGCCTGTACATAGTTGCATTTTCCAGGTCTTTTCCATCTTCCGCACATATCTTGGCATTTGCTTCAATTGGGGTTGATATTGGCTTGCAGTCAATCATGCCGAATTTTCTGAGCAGATCTTTTGCATATTTTAACTGATAAAGTAATAATCCATCACCTGTCTCCTTTAACTCGAGCCCCAGAAAATGTTTAAGTTCTCCAAGTTCTTTCATTTGGAATCTCACCGATAAATTCCTCCTTGTTTGATTAATCTGTTCTTCGTCGTCTCCAGTTATAATAATATCATCGACATATACTAGCACTATTGCTAGTTTTCCTCCTGTTGCCTTGACGAAGAGACTCGAGTCCGCTAGTGCCACTGAGTATCCGCACTGAATTAAGAATTCAGCAATCTTACCATACCATGCTCGTGGTGCCTGCTTTAACCCATATAAGGCTTTCTTTAATTTGCACACATAGCTTGAATTTTCTTTATCTTCGAACCCTGCCGGTTGGATCATGTATATCTCTTTATCGAGTTCTCCATGCAGAAACGCGTTCTTTACGTCCATCTGCCATAACCTCCAAGACTTGTTTGCTGCTAGCGCGATTAACACCCGAACAGTTGTAATTTTCGCCACTGGACTAAATGTCTCGTCGTAGTCTATCCCATATTGTTGCGAAAATCCCCGTGCTACTAGTCGAGCTTTATATCTTTCAACTGATCCATCAGGTCGCCTTTTAATTTTATAAACCCACTTGCAAGATATGGGTTTGACTCCATCTGGTGTAGGTACTAAATCCCATGTTTCATTTTGTTTTAAGGCCATAATTTCCTCGCTCATTGCTTTTCTCCATTCAGTATATTTAACTGCTTCTTCAAATATTTCTGGTTCTTTGATATTTTCGTCTTCTTCTAAAGCTATATTTGCATACCTGGGATTTGGCCTTCTTTGCCTGGAGGATCTTCGTAGTTGTGTTGGGCTTGGTGATACTTCATCATGTTCCTCCCCTGTTGGCTCGGTCTCCTCAATCTGACTTGGCCTTGAAACTTCTGGAGTTGTTTGGTGCACACCCGTTCGCCAAGGACTTTGAGGTGTTCTCGGAGATTGTACGTCCTCTTCTGGCTCCTGCAACGCTGGATTTTCTTCCGGGAGTTTCACTATTTTCTCGAATTGTTCCTCAGTTTCTTTTGAATCGGGTAGCTCCGATTTTTGTGGTGTCCACCAGGAGGATGCTTCGTCGAATACTACATGGCGAGATGTATAACACCGTCCAGTAGTTGGGTCGCAACATCTCCACCCTTTCCTTTGGCTGTCGTACCCCACAAATATACACTTGATCGCCTTTCGATCAAATTTGGTTCGTAAATGACTTGGTACGAAAACATAACAGACGCACCCAAAAACTCTGAAGTGGCCCACAGTTGGTTTGATTTTCCACAGCTTCTCAAATGGTGATATAAATCCCAGCTTTGCTTGTGGTAGTCGATTTATTACGTGCGCCGCAGTTTTCATACACTCAGCCCAAAATCTTGGTGGTACATTCTTCGCATGTATCATGCTTCGACAAGTTTCAGCCAAATGTCGATTTTTCCTCTCTGCCACACCATTCTGCTGAGGTGTGTTTGGACACGTCAGCTGATGACGTATTTTATGCTCCTTCAGAAATTTGGAGAATTCCCTTGATGTGTATTCTCCCCCGTTATCCGTGCGAAGGCATCGGATCTTATCTCCGACTTCTCTTTCAACAATTTCTTTAAATTCCTTAAATTTCAGAATAACCTCTGATTTTTCTTTTATAAAGAAAACCCAAACATACCTTGAGAAGTCGTCAATGAACGTCACCATATAGCGCATACCGCTGACTGAATGTTGTTTGACTGGCCCGAACACATCAGAGTGAATTGTCTCCAAAGGTTTCTTTGCTCTGTAGCTCGAGTCTTCAAACGGCAATTGATGCGCTTTTCCGTATTGACAACCAGCGCAGACTGTGTTATCCTTTATATCTAGTTGAGGAAGACCTTTCAACATTGATTTCTTAACCATCACTTTAAGCTTGTGATAACTCACATGTCCCAGCCTTGCGTGCCACAACTCAGCTGTTTCATTCTTTCGAGTCTTATCTACGTAAGCTGACTCAGCCGACATTACATAGATAGACTCGAGTTTTCTACCCTCCATGATTGGTGTACCATTGATTTTAAGATTTCGATACACCGTAACGTTATCGGGTCCGAAAATAACATAATTTCCCGATGTCGTTAGTTGTGACACAGATATAAGATTTTTCTTCATACCTGGGACATGGTAAACGTCGTGTAGCTGCACTTGACCAGGACTGAATCTTGGGGTGATGCTCGTTTTGCCAATATGAGCTATTGGCAACCTTGAATTATTTGCAGTAACCACCATTCGTCCTCCCTTATACTCAGTCGTGTTTTGCAGCTTTTCCTTGTCTCCCGTCATATGATTGGAGCAACCCGAATCTACGATCCAATCATTTTCATAATCTATTTTTCCAGGGATGATGACGGCCAATGCCGATGATTCCTCCTTTACATCTTCGACTATCGCAGTAGATGCCTCTACGTCCCACTCATCCTCGTTGTTCTTAGTCTCGTGACTTTTGAAAATTACTGTATTACCTTCAGCGGTCTTTTTCCTATGCCAGCAATCTCTAGCAAAGTGATTTGGTTTACCGCAAACGTAGCATGGACCCTTTTTAATTCCTTTGAGCTTCTGATTTTTGTTATAACAACCTTGTTGGAACCCCTTTGTTTCAGAGCTTATTTCTTCCCTTTTAACAAACTCTTTCTTATCTCGCCTATTTGGCTGGTGAGGTCTCCCCTTAGTTTTATAACTTAATAAAACTTCATCATCCTTCTTTAATGAGACCTCCGCCATTTGTCTGGTCAGCGCTTCCTGGTCAGCTAAAATATTTTCAAGATTGACCAAGGAAGGCTGTTCTTTCCATCCTTGTATAGCGGCTATAATTCCTCTAAATTCAGGTCTTAGACCGTGAATAATAATTCTTCTTATTTTAGCGTCTGAAACTTTATCAGTCGGGTCCAACTCAGAGATTTCACGACAAAGGGAACGTACCTTATTAAAATATTCGCGTATCGACATTTCCCCTTGTCTGATTGATAGAAGCTCGTTCTCAAGAAGTTGCAGCTTGAATTCATTTTTCTTCGAAAATAATGCCGCCAGTGTGTCCCATGCTTCTTTTGGAGTGCTTGCATCTCGTATGTGTTCCAGCAACTCTTTGCTGATAGTCGTCTTGAGTGCGTACATGGCCTTTCCCGCCTTAATTTTCCATTTCCGTAAGGCTCCGGCTTCTTGTGGTTGTGCGACCTCGTCTCCGCCGACTACCTCCCATATATCTTGCCCTTGAAGATATGACTCCATGCAGGTCTGCCACGTTGCGTAATTTTGATTGTTGAGTTTCTCCATTCCGCCTACCGACTGTAGGTCTGCCATCGTGACTTGGATTACCTCCACGTAACCAAGCAAGCCTCATGCGCTTAACAACTTATTTATTTATTTTTATTGTGCACGATGCCTCCAACTCAATCTTAATTTTATCGGCGACAACGGATGAACCCGCAGTATTTCCGCTGTCACTCAAACTTTTCAACGTGGCTGGCGTGACTCCGACGTGGCTCTGACGTGGCTCTGATACCACTTGTTGAATATTTAAATGATCGGTAAAAGAGAAGAAATGACACACAATATTTTATTGTGTGATATATATTGCTCAACCACTCTTAATTGCAATGGACCTCACATGCACGTTCACTCAAGATCTACACAAGCTTTTATATTATATTTATTCTCACAAGTGTATTACATATGACAACATAGATGCACATATATATATAGATATATTAAGTCGGTTCTTTATTTTCTAGAGTAACCAACGTGGATGAAAAATGTTTGATCATCTATTAAATAAATGCAACGTGGGATGATGACTCATTATTGATTAAGTCGGTGTAGATTGATTTTCCTTGATGTCGGTGATGACTCTTCAGTAATATCATTCAACATATGGCCGATCCCATAATAGAAAACCGAAGACCTTCGAATAATATTAATATTATTATCAATCGAGTCCCCGGCCATGTTTAAAGACCTTTCGAATGCCCAATTGAAATGAAGATAAAATCCTGCATTTTTTTATGGTTTATTACGCTGATAAAAATAAACGAAAAAAAGAACAAATCTTTGATAGAACGTGGGAGTTGCCTTTGAACCCACAGAAAGGGTTTTACTTACAATGATGGGAGACGAAGGAGCTTTCGGTAAGAATTCTTGCTGTTGTTATATATCGTGGCTGTTTAGCAACGTTCCATCAACTCATTCTTCCATTTACGAACTATTTTTCTTTAAAATTGAGTGATGGGAAGGAAGATTTGAAGTGTGAAAGGAGGAAGTCGAATGAATAATGAGCTATATTTGGACCAAAGAAAATGGTAGTGATTCTTGACTTGGTGACGAGAAAATGGTGTATTTTGTCTCTGCTTCGCTCACATGCATTAGGCTATTATTACACACTACTGAGCTGATCTCAGCCGCCTTATGATGCAAGAGAGATGAATACAATAGGAGCAACGTAGCGGTGGCAAAACCATTTAATAATGTTATGCTTCGAAACTCGAAAAAGTTCGGAGAGATAAATTATAATTTGGTCCTTCAATTATGGTTCCTTCTTACATTTACACCGACTGCAATCAGGGAAGTGAAGTGTGATGCCCATACTTCAATTGTCGTCAAGCTCGCGAAATTAAATAAATATATGAAATTCTTATCTAAGGAAATCCGAGAATGAGTGAAGTACACAGATTCTTGTATCTTTTTGGCTGCTTATATCCATCCTCATTTCGAAAAGAACACGAAAACCCCATCAATGCTTTTGTCCTTAAAATGTTATATGGAAATAAAGTGAAGACCGAATAAAAAAAAAAATATCCGCGATTTTTGTATTTTTTTTTCTTCTTCTTGAGGCCATCTCGAAAGTCCAGATAAATATTGGGTCAATTATGTTTAGATTTCCTATAATTGATATGTTAAAAATGTCAAAGAGTTGGTGCGTGTGCGTGCCGTGGCACGTAACGTAGCAACTAGCAGAGCAGAAGCAGACCATTGTTGGGCCCTTTGGGCCCATAGTTTGTTGGGCTCTTATTTATATCTTTTCATGGAATTTTTTTTTAATACTTGAGGATTACCTTACCATATATCTAAAATAAGATACTAATCCTTATATTTTTTTAGTCCTTTTACTTAGACTATACTTCATAAATAATTCAACTAATATGATGGATGACACGTTCCCACGCACGAAATTGGAATTACTTGCAAACACATGACCAAGTGGTTAAAAAACTTTATTTGAGTTGATGCAATCTATACGTGTAAGGGGTCCCTTCCAAATAAAAGAAAAAAGAAAAAAAAAATCAGAAGTGATCGATTGTAAAGCCTTGCACCACACATAAAGATACATCTTTTGTTTTTATTTTTTATGGTTATATGTAAAAGTTAAAAATAGCCATTTAATAAAGTAACATTTGTCAGTGACCTGAATTTTAGAGTACAATCATACATTAAAATAGTATAGAAGTTCGATCAAGTTTGGTTTAGGTGTCGATCTGTTAAAATAATAGGAAGCAGTCACAAATAATATATAATTGATGCTGATGGGTGGAATCGTAATCGATATATTCTTCATAAGCTAATTAATTTAATCTTTTCTATCAAAAATAATAATTAATTAATCTTGAGAGATATCGAGCCTTTTCTAAAAAGATAGCCCTTCTAATTAAGCTATTCATTTAATCGGTTGAGTTGAAGTTTATGTAGGGAAGCTTGTAGATATAAATACCCTAGGCTGCAATTACTCGCTAAGAAAAAGGAGGGGGAACCTTCCTATTTATATTCCTATTGAACACGTATTCATAATTCCAAAAAATAAACGACATTAATCATTCTATGTAAATACAATAACTATTAACCCAAATAATATAACAATAATATTTGTATGGGTTGTGTGTAGTGCATGCCACATGTGTGTGTAACTTTACATAGGTCGAGGGACACCTCAAATCGCTCCATGGACGGCGACACGTGTCACATTTTCAGTGGACAGATGTGCTTTGGACATTCAAATCTCTCACCGACCTTAATAAACAAGGAAGTCCGTACTTCAAAAATGAATAATACATTAATAAATAAAGGAAAAAGGAATCCCGTAAATCATACTGCATAAAAGCAGCAAAACTTAATAGACTCGAAAGTTTCCTTTTCAAAACTTTAGTAACATGCACAAAAGTTATATGATACATTATACAATAGAATTTGATATGGAATGATCGTGATCTCCTACATATACACCAAATTGTATGTCATATATCTAATAAATTTTTATTACATATGTTTTTTCCGATCTACACACCATAGGGCAATTTGACGTTACATAATTGTGGTATAATAACATCTTGGTCAATGTCATTTACTCCAACTAAACACAATATATAACATAAATTTACTTATATATATAAAGAAAAAAACAAGAAGCAAGTTCTTTAAAGAAAAAGACTTTGGGCCAAAATTTCTTTTAATTTAAAAAAAAAAAATTGACGGCGACCACTCTTTTAGTCAATAACATTAGTTTTAAAAACCTACATTATCACAAAGAGTTCCAATCAATCTAACAGGATTGTCGTAAAAAGGACCAAAAAATCGTGGTAAAAAACATTGTTGTAATAGACATTTAAAGTCGCACATATTACTTAGATGGCTGATTACTCAACCCTAACATAATGAGTCTGTTATGTTATGTGCTGCCTAAATAGGGGTATAATGTTCTTTACAGTTTAAAAAAAAAAAAAAAACATAAGGTAGTACTTCCCCAAAAATTGGCAAGAAAACCTTCTATATAAACGACCCCAAACGACCACCAACGCAATCAAACATCGCCAAAAAAAAAAAAAACTCTCCCCATATAATAATTATCCACTTTCTTCGCCATGTCTTCATCTTCTTCACCATCTTCTTCTATACCATTCCACCTCTATTGCTTCATCTTCACTTTGCTAACCTTTGTGTGGATAACTTGGTACATAAAATACGACTCCATTTTCGAAGGGCTCGTCGACCAAATAAAGCTATTGCTAATGGTTTCACCTTTGCTCTTATTGCTCGCCCTTCACTTAGTATCCACTTTGGAGAAAACCGTCTTCTTCGTGCCCGAGGAAGGGCAGACGTCGTTATATCGGGCGGGCGGGGCTCCGTGGGGATTAGGGTTTTTGCTCGTTTTTCTCTTCTTCATGATTTCTTATCAGTCTGATTTCAGAGAAAGATGGTTTCCTCTACTCAGCTGAAAGAAAACACACACATACGCGCGGATGTGTGTGTGTGTGTTTTATCTAAGTGTGTGATAGAAGTTCATGTTGTGCTGATGTAAGGGAGAGCGAGGTTTTTCATGGATGTTCATAGCATGTGTGTGTAATATTAGTGTAGATAGTATCGAGGTTTTGCTTTGTAATTAAGATTTGTTATATTATAACCTTCTTTGCAGATTATTTTTTTTTAATATCGATTTATTTGATACATATAAAAAACTGTGATTTTCGACTTCGAGAGGTTGGTGTTGGTTACTCGAGTTCTGCCAATTTTCATACACTAAACAGAAATGTTTTTGGAAGAAAATTAAATTTTTAGTCTATAAATGTCACGAAATTCGTTTTAGTTGTCCAACTTATCTTGACTTTCAAAAAATTACCTTTCCGTCCAAAGTCCAACACTAGTCAAGTATACTTGAACACTATATATCATAAATAGTTTGGCTTACACTATTTATCATAAATAATATTCTTTTTGTGTGTAATAAATTTTTTAGATGCTTTTGGCAAGGAATAGATGATTGCTTCGACAAGAACGTTAATTAAATTCGGGAAGCCATCATATTTACTTGGCGGAATCAGTGAAAGAATGGCAAAGGAAACTACGAAAGGAGTGTAAGTTAGTTAAACTGGTTTTGGACAGAAACGATTTATAAGACAGAAGAGTGAATTTCGTGAAAGTTATGTGACTATTTTTGGACACAGACAAATCAGAGGACCAAAAAAATGAATTTCGTGAGTGTTATTACTAAAACCAAGCTTTACTCCGAGAAAAAAATCTGGGCAATCTATGATCTCAGTGACATAAACCATTGTTCAGAAAACCAAGATTCGCAAATATATTATATACATACATAGATACATGCAAGGCAAGGATGTATATAAATATGCGTGTCTATGTGTGTGTGTATGTGTTTTGTTAATTCACTCGAAAGCACAGTCAGCCGCCGATATGTATCATCGGCCTGTTGGGCGTCTGCGCAATGTCGAACATTCCAGCGTGAGACGCTTTCTTCCTCTTCACCTGCCGTTTTTTTTTTTTTTTGCAGTTCAAAAACATCAATTTAATCACATAATTCATAATCGTCGTACTACTTTTTTTTCCCCCCAAGTAATTTCAAATTGCAAAAAGCGAGAAAAATACCGCAGCTCCAATAATCCGTTTCAGCTCATCATCTCCTACGCCGCTACGCATTGGTTCCCTCAAGCTCACCTGCAATTAGTAAGGCCATCTAACTCAGAGAGAGAGAGAGAGAGAGAGGGAGAGAGACGAGAGAGATATGATTTTACCTCAGACGGGCCAAAGAGGCAAACTTTGAAGTTCCCATCAGCCAATAGCCTCAGCCTATTACAGCCGCCGCAAAAATGCTGAGTCATCGACGTAATAAAAGAAACCGTACCACAATGTCCATCGATTCTGAAATTCTTAGCCGTCTCAGTTGGATGGTCTACGATCCTTTCAATGCCTGTAAATTTTTTAGCCTGCTCAGTAAAAAAACACAAGAGCCCATCTCAGGGAAAGAAAACGTTTGTTGTCTTAACTTAAGGACGTCCAAGAAAAGGAAGAATTTAGGACGAACAAGACTTTCGAGGTTGTACTTTATTGTACCTTACCACGATGTCCAACATTTCGGCATAAGAAACGAGCTTTTTCAC
Organism: Craterostigma plantagineum; assembly: GCA_027422505.1. Classification (NCBI taxonomy): domain Eukaryota; kingdom Viridiplantae; phylum Streptophyta; class Magnoliopsida; order Lamiales; family Linderniaceae; genus Craterostigma; species Craterostigma plantagineum. Next base: position 698,299 of record JAPQWV010000291.1, on the reverse strand, counting down.
ATTCCATACGTTCCCATCGAAGGGCATGAACTCAATAAACCGTACGTTTATGGGTTTCTCCCGGGTCAGCTCTACGAAATCGCATATTTCGTCGTCGTTGAATCCACGCATGACAACGCAGTTAACCTAAATTCAAAGCAACTATTTTTCAGACGATAAATGCAATAAAATCTGATGGCAAGACAAGAATAAGCCAAGTCGAGCTGAAGTACCTTGACTGGGTTATAACCCAAGTCTATAGCAGAATCGATTGACTTCATCACTCTTTCGTGCCCTTTTCGCCGAGTCATGAACTCAAACTTTGCTGGGACTAAAGTGTCCAAACTTATGTTTAAATGGTTCAGACCGCATTCTTTCAACCTGGGAAGTTTGTTAGCCAATACGAGGCCATTGGTCGTCATTGCAAGAGTCTTAAGCCCGCTTATGTTTGATAACTGCAGGCAAACCTCTTCGATGTCTTTTCTAACGGTGGGTTCTCCACCAGTCAAACGAATCTTAGTAACCCCAGAATTTACGAAAAGTTTGGCCAAACGAAGAATCTCATCAGCGGAGAGAAGATCGGGCTTAGGAGTGAGGCGTACGCCTTCGTCGGGCATGCAGTACTTGCATCTCAAATTGCACCGCTCTGTTAAGGAGATCCTTAAGTAGGTGTGTACTCTCCCAAACGAATCGATTAGCATGTCAGAAACAGGGCTTTCTTTAGGAGGAGAATCTTCGGGCAACGGTTGGCTCGAAGTGGCATATGCTTTCCTAGGTTGTCTTTTGGTTGGGTCATTTTCGCTCGAACACGGATCACTACAGCTATTGTGCAGCATGGACGATATAATTGTGCCATTTCCCTGCAATATATACATATAAACAACAACTACTTCTAGCGAAGAACAACATCTGAAGTGATTGCTGACAATGAAGGTGGGCGATTCATTCTTATTACTACAACTATGATGATACAGCTGATAAAATCAATAGCACAATGATGATCTTTGCAAAAGCTGATAAAATCAATAGCACAATTATGCAGTACTACGAAGCACAATGATGATCTTTGCAAAAGCTGATAAAATCAATAGCACGAAAACCTCGACCATCGATCAGCTGAGCACATTTATACGAGTGAAGATACAGCAACTAACCAAGCAAAACCCAAACCCAAAAATGAATAAAGCTAAGGCTTATCAATAGTGAGACCAGCATATAACATTTACGTACAAACATATGCAAGAAACGAAATTCTTCAATCGAGCTAACACTCACCGAGCTTAAACTTCTCCAACCCAGATGCAAATTGGCAATCCTTGATATGCAACTCCTCATGTTAAACCTACTTCTCAGAGAAAAACCTGCTATTTGCTACACAATCACGTTTGTAGATTTCGACGAAGAGGAGTTGTGTTGGATTTGTATTCTAATAAGCCAGGGATGTTCGGTGGATATCAGTGCTGTCCAAAGATTGAATTTTACATATTATAAATAACGATTGAATTGTCAATTTGGGACATAAATTAATTAGGGTTTAACCGAATTGGGGGAGAAAAAGGACAAACCAATGCAAAGTCGGCTCACATCTGTTAACTGAAACGGCTTACGACAACGCTGCTGTGGCTCGATGCTTTAGCCAAAAGTCACCCAATCTTCGATTATTATAATTTATTATATACCAGTAATATCTTCACACTTTATGCGTGTGCTCAAAAAACAATTGTTTTTGAAATTTATAATTTTTGTTTAGTGAATGAAATATAATTTTGATATATATAAAATGACAATAATGATTAGGGATATAAGTTTAATATCTAAAAATTGAGGGTTAAATGTGATAATTATTTAATTAATGAAATTAGAAATAGAGAGGTTAAATTGTAAATATTTTACAGATCAAATTAGCAGTTAATAACGATGGTTTTATAATTTGGTGGAATGCAGAATTAAAAGAATTAATAAATAAAAATGAAAATTTTTGAACCACATGATTTAAAATGTAAAGGATCTGATCATTTGAGACATAGATATGGATATATATTGTGGGGTAGATGATTTAATGGGCTTTTTTGCACACCGATGCGTGTATTTAAAAATATTGAAATTATTTTAAATTTTGAATTTATAATTTTAGTATTTAAGATGAAATATAAATTTAAATATATAAAAAGAAACTTAGACTAGAGGCACAAATGCAATAAATAAAAGATTAATAATGATATGAAAATATGTAATTATTAATTAAATTACAAAACTAAATTACAAATAATTACACACCAAATTGGCCGTTTATGTCAAACCCAAACCCATTATATAATAGTATAGATACCTCAAACCCCTTATATAATAGTATAGATATAAAATATATAATTAGAAATTGAAGATTCTTTTTTATTTCGGTTATTTATCTGAATATTCATATTTTCCAATTTGCCGGTATTACATGCACTGTACGCTGGAGAGGCGAAGAGTGTCACCATGGATTGGCTCGAAAGCTACTGCAACAACAGCTTCAAAATAGGTGATTAAACATCGTGATTCAATTAATTAGGACATTAATTTTTTTTAGATCATAACAAATACCAAGAGGCTTGGTCAAAGGTTGAATTGTAACTGTACGAGCGTTGACTTCCACTGTACAATAATATTGCCATGTGCTGTGCTTCGTAGAGGCAATTTTTTTTTTTTTTTTAAAAAAGAAAGTCGTTTATAAATATCGTTCGTGCTTAGTGCAATGTTGTCAGCTCCTTCACACGTCTTGTCATACTTGAAAACTACGTCTTATTTATTTATTTCTTAAATCAACCCATACCCAACCTGGATATTTATCTTTTAGGCAAATGGTAGCTTTATTTAAACCTGATAAATTGGAATGCGTATTACCACGCATGTATTGAGAAGTAATATACAAGCGTTAACAGTCTTTATCGTTCATATTCGATAAGGTATATATATATATATACGATGAAGATATTCAGATACAGTATATATGAAATTTTAATTTGGTCAGCACACGATCATTATAATTAGTAACGATATAAATTTCCGAAATAAGTTACCATTCATCTTGACAATGACAACAACTGAAACCAAATCCTAAACAGCTGACTTTCAAATTGTTATATCTCAATCCCCAAGAAACCAAACTATGTAATAATTAATAAAAAAAACTTCCCTGTTCCCCCATCAAGAATCAAGAACAATTCAATCAACGCGCATTCTTGCGATATTTCATTCACACAGCAGATACTGGTAACCACTAAACCGTTGAATAAAGGCTTCGGTAAACTCTCCAAGTCATTGTTTATGTACCTCAAAAGTCAACTCCTCTCCTCGTTACAACCTCAAACTCTTCTCTTCTTAACACCACAACTCAATCCATGCTCTTCCCATCTCTTCTTTGAGAGAGTGAGAGAGACATATATATATATAGAGAGAGGCCAACATGGGAAAGACAAACTCATCAGATGATCGACAATCATCATCAAAGATGCTCCATTTCAGTCATCCCCATAACCTAACGCTAATCAACCTCAACCAAGCCCACCATTATCCTCTACCACCCAACCTTTCTTGCGCAGGCTGCAAAAAAGGACCTTCGAACTCAATCTACGTATGCACAGAAGCATGTAATAACAACTACTTCCTCCACAAAAAGTGCTTCGAAATGCCCAAGAAAATAACCCATCCTTCCCACGAAGGATGCAAACTGACTCTACTCGCCGAGCCAGCCTACTCGAACGGCATATTCAAGTGCGACGCTTGCCATGAGAAGAGCAGCGGATTCTCTTACACTTGCAAGCCGTGCGGCGTGGATCTGCACATACTGTGCGCCGCCGTGCCTTTGTCGACGGCGCACTTTAGCCATGGCCACGAACTCAAGCTAGCCTTTGGGTGTCCTTACCCTGGCAATAAGGGCTTCTCCTGCGATATTTGCAGATGCCCAGGCTCGAATCACTGGCTATATAGGTGTGCGACTTGTGGGTTCGATGCCCATCTGAAATGTGCGACGAGCAAGGCGGCGCCGCCGACGCCAAAGGCGGATGCCGTTAATAGGTCGCCTGCTGTTTCTCCGGCCAATAATCCTCAGTTCGTCGTCCCTCCTCATCATCAACCCCATCATCCCTCCAATCAGTTTTATGGTCAAAATCAGTTCGTGAATCCGTACTATACGGCGCCTAGCCCCGCAATGAACTGTAACATTCCGGCGATGGGTGTGCCGACGGCGGGGATTAACGGCAGTTTCAGCAATGTGCAGCTGCCTGGCGGCGCGATGAACGTACAGCAGCAGCTGCAGTACCAAAACAGTCAGCAGATGATGTTCTTACAGGCGCTTCAGCAGAAGATGCAGAACGACCAGCCTTTCCTTCAGGCCATGATCGCCGGCGGGTTCGGCGGAGCTGCTCTGCGCGGCGGCGGTGTTAACAACATGGGTTTGCCGGAGCTTATGAGGATGATACATTCGTTCGGTGGCATTGGTGGAGGTGGCGGCGGCGGCGGAGGGCTTTTGGGGCTCCTGAACAACATCGGTGGTGGCGGTGGAGGAGGTGGGCTGGATTTATTCGGCGGCGGTGGATTCGATTTTCTCGGCGGCGGCGGGCTCGATATGATGGGCGGGTTACTTGGAGGATTTGGCTTTTGTTGAAAGCGTGTTTGTGTGAATTTAACAACTCTTGACTCATGAAATGAGAGGAGAGGTAAGTGTTTTAATTCAATGTGTGTGATGAACGTCTTCTCATGCAACGATGTGGTTTGGGATCTGAACTCTCAATTTGATGTCTAAAGTGTGATAATTTGAAGTTTGTAAAATAAGAAACCTTGTCCAAATGATATATGATCACGGATTTCATATAAAATTTTATTTTCTTACTATTCGAGGGTGAAAAGGTAATGAACTTGCAATCACTTGTAAGTTGTAAGAGAATAAGTAAGATAGAAACAATTGACGAAAGATTATTGAATTGAAGTCTTGAATCAACTCAAATGATCAGAATAAAATGAAGGGTATATTTGAATTCGGGCTCGTGAAAAGTTTAATTTAAACATTCAGGTCATGTCAGAAAAAAATCATGTTTAAAGGACCCAATTTCTATAAAATTTAGAGATAAGAGGTAACTTATAAAAGTGGTATAAAAGTTAGGGTAAAATGCGTATAACCCCCTCTGGTTTCGCGAAAATGCACATAAACCCCTGTGGTTTTTTTATTGCACGGTACTCCCTCGTGGTTTCACTAATGTTGCACCGTACCCCCTAACAGCAGTTTTTTGCCCGAAATTGGATTACACCCGCTCTTACTGCATGTGGGTTAAGCTTGGAACATATTATTTTCTGTTAAATGACCAGAATAACCCCAACTATTCACCTTCTTATGATAACCCTGGGACATCAGTGTTTGTCCGAAATTGAATTACATGTGCTCTTGCACGCGCTCGAATGACCATATATTCACTGTTAAATGACCAGAATAACCCCAACTATTCAACTTTTTTTCAAATGATAATCCCCAGGGTAACATTTTTTATTCTAGATAGGGCCGATGGTTATCATTTGAATAGAAGGTGAATATTTGGGGTTATTCTAGTCATTTAACAGTAAATAATATGTTCCAAGCTTAACCCACCTGTAGTAAGAGCGCGTGTATTCTATTCGGGCAAAATACGGCTACCCGAGGGGTACGGTACAACATTAGTTAAACCACGGGGGAGTACCGTGCAATAAAAAAACCACGGGGGTTTATGTGCATTTCCGCGAAACCACGAAGGGGTTATACGCATTTTACCCTAAAAGTTATATGAACTGTTTTGTGTTACAAATTTACAACATATTGTTATTTCAGAACAATGAGTGGTACTGCAGAAATGAACTGGCGGATGATCATAACTGCTATCAGATGATCGTTTTGTTTTACAAAATTTCAACCTAAGAAATTGGATCCTTAAAAGCTAAAGTATGACGGGCATGAATACTACATGAAACTTATGATGGTGCTGAAATGAAGTCCCTAAAATAAAACAAAAAATTGTAAAATTAATTGTAAGGAAGGAAAAACGGCGTCGCATGAGTGAGTAACGTAAATCATTTATTACCCACAGACAGACTCCGCCCACGCTTGCGTTGCGTATGCCTCACCTGCTACAAATAAAGCCTCCAAAGTTCGCTTTCTTGGTCAGTTTCTCATCGTTGTTCGTCTGAAAAGTTAAACCCAATCTACCCTTTAATGCGATTTTTTTCTTTCATTACCACGAATCGAAGACGCTTCTAAGTTCGAGTCGATCGATGTATTGATCATCACAAGCTTAGGAAGGAACTTAAAAAACAGAGTTTTTTTTTTGGCATCAGTTTTACCGAAGCGTGTATCGATTAACCGCGCAAAAATTTGGTTGCGATCGCGTAAGTAATGTTTATTTCTGCTCTTGTTCTGCTTCGATTGTGTCCCCCGAGTAGTTGCATGCGTAATAAGGGGGCTAAAACCTCCCTTGAATCGCTCTCCTAGTCGTCTCTCTCTCTGAAGCACGGATCGATAAATTCAGTTTCGATTTCTCTGATCCTTCCATGCTTGGGCATTTTATGAGGTGATTGTGCAGTTATATGGCATGGGTTCTGCAAATTTGGGGTTTATCGATGGAGGTTTTGTAGTTGATGGTTGGTGATAGATAAACTCTTCAAATGCAATGAGGGACATTGACCTGAATCTTCCTTTAAGTTCTGATTCTGATACAAGCGAAGGAGGACTCAACAACAGTTCAGCAAATGATTTTGTATCCGAAGGTTTGCCTATAGAACAGAGGATTCAATTCATACAGAAACTCAATACTCTTACGAACAAGCGCCCAAGATCGAACCAAGGCAGCAGCCCAAGTGGATCGGCTGAGAATAACAGTAGCTATTACAACAAAGACGGCGGTCGTTTAGTCGCCAAAGCGCTGAAGAGGGAGAGGTTGGCCGTAGTAAAGGAGTCTAAGAAAGCCATAAAGAAAGGCGCAAGCTATTACGACTGCAACGTATGTTTCAAACTGGCGAAAGAGCCCGTCTTAACTTGCTGCGGTCACTTGTTTTGTTGGAGATGCTTCTATAAGATACCCTACGTTGATTCTTTCGCTAAGGAATGCCCAGTTTGTGTTGGAGAGGTTTCTGATGCTACTGTCATACCTATCTATGGTAATGGTTGCTGTAATAATGCTTTGGGTAATAGAGCTGCTACAAAGATACCTCCTAGGCCTAAAGCTCGAAGGGTTGAGATCGTCGGGCCACAGAGAAGGGCTAACCCTCCTTCGAATGTAGCCGTTGTGGCGCTTTAGCTCCTTCGAAGGCAAGCTCGAGAAATTGCCCTTACATGTCTGTGGTCTTGCTTAGGGTATGTAGAAAGATGTTGTAGTATGCTTTATATTTATTTGATTATTATGAACATCCAAGATGAGATGCTCTTGGGTGGTGGAAAGAAATGCGAGGCTTAATATAGTGTTTGTTGTACGACAGAAAATTAAGAATGTCAACTTGTCAATCTGTTTCTTGATTCTAACATAAACCAGACCAGACTACTGAGTAAAGGAATGAGCATTGAATCGATTACTTCTTATCAAGATCATTAAACAGAGCATAAAAATGGCAAGCACTTGCTAAATTTCCACTGGTAATAGATACGGAGCAGTTCAGCTCAACAAAAGAGTTCGTTTGTACACTGAATGGAGAATGCAAAAGTAAAAGGGAGATGAAGGCTATATTGATCAATACAGCTGCTGACTTCTGACACTAATAGTACAATGATGAGAGATGAAGAAACAGATTACAGGCTATGATTTGTCTACACTAAATGGGACAGAGATGAGCAGTAAATTTTACGACAAAAAGATGATCAGCTGAAGAAGATGGCTAACCGTTTTGCGTTCTTTTTAAGTTAAGGCTCAACTGACCAAAAAAGTTGTGTGGTATTATACAATATGGTGGATTTCTTCATCAGTTAGAGTTGAGTCCTCCCCAGCATTTTTGTTTCATTCCAATTGTTGACCTTGTAATAATCGCCCAGCACCACCTAATAAAGGAACATATAGCAAATAATGACACAGTGCAAACTATCAAAGGTTAATTCTATGACAAGCTAGTCTCCAACAGCCATAGCAAAATCATACAAGACAGTCGCCTTTTATCGAACAATGGTATGCACAAACCGACTACTATGTGTGTGTTACTGCGATTCAAAAAAGCATACCGCTTTCGCCATCAGACAATTCTCCAAGCCTTGCAATTGCATCAGTGAGAGCTTGTTCATGATCCTTTTTTTTGTAGAATGAGAATACATTAATGAACACAAGACATAATATTAATTATTATATCACAATTATGGTTATAGTAAACTCTTGAGTATGGCTATATTAACCTTAAGAACTTTCTTTGCCTTCTCTATCTCACCAGGGTCGGGCTGACTAGCATTGATAACTTTTTCAACCTGTCCACAAGTCAACAAATTATTTCCGCCATATATAGCCGGATAAGTACGAGACATCAAAACCAATACCTCCTTAATTAGAGATTCAGTGTGTAGTAACTGAATGTCTTCAGGTTCCTTCTTTCCAATGCCGTTCTGTGATGGCGCGAAGTCCCTCCTCGTGGGACCCTTTGTTGATCCTCTACCACGTCCAAGCAATCTCTCAACTCCATGGGTCGATCTCCCATGCTGAGAAACCATAGGCTCTTCACCTTCCCATTGAATGTCGTCAGGAGAAATCTGCATAGAAATGAGAAGCATTCTTTAAAGAAAAAATACATGAAACGACGTACATATTTATTATAATTCCACTTCCTCCTGGCTTTGTATCTTAAGAAACTGTCACTGAATTTAGCGTCAATGAAATCACAAGAGCTTCAGAGGAAACAATTACAAACTTTGGCTTCCTATGTGTGGATGTCCTAAGTGGTACAAAGAATAACTTTGTGAGCTAACAATTGTTTTTTTATAACAACTTGTCTGTCCGGGTCAGGGATAAAACTTGCGTGCAAAATCAATGAAGATAATTTATATTGTTAGTCCAAATATATTTATACAATTACAGCTTGGTAAGTTAACAATTTGTAGTTCTGTCTTTGAAATGACATAGCACATACTTACCTCGGAAAGGTCAACCCATTCAACTGATTCAATGGCCGTACCCACATCATAACTTAGAGCATGTCGACCCTGGAAAACCACATAAACAGAAACTTTAAGGCCCAAATGAGAAGATAATATCAAACACATTTTCATCACCAGGCAAGAACGGTTGCATACATCTATAGGATTGTAGTCCGTTATCATCGCTTCATAAAAATTGTTATCATCAGGCCACCTAGTCCTGACTCTCCTCCCGATCAATGGGTTTGATGAAGTTCCTTCTGCAGGCCCAAATGTACGGTTTGCAAATTGGCCTCTTGCACGTGGACCAGGAGGGAACCTCGTTTTCAAGGACGATGGGCCTGAATGCATCTGCTAAGTACAATATTAGCGAATGACGTCTATGGGGGTATTAAAGATTATAGCGCACACATGCTAAGGAAATTAAGAAAAACTCACAGATTTCTGCTTTTTACCCTTCACTCCCATTGCTGATCCGTGCTTTGCCACTGATGGAGCTGGCTGTTTTGCAGCCATTGCCTGCGGGTGAAAAGGAGACGGGCCACCAAAGGATTGAGAAGGTAACGCAGAAGACATCTTTGGTTTTTTACGAGAAGCTGCGATTGAAGGGCTAGGAAGTGGATCATGGACAGGATTGGGAGCATGTATTCCGGGGTGAAACCCCCCTGATTGTCTCCACTCCCTGAATATTTCCGAAAAATTGATCACAGAAAATAGGATTCAGAAAAGGTATATCCCACAAGGTTTTCGCGCGGATCGCAAGGAAGCAGACTGGAACTTTTACCTTATTCTTCGAATAGTTTCATCTGCATTGACCCTTTTAAGAAGATCACTATGTTCTTCATTTGTTAAATTTAACTCTTTCCGAAGGTCAGACATTAAAGTTTCTTTATCCTGAGAAAGATGCATTTTGAGAACTCTTAAGGCAACCTGACAGTAATTTTTTCACATACTGCATTCACATTCAATAAATTCGGAAGTACCCAGCTAATTGTATCTGCTTGCGCTTTAAAGGCTCTTAGGACAGAAACGTAAGCTTCACGCTCAAGTTCGTGAATTTTAGCTTGCATATCAGTTTCATCATTCGCCCTTGTATATGGAATAGAACCAAAGGCACCAGGCCTTCCATTGCCAGAAATATGACTCCCTCCTCTTACCATCCTATTTTGCTGTGGTGGTGGAAGATCATCATCTGTCCCTGTAATAGGAAGAAAAACAATACCAAGAAACTCATAAAACCAAGATATGACCTAAATATACAGGAATTGACTGACAAACAACTGGCCAACCAACTTGTCGAATTTTTACACACATGGGAAGGCAACCCAACTTCATTGATGTGTTGGACACATCATCAAAACTCAGATTATTTACGTGGAAACACCTCGAAGGAGTTGGGTTGTCTTCCAAGAGTGTAGGTAAGAAAGATAAAAAAATGGACCTTCGCAACATTTCATCGGTTAGGTATCAAGAGAGATAATCAATGAATTCCATTCTCCACTTTCCCAAGTCTTGACAAATAATTAATGTAGCAGATATGAACACCTAAAGGGCAATAATCAACCTTCTCGGACAGATATTAACACAGTCTATCTTCTCAGAAATTCGAAGAAGACATCAGAAGACCTCACAACATCCCAATGGTTTGTGCAAATTGTACTGCTCACTACCTCAAACTTTCTATACCTACAATCTTGATGAAAACAACGCCATCACATGCAAAACTCAAGAAACTCAAGAACACGCAAGTTACCAGTAAAATCATACAGAGCATTCTTTTCGGCAAATTTCCGCCAAAACACAAAACTAACCGAAACTAAGTACCCATAAAATTCATATTATTCCGAAGCCCCAATTATGCTGTCGCCATAAACCCAGCAACCATAACTTCACTAATCAAACCAATAATCAAAATTAGGTGACCCCTACCATCCCCAACATAACTCCCCGAAATAGAGACAAAACAACTAAATTGAACCCTAATACTCACCACTGCTGTCGTACGAATTCATACCCAACTTCTCACCAACGAAGATTCGGATTCCAGCACTAACGCCACCTGAGGAACTCCCTACGGCTGCTAACGAAACGAACGAATCGATTACCTAGCCTTCAATTTACGGGTTCAAGCTCACGGTACCGCGGACCTGAAATATCTAAGAAAACGATAATGAATGGAGGAGTTTGAGTTCCGCGTCCGACGTTTGCCCGCTGCGTCGCACGTGCGAGAACTCGAGGGGCAATTTTGGAATATGAAATTACACGCGCTTCTTTCAAAACAATTACTTCCTCCGTCCCCCTATTTCTTCTCAAAGATTAGTGGGCACGGAGATTAAGAAACCACATTATTTTACTATTATAATACACCTTTTGAGGTATGGAGAGAGAAAAGTTATTAGTAGACACGCAAATCAAGAAGACTTTCTTTAATATTAATGGTGTAATTAGTTTAATTAGTGGGATATTTTTTTACCAAAAATGGAAATGGGAAGAATTATGTGGGACGCCCGAAATAGAAAGATGGGAAGAAATAAGTGGGACGAGGGTAGTATATGCTTCAAGGAGTTCATCACATAAATCCAAGATAATACATACATACAATAGAGCAATAACTACAACATAATTGACTAAATCTATTGCGTAAATGATCTCGTGATAGCACATTATTGGTTCCCCTCAAAAAAGGGAAAAGAACTATAAAAATTTTTATTTTATTTTTTACCTTAATTCAAATATTTATTTCAACTAATTCATTTCAAATTTCCCCTCCCATCAGTGGCGGAGCCAGAGGTTAGTGTTAGTGGGGTCCATATTCAAATTAATTATCTTATTAATGTTATTATTTAAGTAGAAATTTAGTTTATTATTTTAGTGGGGTCCACTATGTTATATTATAGATTATCTCAATAGATTATACTCCCTCTGGTCTTAAAAACATGTCGTTCTAGATATTAGCACACATATTAAGAAAATAGTTGAAATGTCTTTCTTGACCCTAATTAATTATTTGATCGATCTATTAACCACTATTCATTCAATTCTGTATTTTATTTAACAGTAGGGGCAATTCTGGAAATTTCATTCAACTTTGCTTAGAAAATATCAAAACGACCTCCTTTAAAGACCAGAAAAAATTACCCAAAATGACTTGTTTTAAAGACCAGAGGGAGTATTATATAACTATTTTTTTTAGCAAAAATGCATAAGGTATTTTTTTTAGTGTGGTCCAAGGACCCCACGGGCCCACTGCTGGCTCGCCAGCAGTGGCTCCCATATCAGTTAGCAAAATACCTTTCCTCTTTCAATCACATAAATTGGAGTAGGCATCAGAGTAATTATCCAATTCAATTTGGTATGTCAATATTATCATGCTTAATTACAATTCAATCCCTTAACTTTTTAATTGGTAACGCCATAAATCATATTCCCCTTTATATAATTCGAAAATATTTCTTAATCAAAGTAAAATCATCATATCATATATTATACAATATTAAATTGCAATTGTTATATGATTGTGTTAATTGATATTGTTGACTCTCTCATCACTATCTTAATTCTTATTTATGGATACAGCCCAATTATTGTAGACACAAACATATTAATGAAAGTCCATAGCTCCTAATGGGCCAAAAGCTTGTGATTCACATTGATTAGACCCAGCTAGACATAAATTTTGACCATGTAATGGGCTCAAAACATAGTTTTCCTACATAAAATAAACTAATGGTCGACAAACAAATATACAATAGCCAAATGTCACATATATGCATCTTTGATTTTGTAACAGCCAACACCACAGCTATATTATTGTGTACACTACTAAAAATAGTGAGAATTGCGAGCTTATAATTATTTACGACCCTACCTACTTTTTTAATTGCTTCAAAACAAAGTATAAGGACCAAAAGGCACGTCTTTTCAAACATGAGAATTAGGGATATACATGTAACTTGTTGTTCCTACAAAGAGTGAAAATTGGGGCTTAATATAGGTCTTGGAATTAAATGGCATCATTATTTTCAGAAAAACAATCAATGGATGATATTGAAGTGCTTTAAATGCACATGGGAGGAGACAGTTCCCACATGAAAATAACATGGGCTTTTCTTTTTGTTGCTTCCTAAATTAAGACAAGGCTTTGTTTGGTTACTGTTATCTTAGTGTACTCATCCCATCCCATCGTAGAATAGAATGTAATTTATCGTTGAAATGATATATGTGTATATTAAAGAGTATATTACGTATACTTATCTTATTCTTGTCAACTCTTGTAATGATAATGAACTGAGAGCAGAAGCCTAATCCACATACCCTAATCCTCCAACCATAATATAATAACGGTAAGTGTTCTAAGATGAATAAAAATTTAATAATAAATAGCGATTTTACGAGTGTCTTTCGAACTCATTATTGATTCTTGAGGAGTATTATTGTTGCTTTGGAAACGTACAACTCAAAGGTTTCTTAAGGTTGATTGTGATTCTAATAATAATAATAATTAAACCCCACCTGCCGCATTTTGTTTTCTTGACTTATAGATAAGAAAGAATATATTCATTTTAGAGCTTTCAACCAAACAATTAAATTTTATTCCCTACAAAGGCATAACAACCGCCCCCCAATAATGCTTTTATTCCACTAACAAGCAATGATTTGAAATATACCTGAAAAGAATAATAAAATCATATGATACTTATATTGGAGTTCTAACAAGTTTACGATATCAACTCTTTTTCTAATTTAAATGAATGATTCGTCTCTAATAATAAATGCACCATGAACATTACATGATGTGTCTATCTGTGTGTGTTTTTCTTTTGTAATAAATAACATTAAAAATACAGGTTTGGTAGTAAAGCCACTATAAAAATTCTTCATAATAAAGATGCTCTTGATAATTCAGTTACAGTAATTTCTTTATAAAATAATTATTAATTCCACGTCTGTGAAAAAGAAAAAAAAGTATATCTCTGTTATGTGGGCCCAGATTCTTGTCTCCAAGGCCCAAAGATGTGACGTCACTCTCTGCCACGTCGGAAAGCTGCCAGCGTGTTCATTGGTGTCTCCAGTTGGACAATTATCGTTATTCGAAAAATTGGAATATATCTACTTTCCACCAATAAATAAATGGCAGTATTTTGGAAAGTTTTTAAATTATTACGTGTAACAATCAATTCATCATCCTATTACTGATGTAATCACATAACTAATTCTAGTCTAATAAGCGGTTTTACTGATAGATTTTCACATTTTTATTTTTATTTTTATGAGAAGAATGTGATAATGTTGGTTCCTTTGCGTAGTTTGTGAAACACAAAAATCAATGATTGGCGTATAATTTAAAAAAATCACAATAACAATCCGAATGCCACCTCATACTTGCATTGCAATCTTCCCCACTCAAAATCCGAAATAATTATTTTCACCAACTTAAACATTTCCACAATAGAATCTCTCAAACCTACTACATTAGGTGATGCTTGAATCATTAAAACATTCACAATTAACAAGTGAGTACAAAGTAACTTTGTTTATCATTTCAAATTCTTCAGAGAGAGAGAAAGATTTCATAATTATTTTCTTGTAATGAAAGGAAATATCAACTTACACTCAATTCCAGCTGTTGAAATAATTGATCAAAGAAATAAAAAAGGGAACTGTCGTCATGCATGCTTTCATCTCACGGATAAAGGACCCAACTGCAATTTACCTAAAAGATAAAGGACTCAACAGCAATTTACACGAAATCCAAGACATCATAAGTCGTAAAGTACTTTCCTTCTGAGTTCTGACTCAGCTATAAATACCAAAAACTAATGTCCAAAACGCTCAAACAGTTCGTCTCTATTTCCCGCCGTCTTCACCTCATCTCATCTCTCCTCTCCCACAGAAAAAGCTCGAACCACACACACACACACACCCGCACGTATGCGTGTTCCTCCGCGCTCTTACATCGCAAGAAACATAAAAGAAGCTATTTTTACCCTCTCCCTTGTCTGAAAAATGGCGGTGTCGAAGAAGAACCATCATAATAAGCACAACCATCAGAGCTACATCTCAGTCCACTCGCAAATCATCTCCTCAATCTCACAGCCTTCCCTCGAATCTCTTCTCCACTCTCCCAAGAAAAAGAATACCCCATTAAACCTCAGCAGAGCTCTCTTCATCAAGAACCTAAAGCTCTTAACAATCCTCTTCATATTCGCATTCACCTTCTTCTACATGCTAAAGGCGCTGCCTTTCTCGCAGAACCCATGCTTCGCCTCGCCGGAAAACCTCTCCGTCTCGAAAGGGCTTCCGCCGTCGATTTCCCCTCCGTCCGCCGCCGCCGCCGGCGGGTTTTGGGAGCAGCCCGACGGCATGAACTACAGGCCGTGCTTGGATTTCAGCGAGGGGTATATAAGGGAAAGCACTTCGATTGTGAAAGATAGGACGAAGTACCTAATGGTGGTCGTCGCCGGCGGCCTGAACCAGCAAAGGAACCAAATCGTCGACGCCGTCGTCATCGCGAGGATCCTCGGCGCTGCTTTGGTCGTCCCCAATTTGCAGGTCAACGTCATATGGGGCGACGATAGGTTTCTCTCTTTTCCTTTCTTTCATCACTGTTTTTCGTCATTTCTTGATATTCACCATCTGTATATATCTACAGTGAGTTTGCTGATATATTCGATTTGGACCATTTCAAGAACGTCCTCGCCGGCGACGTGAGGGTAGTTTCGTCATTACCCTCGACGCACTTGATGACGAGGCCCGTCGAGGTGAAGAATCCTCCGCTCAACGCTTCGCCAGAATGGATCAAATCGAATTACGTCAAAAGGGTAGGAAACATTTAAGGTTGAATGTAATGAAATCAAAACCGTAGCATTCTTTTCTGTAGTAACACTATATTATAAGTCCCACAGATTCGAAGGGATGGAATATTACTCCTTCGCGGTTTAGATTCGAGGCTGTCCAAAGATCTTCCATCCGATTTACAAAAGCTTCGTTGCAAGGTTGAAGCTTTATTACATTCTTAAAACTTATTACACTGCCTTTCTTCTTCTTACGATTATTAGTTCGTAAGCCTTTGTGTCTAAAATTCTCGCAGGTAGCTTTCCACGCTCTAAGGTTCGCCCCGCAGGTCTCAGAAATCGGAGGAAAGATATTACAGAGGATGAGGGATAAAGGGCCTTTCTTGGCCCTTCACCTGAGAATGGAAAAAGACGTATGGGTAAGAACGGGCTGTCTCCCGGGCCTTAAGCCCGCGTACGATGATGTCGTAGAGAAAGAGAGGCGGGCCCACCCGAGGTTGCTGACTTCCCGGTCGAACATGACGTACGTCGAGCGAAAACTCGCGGGCCTATGCCCTTTAACTGCCGTCGAAGTAGCAAGGTAAAAAAAAAAGCCTTGTCTTTTTATTGCCTGTCTGAGAAAAATTGTACTAAAGGTGAGATTTTTTTTTTTCCCTTAAAGGTTGTTGAGAGCTTTGGGGGCTACTAAGGATGTTAGGATATATTGGGCGGGAGGGATCCCTTTTGGGGGGAAAGACGCTTTACGCCCTTTGACGGGAGAATTCCCGCACTTGTACAATAAAGATGATTTGGCGACGAAAGGCGAGCTCGAGCCATTTTCGAACAAGGCTTCATTATTGGCGGCAATCGATTACATTGTTTGCGAGGAGAGCGATGTGTTTATGGCTTCGCATGGCGGGAATATGGGACACGCCATTCAGGTTTATTTTTTAGACAATAAATCCCATCCAAGATTCGTGGTACCGATCAAAGAAATGATTTATCGCATTGTCGTAACGTAATTTAACGAAACGAAAAAAAACACAGGGGAAAAGGGCGTATTCGGGGCATAAGAAGACTATCATCCCTAACAAGAGGCAGATGCTGAGTTATTTCATGGACAGGGATCTGCCCGAGCCCGAGTTTGACCGAATCGTGATGGGCCTTCACGCCGACTCGTTCGGGCAACCCGAGGTTAGGAAGTCGGGCAGGGATGTTACCAAGTATCCTATGCCAGAATGTATGTGTAATAACACAGACCATTCTTCTTCTTGAGCCCGACCGACAACTTCGCCGAATATGCGAGAATATCATTCTTTCGAAGAAAAAAGAAAGACGAGATTCGATCCTTTGGGGCGTGGGAAACGGCGGCAACTCATTCGAATTTTCAGTCGTTGAGAGGCTTATTATGAGCAGCATAAGATCAGAGACGCTCATACCTTTCTACATACGTAAATATGATCGTGTAGGACATCGTATTCTTTTCAATTGTTTCATTCTTTTCTTTTCCCCGAAAATAGACGTTTTGTACTGTAAGAAAAATTTTACACAGATTATTATTTAACCATTTTTACGTAGCCACTTGGGTTGGGTTGTAATGCAACTCCTTTAGATGATACCATACCAACACGGGCAATTTAGTAATTTATGAGACATAACATGATACAAGCGAATTCGGTGATTTAACTTAGATGAAGACAAAAAAGCTTATTATTTAACTGCGAGGAGTCATATCGGACGAAAAACGAGTCTCATAAAACTATCGTCCGTATTCCCCTAAATATCCTTACAATTTCGCTACGGCCGGCAACTTATTGAGAGAACGAATAAGTAGAGCATACAATTGGCAGCAGTTGTTTTTTCCTCAAAGAAACACGGGCAAAAAGGAAGGAGAATCGAAAATCTTACTAACCCTTGGTTTTGCCTTTACCTTTCGACTTGAGAGAACCCAATCCCCGACCCAAACCCACGGGCGGAGCAGCATCCACGGGCGGAGGTAGTGGCTTTGCTTCTCCGTTCGAAGGCTGGCCACCACCGTTGTCTGATTCTTGAGAAGTGTTGTTTATGACGTTGAGAAGTTGGGTTAGGGGCGGTGAGGCTTGGACGGGCACGCCGTGGGGTCGAATCAGCAGCCCACGTGCGGCCGCCTTCTTACGAACCTCTGCTGCAGCTCGAGCCGCACGCTCGTCGACGCCCCTTCCGCGCTCGCCTATCGCGAATGGCCTGTTTGCCGACGGGGGAATGGAGTTGCTCGATGATGAAGAAGAACCGCCGGCGGCGGTTTGTAGAGCTTTTATTATGTCTGGGTTGGCCTATACACACACATAGCAAGCAACAATGGCTGATCAGAACTCTAGAGAGACGTATCGGGGAAATATTAGAGTATGAGAAAGTATCGTAGAATATATATACCTTTAGCACATCCATGGCTTTCTGAGCAGAAGAGGCGTTAAGCGCCAGACCCTTTTGCTTTTGAGCGTTCATCTATGCCAACCAACAAGACAGTCAGTAGAATTGCTTACTTTGCTTTAACCCACAATTCTAATGAAGCTGCTAATTTTTACCTGCAGCTCGCGCATTCTGAACGTGTTGACCCAATTTTGAGATTCCTTTGTCCTCGAGTCGTCCTCGCCGAGTCGTTTCGCAAGAATGTCGTAGGTTTTCTTTTCATGCTGCCGTATGAAATTTGTAAAAGGTGTGTTTTTTTTTTGTTTTTCCGAGTCAATACGAGAAGATGGTTTCAGTTTTTGTGAACAGTATACCTGGTGAGAAAGCTTAAAGGCACCCATGTAGTTGAAAGCAATGGCCATAGCATGGTAGCATACAGCAGTTTGAATGTGATCCCCACCCAGCAATTTTACGTTCTTTTTCAGTGCTTCTTGAAGGTATCGAAGGGCTGAGTCCAATTTCCCGATATCTTGATACATCATCGCGACGTTAATGAAAGTGGCAGCAACGTCAGGGTGATCTGGCCCAGACGATAAGCCTAAGAGCAGCAAAGCACGGGCCATGTGACGTAATGCCAGGTCTGTCTGGTTAAGACCGTGATAGAAGAGTGCCATATTCCCGTAACTGTCCCAAAAGATATACAAGTGGGAATCAAGATAATGGTAACCTCAGATATCATCTCCTAGAGGTGTGACATAATATTTGAATCAAATGCCCAAAATGCTTATAGCCAAAAGTTGGTACCTGTGAGCAGTATCAGGGTGGTCCAGTCCCAGGCACCTCTCATTGATTATCAGTTCCTTGTGCTGTTGCATTATAGCTCCGGCCATATCTCCAGCATGATATAAAACCATTGCCAGATATCTGCCATGTGTACCATCAAGAATAATGGTTGAAAAGCATAGGTTACTAAAAATTCTAACAAGAATCCGAAATACTAGAGCTTGATCGATGTCCAACATCATGTCAAGGCTGTCAAAAATAAGGACGAGATCACCATATTTTATCATAATACCGGCAACAATTGGCAACCTCTCGATGCATAGGACCAGTCACCTGGTTTTTTTCTGTCAAAGGTTAGTGACACTACTTCAAATATATCACACGATGAACAGTAAGCAATAAATCACCTGCTGGAGGATTGTAAAAGCTTCAGTAAACAGGGTATATGCTTCACCAAGCATTCCCTGAGGAAGAAAAAGATTTTCCTGAGTTCTCCTTCTATCAGTAGTAACATGTACTTAGCTCACAACTATGCAGCTAGTATAGAACTACTTCTGTTATGTGAATTCAAATGCTGAAATGGGAAGTTCAAATGCTGAAAGGTGATTAATAGCAACCCATATCAACTCAAAAGAGAAACAAACTACCAATGAGGCCATATATCCAGGAATAAACATATGCATGTTAGTAGTAACGGTAGTCAAAAAATAAAAACGAATACCAACTCGTACCTCTTCAAGTTGAAGTTTTCCAGTTTCAACCAGATCCTTTGCTTCCGAGGGGAACGGAATTGAATGCTTCACCACAGGCTTAATATCTAGTACATCAGAAACTTGGAATGGAGCTGTAGCATCAAGGTCGTACTTTCGAGCAGAAATAGTGACCCCAACCTGTCATATTGTCATTGCGATAAAAACAATAGTCAATCAGTCATGCAGGTAGGGGCAGACAAACGAATTTGATTACGGTTGATCAGTAAGTTTCAAATGAGAAGTTTCAACGCAGGTCGGGTCATCTAATTTATCGTTGGACCAGTGAAGCACAAAGCTGAAGTTAGACTACCTTTTGGCAGAAATTCCGAATAACTGACATTTTTTTTACCCGCACCCTAGAATCGTCTGGCAAATCGATCTGCATAATAGATAACTTCTAATTTAAACCTGCACCTCTCTGACAACAAAATGCATAATAAAAAGTTGGATCCAAATCATTAAACCTGGTATTTATGCTTTGAAAAATCTTGAATATCAGACCACAAGCTGTCAGAGGAAATATTCAAATACAACCGTTCCTTCCCTTTCCTTGATTTAGGCTGTCCCTTAGATTTCCCAGTAGCATTTACTGCATGAACCTGGATAAGAGCCATAATATTTAGAAAACACTGCATTAACATTAGATTGCAAATTAAATTTTCCATGCCGTACAAACATGAAAATTTAAATGCAGAAAGAAAGCATTACTAATCTACCAAAAAAAATATCCACAGAAAAATAGTATTATTACAATAAGAGAGATCTCAGGTCGATGTATCAAAACAATAGTACAAGTATAGTACCAATCACATATACCTTCTTATGGTTTTTGGACTGTGTACCATTTGTGACACCTTTAGTAGAGTTAGACTGCATTTTCCCCAGGAAACAGTTGAAAAAATGTGAAAAAGCATGTCCAAGATCTTGATCTTCTGTGTCTCTTAGCATATCCTGCACGCCAAAGAAAATGCATGGTACAGTATGCTAAGTGGCTAATTCCATAAACCAATAACGATTACACGATAAACAATCTGCAGGTACCTTGACAATGTGTTTTGCAGATCGAACAACAATCTCAGTTGAACAAAGGTCCCACAAGTGAGGCATATGCCTAGTTCCTTCAGCAATCTGCAAGCCAATGATAACCAATCACTCAACTCTTATTTGTAAATCAATGTTGTATGACTTAAAAGAGACCAATATTCAAATTCAAGCACATAAGACTCAGAGATTGCAATTATGAAGTTTTCTTACTTTCCCTAGGTATCGGACATTAATCCCACGTGCATGAAGTGCTTCAGTCAAAGTTTGTCCATCCATTGGTGAAACTTCAAGAGTGCAAAGATCTTCTATGAATTTTGGCAGTACAACATCTTTAAGATAAAAACTTGCACTCGTAACATTTTTCTCATCCTCAGCTATGTCCTGTAGAATAATTTTAGATAGTTTAAAAAAAACTGCCTAAAACTGTTGTTCCAGTTCAATTTTTAGATAATTCAAGAAATCTACCTCTTGGTTGCCAGCTAATTTGAACTCGGTGAGAACATTAGGGTTGAAATATATCTCATTGCTTGTCAATCCACCCTCAGAATGTGAACTGGCTTCCGGAGTTGTTTGCTCTTCATCTTTACCAGCGTCCTGTGAAAACCAATTGATAAAGAACAACAATCAACAAATAAGTCAACAAAGATATCAATCTTTAGGCATACAGAAATCAGTGCATCGGTTTCGGTGGCAGCTGATGAGTTATCCTCTCCAGCTACTTCCATTTCATTAGCATCTTTGTTGTCCAAGGTACTCTCCTGTTCCGACTCGGATGGAACCTTTGGCGCTTTGGCTGATTCAGCCTATTCGTGAAAAATTGTTTTAGTTTGTGAGGATCCCAAAAATACAGAAATATTATTATATAAGTCTTACTTTACAAAAGGCAGTTGTCAGCTCAGGTCTCAAAATGCAGAATCTGGAACCTGATCCAGTATAGTTCGCATCACGGGGAGTAACCCTCATCAAATCCAATAGATAATGCCTGGGTTATCAGAAATATCAATACCATCAAAAGAAAGCCAATGAAAGTAGAATTAGTGGTAATGAAATATGGGAACTGATAAAGCTAATACTTGCAAAACAATATTAGAAGCTAGTGTAGACAATTAAAAATAATACGTTACAGCTAGATAACAGAAAATCCCAACAAAACGCATTGCAGCAGGGCACCCACTAGGATAGTTTCACAAACCTACTTCATGAAGTGATAAGTTCATTAGGGGAATAACTGGACAAAAACACAAGTTTTCACCTGTCATCGCTACCAACGATGCCCTTGCACTCAACTGGTGCAGCCAGCTTGAAAACATTGCCAGCTCCATCCAATACAGAGTGCTCCTTTAGATGAAGACGTTTTGCAGCTTCCAGCACCTAATTGCACATATGTTTGAGCAATCAGAATCAATTCGAAAAACATAAACGGCAGAAGTCCTTATAACAAAAGACTTCGATTTCTGGCAACTCAAAATCAAGTTGAGTTCAACCAACAAGCAAATATTGTGTCTGTTCAGAACATATAATATTACAGGACGAAACAAAACCATCCACTGAAAGACAACACAACGCCGTACTTTAAGAATATAAGAACGTATGAAGTTCTGAATTTGGAACCAATAAAAAATCTCCAAAGAATTTCTTCAGGGTTGAGCTGCTTTATGGTGCGATTACTCATCAATATCATAGATAAAGAAGCTTCATGAAGCTATAAAAATTTTGGACAGGTCAAGATGATACGAATTAGAATAATTCATAGGTTTTTCTACCTTAGAATGGAAGTCTTCATTCCAGCAAATCTTCTTGCCATTGTCGACAGAACCATATAGAAGAGAGTCTGATTTATCACCTTGCAAGATCCCAGGAAGGACACTCTGGGCCAAAACAAAACACAATAATAAGTAGGAAAGTTCAACCAATAATAAGGGTATAACTCAGACATGATACTCCTCAAAAATAGACTAAATATGCGCACCTGTGCTACCACTCTATGACCTTTGTAGTCAATTATGGCCATTGCCAGGTTATACAAACCTGGAACATCAGCTTCCTGGAATGCCTTTGTGCCTTTCAAGTCGTTGTTAGCACTAGCATATGTCGCTTGTTCACTTTCAGCCAACTGCGACTCAGAAGGCGTGTTCGGAGACAATGCACGGGGGCTATCTGTGTTTGAAATATCTGCATTTTGGGAATGATTTTGCAACGAAGATGCAGCTTCTTGTTTGGAATTCTCTTCTGAAGCCAGCTTTCGCGGCAATTGCTCAAAATCGGCATCAACAGCACAACTGAAGAATATGTTGTTATGCACGTACCTGAATTGCCAAGAAGGTTCAACTCGTATGCAACTCAGACAGTGGACTAGTACAACAAAGGTAGAAAAATCAATAATCAACAATCTACTTACATATGAAAGCACTCTGGATCGGTCGGATTAATTGGTGGAATACACCTGTTTATCACTCCAATGGCACCGTTAGTTGCAGCGTCAACAAAATCAGAAGTCACCTTATATAGGGCTCTGTCTCTTACAATCCTGACACAAAATTTACAAAAGGAAATCGGTACAAAAATTAAGTCCAGATAACATAGCAGGCACACAGTGTGTTGCAAAGTTTTACTTCTCCTGGTATGTAGCATGAGGAAATTCCCGACAGGATTGCAACTCTTCATTCCAATCCCTCTGCATGCCAACCAGCTCGCTTCCAAAAGAAAGAGTAATCGAGTCTTCAGCTCTGGCTGCATCTCTCTTATGATCTGATATGGTTGCATAAATGTCCAGATATGAATGAATTACTGACCCTAAAATAAGAAGCTGCTGCAGGCAACCAGTTTTCGGCTATTTGCTCAAAAAGATCAGTTTTAAAAATGAACAGAGAAAAAATAGAGAAAACATGTTCATCTACCAAATACAGTGGAAGTATTTTGTTTCAAAAAATTAACTTCCGAAAGGACATACCAGGAATAGGATATGCGCCAAGCCATGGGTTAGGTGGCAACATAGATTGGATATTTTCAAATGGATGTACGGAGCCCTTACGCTCCAAAATCTCGCGGAAAGCTACAACGTCAAGAGACAAAGTTGATGAAAAACTGATGATTTATATAGTTTCAGCATTTTAAAAACAAGAGCATGGTCCTACAAGAACCATCAATGCCATCACCTTTCTTGAACTTAGGACTTATCTTTTGAAGAAGTCCAACTAGTGACGTAGTTTCTGAAGTAGTTTTGCTTGGTCTTGGATCAAGAACATTTCCTGTGCTTGCATTAACATAGAAGGCTTTTGTTGATCCCGTTATACAACACTTACTTCCTTCTAATGTCACCACATCGAAATAAAGTAGGTCTCCGGCAAGTCTGAAAAAAAAACATATAGCATGAAGCATATCAGAGTTCAAGAATCAAGCGAAACAACACTCAATCTTTACAAAAAAATAAAAATAAAAAGATAAGCATCCACAATTACAATAAAATACTGGGAATTTTCTTCCACAAAACCTCAGTGAAATCCAAACTTTACAACCTTCTATAGCTCGGAGGAGGGTTGAATGAAGAATAAACGACACTCTCGAGACATCTAATCTCTGTCGACGGCGAAGAAAATATATTGGAGAGCGAGTCGGTGACATTTTCCATAAACCCTAAATTTTCAAGTTCCGGCACTTCAGCTTTCGCAGCATCTGTACAAGGAGAGAAGAAAAGGCATGTCATATGTCTTATTCAAAGCAGCTTCCCGAGGGAAATAACACGATAAACAGTTGGAAAGAAAGACAAGTGAAGAATGTCAGTTCAACAAGAGCGATAGGAGAAATGGAACACCTGTATTATTAGGTGCATTTTTCCTTGTTTCATGTTGCAGGGCTAGCGTTGTCGATAAAGAGGAATGCAATGTTGAAAGGGAAATCAACTCTCTAGTACGGTGAACATGAGCTCTGATGGACCGATCATCATATAATGCTGCAAGGAGTAAATTTAAGTATGATTCATTAGCCTCTTTCACGAAGATACTTTCCGCGGTACCATTGGTGAATTGCAAGAAGAAAATACCTGGACTCATCTCCAAAAAGCAACCCCCACTGGTGATATCAGCAACTTCTGCAATTTCATTGTAGTCTCCCAAATGATGGACATCACCATCTTTTGTATGCAGCGACAGATCATAACAGGTAAAATAACATGTCTCGGGGGCATCAAGAAGAAACTGCCTCACATCCATTACAGTATCTCCGGGACTCAACTGTCAAATTGAGTAATTAATTAAATACAATTAATGCATACGCTTGCATCACCCTGTCAAATATCTGGAATTGACAATCAGACAACTTAACAAACATGGATTTACCTGCAGCTCAAGTCTCTCGCCGCCCAGAGTTTTCACTGATACGGGATAGAGTTGAACATCAGCTGACAAGAGAATGAAAACAGCGTCATCGATATAGGACAAAAACATGTTGCACGAAAATGATTGCCAGCAGCCAGCGCATGCATGTGCTCCTTGCTAACATAAAAGCACATATGAGCAGAAAAGCCACATGTTGAACGTAATGGTGCATCTTATTTTGCGTGGAACAATGCATGACATTTCCAGAAGTCATACAGATTTAAGAACCTAACGGTGGTATACCTCTAGTTGTATGGCGCTCTTGGTCTGAGTTCTCCTTGTCTCCCACTTCGGGCACTGTGCCACCTGATTGGTTCAAAGTGTCTCCCACAACGTTAGAACCTTCGTTTGAAGTAGCATCAGCTGGAAGAACATGCTCCGACGAATTTGAAGTACTAGTTGGCATTCCTTTACGATTCTTCCCACGGTTCGACTTCCCAGCCATCTTATCCCTTGTCTGGACAAAATGGTGCCATCAGAAACATGTCAAAAGTCCAGACAGGACATAGCTGAAGGGCCATCAAAACACAAAAACACATGCCAGATGCACGAGAAGGTGTCTAAAACCCTACTACGACACACAAATCCATGTCGAATTAAGAGGCGATTAATTTGCCAATAGAACATAACACCAGTTGAGTACACACATCATTAACCACATGAAATGAAGTTATAGTTCGCTTCTACTCTCATGTCACAAGACGATGATTTCACAATTTACATCCGTGAAAACGAACGATTACGATTCATAGAAGATTATTCATACATTTTCAAATCAAATCCAAGGCACAGCCACTTTCAAACATTGTAAAAACCACCGCACTCAATAGAAGCAAGTAAAAACAAAATAGAAATCGCACTGAATGAACGACAGCGATTAAAATTTTCACCTCACAGTCTCAGAATCAACGAATCCGATCACGGAGGCGGCTATCGAGCGTATCAGTGTTGAGTACGCTAGAACCCTATTACCCTTTTTCGTGTGTGTGCCACTGTGTGTTCTTGGCGACGAAATGAAATGATTTGTCATACCACACAGTATTTAAAGGGTTTTGGCCTGGTTCGGTTAAGGGTTTAGTTTAGGTTGTTAAATTAATTAAAATTCAAGGTGAAGTAGAGAAAATGTAGAAAAAAAGGCAAAAAAAAAAAAAAAGGAGATGGCAAGTGCGGAAAAGTGTACAGCCTAACAGGCCTGATCGTATTAATTATTACGCTAATATCTAAATACTACAATCATTTCACCCTAATTATCAAGAAATTTATCTCATAATCAAAGGATTTAGTTAAGTAATTATAAACGAAAGTAGTTTGGAGAAAAGGGAGGTCTAATAAATGTTTATGAAGTCCATATTGGTATTGATTTAGGCCCATAGCTGAGCCCATCGAATTTTGATATGTATAATATATGTACGAAAATAAATACGGACATCTACACATAAATATTTATGTAATTGAATAAAATTTTTACACATAGTACCCATGTCAGAAAATTTTATAGGTAGGTACCCAATTTAATTTTTACCAGTTTCTTCAGTCATGCCGTATCTCTTGTGTACCATAACATGTCGATATAGGGTACCTAAATATGTTCGTACGGCGTACCTATGTTTTAAATAGGGTGTACCTAAATATATTAATACGGCGTATCATTTTCTATTATATAGGGTATCCAAATGTGTTGATATAGGATACCCGAATGTGTGGCATGGCGTACCTGCGGCCGATCCGGTACCTATCTGCAAAAAATTATTCTGTTAGGTACCTACATTACATATAAAAAAATCTTGAGAGAGCACTAAATTGCAATTTTTTTTAAAGAGAGTTATTTATGTCAAAAAAATAATCCTAAAAAAGGAAAATCATATGATCAAGTGAAAAGCAAAGAACAGCGTAATCAGACTCCCGCCATTGTTGCCCCTTTTCGCTAACCTCAAGCTCTCCGAAATCTACGACGGAGAAGGAAAAGGAGAGTGATCTAAGAGCTATGCAGATTCCAGTGATTGATATTGCTAAGTACCTGAAGTTCTGCGGCGATGAAGAGGGGAGGAACGAGCTCGATTTGGATCTGAAGAATCTGTGCAGGGAGGTGAGCCTAACGCTAAAGGACACTGGTGCTTTGCTGGTTAAAGATCCTCGATGCACAGCGGAGGACAACGATCGATTCTTGGACATGATGGAGAGGTACTTTGAGATGCCAGATGAGTTCAAGCGCAGACAAGAACGGCCGCATCTGCATTATCAGGTGGGCTGATTTTAGAAAGGAGACGTTTTTGAGACGATTTCGAAAGTTTTTTTGTTAATTGCATTGGAAAAAAGCGTTTTGTACTTCAGTGTTTGTTTCAACACCAATTTCTAAGCTCAAATTGGTTTGCGCAAGCTACGGTTTTGTGGCATTTTCGATCCTATCGTTGCTTTGTTTAATTTTGTGAAACAATGACGAAAATGCAGCTGATAGTTGAAGAAATTAGTGCTATTCGTTTGAGTTGCACATGAGTGTTTCACATATGGTTGGTTCAGATGCTCGAGTTAGAATTCTGATGTTTATTTTCTCAGGTTGGAGTTACACCTGAAGGAGTTGAAGTGCCTCGGAGTTTAGTCGATGATGAAATGCAAGATAAGCTAAGGTCTATGCCTCAGGAGTTCAGACCGTCTACTCCCTCTGGTCCCGATCCTAAGTGGCGATACATGTGGAGGGTTGGCCCTCGACCATCAAATACCCGCTTTAAGGCGAGCATAGTAAAAGTGTTCTTACATTGAAATGAGCGACATTTGTGTACTGATGAGTGTTCGAATATTATGTAGGAGCTTAACTCCGAGCCTGTGGTACCCGAGGGATTCCTTGAGTGGAAAGATACAATGGATTCTTGGGGATACAAAATGATAGCTGCTATAGAAGTAAGCATCATAAGGGCACACTATCTATCATTAATTAGTTCCAACTAACCTACCATTTTCTGTCTTCTACGTGTTCCTCGTATATATACCATTGTACATCAGGTTGTTGCTGAAATGGCAGCTATTGGATTTGGCTTGAAAAAGGATGCATTCACTTCTCTCATGAAGCAGGTACCAGCTGTTTTTTAGTATCTCTGAGACTTAATTATACGCCTCTTTCGTCATGATAAATTTTTGTAATCAGAATATTCATCACAAGTTACGATCTTAGCTTTTTTCCTCTTCGTTCCTCTTGCTTTAATGATCTGTAGCTGATCATTTCTCATTTTCAGGGACCCCACCTACTTGCTCCTACAGGAAGTGACCTAAAACATCACGGTCAAATTGGTACAGTGTTCGCAGGATATCACTACGATCTTAATTTTCTTACAATCCATGGAAGAAGTCGATTTCCGGGGTTAAACATATGGCTAAA
Organism: Craterostigma plantagineum; assembly: GCA_027422505.1. Classification (NCBI taxonomy): domain Eukaryota; kingdom Viridiplantae; phylum Streptophyta; class Magnoliopsida; order Lamiales; family Linderniaceae; genus Craterostigma; species Craterostigma plantagineum. The sequence goes on along the minus strand of JAPQWV010000291.1, from coordinate 669,731 downwards.
AAATGGGCAGAAAATGGAAGTCAAGGTTCCTCTTGGGTGTCTCCTCATTCAAACAGGAAAACAGGTAAATCTCTACTAAGCCAAAGCAATTATATCTATCTATTAAACATACATGAGCTGTACCTGGCTTGCTTCCATATATACAAGTCAGTTGTGTTCGAAAAACCCTGGTTAAAGCTTCTTATTAACTTCATCGAACACTACCCTTAGCTTAACGCCTGATTATTATGTTGTGTGAAAGAAGACTGTTATCTTTCTACACCCATCTTTCAATCTCTTGCAAAAAGCACAGATAGAGTGGTTGACTGGCGGTGAGTGCCTAGCAGGAATGCACGAAGTCGTCGTGAGCAACCGTACGATCGATGCAATAAAATTAGCTTCAGAACAGGACCGTAGCTTATGGAGAGTGTCGTCCACGGTGAGTAATTCCAATAACTTCGCACTCCTTTACTTGCCCACAGATTATTACATTTTAACCATAAATAAACTTCGAATTTTTGTCCAATTTTGTAGCTATTCGCACACATAGCATCAGACGCAGTGCTAAAACCTCTAGGTCACTTCGATTCTCCTTTAGCTAGCAGCAATTATCCTCCTATTTGTGCTGGCGAATTTGTCGAAAAAGAGCTTGCAGTAATTAATCTCAAGGGAGACAAAGGAGCTTCTGTCTTGTAACAAAAATAGCCTTCTCCCATTTATTTAACTTCCATTATTTCAATTAAACATTTGAGTTTGTAATGAAATCAGACGCTTGCAAAAGCATTTGAATGAATCGAGTGCCTACAATGAGCTGAGTGTGACACAGAGTTAGGAGACAAGCACGAAACATCACTGCCCTCGCCTTATAAAATTGTCTCAATCTCCTTTAAAACACTGCACAGTAAGAAAAAACTAAGTAATGCCATAGAAAAAAGAACACCCAAGTTAAAGTGAAGATTCTTGAATCTAAAAAGGCCCTTTTCTTGATCTTAACTCTGTATGTTTTTGCTTCCCTTATTATGGCCCGACGAGGCGAAGCTCAGCCGTGTGGAAGCACCTTCTTCTCTGCGCTTGTACAGCTCATCCCTTGTCGGGCCTCAGTGGGCCCGTTCGGCCCAATCCCGCCCACGGAGGGCTGCTGCGCGGCGGTGAAGGCCTTGGGCCGGGCCTGCCTGTGTGTCTTGGTCAACGGCCCGCCTATTTCTGGTGTTGACCGTACTATCGCTGTGCAGCTTCCCGATAAATGCGCAGCAAACTTCGAACCATGTAAAAGAAAGAACCACACACACAAACACACAGTATGCATATATTTAAGTGTTGTAATAAGATTGTGGTTTTTGTTGGGTGGTTTGCAGGTGAGATTATGGCTAAGTGAAGGTAAGGAGGTGAATTAGGACATTATGATTATGAATGGAGTAAATGTGTGCTAATGGAGAAGTAATGAAAAAAGCTAGTGATGAGAATAATAAGGATCGAAAAAAAGTAATATACAGTTACAAAGCTGCATGTTTTGCACTATAAAAGTTTCTCAAGAAGACGTGGAATCAAGACTATTACCTAATGTAGTTTTCTGTTGGGGGGAAATAAAATACATACGGCTATTATAATGTTGACTCTAAAAGAGAATTAATTGACGATGGATAGATTAACCGACTTCGACTACTGTACGTAGTTTCCTTATTTAATTGTGTTTCCAGGTATGAATTCCTTTAACGAAATAAATCTGTGCATGAGCATATATTATAACAGAAAACGGTTTGCTTTATTTGTCAACGGCCCACGAAAGTACACAGTAGTAAAAACAATCCTACAACCCTAACTATATATATATATATATATATATATATATTCATCGTGAGCAATAGCAATGCTAGAAAAACAGTAGTTGCCTTAATGCTAGAAAGAAAAAGCTAACAAAGAATATAATTGTTTCTTCGTATCGTACATCTTCTACTCGTCATATGCTGACCAAACAAATCCATGGAGTTTTTTGCAATATTCTTCTTACAGAAAAACGTTACGTTTCCTAGGCCTTGTTTGGACAAACACACCTTGCTTTCTTTTCTTCCAGCAACTAAAAAGGTGTAAAAAAGTTGGTAAGAAAAAAGCCACTGAAAAAGGGACATTTTAATTAAATGCCATAATAATAAGTGCGTTCTTACCTGGACTTGTTTCTGAAGTTCTTTAATGGACTCAACCGCCATGTCCAACATGTCTGCCGTGTTTGTTTGCTGTACAATGATTTTATTTTAATTAAGAAAACGACAAAACACAACACACTGAATAATAAGGGCCCAACTTGCAAAAAATCAAAATGAGATCAGTAAATGCACGAGCTTCATTTAATTCATTTACCTTGTCCAGGTTTGGAAAAAGATCTTGAAGCTTCTTCATCTTCTCACTAATCCTCGTCCTTCTCATCTGCAAGTAGTAATAATTAATTCATGAAGATCTATATGCTTCTAGTGGCGGCTCGAAAGTTGAGTTCTTGATTATATATGAATGTCTTTATATATATATATATATATTATATATATATATATATAGATAGATACCCTTTCTGCTATACTCCGAGGATGAGTAGCACAGCCCCTCTTTGCCCTAACTTGAATAGAATCTTGCTGAAAGTGAAGAAATTTCTCTGCTGTAGCAATTTCAGAAGCAGTTTTTGGCAGGCTTGAATGATGAACTAAGCCTGAATGTCTCTTCCCACTTTCTCCATTCTATATACAGGAAGAAAAAAGGAGCTGAAATCAATACAAGCGAACCACAAAAAAAACAACTTTTTTTAAGGCAGAAACAAAGGTTATAACAACAGTGATCTCTAACCACCTTTGGATCGCCGCCGCGGTTCCTTTTCAAGCTGCTGCCATTGAACGAATCATTATCATTGCTGTTTATCCAAGAATCTCTAGCGAAGAACTCTCTACTGCTGTTAATTCCAGGATTATGGTGGTGGGCATTTCTTGAATGAACAACCGAGGAATCGTTGCCATTTTCGGGTATGCTTGGCATGTAAGAAGCTGTTCTTGAGAAGCTTAAATTGTTAGCTGATGATGATGTGCTCGTTTGTAGCCTGTAGCTTCCTACATCTCCCATCACACTGAATCCTGAGAATTTCAGTCAAATAGATATTCACCAAAATGGTAAGAAAGGAGAAGCAAAAGCTAGAATATTGTAAATAATATATTTTAACAATTTGTTAAACTATTATCTAAGAAAATATCATTATATTATTTATCATTAGGGTATGAAAAGCTGAAAAATATATGTAAGTCAGCATTGAAAAATTATAAAAGTTAGGTGAAAAAAATATTGCAAAAATATTCTATTTGTGAACGAGTTTAATGGGTGAGGAAGAATTAATACATTTTGATGGGAATGAATTTGCTTTTGATAATGATTTTTTGGGTTAGAAATAGCCTATCGAACAACATAATTAAAAGTCAACTCTACTCCAAAGATCTGAGGAAACTTACCGTTGAAAAATCCAGCAGGTGAACTGCTTTGCCTCACAAGATTAGAGCAGCTGTGATTACCATTCTTATTAGCACTGTGCATCCCCAGGTGAACGTCAGCCTCCATACCCAAGCTGTAAGATCCAACGACGGCGCCGGCGCCGCCGTTCACGGCGGCGGCCTCATACCTACCCACCTGGCGATTCTCGACTATTTCCTGCTTCAAAACGCCGTTGACGCGGTGCAAATCGTTAGGGTTTTTAACCCCACTTCGATTCTTTAAATTCTGATCAGAATTATCAGCAGCAGCAGTACTGTGAGACGACCCACTGAAGAAATCCGAGAACATCAAAGCTTCAGCTTCAGCTTCATCGCCGCCGCTATCGTTGTTATCGTTATCCAAAAGGGCTGCGAGGAAAGAACTCGGCGCAGATCTGTATCTCGATAATCCGGCGCTTTGATTGTGATTTTGGTCGGCGGATTGGAAGTAATTATTAGCTTGATTTGAGAGGAAAGAGTTGACGTTTTTGTTCACTGTTGGTGCTGCTTCAGAGGTAAACATGGTTTGTCTTTTCGATAAGATTGAAGGTAAAGATCCAACCTTTTTTTTACGAAGGAAAAGCTGTCAAGGTGACATTTTTGGAAAGATTTTAGATTGGATTGTGCCCGTAAAAAAAAAAAAAAAAAAAAAAAAAGAAGAAGAAAAAGAAATCTGATGATTATTAAAGAACTCTGAAAACAAGGGCCTTTCTTTTCTCAACACTGTGCTTGTGAAAGATTTGTGGCGTATCTGATCTTCGTAGGTGCATAAAAATGGAAATACAAACTGTTCATTATCTGTCTATTTATTGAGATGATCTTGGTTGGCATATTTCTTTTCGTTAAAATATATTTCTATTTTATTTTATTCTTGGCTATTATGCTTATCTGAATGGCAAAACACCACGTGGGGCCCACCATTTTTGGCAGTTCGAGTGGGAAGTCGTGATTGGCGAAAATGCCCCTGGGTTCATGAACTTGAGATATTTTTTCTTTTTCTTTTTTTCTTTCTCCTTTTTAGTGAAAATAGTGTTAGAATGGGTTTTAGTTTAGACTTTCAAGGTTGGTGTGTGATAAAATCTAGAGACACCCCATTTTCAAGATCTAATATAAGAAAGATATAATTTTTAAAATATTTGAATATTTTATTTAGTGGATCAGAGTTTGCCTGTAAGAAATGATAATCAAACCCCAAGTGGTACTTTTTTATTAAATAATTATTATGTATACTTCAAGATTCAAGAAGCTCGTGAACGCTCGACATTTTTATGGGCTGTCATGCATTAGCCACAAACTATGTAATAATGTGATCTTTAGACTACAGCACATATATATACACATTCATTGGTTAATACATTATGGTCGCCTTGAAGAACATCTATGTTACATTATAGAGCTTCAATGGATAATAGAACTAAACACTTTCTTAAACATTTAAAAACATGATACTTTGATCATTCGGGACCATGGAATTTTTTCGTTCTTATCTAAATCTTCTTTTTTATTTTTTTTTTGCTTTTCTTTTGGTTTTATGTGAACCAAAAATATGATCCACCTATCATTCATCTCGTCGAAGTTATCAAAACCTTCAACGCATAGAAAACGTGGCTTTAGGTTTAAGTCATAGCGTCGACATCTAAATATCTTTAGTGCTCGCACGAGCCAATGAAATTTTTATTATATATATATATATATATATATATATATTTATCAGATTTTAGAAGATTCTTTCGAGTTTCCTTTCGAGGGAAGAGGCATCCCTTAAGATTAATAAATGATTTATGTCTGCATACCACAAATGGAATTTTACGTAAATGTAATAGTGTAGGTGGGCTACCATATGTTAGCTATCAATATTACGATGTTTTTTTTTTATATATATAAAAACTAGTAATAAATAATATAAAAACCTTTTTTTATTTCCATTTCTAAGACAAGCGCATTTAGTCATATCGAGTTTTTGCTTTTCTGTTTTTTTTTTTCTTTTTAAAACAGTTTCAATTGCTTCTCATGTACTCTCCATTTCACTAAGATGTTTTTAACTGTTATGTTTGTCGAATAGTGTTATCATATAGCTGTCGATTTCTGATTCTAATTCGATTAAAATTGAACTTGGTCGGAGTTTGATGATTATGGTTTTTGCTTGGAAATACATCGAAAGTTACGTTTTTCCAAAACAATAAAAATAAAAAATAATATTTGATGAGGCATGTTTGAAAATAATTTTCGGCGTATCCATCATAAATTTAATTTCCACTGCTTATATTATTTTATATTTTCTTGAAATTAGCAGATTCATGCATTTAAATCTGTGGAAAGTAACGATGACATACATCGTACTTGACCTTAATTTAGGCAAATCAATTAAATACAATTGCAAATTGAAGAAGTTTATTAATATTTTCATACTTAATACAAATACAATAATACAACTACTTCGAAGTGACACTCTCGACCCTCGAGGGGCCACATTTATGTGATATATCAAACTATATAATAATATAAAATAAGAAAGTAAACATTAAAATTTGGCATGAGAAGGCGGCCATGCATTATAGTTGGCTTCAGTAATGTGTGATCTAATCTAATGTATCTTAGGTAGGAGGCTTAAAAACAATTAAATTAAATGTTGAAAGCTAGAAATTTGACTTAGTAATATTTATTATCTTATAGATTTAAAGTCAGCCCTCGCGTAATTTGATGCAGAAAAGGAAAAGACAAGTGTGGTCATACGCATTGAATCATTGGACATTACGCTTCACGTATCGTACCATTCCACTTTTCATTTTCTTTTCCACGTCAAAATCCGTGAACCAAACGGAAAGCCTAAGGGTCCGTTTGGTATGCGGAATCCAACGCGGAAAAGAAAATGAAAATGAAATGATATGCATCGGATCGTTATACATTACACCTCACGTATTGTACCATAATACGTTTTCTTTTCCTTTCCGCACCGAATTCCGCATACCAAACTCACCCTAAGGCTCCGTTTGGTTCGTGGATTTCGACGTGGAAAAGAAAAGAAAAAGTATAATTGTACGACACGTGAACCGTAAAGTACAATGATTCGATGCGTAACCACACTTTCTTTTCTTTTCCGTGTCGATTTCCGCGGACCAAACGCACCCTAAAGGAAATGAAGGGAAACCACATGAAAGAACAAAAAAAGTCAACTATATGTATCAATCTTGACTAAGAAAATGGTCAATTCTTGCAGAACAAGAACATATAGTAAATTCAAGATTCATGAAGCATATGAAAACACATTTTTATATATAAACTTTAAACAGACCAAACCCGAACAAATAAATCGCCCAAATTGGGTAGAAAAAGTCAAAGAAGACTAATATTAGTTACTTATTGTCAAGCATGTTACAATATAACAACTGCAGGCAAAATTAAAATTGCTTGAAGACTATTCAGTAAATTTTGAAATACTAAGTTCAGACTCAACTCAACGTCGACTATGGTAGACTCAAATATACAATACATACGTTCCAAAACTTTCTTTGTTCACATTTCACACCAATGATCAGAAAAGGATCGACCCCATAGGCCATAGAAATTACTAAGAATAGAAACAAAACAAGCCATCTATGGTCAAATATTAACCTAAATACAACGAAACTGCAGCCAGCAACAGCTGCAAGAAAGAGGTCTTGTCCAAACATAAACAAAAAGACCCCAAAACTCAAAAATCAAGGGAAGCGATAAACGTAACCGTAGAATCACAGTAGGCGTAGAGGAGATCAAAGTGAAATCACTCATCGTCCTCGATGACTTGGGTGTCATACCTTTGAACCCGCCCTCGGGAATATCAGCAACCGTCACGAGAGAGTAAAGCTCTTCCATTGCATCTTCGTCGTCGTTCCTCTTCCTTGCGATTCGAACTCTTATTCAGTTGGTATCCAACTTTTTCAGTTCCGTCGGGTACTCCGTGACCATGAAAGAGGAAAATTGGCATTTTTTTTAGGTGTTATAGCCGTAGTTGCTAAGAAAAAAGACAAACATGCACTCATTTTTATTAGATAACTTAAAAACAAAGTCACCGGAAATGTTCTCTATCACGGGCTCACAGTTTTCCATGGGGCAATAAGGCTGGTCATGAAGATTGGGTTCATCGCGTCTTGAACGTCATGTTGTTCTTCGTATCGAAGGTACAGTCATCGCATATGCTTATGGTGGAGCTTGAGATGCGGATTGGCAGATGAGCCAACATGTGTATGCCCTCGTTTAACTATTTTTGCTTTTCCCATTTCTTTTTTTTTTTTTAAGTTATCTAATAAAATGAAGGCATTTTGGTCTTTTTCGTTAACAACCACCAACCGGTGTAAACACCTAAAAATGCTAATATTTCGTCTTTCAGGTCTCAAAGTTGTAGTTAATGATACTTCAGTTAACAACCACCAACCGGTGTAAACACCTAAAAATGCTAATATTTCGTCTTTCAGGTCTCAAAGTTGTAGTTAATGATACTTCAGGGGTACCAGAGAAATTCGAAAAACGTTGAAAACCAACTGAAAAAGCCATAACCTCGGGAGTACCGACTGGAGTTCCCCTTCATTAAAAAAATCGTAATCGGTTCAATTAACCATTGAGGTTATGACCATATCATCAGGTCGCAAACCGATGAACATGTTTAAGGAAAAAGCTGCTAAAAGAAGACATTACTAATGATAAGCAAGCAAGAAGAAATCACCGCTATATTACCCAAACGCCACACTAGAAAAGAAAAGCGTCTCAGGTTCAACGCAAATAAACTAGCAGCAAACCATCACACACACAGAACCTTAAAACAAACAACCATATAACAACACAGCATACGATAGGCATTCGATCAAACTCCTCGCATCGACCACAAACACGCAAAGTTCGTGCGAGTTCGACGCAGAGGTTGCATTTTTTTTCTTTTTGACTACTCACTTTCCTAAGGACAGAGACCTCAGAAGCCTTCACGAATTCGAAGTAAAAGCCTAAAACCTTCTTCGATTTCACAAGCCCATTCAGCAACACAGCTCCTATATCTTGTCGAGTTTTTCAGCCCTAACGACGGGGTTGGCCTTAGATATCGCTTCCTGGCCAGCAGAACGGTAGTCGAATGCGCACTCGTGCTTGTCCGAATAACGATGGGCGCCGCAGAAAACGTTCCCACATCGACAGTTGAAGCCCGTCAACCCGACCCTTTTCTTACACATGTTGCACCTTGTTGGGCCCGCCTTGATTTCCTCGGTTTCCTCTAATTTTGGAGATATTTCAGGTTGTGGCGGCAGCGCTTTGATGTCGGGCGAAGATGTCTGTATTTCGGTTATTACGTGAACTTCGGGGACTTTCTCGACAGCATTAGTGCTGCCATTGACGATGCTCTGGATTGAAGAAGCTGCGATTTCTGCCTGTTCTTGTTTCAGGACATGGTCTTTGTAGCACTTGGAGCACATGTTCATGGTTGCTGCTGTACCGAAGAATCCACAGTTGTTGACGCAGAGGATCGGAGCTTGTGGAGCTTGGCAGCCAGTTTGGTTCTGTTCCATCTCCGCCCGATTTTATTGTATTTTGTCTTATTTCCTGAGGAAAGAGTAGCGTAAGAGAAATTTCAAACTTTGTTGACAGTAAAAAATAACATCGCATCCACGAGCTTCATGAGTATTGCAACTTTTAACATCATAGTGACGGATAAATACAATCGTTATGTGAACACCGTATTGTAATAGAGCACCGTAGTCTTCTGACGACAAACAGGCTTTTGATGACAAACACTAGCACGGTTTTAGGTGGCTCAATTTTAACATGCCACTTCAATTTAAAACTGTGAAATCAATTACCAACAAACGCAACTTTGAGTTTCAACAAAAAAAGCCAACACACAATTTGTAAGCCTATACAGTTGGTATTTGCTCAACTAAACGTATCAAATTGAGCCGGCACTGAATCAGTCCATAATTTGGTTTTTATAGAATATGACCCAATAGTGGAGCTCGATTAAATTTAATCTTGTACAAATTAAAAACACAAGAAACTCAGAGTATATCATTGTTGCTGGGATTTCATGTTATGAGTTATGAGCCAGCATACAAACTAGTGTAATAAAAGTACACCCAACCTGAATCATCTCCCTGTTAATCCCCATATGGCATTTGACTTGAATTGTAACTATGGTTATTTCCATCACCACATAACTTTCTACTAATTTTCTCATCAAATCAATCAACATCAACAATGAATATCCATCCACCTCTGCCTATCTTTCGTAAGTCAACTACAAAGCACAATAAGAGCTTTACATCCAAAAGAACATAAATAAATGACAGTTCAATCTGAGAACACCAAAAAAAAAAACGAAAGAAAAACACAATCACCCTAATCAGATACGCGAGATGCAAAAGTAGAACAAACAAAATCTGGACGATTAACCGACCTGTCCGCAAAGGAGAAACACGATGAAAACTGTTACAATTGGCGTCGGCGAATCCGCTTTTAATTCCCTGTTAAATCAACAATAAAAAACAGATCACCCAACGATTATCAGCAATCGATCAAACATGTATCTAAAAAATACGATAACACCAACAAAACTGTACGCAAATTAGATTAGAGAGCAAAGCAGGACGAAAGCTAACCCTAAAGCGAACAGGAAAAGGCTCAAAAACTTGAGAAAGGTGCGTGTACGCAAAGCACGCACGTATATATAGACAAATTCTGACGAAACAAAGAATCAAAGATTCAGCAAATACGGTCTAGGCGGTCCAGCGATTTTTCTCGCGGAGTGATTGGTTGTCGAATTAAGTATCTTCTCAGTGACCAATGAAATAATGAGACGCACGTTTTTATGGTGTAGTCGTGTGTACGTTATTATAATCACGGTTCGTGTGCGGTCACGTCATACGTGGCAATTGCTGGTGGCAGTTTTCATTTTGTACGTCGCAATTTTTTTCGCTTGAATCGAAATTAGTTATGATGTTATGATGATGTTCTTATGATGACATCCACCGAAGATATACTATTTTCGTTTTTCTTCCTTTAAAATTAGTTTCAATCCACTAATGAATAGCACAAAAATCTTGAAACGGTATGATAAAATCGATATGATAAAATAAGTTTGGCTATTGATAACTAACAAAATTTGCGTACAGTAAAAACCCGTGTACTATTTTCAAAACCCATATCATTAGGTGAAGATAAAAATTGATACCTTTGTATATACCATTTTCTTCTTGGCGATGTGATGTGAATGAAATTTTGGTATTCTTGGACCCTTCTATATAAAAGATCTAAATTAACTTTATGATTTTATTGTTACAAAATGAGGTGGGTCCTAAATGATCAGATACAGCAGAAGGGAAGAAAAAGCTGCAATTTTTATCTCCTTTCGATCAGAAAAAAAAAAGAAGTTGGGTCTTTTCTAATAAACTTTTGTTAACGAATCTTAAAATACAATTATGACGGCCATGTGTTATATTCCTTCTTTTGAGTGAATAAAGGGTGAAATGAAATACCAAAGTGTATATTCACCATATCGCACAATAATAGCAAACAAATCCCGTATTCAGAAAATTATTTTGAATAAATGAAAACCCTAACTTCAACTACAAATAACAAATTAATGCTGGAATTAACATTAGGGTTAGTTCTCAATTACATTTTAATGCTAATTTTCTTTAATTTGCTATAATTTTGAAACTTATAATCCTAAAACTGTAGAGACTATCTGATCATATAACTCTGATCACATAACTCCTCATTACAATTGGAAGCGCAAGGGATCGCTGATGCTTTGTATTCGGTTTCCGTCAATTGGTATGTAAACAACTAATTGCACTTTATAATTGACCAGTACTTTCTTGCACACCCGACTTGTGTGCTTAAAAATGTAATTATACTGAAATTATTTTAAATTTTAAAATCATAATTTCTAATGTTTAAAATGAAATATAAATTTCAAATATATAAAAAGAAACTTAGTTTTAGCGGCATAAGTACAATAAAAAAAAATATTAGAAGTGGTATGAAAATAATTAATTAAATTATAAATGATGAACTAAATTACAAATAATTTACATACCAAATTGTGGCGGTTTTCATCCAACCTTCGCCAATTATATAATAGAATAGATAATGCATATTATAATATGGGAAATTCCATGTGGTAACATCGAGTTTTCGACTTTTCCAGTTGGTACCCAAAGCTGTTTTTCGATTCCGGCTGGTAACCTCGAGGTTTCGAGTTTTCCAGTTGGTACCCAAAGCTTGCTTTTTATTCCGGCTGGTACCCCTGGAGTTTTATGAAATGTAATTTGGTACCCCTGAATTACCAAAACTGGATTTAAAATACTTAAAATAATCAGAAATTCAAAAATAAATTATTTTTTGTTTAAAAACTGATTTTGAACTATAAAAATAGTATATAGTTGGAAAAGTTATAAATATTTTTAAAAATAGAAAAATATATTTTATGAATCCCGCACGAGCGTTGAGATCGAAAATCAGCATTCATATCGAAAAATATGTTTCATGGACTATATATTATTATTATTATTATTATCAATTACCGTGAGAGATCGTGAGCAAAATAAAAACCCAATTGGAACATTGTGGATTTGGGGTTCGGGAAATATAATTTTCTGTAAAAATATTTATATAATTTTTCCCAACTATATACTATTTTTTTATAGTTAAAATTATTATTTTTAATAAAAAAAAATTTATTTTTGAAGTTCTGATTATTTAAGTATTTTAAATTCAGTTTTAGTAATTCAGGGGTACCAAATTACATTTCATAAAACCTCAGGGGTACCAGCCGGAATTGAAAACAAGCTTTGGGTACCAACTGGAAAAGTCGAAACCTCGAAGTTACCCGCCGGAATCGAAAAACAGCTTTGGGTACCAACTGAAAAAGTAGAAAACTCGAGGTTACCACATGGAATTTCCCTTATAATATTATAAGTAATCATTTTGTTCCGTTATATATGAGTATTTATATAATGAGGTTTAATGGTCTAATTTCCGATCACGACTCCAAACTGACTTGAGGAGCCAGCGCATTTGTAGAGAAGGAAAATCAACGGCGACGATCTTCCGATGGCCGGCGAAGAAGATCCTCAGAGCTGTACGTTTTTCGTGGCGGTGCATGTCGGCGCGGGATATCACTCGCCGTCGAACGAGAAGGCTCTTCGATCGGTCATCAAGCGCGCGGCACTCGCCGCGGCTTCTGTTCTTCGAAAGGTCATTCTCGTAGACGCAGAAGAACTAACGTTCGATTTAGGAAATCAATCTATCAGTAATCAGAGATTGGTGATGTTGTTTATTTAGCTGAATGTTTGTTTGGGTGAAGTTGATTTTTGACGGGGGATGTTTTTGTGTCTTGTTTTAGAGCGGTGTCTGTAAATGTGTAGATGCCGTCGGAGCTGCGATTCAAGTTCTGGAGGTATGTGGTTTTCGTGTTAGGGCGTTATAATGACAATTGCCTTCAATGTTTGCTGCGATGTGTGAATTCTAAGAGTAATTTTGTTGAGTTTCAACTTTCTGAGACTCCTCTAGTTTTACCGGTTATAGGATGATCCTTGCACTAATGCTGGGAGAGGTTCAAATTTGACGGAGGACGGTGTTGTTGAATGTGATGCCAGTGTAATGGATGGGAGAACGGGAGCCTTTGGTGCTGTTGGAGCTGTACCAGGTAAAGTAATGTGTGAAACAGTTGGCGTGTGCACATTCTTATTCTTCTTTTCAAATTGAACTTGGTGGGGTTTTTGCTATGTAATGGACAGGTTAATGGTTTTGCTTTCCTGTGAAGTTTGTGTTTTTCAGGCGTTAGAAATGCTATCCAGATTTCTGTTGTGCTGGCAAAAGAGCAGATGTTGGGCTCATCCCTTTTGGGTCGAATAAGTCCCATGTATGAGTACCCCTCTCTGGTTTTGTAATTATGTGTGGCTCTTTCATCAAGTCATCATGCTCTCTCAACATATTTTTTCATGTTTTATTCAATATGTGCTGTTCTATATACGAAGAGGTGATTGGTCTGTTCATGTACATAAATTAAGTGACGCTGTAGCTAACTTATTTTGACTCGGAGAAATGTTGGGTAAACATTCTTGAGACATGCAGATTGCTTAAGTACCTTATGCAACTGGATTTTTTATTTATTGTTTGTTTTGTATAGTCTCTTCACTCGATTCATTTGATTGACAACTCTACTTTTAGGTTTTTAGTCGGAGAAGGGGCACGTCAGTGGGCTAAGTCCAAAGGTGTTGCTCTTGATGACACTGTTGCGGAAGCAAATAAGGTATAATTTCGTAGTTCTCAAACGCCACATTTTTAAAATTGAGAACAATCCAATTATTTTGTATTTGCATTTCCGTCCGTTTAACCTCGCATTGTGATGCTGTGTGGCCCTGCGTCAGTGGTTGGTGACTGATAAGGCAAAATGTCAGTGGAAGAGATACAAAAGTATGCTTGATGAAGCCAAAACCATGAATGATCGTGAATCAGCAAAAGAAGGTAGCATCAAGTCACCAACTAACCTATGGCCTTTGCAGTATCCTGAAATGCATTGAATATTTTACTCATGCAGTTTGACTTCATTTGCTGATGATTAACCTTTTATACTTGTTCATCAGTTGAGGCACAGCAGTTCCATAATTTAAAAGAAAAAGGTAACAGTCAACTGTGGCCTTTAAACACCATGGAAGAGGACAGAGTGATGGACACAGTTGGAGTAATTTGTGTGGATTCAGAAGGAAACATAGCATCGGGAGCCTCAAGTGGTGGTATTGCCTTAAAGGTGACGTATTTTTTGTAACTAAACTTATCGACTCGACAAATTAGTTAAAGGAGTTTACCTACACAGGTCAGTGGTCGTGTGGGACTAGCTGCAACGTATGGATCGGGCTGTTGGGCGTCCATGAAAGGCCCCTTTGGGTCTCCTCATATCGTTGGCTGTTGCATGAGCGGCGCTGGAGAGTATCTGATGAAGGGATTCGCTGCTCGTGAATGCTGTGTATCGTCTGCATTGTAATGCCTTATTCGCCGTCTCTTTTCCCTTCTCTTGAATTTTTTGGCTTCTTGTTGAGTATGTTTCTACCCTATTCTTGAATTTTACCCCTCAAAGCGTGATTAGGTTATATATATGCCTCTTGCCTTGGAAGAACGAAAAAAATTTTTAATCTGTTCTTACAGGTCACAAGCTGGTCCAGTTTCTGCGTGCGAGAAAGTATTAAGATCTGTTAATGAACAGACCGATGCATGTGGTAATGAGATAAGCGCTGGAGTGTTGCTCGTCGAAGCAGAAACATTGCATACGGTGAGAAAACACATCAGCTGCTTAGATAATAAGGCTTATTCCACGGATTGCGTATTTCATGCCATCGATTGATTGGTGGATTGATTGATTTAGGGCGCTGGTAATTCCGGGAAGCTTAAAGCTATTGAAATTGTAGCTGCGTACACTTCCTCGTCCTTCGGGATAGGGTATTATGGTGGCTCCATGAAGAGTCCGAAGGTAAACATTTACATGCATATTTCTTAAGCAGACTTTGATTGAATTTCGTTGTGACTCTCTCTCTCTCTCTCTCTCTCTCTCTCTCTCTCCTTATATATATATAAAATATTAATTAGAATATGCATAATGCTTTTATATTTGTTAGTTGGAGATTATTTTTGTGATTTATATTGGTGAAAGAAACTGTTGATGTCTTTCTTAGGCGTCTGTTCTACGGAGCACGAAGCTGCAGGTTCAAAATAAGGTGGATCAGTTCGCTGCCAGGATAAATGTTTGTTAGAAGAAAGAAAGTACACAATTTTTCTTTTTTCTTTTTATGTTTCTAACTTGTGGCTATTGACTGTATTATGATTTTTAATGTGTTATTGTTATAACACATATCATCGCGTTTTGTTGGTTCGGTTGTGGCGTTGACGAGGTCTGCAACACTTTTTTCCAAAGGTAATAAAATGTTTTCCCATTCAATCACAATTTATTGTAAAGTTTTGGGGGGGTGACCAAAATTGATAAATGACAAGAACGGACCATGGATTCGACTACTGCGAAAACCTAATTAGTTTTCAAAGTCGTCCGGGGGAAAATGTTCCTTTTAGCCCACAGAAAAATACGGATATGGTAAGGTTATCTACCAAATCGTACCAAATGCTGCTATACAATCTTTTGGAGGGGGACACACGAATGAAGCATATTGTCATATTGCACGAATGAAGCATTGTCATATTGCCAAAGACCCTTCTGAGTTGTCATCTGAAGCATCCGAAGATTGTGGTTTAGGTTTGGTCATGACTCGAGAATATCCATAACCAAGTGAGCTTCCACTTGCCTCGCTTAGCTGTCAGAGAGAGAGAGAGAGGGATATGTAAGCGAATTGAAACTGGATATGATAAGAATTCGAAATAATAATAGTAATAAGTGCGGCAAATATTCGACATACTTCTGCGAGCTCGGAGAGGTGACGCGATCTGAATTCATTAATCGTCGACGTTATCTCCGACATCGGCAGTTTAGCCTGGGTCCACGTTTTTCAACAAAATCACGCACAAGGAAAAAGACCGTAACAATCTTCACATTCCACTGCTGAGATCGAAAATAGGAGTAATTATCTGCTTATTTATTACCTGTGCAAGGACGGCAGCTGCTAATTGCAAGCTAGGCTCTAACGTCTCAGGGACCACCTGTAAGAAAGACAGACCTTTTTCACTTACTAAAGAAAGTTCTTTTTTTTACTGTTTAGAAATATAGCAGAAACTTACAGCAGTTGCGCCGGCCTTCTCTAGGTTGAGACCATGATCGACGTCATGGGCTCGAACAAAAGTCTTCACATTTGGAAAATATTTGTTCAGAGCCCAAACGGTTCGGTAATTTGCTCCTGGACTGTCTAATGTTACCGCTGCTGCACACGCTCGTTCGGCTCCTATTTTGTGTAGCACCTATAGGTAGGTACGGCGAAGAAATAATAAAAAAGTTCCTTTTGACTTTTGAAAACGAATTATTATTTTTTTTTTATTTTAAAGTTTGGAAACTGAGTTTTCTTTTACCTCTCGACTGCCAGCATCCCCAAAGTATACAGGAAGGTCAAGTGCTCGCCCGATTGCTACGCGATCACTGGGATTGAAGAAGTAGAGGCATGAGAGCGTCATCGCACGTAGAGAATGTATTGATTTGACTGATTCACTATGAGAAAGAAACTCTAACTTGACTTAAAAGAGTGCTAAGAAAATGAAAACGTCACTCTACGGTTATGCTGTGAAGTTAAGGTAGTTGGGTTGCCCGCACATTTAAACATGCCAATATTAACACACACCCGTGATAAAACATATGAGGAGCATCTCCTACAGGGCTCAAGAATCATGTAGGTTATGGCGCCATTGAAACTCGTCAATTTAACATCATTTTGTTAAAAAAAAAGAAAACTCATTTGCTCCTCAATTTTTTAATCCCCATCCCCAAATTCTGTAATGCAAATCAAAATTTGTTAACCGATCTCTTTCATATTTGACGAGAGGTCCTGTTTTAAAAGGACTATAAGATTATATAATACAAAGAGTGTTACCTCCTGACATCAAGTGCAACAAAAGGAATCAGTCGTTCGGACAGAAGCTGGGCAATTATCTATACAGTTCAAAAAGACACAAAAAAATGAAATGTTCAGAAGACGATTATGCATAACGATAGGCTGGTTAATGGATCTCACATCATCATCGCAAACAGATTTAAATAAAATACCTGGCCTACACGTCCAAAGCCACAAATGATGATATGATCTTGCAAATCATCGGTCTAGATTAAAAGAAAAACGTAGTTACGTCCCAAACTGGAAATGTAAGGATGCGAGACGAAATAGAAGATGGTTACAGACTTCAACAGTAATAGCTTTATCTATAATGGACAGTAATACTAGTATATTAATTTGTTGCAGTTCTCTAAGTTATGACACATTTGACTCAGAGACCTCATGAATTCAGATACAGAGGATGCTTTCCCCATTATGACATTCATCGAGGTCTTCTCTTAAAGCAGAGTCAAACAACTTTACTTAGAAACAAAGAAGTGACGTAATGGTATAGTATCAGAAAATTCACCTCACTTTCGACTGGCAACAGACTTCGAACATCATGCAGTTCAAAACGAGACGCTATCAGTTGACCTCCAGCAGCTAACCAAGGAGTGAGTGCCATTGAGATTCCAACCACAAGGAAAAGCAATGATGACAATTGTGGAGTCATTATACCCTAAAAATAGACAATAATCGATGCCTCAGTGTTCGACTTGCTTGAAATCATGATTAGAATTTCATTCAAAAAATTTGGTTCCTATCCAGCAAAAAACGGTATCGAATCTTAACAGAAACCGCCACTGTTTTAAGCAGTGGTCTGGTTAAAATGGCAAAAGATTCAGGAACTATATGCGCTTGCTCTCGGTCTCATCTACGGAAAACTATATTGGAAACTGTACACATAATATATTATATTTTATTAACGCTGATCAGAAAGTTATGTTCTTCCCAAATATCTGTCAAATGAAGTTGGGAAGCTTCACCGAATGACATATAACGAATATAAAAAATCTAGAAGCAATATACAAGATGAGGAAATGGCATGTTTCAACAACTACCTGATTAACGGCTTCTCCAAAAGCTACAAAAGCAAACTCTCCACCCGGTGCCAGTAGAAGGCCTACTCTTATCGCTGATACAATTGAAACACCAAAAAGTCTGCCTATAAGAGCAACCAATATAGTCTTGCCAGCAATTAGGAGTCCTAGAGCTCCAGTAACAACTGGGAAGTTAGAAACTAACAGCCTCGGATCAATAGACATTCCGACCTGTAAATGATAAAGAAAAGCATTATTCTCACAAAAAAGACATTCAAATTTAAAAGGAAGCAGAACTTTCAAAGAAAAATAAGACCATGAACCATTCAATATACTTATTGTTAACTTGTTGAAAAATTGAATTTTTTTTTTTCCTCTCACAGAATGACATCAAAAGCAATTGTGTACAAAGCCATTAACAGTGTACCGTCATGAAGAAGAGACCCAGCAGCAGGCCACGGTACGGGGCAATATCAGATTCAACCTGAAGAGAGAATTCAGTTTCTGCAAGCAGCAGTCCAGCCAAAAATGCTCCTAAAGCCATGGAAAGCCCAGCCTATGCAGTTTAGGACTGACAATGTCACAAAGGTGGTTTTATCAAACAAATAAGATGAACAATGAGCTCTCATACCCTGGCAGTTAGGAGACTTGTCCCCAAAATAACAAGAAGAGTATTTGCGGAAAAGATTTCTGCATTTTGATTCTCTGCAATTTGCCTGTAAATTGGACGAAGGAGCTGCACAAGGAAGAAAATATTCCCTTTTGTTTAATATACTTAGATAGTTTCTTCGCAAAAAAGGTATTGTCCACTGGACCACTAACATAAATAACCACAAGTAACAAATACGGTATTTGATTAATCAAATGAGACATTGAAGAACCTTCACTAGCACGAGAAAAACAAATTATCAAAAGAGGCACTCCACTCCCATCTGGAGAGCATTTGAAATCAAGCATACTTACTAAGCGTCCTCCTGCAATTATGGCCGAGATGGCAACAACGGCCTTAACAGCAGCCAATCCAAGAGCTTCAGCAATGGCTTGAAATCCAACCTGAAAGCCAGTGAAACTGGTCATACATCTCTCTTTTTGTCGAACAGTCAGAGATGATCATGATATGGCTAAGTAAAACCGATATAAGATAACCGCTTCGATTAGCCCAGGGATGAAAAGGAGAAAACAGAAAATGCAGCAATAATTGTATTTTTTTGTTCAGTTGATTCAAACAATAGTGCAGAACCAAATTATCACCCCTCCTTTGGCTGAGTTAGGTGATATGAGCGGTATAAGTATGAGCAGAACCACCACAGCCAAATCCTGTCATTAAATCGTGTAAATGTTCGTATGTCCACAAGATAAGAAAAATAATCAGGATAACAAAGGAACTTGAAGAGTAATCCGGTAAATGATCAGGGAGATACGTGCATAGGTACCTGAAATAATAAGACAGAAAATGTGGCTCGCCCATGGCGTGATGTGCTCTCACCTCGCTCCTGCAGCACCTACATGTATCCCACAACTACCATTTTAACAATCTAGCGGTGCTGCAAACATATCCCTATAAAGTTGCTCAAAATTTACAAACATGGACAGCTCTTCGAATTATTCAGTTACATGAGCATGACACATTGTCTTCGAACCGGACAGATCACATGTTGTGTACCTGGAGGACAACAGCAGTGGACGACAATGCGAGGCCATTCCCTATAACAATTGAAGCCGGACCAGCTAGCCCTGAAACATAGTGAGCGATCAATCCAACACCCACAGCTGTTGCCAAAACCTGCAAGAGATAATCAATCATCTGTGTCAAAACAAGATCAGATAACACATCAACTGAAAACAAACATACAGTTGACAAGTTCCAGTTTCCAAGGTCATGCTATTTTTATTCACCTGAGCAGAGCCCAACCCAAAAACGTACTTCTTCATTGAACTAAGCCTCTCGACAGACAACTGTGAGAAAAACCATCAGTTGTTAAGCAAACTACCATTACACATATGCAAGGCCAAGATAGACATTTGTCAGGTGTCCATTTTGAAAGCTGTAACAAAGTTTACCTCAAGGCCTATATTAAATAGCAAGAAAACAACCCCAAATTCAGCAATTGCCTTAGTTGCATGGACATTGCGGATAATAGAGAGACCATATGGTCCAATTAAGATTCCAGCAGCCAAATAACCCAGAACAGGACTACCTACAGATGCCCATCAATTCACTATATTAAAATTTGAAAATAATGGGTGTCGGGAAAGTTCATTACTATAAAAGATGTTTCTGCCTCATTGCCTATTACCTCCAGGAATTTTCTGAAAGATAGGCACAAATATGACACTGGCAAGCAGTAACCACAACATATCAAAAAGAGAAGCTTCCTCCTCATTTATCTGGAAAAATAATAAGTAAAAGTAAAAAACATAAGAATCTCAAATTCTTATCAAACATATGTACTAGAGTAATGAATTTCTATTAAGCAAGTATACAACCAATTTGGAACAATGTTGAACAAGTAAAAAATCCATGCCTCTTGATGAGGAAGCTTTTCCATTAGTTGCTTTACTTTTACAGGAAGTTTTCTGATCTGTCGGACAAGAGGTTTTGCACTAGTTGAAACTTCATCTACACTAGTGGAGATGATATCTTGCTGCTGAAACATCAAAGAGATCCTTCCGCCTCGTTTCAAGAAGAAGGTTGTTCTGTCATTTATGAGCAGCATAGTAGGATTATCATCTTTACAACTTATAATTAAGAAACGAGAGTAATTCAATATATAGGACAATTACTATACTGTAGCAAATTAAAAATGATATGCATCACTTGATAATTCTTGTTAGTCTCGATGAAACAAAACATACCCTGCTCCTACAAGTAGTGCTCCAAGAACCAGCTTCGGAAATTGATTTCTAGCAGAATCCACAAGACCACGAAAAACTGAAGCAGGCGTAAACTCTTCACCATCCGCATCAAAGGAGAAGAAAGAAGCAGAAAAGAACCGAGATGACTTCTTTAATAAATTTTTGGGAGTACTCTGAGGTGAACTTTCCCTTGTCGATTCCTTTTGCATTTCCTGTACCTTAGTTTGAATATTCTTTAACTTAACTTCATCGGCTTCAGACTCTTTCTCATTTTCTACTTCGCTGTCTGAAACACGTAACTCAGCTACCTTGCCACTTTGCAAAAATTCATCAACATCTTCATTAGTACTTGAGATCTCATATTCCTTCTCAACATCATCATCTGAACTTGCTTGATGAAGCTGAACATAGTCATTTTCCTCAACTACAGAATCTACATCACCAACGCTGGAAAGGGAAAGGTTCTTCTCTGCCCTCTGCAGAGCAATCTCAGCATCATCAACACGCTGTGCAGCCTCAAGTTCATGGGCAACAGCTTGTTCTGCCAAAAGCATTATATCTGCTACTTCTTCCTCTGCTTTAGAAGCATTCTTTTCTGCTCTCTCTGCAATCTCATTCAAGCTATCCACCTCCCTTTGCAATTCCTCTTTTCTGCTTTTCACTCTTCTGAGCTCATCTTCACAGTTTGTTAAATGATCTTGACATTCTTTTATGTCCTGCCGAGCAGCCAAGAGCGATTCTTCTAAATCCTCTTCGTTTAGTTTTGCATCTCCGGTATAATCAGAACCATTATCTTTGGAAGTTGAGGGAGAACCATTATCTATAACATTCGATGAATCAACAATTATTTGGAGTCTTGCCTCAGCCAAGGAAAGGGCGTTTGTAGCATTCTGAACACTTTCTTTAGCAATAGCCTCTTCATTTATAAATTCCTGCACCTTAACGAGGGCATCATTAACATCAACCCAAGCGTTAGCAGCTTCATCCTTCAATGTTATTGCTGTTTCCGATATCTTCTGAGCTTTCTCTTCAAACAGTGTACTGTTGAGCCTAGCAACTTCTAATTCTTTTGATGCCTTTCGTAGCAGTTCCTTTAATTCATCCAAAGTAGGATTCTCTTCTCCTCCATTTTCTGGATTTTCTGCAGAAACAACGGATTCGATGCTGGCCTCTTCAATCCCATTCCCAGCGACTTCGACATCTCTACCATTTCCATTTATGTAAGCTAAAGACTCGTTTCCCTGGCATTGTGATATGCCCACATGCTTCAGCGTCCTAATAGCACGTCCACAGTTATAGAAAGATGGTCCATTGCACAAAAGCCGTAAACTGCCATTGTGAATTTTCATGTTTGCTAAGTTAGGGCTATGTGCATGGTTTTTCTTCAACTTTTTTGCTATGCGCGCTTCTGAGAAGGGTCTTGAATCTCTCAAAAGTCTAAAAGCCCCACATCCCGATTTTTTTGCAGGATTAGAAGTATCAAGTGACACACATCCCGCCACTTTACCGCTGCAAAAGATATTTGACTGATACAATCCACATGCGATATCCATGATTCCTTCTATCCCAGCACAATAAAAAAAATTTATCAGCACATTTAACGTCAATCTCTCAAGTAGTGATTCAAGAAAATGAAACAAAAAATCTAAAACAAAGAAGCTTCAGGAAATCCAATTGCAGCTCAAAACATTAATTTCACGTCAAAACCCTTCAACGCCATTTACAAAGACTTGCACAATAGACACGCAACAAATTAACACTTTTTATTTAAACTAAAATGATAGTAAAAATACATATGCTGATAAGTGAATCTACAATCTGCTAAAATCTAGAAGTACTGTTTACAAAGATTTACTCAACACACAAGCGACAACTTGAAACACATTTTTTTGAATGACAATCAAAAGTCTAAAATCATATGTCAAAAAGCCTCACCAACACTCATGCGCCGACACTTTCCATTCAATTGAATGATAGTCAAAACAACAAATATACATAATCAAATTGAATGATAATCAAAGACTAAAGCAACACACGTATGACAGCTTAAACATTTTTTCAAATTAAACAATAGTCAAAACTAAAATGTAGATTAGCAAATGCAAATCTATAATCATCAAAGTCTAAAAGCTCAGCTTTCAGTCTATTAGCCTCCTCATACACATCATCAGTACCAAAACATAAATCATATAGATAAGCACCATATACACGCAAAATAATAAACAATCAGATAATACTAAGAAAACCACATATACAAGCTTATTAACATGATAACGAATCTCGTCCAGGTGATAATTCCTAACCCGAACTCCACCCACCACTCTCACACTGAGCTAACGCCAGTTGTCACTGGCATCACATAACTATATATCAAAAATATTTGCAATAAGAGTTAGAAATCTAACAAACATCACGTATTCAACAGCTAAATTCAGCTCAAAATCGTCATATTACTCTAAAAAATCAACAATCTTAGAAACTCGAACGATTATTGA
Organism: Craterostigma plantagineum; assembly: GCA_027422505.1. Taxonomy (NCBI): domain Eukaryota; kingdom Viridiplantae; phylum Streptophyta; class Magnoliopsida; order Lamiales; family Linderniaceae; genus Craterostigma; species Craterostigma plantagineum. The sequence goes on along the minus strand of JAPQWV010000291.1, from coordinate 646,323 downwards.
TCATCACACAACGAAAGGAAATTAAACTACACGATTCAAGCACACAGCAGAGCCTCCGCAGAGTAGCAATGAACTTACCGATGAGGAGCAGAGATTTTTCGCATGAGCTCTGTAGAAAGAAGAAAAATAATAAATTGGAGGCGGAAATGTTGAGGTTCGTAAATAAGGAAGAAGAATATGAGACGGACGTTATAACGTAGTTGTGTTACTGTTAGTATAGAGCACAGAGACGCTGACGTCCGTTAATCGACGTTAGTCGTGTCCCACGGTTTATTCCGTTCCGTCTGCGAAATTGCAGATATAATAATTGAATAAAATCTCCTTAAAAGGGCGAAATGCGTGGAGGCCGTGAGAAATGGTTATTATATGTTTTCGAAGGGACTATTGCGTTAACAATTGGCCTTTGAATTCGTTGTAAAGATGCTTTCCATTTTATTTTTTTATTTTTCTATTTACGTTTTCTTTATTTTATACCAATTTGGCCTTTGATTTAGAACCCCATGCTTTGTTTTGCACGTGCATTAATGTACCACAACTCGCTGTGCTTACAGCGATTATATATTACATAAACCTATTGGGCCTTTTTATAATAGTCAAGAATTCAGACACTAATTTGCAAAATTAGTCCTACCCTAGAAGGCTAGGAACAGACATTAATGGATTTGCTCGATTTCACTTTCTTCGGTTTCAAAAACCCTCGCTTTCTGTTCTCAACATTGGATTCCTATTTCCCTCGTTGTTTGTCGTTCTTAAAGATCGTTGATAAGACCTGTTTGGAGAAATTGGTCTAAGCTGTGATTTTCATTCTGTGGTTTCGAATTGGAAATTAGGTTTTGGCGATGAGTTATCGGGCGAGATACCCGCCGCCGGGAATGGGTGGTGGACGTGGCGGAGGAATGAGTTCGCAAAGCGGTGGAAACCCGAATTATCAGATGAGAAACACCAATCAACCGAACCAACACTACCTGCAGAGGCCCAACAGTCAGTTGCATCAAAATCCTCAGGCGCAGCAGTGGATGAGAAGAAATGCTGCCGCCGAATCGGCAGTTGATGAAGTCGAGAAGACCGTTCAATCAGAATCCTCTGATTCGAGGTTGGTTGAACGCTGTTTTTTGTCGATTCTGAACCAGTTGTATAATGTCTTTTGTATTAGTTATTGATTATGTGTGCTTATATTATTTACTTTTTATCAGCTATGGTAAATTTTGGTTATGATGTGACTGGAATTTTTATGGGTTCGTCTTGGTCAGTTCACAAGACTGGAAGGGACGATTGAAGTTGCCTGCACCAGACCCCCGCTATAGAACCGAGGTATGACTCGGTTTAATGGAGTTTTACTTTCTTTTTTCTTTTTATGTTGAAGATGAAGTTGCGCGTCTGGTGTAGTTATTGTTTCCTTTTAAGTGGTCTTGAGATTACCCGTTACCGTAAGTTTTCGTTATTAACTGATTCTCATGCTTAGAAGTCTAATGTTACTGATGATTATGAGTTCTAGGTGACAAATTACCATCAAGATCGCATATCGATTATCGAATAATGTTTTGGCACGTGGGCCGCCCGTTACTGGTTTTCTATTTCTCACTATCAGTTCATGGTTGCATTTTTTTTCAATTCAGGATGTTACAGCGACAAAAGGGAATGAATTTGAAGACTACTTCTTGAAGCGTGAGCTGCTGATGGGCATATACGAGAAAGGTTTCGAAAGGCCATCTCCCATTCAGGAGGAGAGTATACCAATTGCTCTTACTGGAAGTGATATTTTGGCCAGGGCCAAAAATGGAACTGGGAAAACTGCAGCATTTTGCATACCTTCTTTGGAGAAAATTGATCAAGACAAGAATGCAATTCAAGGTTTGCCTTATAATTGTATAGTTTTTGGTAACTTAAACTGTTCCATCAAAATGTTGTCTGCTACTAAGTAGTCGTCTAGCTAAAACATTGTGTGAGATTAATGCATATGAGTTATATACTTGCAAGATGATGTTATTCTAGCTAGCTACATATTAATCTGGTACAAAGGTTTAATGTGGATCATCAGCATATATGGTTTTTGCCTTTTATGACCTCCATGCTCGGTTATAGGAAAAGTTGAGAGTTGGCAAGTAAGCATTTGTATATGCCTCCCATTGTGTATTAGGAATAGGATATATTTAATTAGTTACGGATAAGTGCATGTTCTTTAATGCACGTTTCGTAGTTCTTTAATTTCAGGTTGCAAATCCGCTAGACAACCATTAGGCTGATTGAGATTTTTATTTCTTTTCAATTTCATTATAATTGTCACTGCTGTGAATTGCGAATCAATCTATAATGGGCTGTGACATGTAACCATCCTATTTTGTTATCGGGGCAAGCCCTCAACAATGAGGCCGTGTAGTTGGAATTGAAAAAATAAAGCGATGAAAAGAAAGTTATAAAGGAATTTTGAGATCATTGAGCTTCATTATCTGCGTTCATTTATATTTGGCGCTCACGTAATTAGTCAAATGGATGCCCTTTGAACCATATAGGGGCATAGGTGCCAGAATCCCTAATAACACCGAGATGGTGTTATTCGTGGCGATCCAGACCACCTAGTGCCTATACCAGTGTTCTCATCCATGCTAGTTGTTGGGGTTTATCATGTTTTCCTTAAATGCTTGTTTTGTTGCAGTTGTTATTCTTGTCCCGACAAGAGAACTGGCTCTTCAGACGTCACAAGTTTGTAAAGAACTGGGCAAGCACTTACAAATTCAAGTCATGGCTACTACTGGTGGAACTAGTTTGAAGGATGATATCATGCGTCTTTATCAGCCTGTTCATCTTCTTGTTGGAACTCCTGGAAGAATACTTGATCTTACCAAGAAGGGGGTATGCGTCTTAGCTGAGTGCTCTGTGCTAGTCATGGATGAGGTACAGAACACTTTAGTATTAACTGGTCACCAGCACACATTGTGGTTATTGCCATATTGGTACTAGTAATGAAATCGTCATTGACAATTTGGCACATCTCGATATCAACATCTTTAAGGTTTTGTAAAACCAGATAACTCTTAGTGAGATTGGATTTTGTTTCACTTGAATGTTATGCAATCTCTGGCTTATAGTGTGCCTGGCTCCTTATTGTGCTGTTCCATTTATACTCTAAAATGTGAGCAATTGACTGAATCTTATTCTCCATCTTATATTCTCTACACTGCTTTTCAGGCTGATAAACTTTTGTCACCAGAGTTCCAACCTTCGATTGAGCAGTTGATTTCCTTTTTGCCCCCAAATCGTCAGATACTCATGTTCTCTGCTACTTTCCCTGTCACCGTAAAAGACTTCAAAGACAGATATCTCCGGAAGCCATATGTAATTAACCTTATGGATGAGCTTACCCTCAAGGGTATTACTCAGTACTATGCTTTTGTGGAAGAAAGACAGAAAGTTCATTGTCTCAACACTCTGTTTTCAAAGGTTCTTATTAGTTCTTTTAATATGTGTTCTTTTCTACAATAACAATATCATGTAATTTCTTATTCTTCGTTGCGTGTGCTTGAATTTGATTCTGCCGCCTTTTTTTGTCTGGCAGCTTCAAATTAATCAGTCGATTATCTTTTGCAATTCGGTGAACCGAGTAGAGCTGCTGGCCAAGAAAATCACTGAACTTGGTTATTCTTGCTTCTATATTCATGCAAAAATGCTGCAAGATCATCGCAACAGAGTGTTTCATGATTTTCGAAATGGGGCTTGCAGGAATCTTGTTTGTACTGGTAAGTCTGTTCTCTAGCTTTTTTGTCTTCAAGAAATGGGGTGTGTTTCCATTTCTGACAGTCTTGTATTGATTGATTATGTGCTTGTTTTTTATACTAGTCTCGTCACATGGATAATGTCTTACAACAAGCTGCCTTTTTTAATTGCCATTTATTCTGATCTCCTCTATGCATTCTCATCTTGTAGATTTGTTTACCAGAGGAATAGACATCCAAGCTGTAAATGTCGTTATTAACTTTGACTTCCCTAAAAATGCTGAGACGTACCTACACAGGGTGAGTTTCTGTTATTATAGCCTTTTCACTTACTTCATGGTTTCAGATCTCATGGATTTAAAATCTGCTTTGACAGGTTGGTCGATCTGGGAGATTTGGGCACCTTGGATTGGCTGTTAATCTGATTACCTATGAGGACCGCTTTAACTTGTAAAACCCCACAACATCCTTTCACTTCAATTAATCTGATAATCTCTCATTTTTAGCTTCTTCTGATTGCGTTGATCTCATCTGATAGGTATAGGATTGAACAAGAACTAGGGACAGAGATCAAGCAAATTCCACCTCATATAGATCAAGCTATATACTGCCAGTGAATGGAGTCGGTGGCATCTAACTCTTACATCAAGAAACATACTGGTCTGTTTCTGAGACATTCACTTTAATCCCGAGGCTCATTTCTTGTATCGTTAACTTGTCTAATTGTTTGTTTGTAATTTTTCTTCGACAGAAATATAGTTGCCTGGCGGGGAGAGGAGTGAGTCTCTCAGTTGATATGGTACTGAAAAAATTCTACTTGTTCTTGCCTGTATTCAAACATTTCAAAATTCAGCAAGGTTTCGAAAGTTTGTGCCCTTGTGAAAGATTTGAGATGTGCTCTTCATTCTGTTTTTCGGGCGATAGTAGTGGCCTTCACTTATGCTCTCTCTATGTTTTAAGACTGAAACTATGTGCGTTTATATGCACTTGCTTGCAATGCTTTTCATCATCGTTTTTACTTGCATTGATCTGATTCATTTCGTTGAAGAAAAACAGTGTTTTATTTGTGTTGGTCTCATGGTGTCTGTTATTTTCTTACTACAAGCTAAATCGACAATAGTAATTTGTATGGACTTGGGACATCGTGGGATACCTAATGACCGAAATAATCTATACTATTTATTAATGGAGAGCACCATTTAAAAACTGATTTTTAATTCCAATTTGGTGTAGCAATTAAATCAAAAATCGAAACCTATTTGTCAGTTATATTTAATAGACCTCGTCGATGTGAGAAAAACTCCCCCACGATGTGGGTGGTTCCAGTTACTAGTTATAATAATCACTTTCTTTCAACGATTTTCCCGATGTGTTTTTACCTTAAAATGAGAAAGAACAAGGCAAAAGGCGTCTCACAAGGTGAAATGAAACTCAATGAAGTGGGAAGCTAACTAGCAAAGACCAACTTTGTCACGACCCTTTTTAACTTAGAATTTTTCGTGTCTAAGTCGATGTTCGAGACCGGCAATAGCTTGGCTCGGCCCAAAGCTTTGCTACTCAGCCTTTCACTCTTTTATGTTTGCGTGCGGAAATAAGCGTCAAGAGATCGTTTCGCTTGCCCCAAACCCAACATACTCGGCCTGTTTGATAAAGTTTGGCCTCGGACTTAAAGCTCTCGTGTTTGTCCCACTCGATCTCACACCAACAAGAAACGAATAAGACATATGACACAAGATTTACGGAAAAACCCACTCCAAACTCAGAGTGGGGGAAAAACCCGGTACGAGTTTGAAATAGACTCGCACAAATAAGCTGCTCGTTTACAAAACTCGCCTAGCTTATAGAAACACTCGCACAACACTTCGAATGTATTACAAGTTTTCACACAATACTTCCCTATTTGGCAAAATGCATTCTAAGGCCTTTTATAGACTTGGCCAAGCCATCCTCCCATGTGACTTGATGGAATCTCGCCCATGTGAGGTGTTGGCTTGGACCCATGGCCATGTGATTGAGATGGCCTTGATAAAATATTAGAGAACACGTTAGAAAATGGAGTCTAGGCAAGACAATAGATTCATGTCTACTTTGGGGAAAGAAACAAATAAAATGTGTCTCAGCAAATAATTCAAACTTCGAGGATGAGTTATGAAAAAATAAATATGAACTTATCTATACAAGTATTTAAATTTAAGACAAACTCTCAGAGAAATTGATGTACATTCAGTTTTTTTCGTTCTCTGCGGTCCGTACTCTAGCATGAATATCTGTCCCAAGCAATAAATGCTGTGTATCAATTTTCATAGGCTCTGCGTTATTAACATTTATTATCATCGTTTCTGTAAGAAGACTGAAGAGATTTCATTATTGGTCAACAAGTGTAAATATTGAAGATCAGAGTTGATAATAAGATACTACATATTATATTATGTCATATCTTCTTTCATCTTCGTCATGTATCATATATATCATATATATATATTATATATATGTATCTACCTAACAGTCATTATATTTGGAACAAAAAGTCGCAAAAAATGCATTTAATGACAATATGGAACAGGAAATGAACTGGGAAGCTTTCGAGATGGTAAACTTATGTTAGAAAGAAAAAAACAAGATAAAGTACTGTTTGAGACTGTGTGTCTTGCATCTGGTAATAAGTAAATAAATGCTAAGATGGTAACAAAATAAGAAAAGAAAGAAAGAAAGAAGATGAGAAAGAGATGAGACAGATGAATGAAGCTTTGCTTACCAAACAGGGACAAGAGAAGATGCTTTGAAGATGGGATGCATTTAATGGCATTTCTTCAACGGTGAAAGGACATACCTCTGCATTCAATGCATTGCAATTATTATTTCTTCTCTTTCACATCTTCAATTTTTATCATTATTTCACAATTCTCAACGTATGTTGGAAAAGCATTAAATGATTGAGTTTCATTGATGTATCAAATTAAAGATGCAAAATCTTGGTTTCAGAGATCCATTTGTGTAGTATCATTATCATTGTTTATGAACTCCATTAAGGAGTTATAGCCCACAATTCTTGAATGTAATAAAACGATAAATGAGGTTGCAGAAAATTATATAACGAGCAATAAATACAAAGAGCTTCAATCATTCGATAACCTCGTCCAGTCTTGTTAGAAATTACATCACATTTATATATCGCATTAAAAAATGGAGAAAAAAGAAAATATATATGTGATTCGAACAGTAGAATAACATCTGTTGTATATCTGCGTGCGAATGATCTATATTTATATGTGCACATAATCAGTGTGAAGAAGTAAAAGTGTGATCAGCATTCAATGCATAGCAGGCTTAGAAATCGCCGGTCTCATCTCTGAAATAGCTCTCATATGTCAAGTCACCTCAATTATTATTTTCATCAAGAAACTCGAAGACCCTTTTGCTCTCATTTGCTATCCATTCATTTACCATTCGCCTTGAGAGTGAAAAGAAGATGAAGTTTGGATCTTTTGCTTCTATATGATCCATTCTCTAGCTCAACATGCTCCTTAGAATCTTCAAGAACTTGCCTTTTCTTACCCTCATGTGTATGGTTATTGCATGGTCTTGCCTAGCTTCTTAGTTTAGTCTCCCTGCGTGTGTTTGTCTAATCTCACTCTCTCTCTCTCTCTCTCTCTCTCTCTGTGAGTTAATGGGACGAGCGCCATGCTGTGATAAGAAGGGACTGAAGAAAGGTCCATGGACGTCCGAGGAAGATGAGAAGCTGATCGACTACATTAACAAGCATGGCCATGGAAGTTGGAGATCTCTACCAAAGCTTGCAGGTTTCATTACATCTTTCGTCTCTTTTACCATTTCTTCAGTTTCATCAAGGAAAAATCTGTGCTTTCGTACGGGGTTGTGTCTTAAAACTCAATGCAGCCTAGTACCCTTTTTCAACCATTTACTACTTCAAATCTCTGCAACTTTTTCCAGGCCTTCTTCGCTGTGGAAAGAGCTGCCGCCTACGGTGGACGAACTACCTCCGGCCGGACATAAAGCGCGGCCCATTTACCGTCGAGGAGGAGAAGCTCGTCATACAGTTGCACGGCATCCTAGGCAATAGGCAAGTAAAAGCTCTTCTGTTCTGCCGAGATTCTTACAGCAGTTTTTTTCTCTGTTATAAATCTCTCTGAAAGGGCAAAAAAATGTCGTCTTTTTAAGGTGGGCTGCAATAGCTTCTCAGCTCCCAGGCAGGACAGATAACGAAATCAAGAACCTATGGAACACTCACCTAAAGAAACGGCTGCTTTTGATGGGCATCGACCCAACCACCCACGAGCCCGCCGCGCTGACGTCGGCGAACCGCCCGCCGCCGTCGCCGTCGACGCGCCACATGGCGCAGTGGGAGAGCGCCAGGCTGGAAGCAGAGTCGCGCCTCTCACGAGAGTCTCTCCTCTCTACACTGCCGCCGGTTCCGGCGGCGGCGGCGTCGCCGGCGTCTCCGTTGACGCAGGAGCCCGACTATTTTCTACGCCTATGGAACTCGGAGGTGGGAGAAACTTTTCGGAAGGTTCAAGAAAATGCAGAAAACAGGGGAAATGAAGGTTCGAGCGTTATTCTTGAAGAAACAGAGGAAGGTTTGTCCAACAACAACAATGTAGGCGACGATCAAGACTGTGATAAGATCAAAATGGAGAGCGATTCGATCTCTTGCTCGAACGAAATGGACGACGATTCGTCCGAATCGACTCTTCAGCTGCTTTTCGATTTTCCGTGTAATAACGACATGAGCTTCTTGGAGAGTAGCACAGAGTGCTACAGCTTGATCTATGGAAAGAACTCCTTCGAAGACCATACAGATGGATTTCTGAAGAGCTTTGGCTGATTAGAAGATATTTGTTAGTACATTATATATTGTTAGTGGAGCCAAGTTAGACTTCGTTTTTAACAAACCTATGTTAGTTATTTTGTGCTTCGAATCTCTGGTAATAATGGCTGCTTTGTAGTAATACCAGAGAGTAGCACAGAGCATTGGCTTCATTTTGTACTAAGATTATCCGAAATACTCTGTTTTTTACCTTCACAATACATACAGCAGATGTATACATACAACACTCAGAGTTCAGACACACAAACACGAACTTTGACGCCTCAAATCATGCAAGAACGACAGAAAGACGAAGTAATGAGAAGCGCAAAAAAGGGGGAGAAAAGAAAAAACTAACTTTTGCGTCGTTTTCTTTCATTATTATTATTAACCGAGGCAACCACAGCCCTTCTTCGGTGCGTTGCCCGTCGCCCGATACTTTGCAGCTGATTCCTCGGCCTTGAGAAACTCTTCCCCGCGCTGAGCTTCGACCATGGCCTTCTTTTCTTCGGCTTGCTTGTGGATTAAGGCGACTTTGTTCTTCATCTTCTCTGCGTACTCTGCTTTCTTCTTCTCGAGTTTTTCCTGGCAAAAATCCCCAATTATATTGTCTTAACGGCTGCAGTTTACTATTGAGGAGTTCATCTTTGTTATATCAGTTCTACGCCTCTATATACTACGAACACATCGTGCGAGAAAAATGATGAACGTTAGTTACCTCCATTGACCTAAGCTGAGCTTCGAGGGCTGCTTTTTTGCTGTTTTCCCACGAAGATACATCCGCGAACTTCTTTTGAGCCCTGCATGAAAATCAAAATACGTTCTTTTCGTAAAGAATCAAGAATTTGAAGAAAAAAGGGAAGATGGAAAGCATAGTATTTTACGCCTGCATGGTATTCCATTTTTTTGAACAGAGTTCAACGACCCGAAAGAAGGGATGTTCTCGATGTCGATATAGAAAATCGCAGTTCGAAATAAGATCTTTACGTATAAAGGAGATCAACAACAGACAAATCAATGATCTTTTATTGAATTATGTCAGCTTACTTGTTTTCTACTTTAGATTTCTCACTGTCTTCCCATGCTTTGATGAAAGACAACCTCTTGTCGTCTTCGAGCTTCGCAAGAGCCACATCTGTCATTACAGAACATCGTCTACTCAAATATTTATAAAAGAACTCAGTTCTAACTTCTCGATTAATAGCAGCAAAGCAGCTGTTATACACATGTTTCTCATATTCATAAAAACACACAAAGCGATGCAAGAACTTCAAAGTATGAATGTTTTGCCTGTGAGGATTCAATACCTACCTTTAAGCTTATATCAGGTGAATTAGATCATATATAACACGACGAAAATAAGGTTTAGATTGATCTATTTCCTTACAACAAGCTAAAACACAATCAAATCGCCATGTAATAATAAGCAAGAAAATTCTCAGTCAGGTGATGTGATATTTACCTCTGTCCATCGACCCTTTTGGGGCTTTCTTGGGCTCAGCTTCAGGCACCTCTTTTATCCATCATAAACACGCATTTAAAATCAAGAAAATAACTGAGAAGGAAAAGATGAAGTTTTCACATTTCACATCACATACTTGCTGGGACCAGACCCTTTTCTGCTCCGCCGTGAGGAGGCTCAGCTACGGCGGCTGGCTTCTCAGTCGCCGGCGACGGCTCCTCAATATGATCGGCAGCAGTCTTCTTTGGTTCCACAGGCAAGTGGGTTGGTTCTACTGTAGCCATTCTCTCTCTACGTGTGTGTATCAGTGCGTGTTTAGAGGTGAATATTTTTTTTCTTGTTTTCCTTTTTCTCTATTTCTGTTCTGTGATCAAAGCACTGGAGAGTTCAGACGGAGTTTTTAAGATTGTGATGAACTAATTTAGGAATATGGCTAACGTTTCATTTCATCTGTGTGTGTGTGTGTGTATTGTGGGTGTCAATGTGTGGACCCACAAACTATCGATAGATATTGATTGATTTTGTGGGACATAGTGATCGTGTGTGACGCAGTGCATGGAGCTAATGGTGGATGCTCAATCTGTGCCGTTGGATAAGCGCGACGCAGGGAATACAGAGGGACGCGGGTGTTTTAAGCCGTAGACGATAATTCTTCTGTGCCGACAAAATTGATGATTTAATAAAATGACGATTTACGAGATAATTGGTCATATTAATAAAAATAGAATAAGATAAAATCGGAACCTTTTCTATGAATCACATAAATGAATTATATTCAATTCTTTCTTTAAATTTAAATCACGCTGTTCAGTTTTATAAGGGATAATACTTGAGGTAAAACTAAAAAATTGTTGTTTATGCTATTTCGTTTTCTAATGTATGCATTCATCATCATTTATACGAAATGATGACATTTTAATACTTGGCTCCACATGCGTGGATGATAATACTTTTTAGTGTACATAATTAAATGCCTTTGCGACATGTAACTTTCTTGACCACGAATATATTCGACAAGGCTTGTGATACCACGACACTACTTGCATGAATCATATCATAAAGTATAATATATACTCCCAATTTTAAGTTCCAAAGACTCGAAAAATATATTGTTAATTTGTGTAAAGATGTGGGATTACGATTTACGGACATTCCACTAATCTCTAGAAAAAATATTCAACAAGAAGGACATTTCATGCTCACCACGTATTGGTGGCAAATATATTTTTAAAGCCATTTGTCGTTATGGCTTGACACGTTACGATTCTAAGTCAATTTATCAAAATGAAATATGCCCATATAAATGATTGACTAAATACCTGCTCAATTACGTGCCATATAACATATAGCACGATTACTTTTTAATTTCTTGACTATTATATGCACGAAATCTTTATATCATCAACCAACCAAGAGATAAAAAAACAATAATGAGGATGATCATTATTGGAATTTGGAGGTTGGATGGTAATCACTTATTGGGCTCATACGGATTGCCTTGAGTACTTAACTAAACACCAAAATCAACACGTTTTATTACATCATAATTCATAAATCATCGGCTATAATTATAAAATGTAAGAACATAAGTTTCAAACGTTCGCTCATTTGTTCGTAAATGGGCATTTACTCGTTCAAAACATACTTACATCGTTGGGTAGAATTGGCCCATCAACCTTCCTAAATCTATATATCGTCTTGAAATAGAAGGGAAAAGAAGAGAAGAACCAATAAAAACTTATAAGAGGAGAGAGCATCATTTTCTTTCACCATTTTCTCTCAGAAATATCCCTCTAAGAGAACGCTTCTGCCATGGACGGCCGAGCTAAGCTTCTTCAACTCTACGATTTTCAAATTCGAACGATTTTCACCGCCGCCAAGAAAAGGCAGAACTTCCACCACAGCTTTCTGTAATAAACCGCCCTCAAACCCTTCTCTAAGTATGTCATCAAAGTCTTCCTTGTCACCGCCCGATAACTCCATTAAAACACTACACATTCCCTGATCCTTGCAATAATCAAGAATCTCGACCAAGCTTACTTTACTCGAAGATATCACCTTGATCCCTTCTTGAACCGATAATGGCTCCTCGGAGAAAATTACGAGGTTCGAAGGGTCTGAAATCGGAATTTCCTTGAGAGAGTTTCGAGCTTCTTTCAATAGGATGATCTTAAGGGGTTGTTTGGCTCCAACTTCTTCGGACATGGGAAAGGAAAAGGATGATTTTTTTTCAGACAGTGCCTTGGAAGATAGTACTATGGCATCGTATTCTTGCAGCAGTTTCGAATAATATCCGCCGCGCGCTACAGCTTCTTCGCCGGGATGGTTTAATATGCAGCCATCGAGCGAAATGGAATACCTATTACGTATCCAAGAGCATTTCCATAAACGAATACTAAGACAACATATTAGAAGCAAATGCACCTTTGGTACGTGTAAGGGAAAAAGAAAACTGAGCGACGGACCTTAGAGTGACAAAGGGCTTTTTGGTCAGCATGTAATGAATATAGGCTTCGTTGAGCCTTTTGCACATTTCTTCTTCGACACCTGACCTAACTCGAATGCCTGAATCTTCGAGCTTCTTAACGCCCATGGAAGCTACGATTGGATTAGGATCGACCATGCCAATCACAACGTTCTTCACCTTGGCTTTAATGAGCGCTTCTGTGCATGGCGGCGTTCTGCCGTAATGGTTACATGGTTCTAAACTCACGTACGCTGTTGCATTCTCGGCCAAATCCCCGGCGTCTCTTAGAGCGAAAATCTGGAGATTTTTAAGTAGGCGAGCTCTTTGTGAAGAGATTTATTAACGATGACTTAATCTTGGGTTAGAAAGACAGCCCAATTTAGAGAACTATTAACATATATAAAAGCTCAGAACATCACACAAGATGAAAACAAGACAATCAATAGGCTTCATGTGATAGCATTGTAGATTCGAAATCAAGGGAAGGGTGGAAAGAAGACAACCACATAAGATGAAAACAAAACAACCAATAGGCTTATTGAAACAACAGATTTCATCTGATAAGACAAATAGAAACCCTCAAAGAGGAGTAATAAAAACGATAATCAAATCTCACCTCGGCATGAGGTTGCCCAGCTTTTGGGTGAAATCCTTCGCCGACAATCTTCCCATCCTTCACAATCACGCAGCCAACCATTGGATTAGGGCTCGTATGCCCAATTGCCTTTCTAGCAAGCTCGACGCACCTCCTCATGTAATACCCATCATCAAATTCAACTCCTTGATCTGCAATTTCTTGTTGCTCTGCTTGCGAAGCGTTGCACCTGGACAAGCACAAACTGGCAGTTTTTTCAGAGCTCAATTCGAAATTGTTCGACCTTTTCGGTGAGCGAAAGGACCCAAATTTCGGATTGAGGAAAACTGTAGTGGGCGTCTTCTGCTGCTGGTTGATTACTGATGGGTTGTGTAGAAGGAGATGGTTTCCTTGTGCGAGTGTTTGAGGGTACATATTGAAAATGCCAAATTAGCTTTTACTGAAATAAATCGAAGCTTTGAAACCATTAAAAGGAAAACAAAGCTTGATAAAAGTTCAGATAAACACCTCTGCTCATCCAAGTGGGAGTGGATTCTTGAAAATTAGCTTGTAAGAATTCAACATTCAAGAGATTGGTTGGTAAAAACGAGGTCTTGCCAAATAAATTTTAGGTATAGTATAGTAACGAGAGAGAATTACAGAAACAATGTTATTTTGAGATTAAACAAAATTAGTTGAGTTTTTAAACCTATTACAAAACTAATCAACTTTTTTAATTCCAACTATTTTTATTTTCATTTTAACCATAAAAATACTTAAAATTACAGATTTTGACTATCGTAAATTTCAAATAGCACAACACTTGTTAATAACTAAATTTTTATCCCAACTTATTTTAACTCGAATATATTAAAAATATGTTACTTAAAGAAATAAGAAAAAATTAAAAACTTGGCATGACCTACCCCTCCGACATGAGTTCGATATCTATGAATATGATCGATCAACTTATTCATTGCCTTGGCTCATAGAAACACAATAAAAATTGTTTTACAACTATATTAAGCTAAAATATTGATTAAACCAATATATTAATTAAACAATTACTTAAAAGAAAAATAAATAACTAGACATTGAACTCAAACTATCAACATTTATAAAAATTCATAAAACATTCAAATAAGCAGTATCTGATAAAAACAATTTCTAGATAAGTTGTCATGGAAAGTCATCATTGTTTTTCCTTGAGTGTTTCTTGTGACGGTCCATTTCACATGAATACCGCCGTGCTCGCTTTCGTCCGACTTTTCTCTCTGGACGTAATAAGGATTGTGTACCACACAACGACATGATGAATCGATCAATCAAAATCAAAAGAGTGAACTTTCAGTATAAAGGAACTCAAACGTGTGATGAGTTGGGAAACAAACTAATTTACAATCTTTCTTCATAAAGGAAATCGATCAAACCTGTTACTGTAATCTCTTTTACTGTGTTATCTCTTCTTACAGTGTGATCTCTTCTATTGGCGAAGCAAAACGTGGGAGTCTATAAGGTCAATATTATTCTTTTGATTTATTTCTTTAATTAACATAGTTTTAATATATTTGAGTTAAAATAAGTTGGGGTAAAATTTTAATTATTAACAAGTGTTGTGTTATTTGAAATTTACGAAGGTAAACATCTGTAATTTTAAGTATTTTCGTAGTTAAAATGAAAATAAAAATAATTTGAATTAAAAAAATTGATTAGTTTTGTAATAGTTTTAAAAACTCAACTAGTTTTGTAATTTCAATCTCAAAATAACAATATTTCTGTAATTTAACGAGTAACAGTAACTCTAACCTAGATAAATTCATTAATTTGATTATTTAATAAAAATAAGTTTCGTATAGACAGGACGCAAACATGCAATCTCATATGAGAACGGAAGAAAAACAGTATGAAATTCGTCAAGTAGCTCAGTATCACTACCATCCCATCCATTACTTTGCCGAAGAAGCAATCGATTCTGAGAGAAATTTCATCCAAGAAGTATTATTAACCTTCGTCACACATCAACCTTTGGCGCAACTTCCTCTGTTTCCATATCTTCCGAGGAATCTTGCAAATCGGGCACAGCTTCACCTGCAAATTCGAGGCTTCGTTTGGTACCCACAAAAAGCATATGTATCGACTTATGAGTCGATATACTGATTCATTTTCGAGCCATAAGGTTCGAACTGTAGCAGAACTGTAGAAGCGTACGATCATTCAATGTGAAGACGAGGAGGTACGATTTATTACCGTGCATTCTTTTCACGAACCGTTCAAACTCGGCGAAGTTAAGTTCTTCCATGAGGGTCGGGCTGAGCCTGAGATACGTAAAAGCAGATAAATGCCTCCCATCGGGATCGTTGAAGGGCTTGGCATTTTCTAGTATCTTGTTATAGCCTCCTCTGTCATAGCATGGAAGAGCATTCTCACTTGCTACAGGTATCCCAACATCCCATGCAGCATTTAATACCTAAACGAACATCAACGAACGGTAAGTAAAAACAAATTCGATTCCAAAATTTTGATCAAAACTTCATTTTCATAAAACATATTGCAAGTGTTGACCTGCCACACTAATCCCTCGGGATCAGCTAGAGCCTCTGGAAAATCTTCTTGTTGATCCAACGTTCTTAGCTCAACGCAAGTGAAGTTCAGAGCAGTCTCATGTTTCTTAAGCATCGATGCGATCGGTCCGTACCCATCGCGATTGGCAGGGTTGTAAAACCCGGCGGTTAATTCAGCTGCATGGCTAGCGGTCTTATACCACCAATGGATTCCTGACAACTGATTAAGGATTTAAAGTATCTCATGAGACAGTGTTTTGACTAATGATGATAGTGTAAAGAGGCCTCGGAGGACGGCTTATTACCTTTGCAGCAATAGGAGTGCCCTCGAAGGCTAAGTTAGCCAAGGAGAGAACTCGATCGCAATGATTGACAAGAGAATTTGAGTACCAATATAAGAAGAATCTTCCGTAATAGCTATCGTAATCTCCTCCGTCGCGGAAGAACTTGGTTTCGTGGGGTTTGGAGTTGTAAGAGCCTGCGTTGTCGGGACCTCTGCCCCAGAATGAATGGCCCCTTACTTCTGCTGCCTTGTTCAAATCGTTCATCAAGTACTTGTCGTAGCACTACATGAGAAAGAAGATAAAACGTGTTTGTAAAAGAAGCAAGCGGACAAGAAAACTTACTGTACTGAAATTATGGTAAGAGATGGGTAGTAACATAACTAGTTGCAGCTTATATATATATATATATATATATATATATATATACCTGAAATTCTCCAATACCAGGATACTCCCAGCCATGTTTCGCAGGATAAGAGGGATACCGCAGCTCTCCACAGGGGCCTAGTCCAACTTCGATCTCAGAAATGACCTCATTTTCGAAGAACTCATCAAACTCTACACGGAAGCTTCTCATGTAGTCAAAGTAAACCTGAAAGTCATTATCGCCTGAAACATATCAGGAGAGAAAAGGATACATCTGATACACACACTTCCACACGCATAACATACGTGTCAAGTGTCTACCAAAGTTATATCACGTTGAAAAGTTCGTGGGGCTGTGGAGGATAAATGCAACATGAAAATGCCATGATGAACATTATGCAGATTTAGTACGCAGAAAAATGCAAAATGAACTAACGACTTGAGCAAATGTTCAGGAAAAGCAGGAAAAACCTCAACAGCTGTGCGACCATGCAACACCCGCACTTTGTCAATTCCCCACGTCAGACATTCATGGTTTCTTCTTCCCTCTCTGTCCGTGAAGAAAATATCTGGATTTTTACTCCCTATTTCCATCACCCATTGCGGAAGAGGAATGTGAACATCATCACCGATATTTCCTCCGCATTCATGAAAAGACATAACAACCTGTCCCAACAGAAAAATCAATGTAGGTTAACATGTGAAGTGTTACGATGTTGCGACTAACCTGAAGCTTAAGCTTTAGGTCTTGCACAATCTGAAAAAGCTTCTTGTAGCCACTCCAATTGTATTGTTGTGGAGAAAGCTTTTCCACGATGCCCCACCAGCAATCAATCATCACACCATCGACATTAATGGATTTTAGGGTACTGAGTTGTTGAATCAAATTTTCGGGATCAATCAACTCGCAGTCCATGTTGATTGTCCCAAGCTGTTCCAAAAGTACTCCACAATTACTACATAGACATGGATAATATTTTCAACGAAACGAAAAAAAGAACCAAATCATATAAATCATTGTACATATAATTTAATTTGAGCCAAAAGAAGTACTAAAGTCGTTGGAAACGGACGTGTTCTTTGTCGAGGAGCTCTGAAACTCACCGGCAGCATCACATACACAGGAACATAAGGAGTGCCTGTAAAGTCTCTCTCGGGAACTTTCGGGACAACATGAGTAACCTTCACATGAAAAAGGAAAAAATGAAGAATAAGTTAAAACAGGCGTAAGATAAGTCAAAAAGATTATTACAAATTTGAGAAAAACTATATGGTTTTGAGCACTGGAAGCTTCATAAAGTGTTCTATCATTTTCTGCGACAACTTCCATGAAAATCATAGTTGCATTTCATTCCAGTTAGTTGCATTTCATTCCACCATGGCAACTGAATTGTTCTACCGAGATGAAGATCAACATATACCCGATGGCAAGAAGTAAGTTGAACTGCTAAAGAATTTTCATTTACAAAATTAACTCTCCTCGATTTATCAGAAATGGCCTTGAAGATCAAGAATTTTCCATCAAAATCAACATTTTTTTTTCGCTTCGCTGAATTTCCATAACTGAACGCAACGTGCTCTAGAACTCCCACAAAATGTTCGACGAATTGCATGAAGAAAAGAAAGATAGAGAGATCAAACCAAAAAAAAAATAAAAATAAATTAACTGTAGATAATTTATACCGAAATATTATCTTCCGACAGGTCACCAGATAACTCATCTTTAACATTCTTCACATCGTTTCCGTCGATAATATCCCCAGCCTCGCCGAAGAAGTCACTCGTACCATCATTGCACTTCACCGAGACGCTGCTCAGTCTGCGAAAGGCTACGCCGCGCTGACCGCAATTGACTGATGACGAACGGAGTGGATCAACCAGAAATCGAGTGGAAGCAGCTGAATTACGCAAACCGAGGGAAGCAGCACTCAGTAACGCGAGTGACGATAGAGCACCCGCCATTTTCGCACCTCCTTCTTCTACTCCACTGAATTGAGTGTTCTTATACCATAAACAATTACTCTCAACGTTTCTCCGTGATCTATGTGCACTTTAAGGACAGAGAGGTGGCGCGGTATGAATGCGTAATTGAGCGATCCAATAAAGTTATTTGTGCTAGACTTGGTTCAATTGAAGAACGTTAATCGGCTTGGGCTAAAAAAGTTAAGTCGCTAAATTCATTGAATTCGTATGTATCAATTGATCAATCAGATTTATCAATTGGTAGCTACTATTTAGTTAAAAGATCCTTTATAAACAACCATAATAGAGATTCCAATTGCGTAAATAGCTTTCTTCCGTGTTCAATAGTTCTCATGTAAATGCCTGTAAGAGTTCGTCTTTTTGAAGCTAAGAATAACAGTGCTTTCGTCTTACCCAATAAATGTATGAATTATGTAGTGTTAATATTCTTTACAATGGAAAAAAAAACCATAAGATATATCCATTCCACACCACAGCCATAACATATTATTTACAAACATAAGTTCAAGTTGATATATGGTACACACGTTGAAAGAAACTACGGGCATTCTTGTCTCTCATGCCTCATCTTTAGGACGTAAGAATAAATCTACTTCGCACAAGGGAACACAAGTAAAAAACAGAGTAACAGATACCGTAAAAGCAAGTCGACTTCGTTTTACGCTGAACCGTTGCCTTTCACCTGTACGACTAATGTTCAGCAGCTGAGAACACTCTGATGTGAGGACTGCTTTGAGCACCGAGGGCGGTAAGACTTTTAACCCGAGCAGCGGGACCCATTATCCACCTCGATCCCTGTAATAACGTAGAGATTTAATGTCGGGAAATTAAACAACATAAGGTGGTATTTAACATCGTATACCTCATCATCAACGACCAAACGTGGCTTGAGCTGAACGACTTGTTGCTTATCTCTCTGCCAACGGTACCCAACGATCACAAGCCCCACGACAGCAGCGGCGACTACAATAGACCAAACCGGGCTTACATTCTTGGCTTGTTCGTATAAAGAAGCATGCTTCCTCCACCACTTTTCGTGAGAGAAATCGTCGAAATCATCTTCTTCGACGTGCTTTGGCGTATCCGAGATCTCGGAATCATCTGAACGGTCCACAGATTCAATTGGTTCGTTGATTGCTGGTTCGTCCATCAGCGACCTGCCGCCTTTCGCTTCACTAAAATCAGAGGTGTAGAACGAGATATCGTCAGCTTTCTCAGCGATCTTTTTCTCCCCGGAAAACTCGCCAGATATCAGTCTTTCAATGTTGATATCATTATCATCATCGTTTTTTGAAACTAATTCATCAGTTTGCTCTGCCTTCGGACTTGGAACGGCTTCTTGAGGCAGTTTCTCTTGCTCGCTCGGAGATCCAAAGTGGCCAGACATGAACATGGCCTGAGCAGTCTCGGGATTTTCTGCCCCAACAACGCTACTCTCTGAAGCACCGTCTTTTACGGGGCTTGGGCTTGCAGCATAGGTTGACTCTGTGAGTGTCACAACTTCCCATTCGTTTCCCTTGGGAACACTACCCTCACCTTGATTATGCGACATCTGCGAAAAAAATTAAGGTTTACTGTGAAATATAAGCTGGAGTAGACATATATAAGGAAACCTGATGATATAGATCCCAAAACTTTCAGCTCGAGGAAGGTATCATTCAAGGAAGTTATCAGGCATGCAGTAGAGGAGAATTTTCAAAACATATAAATACAGAGCTTATGAACTAAATTCATGGATCTGAACTATGTAAGAGTTCAATCCATCTTGTCTCCAGAAATCGATCGCAATTGAGTGAAGTTATGCAAACTTGCAATTTTGTGATCAGCCTCTGAAAACCTAAATCAGTGTGAACCTACATATGCGATAAATTTGACATCGGGTTCTAAAATACGATAAAAAGCAACACCATAATCCACAACCTTATCGACTCTACTCCAGAGATTTTACAGACAAAATATGCCATCAGATCATAACAATAAGTTCGTCCCAACAAACACAATCAGGCTACCCAAAAAAAACGCAGAAGACGCACGCAGTTCAAGAAATAACTAAAATTCCCATCTCAAAAACCCCAAAAAACTGTGGCACGAAAGAAAACGGAATCACACGCAACCAAATAAAACATCATAGAGATAAAAGTAGCAAATAACCTCAGAATTCACAAAAAAATCAAGGAAACGTACAGGATCGGACATCTAAGTTCCAATAAGCAACAACACGGCTGAATTAAGACGATCAGCTACTGAAAGTATATCTATACTTACCTTCCAGCGTACGATTCTATTGCCAGAAGTAACTGTAATTATTGGAGAAAAAGATCAATTCCTTTCCTCTTTGAGGGGTTAATAAATATAACATATATCTGGTGAGCTGCTGAAATGGGCCTTCGTCTTAATAAAGGCCCATCAGATTAGTTTAGGCCCATTTAGGCCCAAATACGTGGGCTAGCTAGAACAAGGCAAGACCAATCCTGGTAAGCATCCTATGGTGTGGCGGGTAATAAACGGAATATAATCTGTTTTATCTTCAATTTCCTCTCTTATTATTCTTTTCTTTTCTTTGAGAAAAATAATCAACTCTCCCCAAGCACGCCTCAGTGATGGGCGATCTCTATGCTCTTGATTTTGATGGAGTGCTGTGCGATAGCTGCGGAGAGAGCTCTCTTTCAGCAGTCAAGGTTTTATAACCTCCCTTGACATCTCGATTTTGACTATGTTTTTGTCGCTGTCAGAGAGTGATTCCCCTCTTCGTTTGTTCGGATTCGAATTTGATTTTCTAACCGATGAAATGGGTTTTTTTTCTTAGGCTGCTAAAGTGAGATGGCCGAGTTTATTCGAGGGCGTAGACCAGTCGTTGGAGGATTGGATTGTTGATCAGATGCACACGGTAATGTTCTCTTGCTTCGTCTGTTGTAGTTTAGGTGCTCGTGGGAATGTGTAAGAAACAGATAATTTTTTATTTGGATAGAATGCAATTGCGGACAAGAACGTAGATAGTTATCAAAGTTCAGCCATTGCTTTTGCTACATTTCAGAGATAGAACTAACTCTTGCCTAGGACGAAGTTACTCTTTGGGCTGTAAGAAATTTCTTCCATTTTTGCCAATCGACTCAAAGCGAGGTGTTGAAATGATTTCAGGTTAGACCAGTGGTAGAAACTGGCTACGAAAACTTGCTACTCGTGAGGTTGCTATTGGAGGCTCGAAAGCCCTCCATTCGAAAGTCTTCGGTGGGTATACAACTATACACATAAAAATCACCATTTACAGTTGATATTCAGACAGTCCAATGTGGGAACTAATTATCTCTTTTGAACTGAAATTTCATGGGTTGCGTTCGAAGGTTTCAGAGGGACTCACAGTTGAAGATATACTCGAAAACTGGCTAAGTTTAAAGCCTGTGATCATGCAAGAATGGGGCGAGGATAGGGATGAACTGATAGACCTTTTTGGGAAAGTAAGAGATGAATGGATAGACAATGATTTTGCCACGTGGATAGGTGCAAATAGGTATTTCAGTTTTTCTTCTTTAGATACTCAATTTGTTAATGTTTTCATTGTTCTAGTAATATTTGATACGATGCCTTACTGTAAACTGCACAGATTCTATCCTGGCGTCCCTGATGCTCTGAAGTTTGCAAGCTCCAAGATTTACATCGTCACGACCAAACAGGTCGGTTCTATTTTCGATCGAATTGTTTTTTCGATATGAAAATGGTCGAAAATTGAGGGTTTTTTTCGGTACAGAGTCGTTTTGCTGATGCGTTACTTAGAGAACTTGCTGGAGTTACTATTCCAACTGAAAGGATCTACGGTCTTGGAACTGGGTTAGTGTGTGTGTGTGTGTGTGTGTGTGTTTATAGTGCGTGTAAGAAAAATTTATGTCTCATTTTGATTTAGATCTAAACTGTCATTGCGATTTGTCTCAATGTTCTTACAGTCCTAAGGTAAAAGTCTTGAAAATGCTTCAGGAAATGCCAGAACACCAAGGCTTGACTCTCCAGTTAAGATCTTTCTTCGCCTTTTACTTTTTCCTCTCGATTTACTCCTTTGTTAGCGAACTATATGACATACTTTTGTTTTTCTTTTTCCAGCTTTGTCGAAGATCGGCTTGCAACACTAAAGAATGTGATTAAAGAGCCCGAATTGGACAAATGGGACCTTTATCTAGGTATAACTAGCAGTGCTAGCTATACAATGATATTACGTATATCGTCAACTAGAGTTCAAATTTCTTAACCTTGTTTGCAGGGGATTGGGGTTATAACACCCAAAAAGAGAGAGACGAAGCTTCGAAAATTCCCAGAATTCGAATCATTCAGCTCCCCGACTTCAGCCAGAAGCTAAAATAACTCGCAATTCTTGATGACAGTATTGTACCTTACACATTATCTTGCATATTGGAGACAATAGAAACTCAAATTTGCGCACAAAGTTAGAGGATATCCGACTATTTCTGCACTAGAAAGCTGTAAGAACAAGGTATACTTTGCTTACTATGGAGAAATCTTGAAGTACTCTGTTCTTTTAGTGGAAAGCACTGTCGTTTTGGCTAAAGTTCATCTTTAGCAGAGGCTTCATCAAGATCAAGACTTGTTACACCCTTCTCATCAGTCCTCAGCTTCTCAACAGCTTCTTCGAAAGGAGGATCTCCATTCCTTCTAAAGAGCTGATCGCCGATCTTTACCTCGTAGGCGTCTTCTTGCTCTAACACAAACTCTTTCAGCTGTATGCAGACAGTGAATCATAAGGGGCATGAACATATATCAAGAAAATAAGTGAAAAAGCTCTTCGAGTTGGAAAAACCTGCAAAGTGTCTTGACCATTCTCCATGGTGACCATGATCGTGCTCAGGTCAAAGCCCGTGAATTTTGCCTCGATTCCACCCGTCCTCGCAACCTTGGCCCATTTCACGGCGATTTCTGATACCATATTCTGTAAGAGAAGAACCAGAATGAACTGTTACGGCTTCTGTAGAATAATCCCACCGACGTTCTTGCCACCGTTCAAGTAATTACTAAGGTTTAGGAAAAGAAATTACATTATGCTTCTGTTCATTGATTATGCAACAAGGCTAAAAAGAATCAACAATGTTCCGAAAAACCCAAAGCCCAAATTCTAATCATGTTTAATTTCGCAATTTTTACGTGAACAGTGGGAAATTCGAGGAGCAGCGGACTTACCGGATTCCGGCGATTGCCGGGTCGGAGCTTGACGAACCCGAAGACTGGCCCAAACTGCCTCTTCATCATCTCGGCCTGCACTTCGGCGAGGGTCATTTCGGTAAAATCTGGCGGCGGATCGAACTCGGTCTGCTCCTTCTTCTTTCCCCATTGTTTCCAAGCTTCGTCCTCCTCGTCGTCGACGACGTCGGCGAGGTCGTCGGGTATGTGAACCTTCGCGTGGGCAGATGCGTAATTTCCGCACTTTTCGGCGGCTATTATGAGGAGGAGAACGAGTGAGAGGGAGTCTAACGCCGAGCGCCTCATCCTTCGCCGCCGTGGAATTTGGTGACTGTTATTTGCTATGGGTTATATAATAATTATGTTTGGGAAATCGAAATTATTCTTGAATCATGCATTCGACGTGCATCTTAAACTATAGTCCCATGATTGAATTGAATTCTATAGAAATAACAAATGCAAAAGAAAATAAATTAAAGTTTGATCATTGTATTAAATTGACAAAATAATATAACCGACCTTAGCTCAGTTGGTAGAGCGGAGGACTGTAGTTGTTGCTGAGATCCTTAGGTCGCTGGTTCGAATCCGGCAGGTCGGAATTTTTTTATTTTTTGAGTATTTTTATTTGTTTTTTTTAAATAAGAAGAAGAAATTCCAAATGAAAAGTGAAGGGAAACGGGGGAAGGAATTACAGCAAGAGAAATTTATATAAGTAGCAAATTTTAAATGGCTATAAATGCCTGAGTTCAATCAACCAATCACCATCAACCTTTGCACATCAAATTTTAACATGAATCATATCTTTTAGGGAATTATTATTTTAAAAATAAATGATGTTTACAGCTATGAAATCACTGTTCGTATTTGGTAATACATTGACCCTTAATAAATACGAATTAATAGAAATTTATTTATCTTTCAAGAGCTGTAAAATTTCACTTGTCATGCAATTGAGGCAAGATATCGACCCTTTTTTCATAACCAAGTAAATGTATACATTCACTTCTAAGGTCATATATGTCATTATAAACGGAAGAGGTTCACTTCTTTATGCTCGTCTAACCATGGTTAGTTACTTTTATCAGCCATCACCTTAACCACGGCTATTCGTAAAAGGACGAAATTGCCCATATAAGCAGAAGAAGGGAGATTTTTCTGACACGCTTTATATATACGTTAGGGCTCTGCTCGGCCTCTCTCACACAAAGAAGAACTACGAGTGAGAAAAAAAAATCCAAAAATAATATCCGTCAAGTTCGGGAAAGAATCTCCGGGCATCAGATCGATCTTCGCATAGGCCCCACGTGGGAAAAAGCGAAATCCTTTTATAGTTTTGTTGGGAATTTTTACTATTTTTTTAATTTGGCGTCCAGGCTTATGCGTGTGCGTATGTGTGCAATCACTTCCATGTGGGACATGGGATGTGGGCAATAGCATGAAGGGTGCTGGGATCGGCGTGATTCGACGGCGTTTGAAGGTTCATTGCTCATAAAGTTGCAAAATTTTGACGGAGGGATTTTAATTGGGGATAATCGTAGCTCCCCTGACATCAGATAATTTTGAATTAGATCTCTCTTGTTGTTGTGTTTGGCGTCACGAGCTCGTGAAATGAGAGTGTGAAAGGTGTTCTAATTTTGTGGAACAAAGTCATCTTTGGTCTTTTTTTCTTCTTCTCAGTCGCTGGAATGGTCTAATTTAGGATTTGTGCAAAGGTAGGCATTTGCGTCACTTTAATTTTTTTGGGTGGTATTTAGTGGACTGGGTAGAATTTGGGCTTGGTGCAACTCTCGTATATTCTTGGGGGGGTATTTGTGTAATTTAAGGGCATGCAGCCTGGCGGTGGGCCCCAGCAAGGCAGCGGGCCTGGGCGGAGCACAGCTGCATCTGCCTCTGCGTCGCCTTCATCCTCGTCATCTGCTGCATTCGATCAGCAGCAGCAGCATCGGCAGGTGGCTTTCTTTGTCTTTAATTTGTTGTGTTTCTTCATTGTTTGGTATGATTTCGGAAACTGTAATGTTATGTTCATCTGTGGGTTCTCGTTTTGTCCCTAATATTATGACCTGTTATTCTATGGTCAGTGAGGTGTTTATATTTTCTGATATGGTGGAATGGATTTCTGCTCTCTTTGTGTGGTAGAAGTTCATTTCGATTTGATTATGATCTGTGTACAGTTAAGGATGCGTCTTTGTTTATTTGCAAGATTTAGATCCTCCATTCTAGAAGTTGGGAAAATGAAAATGGAAGTCCCAATTCTTGAAACAAGTTCCCCTATGTTTGTTTAATTTCTCCCTTATATTATCAGCTTGTGGAAGCTAGATTTTCTCATATCTGTTTTCACTGTTGCTCTGAAAGCAGCTCTTAATTTGTTGAATTTCTCTGTTTATATCGTCCCTGAACATCGTTTTTTGTTCTTGTGGATGTGGTATACTCACGTGGATGATGAAAAGTTGTGATTACTACTTTCTTCCCAATCACTGTTTTAGCACTTTTCATCTAAAACTAGCTTCATAGAACTCAGTTGCTCAAGCTAATTTTGCAGTCACTTCAACAACAATTTACGAGGAGACCTGATACTAACGATGCCCTTTTAGCATACCAAGCAGCCAATGGTGGAGGGGCTAATTTCGCTTCGCCGTCTGGCTCGATGCAGCTTCCTTTGCAGCCGAGGAGATTCACTTCCCCAAATGTTTCAGATCAAAACAACAATAGGAGTCAAAACGCTGAGCAACAAATGCTGAATCCAATTCAACAAGCATACCTTCAGCAATATGCTTTCCATGCCAGTCAACAAAAAGCTAACCTTGGCGTGCAGTCTCATCAGCAGATGAGGCCAGCAATGTTCAGCCCGCTTGGCAAAGAACAAGATATTCGTGTGGCTAATATGAAGATGCAAGAACTATTGTCTTCCCAAGGCATGAATCAGGCCCAGGCATCATCCTCTTCCAAGAAACCATCTGAACTAGCTAATGAAAATCAATCTGAACATAGTCAACTATTGGCCGCTGATGGCAGAAGTGAATCAAGACAGACACCAATGCCGTCCATGTCGATGATGGGGCCACAAACTATGATGAACATGATGGGCAACCCTAATACGATGGCTGCACAGATGCAGGCAATGCATGCGTTGGCACTCGAGCGTAACATTGATTTGTCTAATCCCGCCAATGCGAATGCGATTGCACAGCTAATGCAGTCGAGGATGGCTCCTCAGCAAAAGGCGGGCGACAACAATACTGGGATGCAGTTTGCAAAGCAACATGTTAGCTCGCCGCAGGTTGGAAGTGAAAGCTCTCCTCGTGGGAACTCTTCTAGCAATGCTTTGGCATCGTCGAGCTCTTTTAAATCTAGGCAGGCTAATTTGCCCAGTACTCTTGGGTTCACGACAAGCGCACCTCTGGTAAACTACCCTGGGAACATGCCTGTGCAACAGTTTCATATTTCTGGTCGAGAAACCCACTTAAATCCTAGGCAGCCTAGCCCACAAGGTTATTGAATGCTTCCTATAAATCTTCTGCAATTATTAGAAATTTCAACCAAGTAGCTGACAGTTTATTTCCCTCTAAAGCTGCAGGCACTGTAGCTGAATTTTCTCAGGGGCAACAACTTATTAAGGCTCCTCTACAATCTGCAGCTCCATCTAATGATAGGGAAGGGGGTGTTCCTTCGACATCACACGGTGGATCACAATCACAGATGCGACAGCCTAATATCGGATTTACGAAACAGCAGCTGCACGTGCTTAAAGCACAGATACTCTGTTTTAGGCGATTTAAGGTTTGAGAATGAATTGACACATCATTTTCTTGTATTTGTCTTCTTTCGTCATGTATTAATTCAAAGTTTGTATTTGGTCTTTTTTGCAGAAAGGTGAAGGTAACCTTCCTCGTGAGTTGCTCCAAGCTATCGCTCCTCCACCTCTCCCTGCTTCTGTTAGCCAGGATAGATCGGCTGGAGAAAACAGTGATCAAATCCAATCAAATGAGAATGGGGTTCAAGTTGTGAAACCGATGGCCGGTGCAAAAAATTTGATAGAGGAAGGTTCAGCAGACGATAAGGCAGCTCAATCAACAGGCTTACAGAGCTCCATCAATCAGACGATGGAACAAAGGTTCGCCGTTCCTCATGGAAAAGATGAGCATCAAAACCTTGGTTCTTCGAGGAAATCGGAGGGGGAGAGTGAACAGGGAAATCAGAAGACTACTATGAAGAGTGATGTTGCTGCTGAAAGGGGCAAAGCAGTTGCCACTCAGCCCAGCTCTTCAGATTCAATGCAAACCAAGAAACCTTCTCAACCAAACAGCATAAGCCATCCAAAGGATGCCAGTTCTAGTAGAAAGTATCACGGACCTCTCTTTGATTTCCCCGTCTTCACCAGGAAACTCGACACTCTTGGATCGTCAATGATGAATGGTAACAGTAACTTGATTCTAGCTTATGATATTAAGGATATTTTCGCTGATGAGGGTGGAGAATTTCGGAAACGTAGAAGGGCCGAGAAAATTGACAAGATCAATAAAATTCTGTCTGTAAACTTAGAGAGGAAGAGAATCAGGCCAGATCTTTTGCTACGTCTGCAAATAGAATCCAAAAAGCTACAAGTAGTGGAGCAACAGGCCCGCTTAAGAGATGAGATCGAACAACACCAAATAGAGATAATGGCTATGCCAGATAGGCCTTATAGAAAATTTGTTCGGCTCTGTGAGCGTCAGCGTCAGGACCTTAACAGGCAATCACTGGCTAATCAAAAGGCGACCAGGGAAAAGCAATTGAAATCCATATTCCTCTGGCGCAAGAAGCTCCTTGAAGCACATTGGGCCATTCGCGATGCTCGCACTACTCGTAATAGGGGTGTTCACAAATATCATGAGAGGATGCTGAGAGAGTTTTCTAAGAAGAAGGACGATGACCGCAACAAAAGGATGGAAGCTTTAAAAAATAACGACGTTGAAAGATACAGGGAAATGTTACTGGAGCAACAAAACAGCATACCTGGGGAAGCTGCAGAAAGATACGCTGTCCTTTCATCATTTTTAACTCAAACTGAAGAGTATCTTCATAAGTTAGGGGGTAAAATAACTGCTGCTAAAAACCAGCAGGAGGTTGAGGAGGCAGCTAATGCTGCAGGTGCAGCTGCACGTGCTCAGGTACTCTCTCTCTCTCTCTCTCTCTCTCTCTCTCTCTCTCTCTCTCTCTCTCTCTCTCTCTCTCTCTCTCTCTCTCTCTCTCTCTCTCTCTCTCTCTCTCTCTCTCTCTCTCTCTCTCTCTCTCTCCCTCCTCCCTACAGGTTGAAAATTCCCTTTATTAGTCGATCTCTATAAACTTGGCATTTTAAGTCTATGTCATACTTCCCTTTTTTACTTTTTTCTTACCTATCACTTTTCATCTCTTCTTCCTTTCTTGGTTTGTAGGGTCTATCTGAAGAGGAAGTCAGAGCGGCAGCAGCCTGTGCTAGAGAAGAAGTGATGATAAGGAATCGATTTTCCGAGATGAATGCGCCAAGAGAGAGTTCGTCGGTCAATAAGTAAGCCTCATTGCGTCTCGTATGGTTTTCTCATTTCGTAAACGCTATTCTATATAATTCTGTTATTTAATTTATCCCAATGATGCATTATTCTGTTACAAACAGTTGCATTTTGGATAGTTTTCTTAACATCTACTTCTTTATCCTTTGTTCCAGATACTACAACCTTGCGCATGCTGTCAATGAAAGGGTCATTAGACAGCCATCGATGCTTCGAGCTGGAACTTTGCGAGATTATCAGCTTGTCAGTTTTTGTTTTATTTTTCAGTTAACTGTGATCTGTGAATGACTATTCAGAATTCAGATGCTGATTTTTATGACAAGTCATATGACATGGCGTGTGTTTACTCAAATAAATTATGTGACAGGTTGGGCTCCAGTGGATGCTATCTTTGTACAATAACAAACTAAATGGAATTCTTGCTGATGAGATGGGTCTCGGGAAAACTGTCCAGGTGGGTTGATTTGATTGTCTGCAGGGTTTCATTATTATATAGTTAGAGCAGATTTTATCTTTAATCTCAAGTTTATTTTTTTATGATTTGTTTTCATGTCACATTTCTCATCCATTTTATGGACATGACTGGTCGAGCTTGCAATAGACACTCACCCCTGGGCTTGATTTGGATATTTGTTGTAGGTTATGGCGCTCATTGCTTATTTGATGGAGTTCAAGGGAAATTATGGTCCGCATTTGATTATAGTTCCAAATGCTGTCCTAGTTAATTGGAAGGTTGCATATTATGCTATTTCTTTAGAAATTGTATGAATTCTTAGTCAAATAGTTTCTGACATAGTTTGCCTATCCAGAGTGAGTTGCACAATTGGCTTCCAACCGTGTCAGTAAAGATCAAAGGTCAAAACTGTTTTCTCAGGTAAGAATAGCTTCTCATTTGAGATTTGGCTTCATAATTCGCTTCTAGTTGTTTCACTTACTCCTTTTTTATCTTTTGTGTAGGAAGTGTTATCGTTGAAGTTCAATGTCCTTGTAACTACCTATGAGTTCATCATGTATGATCGTTCGAAACTCTCTAAAATTGATTGGAAGTATATAATAATCGATGAAGCTCAAAGGATGAAAGATAGAGAATCAGTTTTGGCTCGTGATCTTGATAGATATCGCTGCCAAAGGCGATTGCTGCTAACTGGGACTCCACTGCAGGTTTGCTTCTATATGCATTTAGTGTTTAAATTTGTCAATTGATTTCTTTACGCGAGACTTACTTACTGTGTTTGTTCTTCCATTCTCTGCAGAACGATCTTAAAGAACTTTGGTCTCTTTTAAACCTACTTCTCCCAGAAGTTTTTGATAATCGAAAAGCATTTCATGATTGGTTCTCTCAACCTTTTCAAAAAGAAGGTCCCTCACATAATGCGGAAGATGACTGGCTTGAAACAGAGAAGAAGGTAATAATTATCCACAGACTTCACCAGATTTTGGAACCTTTTATGCTTAGACGCCGTGTTGAAGATGTTGAAGGATCTCTTCCTCCCAAGGTACGCACCTATTTGGAAAAGCTAGCTCATTTAGTCTGTTAAATTGTCTCTTATCTGCTCTTCATTTTGCAGGTTTCGATTATCTTGAAATGCAGAATGTCTGCTATTCAAAGTGCAGTCTACGACTGGATTAAGGCCACTGGCACTCTTAGGGTTGATCCTGAAGAAGAAAATCGCAAGGCATCAAAGAACCCGAATTATCAGCCGAAAGTTTATAAAACATTGAACAACAGATGCATGGAGCTAAGGAAAGCTTGCAACCATCCACTGCTCAACTATCCATACTTCAGTGATCTTTCGAAGAATTTTCTTGTGCGATCATGTGGGAAATTGTGGATTCTTGATAGGATTTTAATGAAGCTCCATAGAACTGGGCACAGGGTACTTCTATTCAGCACAATGACCAAACTTCTCGACATAATGGAGGAATATCTGCAATGGCGAAGGCTTGTATTCAGGAGAATCGATGGGACTACAAGCTTGGAAGATCGTGAAAGTGCAATTGTGGACTTTAATCACCCTGAAACAGATTGTTTCATCTTTTTGTTGAGCATTCGTGCGGCTGGGCGAGGTTTGAACCTTCAAACTGCTGATACGGTCATCATATATGATCCCGACCCTAACCCAAAGAACGAAGAACAAGCTGTTGCTCGAGCTCACCGTATTGGCCAGACAAGGGAGGTTAAAGTGATATATATGGAGGCAGTTGTGGACAAAATACCAAGTCATCAGAAAGAAGATGAGTTTAGAAGTGGAGGTGCAGTTGATTCAGATGATGATCTCGCCGGGAAAGATCGATATATGGGTTCTATTGAGAGCCTTATACGAAATAATATCCAACAGTATAAGATTGACATGGCTGATGAAGTTATCAATGCTGGCCGCTTTGACCAAAGGACAACACATGAAGAGAGAAGGCTGACTTTAGAAACACTGTTGCATGATGAAGAAAGATACCAAGAAACACTCCATGATGTCCCATCTCTTCATGAGGTGAATCGAATGATCGCTAGAAGTGAAGAAGAAGTGGAGCTTTTCGATCAAATGGACGAAGAAGAAGACTGGGAAGATGAGACTACTCGATATGATCAGGTGCCTGATTGGCTCCGTGCTAGTACGAAGGATGTGAATGTTGCTATTGCTAACTTGTCAAAGAAGCCTTCGAATAGAGCTCTGCTTGGTGGAAGCATTGGCATTGCTTCAGGCGAAGGGGCTAATGAGCCTGACAAGAAAAGGGGAAGGCCCAAGAAAAAGACACCTATTTACGCTGAGTTGGACGATGACAATGGTGAATTTTCTGAAGCTAGTTCAGAGGAGGGTAATGCATGTTCCAGGCGTGATGAAGAAGACGAAGGAGAAATTGGCGAGTTTGAAGACGACGAGTCGAATGCTGCTGAAGTTAACAAAGAGCAGTCTGAAGAAGAAGGCCATGCTTCTGAAGATGGATATGAATATACGAAAGCTTCTAGAAGTATTAGGAACAATAATAATAACTTGCCTGATGAAGCAGTTTCGTCTGGATCCTCTTCGCACAGTAGACGACTCACACAGCTGGCTTCTCCCTCTGTTTCTTTGCAGAAATTCGGTTCGTTATCTGCCTTAGAAGGGAGATCTAACTCTCGTTCGAAGAAATATGTACGTACTTTACACGTTTTTTTTTTACTTAATAGTAATACTTAGTCTATTGGTAACAGTATGAAAATATTGTTCTTTCTACCTATTTTTCAGTCAGACGATTTAGAAGAAGGCGAAATCGCCATGTCTGGCGATTATCATATGGACCACCAGCAGCAATCTGGGAGTTGGGTACAAGATCGTGATGAAGGTGAAGATGAGCAGGTTTTGCAGCCAAAGATTAAGCGAAAAAGAAGCATTAGGCTTCGTCCAAGGAACAGTGCGGAAAAGCTTGAAGAGAAAAACAGTGATAAGCAGCATCTCTTCACAAGTCTGAGGAGAAGTTTGGTGAGAGATTATTTGCTAGAAGAGGTGAGGCTTCTCAGGTGCCATTCCAAGCTGACCGTAAGCAAAAGTCCAAAGCTAGGGAAGAACCGTCACAGAAAGTTGTTCAAGAATCTAGTTCGGTGAAAGCTGAGAAAAAGGAATCCTCTACCAAGAGCAAACGGAATTTACCATCAAGGAAAAGCTCAAATACTGCTGATGCGCCTCAGTCTATTAAATCTGGTAGGTTAAGTTATGGTTCTGCTTCTTCGGAGGCTGCTGCTCAACAATCTGGAGAATATATGGACAACAAAGTTGTTAAAGGTCTTAAAACTGGCCGCAGTAAGATGCCAGAGGTTGTCCAGAGAAAGGTATATTGTTGTTAAGCTGGCATTGTATCTGTTACTTCTCCTCTTTTGAGTTCTTTTGTCTCACACTTCTAATGTTGCAGTGCAAGAATGTCATAATTAAGATCCAAAGAAGGATAGACGACGAAGGCTTTCAAATAATACCTCTTCTGACCGAACTTTGGAAAAAGGCGAAGAATTCTGCTGACAATATTTTGGATCTAAGAAATATCCTTACGCGTATCGAAAAGCTCGAGTATGGTGGGGTCATGGAGGTTGTGTCCGACGTGCAGCTTATGCTGAAATCTGGCATGCAGTATTATGGATTCACATACGAGGTGCACTTCCTTTCATTTTCCTCTCGTTTCTGTCATAAATCCCTAGTTTATACATCCAATGTCTCTCGGCTCACGATTTGCGATAAAAGATTAAATCATCTCATGATCAACTCAAATAATGAAAACAGATAGAAGCTATGCTGTTGTCACTTGCATTTTGCTCTTGGGTATTCAACCCATCGTGATATTACTGTATTTTATGCTTTAAATGCTGAGATATGTGACCGAATTCGAATGGTCTGTTAAATTGTGTGAGCAAAACTTTTCCCACAGCGAATGAATGCTCAAGGACCAACTAAACAAACTATATGATGCTTTTGCAACAGGTGAGATCTGAGGCGAAGAAAGTCCACGAGCTATTCTTCGAAATCATGAACATAGCATTCTCAGAGATCGATTTCAAAGAAGCCAAGAACTCAATGTCCTTCTCCAACCCATCTTCTACGCCAGGAGCTGGCTCTTCATCGAAGCAGACAATCCCTTCACTAAGCAAACGATCAAAACTGCCAAAAGACACAGATTCTGACAACCTTAGTGGC
Organism: Craterostigma plantagineum; assembly: GCA_027422505.1. NCBI lineage: Eukaryota > Viridiplantae > Streptophyta > Magnoliopsida > Lamiales > Linderniaceae > Craterostigma > Craterostigma plantagineum. Next base: position 612,727 of record JAPQWV010000291.1, on the reverse strand, counting down.
CCATTTCAGAAACCACAGGCCCGAGCTAGCCCATTTCAGACAATGGAAGAAACTAAGGGGAGAAGCCTACTACAGAAAGAATCAAGGCTCAGCAAAGAACCTAGCCAATCAGATGGCGCCAGGTCACCATTCACACACCCTGGCGAGCTTGTCATATGCAAGAAGAAGAGAAAGCAGCCATCTTCGAAACATGGGAGTGGTCTTTCTAGTCCTTTGTCTCCAAGTGGTTTGAGTCGTAGTCTAAGGAGCCCATGTTCGACTTCTGGCGTAAAAGAGAGCGGTGGCTCGAGCCAACAACAGTCGTGGGCTGGCGTTTCGCCTAAGCAAGGTAGCAGTGGGGGCGGGGATGGCGTGGCTTGGGCTAACCCTGTGAAGAAAATGAGGAGTGATGGTGTAAGAAGAAGGCCAAGCCATTTCTGAAAACTTTTGCCTTCTGTTTTTCTTTCAATGGGAAAAAGGTTATTACTGTGATTCTAAGTGAGAAATAGTTTGTAAAACTCTGACTTATGTGTTGGATGATATGATATTTCTGCTTTAATGGTTGAAAGTTGAAACCCATGCTTGTTTTATTTGTTGCATCTTCCCATGGAAGAGAAGTATGATTTATATGAACACATTTCTTACAACTTAAGAAGGATCATCTTCCTTGGGAAGATGGAGACAATATACAATTTGACATAATTACATTGTATTTACATCCTGCTATTGAATACTTGTTGAGCAGACAAACAGTAAAACCATGGCTGTACATTGGTGGTGTGAGTTAAGACAAGTTCAGTTAAGGATCTAATTTTCCAGCAGCTGCCTCGTCATCGCCAGGATCGTTCTCCTCTTCTTCTTCTTCGCTCATTTCTTCGTCACTCGATTTCTCGTCTTTTACAGCTCCTACTATATCTTCAGGCTTGGCGTATTTTTGACAATACTCTGAAAAATATAACGACGAAAAACGGATCGATATAATAACAAACTGTTTGTTCGTTCATTTTATTACACACACACCTTTGACTTTCTGCTCATACGCAGCTCTGTCGCGCATCATAAGAGCAGCAGCTTCGCCGTTCAAAGGGTCAGAAGGATTCGGATATAAAAGGAGCTGAGGTAAGAAAACTTCGAACACGTTCACAAGATCTGATAAATAATCGTAAAAAATCGAAACTTTATCAAACACTTCGAATACGAGCGACTAAAAGAGATCGAATACGAACAATTCAGGCGAAAGTCCACTCTATTACCAAACATGGGGCTCCAAGTTTGGTTGATGACGTCTAGACAAACCGAGCCAGACCTGTAAAATATCGATCGGTAAAACATAAAATGATTCAAGAAAGTCCCAAAAAAGATTGATTTTTTTTTCTGCTTTCCAAAAATGAAAGGTAAGTAACTCACATTTCGTCGACGTTAGGGTGATACATTTTGTTGATGAACCCTATCGACGGAGATTTGTAAGGGTAAGCGTCGGGCAATTCGACCCTTACTTTCCATACTCCTCCATGGTAAGGACCTGAAGATGGATCATAGTACATTTGGCAATAGTTTTTTTATTTAAAAAATTATAGGATATATGCAGAAAATACAATAACCAAAGTACATGGGAAATAGTTCTATGCTACACGAATCAAGAAAACACAATAATCAAAAGGGTTATCTTTTATTACTACTAGCTTCAAGAAATAGAAAGTTTTCTACACACACAGAAACACAAAATTAATGAACTTCTTGGCCTTGGGTTGATGAAAGAAGAGATATTTACTTTCAGTTGGTCCGTGTAAATGCACATAAAACTCTTGCATCCCATCGTTTACCATCTCCACCTTGTAATCACTCATCATCCTGTCAGAAAAAAGAAAAACAAAAAACAATTGCAAATAGAAAAGAAAAAAAGAGAAGGGAATACACAGAAGACAAGCTTGAGAATGAAGTGTATATACATACAGTTTCATCAAGTCCATCTCCCTCCTCTTGCTTGGTGAAGACATGGTCGTTCTTCGTCAGATTTTGATGTCCTTTGATTTCTTCAGAAGAATAGGAAAAAATGGGTGCTGTAAAAACCAAGAAATGCTACTGAACTATTTCAAACTCCGTGGAAATGGAAAGAAGAAATAGAGCAAAGCAGACAAGACACGATAGGTGTGCTTGTCGTGGCCACGGCCGTATGATTATTATTTAGTATTTTATGTTGTATTTCGATCAAATCTTTATATTATAAAAAAAATAAATACTGTTCTGAAGATTCCTTTGTTGACCCAAGTAACTTCATTTTCTCCTCTTACCTAAAGATTTACTCAATAGTCGTGTCGACGAAATCGTCGAAGTTTGTAATTAATCTTTAAAATTGGCAATCTTCTTACACGCAACGTTTCTATGCCTTGCCAACGTAGTTTTTCTTTATTTTAAGCATCTTTGGTCATAGAATATAGTTACAAGATATGTAAACTAGAAGTAGTAATCAATTTGAGAATGCAACATTTTAAAATGGTATCCTTATTTAAGCATATTTCCTACACCAGCTTGAGATTCGTCAATATCCATTTGGGCCTTACAATTTTCAGTATGGGCCTCAAAATTTATTTGGGCCTAAGCCGTTGGAAGAGGTGATGGCCCAACTCACATTAGTTTGTCTGAGATATTTGTCTAATTACTTTTTTTTCACGATTAAACGGCTACGCTTTCGCTTAAATCTCTATTTGCAAACTTTCTATCATTAACCCCCTAGTCAGAGAAATATATCACTTAACTCCCTAGTTAGAGAAATAAATCACTTAACTCCCTATTTACTGTTTGTACTATATTCTTAAGTCACGTTGTATCTTTCCTTGTTTGTATTGTGTACTACAAAACGTTGATATAATGTACCTAAATGTGTTGTTACAGCGTACCTATTTTTTCAGATGTATACCCGATCCGCCGCAGATACACCATACAAACACATTTAGGTACAATATTGTACTAAACAATACAAACAGAGAAATGTACATCATGACTGAACAAATTGGTACAAACAGTAAACGGGGAGTTAAGGATATATTTGTCTGACAAGGGAGTTATGTGATAGAAAGTTTGCCTATTAGCGATTTAAGTGAAGTTTCACATTAAATAGCAGCTTACACTATTATTATTAATTATTTTACTTCTTTTTTTCCCTTCAAAAGTCTCAGCAATTCATCGTCATAATTATTATCTTTCTACTCTTCGTTACAATTTCACAGACTTCCGATCTCATTCCATCTTCACCGTTCATAGCTGTACTTTGATCCTTGGGAATCTATTGTTCTGAACATTGATGTCTTCACCCGCGTAATTTCATTGCCGAGTTGAACCGAACAGCTGAGGAAGATGTATATGGCATATGGATGGCCGCAGGTGATCCCATTGGAGTCGTCAAATTTCCCTTCATCGCAGCAGATCGTGTACCTCAAGGTTCAAGATGGAATGCTACTTGTTGTGGCGCCGACTCATTTCGAGCTTTGGTCTTCGTCGCAGGTGTGTTATTTGTTATTTCGTGCAGTTCAATCGAGGTAATTCAGTTCGAGGTTGTTGGTAATGGTGTTGTTTTTCGGAGGAAGTAACTTAGTTGTATGCCTTGTTTCCTTTTTTATTGTACCGCAGCATAGAGTGAGGTTGGGTAAGTACAAAAGAGACGCTGATTCTGTGGCGAGTGAGGGCGAGAATCTGCAAGCTGTTTGGAGTCACGACTCGAAGCTCATCGCAGTTATTGTGAGTGTAGACTCGGCGGATCTTCGACCGTTGTTGAGTTAGTTGGGAATGCACTTTGAGATTTTCTGGTTTGGTGACAGATTTTATTGAATTGTTGATAGAGGGTTAAAACTTGAATTTTCAATAGTGGTCTATTGTGAATGTGATGTTCGTGTGCCTGGAAGACATATATGGTTTATTTGTTTTAATATATGAAAAACGGGACAAATATATGTACCTGTGCTTCTTATCATTTCCGTGTGTTCATTTGGTTATACTTGCTCCATATTTTGCAGACGTCGTCCCGCTATCTGCATATTTTTAAGGTGCAAGTTACGACTAAGAAGATTAACCTTGGTGGGAAGCATCCGAGTGGGTTATTTCTTATCAACTTCACTTTAGTCCTTACTGAGCAGGTCCCCTTTGAAGATAAAATTCTCATAGTGTAAGCATTGGACGTATTCATGTCTTTCATTTTTCTTTTACCCTTTTTTCCTGCTGCGTCATCTTCTAATTGTGGCATTAGATGAACTTATTACTACCTGAAGTGATGGCCTGACACACCCACCTAGAATATCCCCCCCCCCCCCCCCCCAAAATCTGGAGTGATCTTATCTTATTTCATTAATTGCTCTTTTTCGTAATTGAATCCTACAAAAAGGCTTACTTGTCTGAACATTTAGTTTTCTCTTGCACAAGATATCTTTTCTGCTTTCTCTTGACTTCATCTGGAGACAAGATGACCGGAAGCTTTGGATTTTTATGTATAGAGGGTAGATACACGTGGTTTGGCTGGAATACAGTTTCATAAACAAAAGACATGTTTTTGGTGATATTAGATCACAGTATTTTGAGCATCTCATCTTTGAATTACAGGAGCAACATTATTTGTGATAACAAACACATGCTAATTGGACTCTCTGATGGATCGTTGTATAGCATATCTTGGAAGGGTGAGGTATGCCCTGGAAATGGTTTCGTTTTTCCTTGTAAATTCATTTCACCTTTGTTGTTTTCATGAATTGAACTTTTGAGATGCAAATGTTTCTATTCATTTTGTACAGTTCGGCGGTGCCTTTTCCCTTGACTATGGCGCTAATAGATTTTCCCAGCACCTGAATAATGGTTTAGCCTATGGCGGAACGGAAGGTGTCAACGGATCCAGCAACGTAAATCATGCTATGTTTCAGAATTCTGCCATAGTCAAGCTCGAGTTTTGTATCACCTTGCGGTTGCTATTTGTTGTGTTTGCTAGTGGAGAACTTGTGCTATGTACTGTGAGCAAGAAAGGGTTAAAACACAATGAAGCAATTAGATTTGACAGGCAGTTGGCTTCTCGAGACGTTGTGTGTGTCTCCTTAGCTCCAGATCAACACATTCTTGCTGCAGGTACCCGGAAGGGGACAGTTGAACTATATGATCTTGCAAATGGTGCATCTCTTATTCGGTCTATTTCTTTACGTGACTGGGGGTAAGCTTTTCGTTTCATAACCTTTTAAAATGCAAATAATGTTTGTATTATATGTTGATAGCTGAATTCAAATTCCAATTGGAACTTGTAGATTTTTTGCCTATGATGCAGTTTTTTAAGAACTCTCTTACAGAACCTTCATTTCCTATGCCATTTCAGCTAGAATACTATTCTCTCTGTTCTCATGCTTGTTATGTGAATTGAATCACATGCGCTTTTTTTGCAGATACTCTGTGGAAGATACAGGTCCTGTCAATTCTATTGCTTGGACGCCGGACTACTCTGCTTTTGCTGTTGGGTGGAAGCTAAGAGGCCTTGCAGTTTGGTCTGTCTCTGGTTGTCGTTTGATGTCTACAATCCGCCAAATAGGTTTAAGTTCTGCTTCTTCTCCTGTGGGTAAGCCCAATCAGGATTTCAAGTACGAACCCATGATGGGGGGCACTGAACTGATGCATTGGGATGAACATGGATATCGACTGTATGCCGTCGAACAAGGATCTTCTGAGAGAGTTATTGGGTTTTCTTTTGGTAAATGCTGTCTCAACAGAGGTGTTTCTGGAATGACATACGCACGTCAAGTTATGTATGGGGAAGACAGATTGCTTGTTGTACAGTCAGAAGATACCGATGAACTTAAAATATTGCACCTCAATCTTCCAGTTATGTTCGACCACTCCTAAGGCTGCCTTGTTCTCCACTCTTACATTATTATGTTTCTGATGGACCCTTGTTTTCCAGGTATCTTATATTTCACAGAACTGGCCTGTTCTACATGTTGCTGCTAGTCAGGATGGAATGTACTTAGCAGTTGCTGGGCGTCATGGTTTAATCTTGTATGACTTGCGGTTGAAGAGGTGGAGAGTTTTTGGAGATGTTACTCAAGAACAACAAATACAATGCTGCGGTTTGTTGTGGTTGGGGAAAATTGTTGTGGTCTGCAACTATGTGGAATCTTCCGACACGTAAGAGACCAATATACTCAATAATAAACTTGAGCTGTTATATTGTGATCAAGTCATACTGAGCAATGATTGTTAATCGAAATATGTTCAATTTTGGCAATGAATTTTAACATACAAAAAACGGTATTGTCTATACTATCTTGTCACCAGTTTCAATGGCTGATGATTGCAGATATGAATTGCTTTTCTATCCAAGATATCATCTTGATCGGAGTTCTCTGCTCTGCCGGAAAACGTTGCTCACAAAACCTATGGTCATGGATGTTTATCAGGACTACTTGCTTGTCACTTATCGACCATTTGATGTTCATGTGTACCATATGAAATTATCTGGGGAATTGTCACCTTCTAGTACTCCCGATCTTAAGGTAATAGTATTTTCACAGGATGTTGTCCTAACGCTTCTACTATTCTTCATAATACAGTTTCTGTAGTTTTCTTGTTGCTTACTGTACTGAATTTTGTGTGCATACGCTATACGTTTTTGGTTTCTTCTTCACGCACTTTTAAGTGATAAAATGACAAACAGCTTTCTACAGTACGAGAGCTTTCAATCATGACTGCGAAGAGCCACCCCTCTGCAATGCGATTTATCCCCGATCAGCTTCTAGAAGAACCTGCAGTCCAAAAAGGCATTTCAAACTCGTCTGATCTAGTAGCTCGAGAACCCACTAGGTAGTTGATTCTTAGCTGAAAAAACACTCTTTTGAGTAAGCTGATTGTCCAGTATGGTTTCTTTTAGGTGTTTAATATTGCGGATGAATGGGGACCTCTCCATGCTTGACTTGGATGAGGGAAGGGAAAGAGATCTCAGTGACTCTGTCGAGCTATTTTGGGTCACTTGTGGTCAGTCGGAGGAGAAAACAAACTTGATTGAGGAAGTTTCCTGGCTAGATTATGGCTATCGAGGGATGCAGGTTATCGTTTCTGTACCTTCATATTTCATCATGCAAGGTCACTGATTGAACTTGTAAATAATGGATAATGGTTGAATGTTCAGGTTTGGTATCCATCGACAGGGGTCGATCCTTTTGAGCAGGAAGACTTTTTGCAGGTACTTCGTTAATGAGTCCATGCACATTCTTTGCATGTTTTTCTACCTGCCTTTTGGATGCAATTCATTGTTATTATTATACTCCTGAAACCATAAGCTAACCATACATGTTGGAGTTATCGTATTACTGAAAACTTGATGGGGACAATCATAGTAATTTTAGAAGCTCGTCACATATGTTTCTATTTTTCATTTAATATACCTAAACCATGGTTACTCCAACATATTAGTTGGATCCGGAGCTGGAATTTGATCGTGAGGTTTATCCACTTGGGCTTCTTCCGAATGCTGGTGTTGTAGTTGGTGTTTCTCAGAGAATGTCATTTTCCACATGTACAGAGTTCCCATGTTTTGAGCCATCCCCACAAGCACAAACGATATTGCATTGTCTACTTCGGCATCTTCTTCAGGTAAGGCCAATCAAATTATTTGGGCTGAACATGTACTTGATTTCAGATTGTGAAACCAAAAATTGTTGATCAGTTCTCTATTGGTGAATTTTCTTTTGTGAACAGTTTCTGACGAAATAAGAATTTATTAAGTAACAGCAGTTACCAAAGTTTCTTTTTTTTTTTCTGATTCCATTATCCATATCAACTTTCTATTGGAATTAGACTCATATTAGACTGTGAATATAGACATGATATATTCAATGTAGTAACATTTTCACCATCTATTAGTGTCGCCTTAATTTAGGGCATTTCGAGGAGAGAGCACATAAGTGAGTGTTTGGGCCTATACTGAACGAGTAGCAAGCAAGATTTTCATTTTATGGAGATAAATTTGTACTGATTGTTTAATTTGTCAATTCGTTATAAATGAACAAACATTAACCTTGCCTTTATTTGTTGCATACATATACTGGCCAGAAAATTTGAACTTGTTCTTTGTAGTCTTTGTAGAGCACGTGCCGTATAGTTATCGCCAACAGTCCACATTAATGCAATCCAACAATAAAATAACCTACATTTTACTTCGAGTGAGCAATTGCAAAATTTCTATTCCCTGGTTCTGCAGAGGGATAAGAAAGAAGAGGCCCTCCGGTTAGCAAGGTTGTCAGAAGAGAAGCCACATTTTTCTCATTGCCTAGAGTGGCTTCTCTTTACGGTTTTTGATGCTGAAATTTCCAGGTATATTTCGTTAGGAATTTTTATTTTCTTTTTCCAAATAGACTTGGAAACCTGGGCATTGTAATCAACTAGTTTTGGATTGATTAGATACCCCTTTTTATCTTTCTAGTATGAAATTTTCTACATAGTTAAATGCATTCCCAATCCAATCTTTTTCCATACAAGAAGTCTAAATGCTGACGGATTGCATTAACTTGAGTAATTGCTACTGATCTCTACATCGTAGTTGTTTCAGTTGGGATTTTCTTAGGGCAGATTGATTGTATTGATTTCTAGCCTCCTGCACCTTGCAGATGTGCTTTTTGTGTATTCTGGTATTGTGACATTGTTCCTCAGAAAATTAAAGATATAACGAGTTTGGACCTACATCTTGTAGATCTCCAATGCCCTTATTTCCTGGTGTTTCTTTTCAAGGACTGGTTATAGTAGTGATGTGAAGGAGCACAATCATATAAGTTGACGCAAGGCGAATAAATTGTTTGCTCTTATAGGAAGACCTTAGAAAAGAAAAAACATACAAATCGTAATTTGCATCACCATTATCTGCAGACAAAGCTTAAACAAGAACCAAGCAGCAGTAGATCACGGCCCATCCCTTTTGGAAAAGACTTGTGATCTAATCAGAAATTTCTCCGAATACTATGATGTTGTAGTCAGTGTCGCACGGAAAACTGATGGTCGACATTGGGCAGATCTGTTTTCTGCTGCCGGGAGATCGACAGAGTATGTGACTTAGTTTTACTGGTTTTTATTTAAAATGAAGTATTTAGTAACTCTGTTTTACAACATGGAAATTCACTGGTAATTTGACATCTTATTCTTCTTTGCTTCGAACACTAAAATGGTTTATGTAACTACGTTACACTCCTCGTTCTTTTCAAATGACTAGCAACCTATTTGAGGAGTGTAGAACCCCACTTTCAAGGGCTATGTTAACTTGTTAGGTCTTCAAAAGATCACAATGGTGTGTTTCCCTCAATTTGCTCTTTATGTTATTCCTCCTATCATCACATCACATCTAGAAAGATTATTATTCAGAAATTTTTAGCTAGGTTGCTGTTATAAAATGTGTCCTAACCTTCCAGGTTGTTTGAGGAATGCTTCCAACGAAGATGGTATCGTACTGCAGCCTGCTACATACTTGTAAACCCTTTTCATTGCACTCTCTTTGCTTCTTTATTACTTTCATGACCGTTTAGTTGTTTCCCCATTTTGTTAGTAGTTAAAATGGATGTGTTCTGTTTTGACTTTCTCATCACTTTGCGTAGATTGAAGGTCATTGTGTTAGGTTTTCTTTATCAATTTGGATCCTCCATAAACTCAGCTCATTGTTTCAGGTCATTGCCAAGCTTGAAGGTCCTGCTGTGAGTCAATATTCTGCCTTGCGTTTGTTACAGGTGATGACGAGCTTCCTTATTTCTCCTAGCAGATACTCTAGTTTTATTTCATACTTGGTGTTGCAACAAGCAAAATGCGTTGCTGGGCTGTATAATATCAGTTTTGTGGCAAACTACAATAATACTTGATCGATTAGTTGTCTTAGCAAGCATCTCCTGTTTTCCCTTTTCACTCCTTCCTCTTGGACATATTAATTTTGGTATTGATGCGGAATATTCCATTGCATAGGCTACCCTCGACGAGTCTCTCTATGAGTTGGCTGGCGAGCTGGTATATTTTCCACAATTCTATTCAAAAGAAACACATTTATGATATTTGTGGCTTTTATTACACTCCTATATATCTTCTGATTGTTAGGTGAGATTTTTACTAAGATCTGGGAGAGAATATGGACCTGAAATCGCTGATTCAGAGCAAGACTCTCCTAGATTCTTGGGCTACTTTCTTTTCCCTTCCAGTTTCAGAAAGCAACCTCAAAACCTGAAAAGGTTAGTAAAGGCTGTAAATGAGTGTCAGTTTCATTTTTATTCCCTACTCAAATAATCTTGATAAAGCATTGAAAACTGTCTTTGGTTCCTGGCTTGCAGGAGCTCCTCAGTCAAAGAGCAGAGTCCACATGTTACATCAGTCAAAAATATTTTAGAAAGCCATGCCACCTATTTGATGTCCGGGAAGGAGCTTTCGAAGATGGTTGCTTTTGTCAAAGGCACACAATTTGATCTTGTGGTGAGTATTCTCTATTTTAGATCGGTGTTTACCACCTTGTTTTTCTTCCTTTTTTTTCATTTTTAGTGAACTTGCATTATTACTACTATTATTTGTTATTGCAGGAGTATCTTCAGCGAGAAAGGTATGGAAGTGCCCGTTTGGAAAATTTTGCTTCGGGGCATGAGATGGTGGAACAGAAGGTAAAAAAAAGTCTTCTTTATATTTTTTATACTCTTTTTTATGTTTTTCATTACCAGTGAACCTATACCACGACGCACAAAGATGACCAAAATTCACTACCATTTTTATGAACATTAACTACGCTTCGATTCAATTTTCGTTCCAAGGCATTCACTCTTTGGTGTTTCTGTATAGCTCCAAATGGACATACTACAAAATCGTCTAGACGCAGAATTCCTATTGTCTCACATGTGCTCGGTCAAGTTCAAAGAGTGGATAGTAATCTTGGCCACGTTGCTGAGGCGTACTGAGGTGGGATGAACTATTCTATTCTTCTTCTTCACTATCGCCCATATAATTACAACTTTGCCCATAAATTTCATATAATTGTTTGGAAAATCTTTTCGTACAGGTCCTATTCGACTTGTTTAGGCACGACTTAAGGCTATGGAAAGCATACTACGTTACTATACAGGTATATTCTCTGTTTACTACTGTTTTTTTGTGGACACTGTTTACGTTTATACAATCTCAAGACAGAGTTTTCCCTTTAAAACGTGAAGGCGCATGAATCCTTTGCTAAATACCATGATTTGCTCGAAGAGTTGGAATCAAAGCTTTCGTCAACAACAGCTGATGATGATTCGGAGGAAAACACGAATTAACTTGGGATCCGTCGATTGTTTCGATCGCGAATTCGAAGACGAAAGGTTTGTGTGGTAATGTTTTTGTCATTTGAAAAGCATAAAGCAGATATAGATGATGCACTTCACACTTGTAGTTGAAAGAGAACTGTTTAGCGTTCATTGAAGGGTGTAATTTTCTTTTTTTCTTTTTTTTTAAAACCCTTTTGTGATAAGAAAAAAAAAAAGGAGAATTCGGGTGACGTGTGAATCTTTTTATGTATGGAAAATAAATAAATAAAAAGCCTTACCAAATTATCACCAACTGAAACTATGGGATTCGAAATGCAATTAAACTCAATGCCTCTTTAATATTCCGGGAATTATTTTTGAATCTCAACACAACACTTTCGGGTTTTGTTTTCCGTCGATTTTTGTCGCCTGTGTACTTTTTCTCCCCACGTGGGAGTATTTTCTCCCCATTTTGGGGTTGTTCTATTCTTCCGATTGACGATGTAATGGTGAGACCCTTTGGATTATTTAGCTCATGGATCTTCGTTGATTTATAAAAGCTATGGTTTCGAAAAAAAAAATAACTTCTTGCCACTCAGCTTGAAAATATACTTTGGCACTTATAAAGGTAGAAGGAATAATCTTAAGTAAACTCATGTCAAGTCTTTCATGTAATTATTCTTTTCTCTGCACATTTGCGAACTAATAATGCCTTCAAAACTGATCTTCCGCTAAATAAAAAAAAAAATAAATTATGAGAAAAAAGGACCTCAAACCCTAAACTCTCCCACTCTTAACAGACCTATTCATCACCAACTGAAGCTAATCGATTCGAAATGCAGATTATTCGCCGAAGCAGAAGATGAACATATACTCACGACGTCGTGCCTCATCCCCTTCGGCCCACAAACTAAAACCCCGACGTTCGACTCCTTTAGCTCCAAAAGATACTCTGCTCGAAAAATTGGACAAGTTAGGGGACGAAAAACAAGTTCACGAACGTTATAGGACTCGATTCGAAATACGAAGAAGTATTCTTAATTACTTAACTCCTCAAGTTGGGCCGTTCGCCGTAGTAAACGTTCAAACACTCCGAGATCGACTGTTGAGGAAAACTCTCCAATTCTCTATCAGTCGTAACTTCCGTAGTATTCTCACCGCCGCCCTTTTTCTTATTACACGCAAAAGCCGTCGTGGCCGCAAAGACTACGCCGAAACATAGGAACAGAACGTGAAATAAAATCGTCGCGAAACTAGGGTAAATTTTGTTCGTGTGTCGGTCGATGGGAAAAATGTAGTATCTCGTCAAAAGCGCGACGAATAAGAGGTAAATCACGAACGACAAGGCGATTACTGCGCCGAGCCATAGCCAACCGTTCGGTCCTAAAACGGGGGCAATCGCACAGTCGGTTGGACCAGCCTCGAACCGTACGGTTCGAACCGCCTGGCTCGGGGCGGGCCGTTGCTTCTCCCTAGTCACAAACGCCTCGATTTTTAACGAAATGTTCGAAAGCTTCGATGGGTTGGTGATGGGAAGTATTAGGTCTAGCATGGTTAGGTCGTTCGAGTTCTTGAAAGAGCTAACGAGGATAATTCGCGGGGGATTCAGTTTTAGCGACGTTGTTTTGCCCGTGTGGAATATAAGCTCTCGGATTATGGAAATAAATGGGGCCAATCCGCTCCCTCCGCTTATCATTACCAATGGGTCGTGCCTGTAATAACAAGACGTTTTTTAGGACGAAAACCCTAAAAATTTAGGGTTTTTGTTTTTTTGAAGGTTACCTTAGGAAATCGGTTGATGCGGGCCCGTAAGGTCCTTCGATGGAGAAGCGAAGGTTGGGAGGAGAAGGCGAAGAAATCGATCGACAGAGCTTAGTCGTCCAATCGCCTTCGCTTTTGACGATCACACTGAGGGTTTTTGGCTCTAAAGCGCCGCTCGAAATGACCGTAAAAGGATGCCATTGAAGCCTCGATATGCTTGCGACGTTCACGAACATAATGCTCGTCGGAGAATATATCAAATCTGCCGAGATGGATAATAAAAATACGATGTTAAAGATCGGGGTCGGGTTTCGGGCTGTGCGTGCTGGTCTATTGCACTTCGCCACACATTTTTAGGTCAAATATCACATAGGGCCAAATTTTCAGGGCATAGCCGACTAAGCTTTGGATTGATCAATGTTATCACATCTTGAGACAAGACAATAATGGACACTTTACCTTCGGTCTTGGAGAAGGTGAGTTCGACGGTCTCACAAGGAAGAACCCTAGCAGACAAGAGTCTGACGTTCCTCCGAGACTGTAAGAATCTGACGTATCGGTCGATTGCAAAGAGGAAGAATCCGGGGAGCATCTGCCAGGCGTAGCGTATTCGAACATGGAACAAAAAGAAGAGCACGAAAACGACGTACATATGGTGCGTATAGAAGAAGAGCTCGAACGCCTTTCGCCTTATCTTAGGGAACGTCGTGACCCACAAGGCCAATCCCGCCAATAAAGAGATCTCCCCCGCCAAGTTCGATACGCCCGTCTTGTCCCATTCCAGCATCTGCATTTTTTTTTTCATTTTCTTTTAGAAAAAGAACGTCAAGAATCATCCACATTGATGTTGATTTCTTTCCCAGTCTAGCCTTAATTCTGATTTAATGAGTGGTCGTGAGGATTCGTGCTTAGAGACCTTCGGGCCTGAGCTATATGATACCATTCTAGATAATCATTCCATCTACAAGCTTAAACTTGAGCGACATCATATATTACTTTACATTCATGTTATTCCCAACAATGCAGCACACACCGAAAATATACACGTAACATCAAAATCGAATTACAAACCTTGGACAAACGACGGGTCGAAGCCCAAACGACAACATAGCAAATCCCGTGAGCCGTAAATAGAACCATTACCGTGTGGCCCAACCATATATGGTATTTAACGCTCGACTCAGAGGTAAGCCCGAACAAGGGTAGGATCGACGAGCCACGAGTCACTGGGAAGAAGAGAAGAGTCAGCCCAACGTTCCCCACGAGCCCCATGCATAGGCCCGCGGACTTGAGCCTTGCCTCCCACCTATTGAGCGCCACGTCATCAATAGCGCAAACGTCGAAAAATATTTTATTACGTGCGAACGAAAAAAAGTATATTACTATTCGTATTTAATTAATTTCTTACAACTCTTCGCCTTTCTTTGAGGCCGTCGCCGGCGTAATGAGCGCAAACCTTCGACGCAAATGCATGGCGAAGCTCCATGCGAGGAGCGCGGCGAACATGGCGAGGAAAGCGAGCTCTACGCTCGAGACTATTCCTAGTCCTTTTATTACCGTCGTCCTTCTTCGTACTGAGAAATGATCTTTCGATGATCTATTATAATTAACTTTTATTCGACTATAATAATTAAGATGAAGGTAGAGGCATCCCAGTAGTGCGAGAAAAATAACCGGCGATGAATATAGTATGTAAGTTCCACCTGCCATTATTATTGCATGGCACTTTAATTTATCGAATTCTATGGAAAGCTTATAACGAAGGTTGTTGTAATAATAACCTAGATTGAAGCCGTAGTAAATGGAAGCTGTTTGTTTGAAGAATTTGAGTCGAATGGGTCTGAATTGAGCGGTGGGCATCGCCACCCACAGCAGTAGGTAGCCGGCGGAAACCACCACCGCGGCCGCCATTATCGCCGCCCTGACGGCGATCTTGCCGCCGTGGGAAGGCTGTGGTGGCCGCCGTTGAGGATTGTCGTCGTCCATCGATCGATATGATAATCTTATTTTGAGGGTTTATAGGAGAGGAAATGTTGTTTATATATATATTGGCAGTAAGGAATATGAACCTGCGCGTAGGTAGGATCTCTCTCTATTGTATAATATTTAATTTTATTTACGTAACTTTTAGGGATATTAATTAAGGAATAATGGATGCCCATTCTATTATAAGGTAAGAACTTTGCAGACTTGTGTAATAATGTACCAAGAAATACGGTGCGTGTGCGTGGAGTGTATACCCTCGCGTCAAGCATGTGACCGCGCGTGAAACTAGTCGACGTGCAAGCGCGTGAGGATGTGTGTCTCCTATTTATTTTTTTTCTTCTTTTTAGTTTTCTATTTTATCCCTTTTTTTGTCACCGTGTCTTCCTTCTTTTCATTTTCAGAGACCAACACGCACAGATACACACACACACACAGCATATAGATGGTATGTATCAATTTATATATATGCAGAGGCCATTTAGGAACAGGAGATTTGCATCTATGTAGGTGTTAATGTGTGTGTTGATTACGTGCGCTCTTTTTCGTGTCGTTGATTGGTGAATGTCGAGGCATTTGGTTGATATTTCAAACCCTATTTCTACGCCTATGAACTTTCGGTCAATTTCGTTGGATGGGGAAGTCAGATTGAGGCACTGATTCGATTAGATTGTCGAGGAGTTAGAGGCGTTGCGAATTTGGGAGCTATAGCGTTTAGGATTAGGGCTCAGAAGGGGGATTTACTTCATATAGACCGTGACCATAGGATGGATTTTGGATTGAGCTAGATCGAAATGGAATTCAGCTTGCTGTAACTTGTCGCGGTCTTTTCTTCCCGAATTTTGGAGGTTAATTAGCATTGACTTGATGTTGAATCAGGTGAACGGTGTGGGAGTTTGATGGTTGTGGTTAATTGTATCTGAGTATTTCTATATGATCTGGGGACTTGTTCTGAAGGAATAGTTGAATAAGGTTTTGTAGGGCTTGAGATATATAGGTGCGATTTGTAGTTGAATTGATTAACTTGTAGTGGCTGTTCTTACGCGTGGCGCTGCATAATGAGCTTGGAAGATCAGACTCCCCTTAACCCGGGTTCTGACGTGTCCACTGAAGTCCCAAAGTGAGTACTTCTATTTTTAACTCTTATCGTAATCTGATTTTTGATGATCCATGATTGGAAATCCATTTTTTTGTCGTAGGAAGCCGAGTCTAGGGTACTCGAGAGATTTCTTACTGTCTTTCAGTAGTTTGGACATATGCAAGAAGTTACCTAGCGGGTTTGACGACTCAATTTTAAGGTAAAGACTTGTTGAGAACCACGTGATTTACATGGTGAAGATAAATATGACTTCCTCTATAATATGTCCTAAATGTTGGAAATATTATATTTCTGCAATCTTGTTTTTTTATTTTTATGAAAACTATTAAGTATCATTCAGCTTCTGAGAATGTTATCAATGCTTTGAGACAGGGAATTTGAGGATGCCTTGCTAAGTAATGCTGATCGACCCAGAACTGGGAACTTACCTTTTCTGGGTTATAGAAGAAACGAGCACAGCTCTTCTCCTCCCACTCGAGGAGATTCCGGTAATTATTCAAGGGGCACTTATGGGAGTAGATGGGACAGCCGTTCATCTGGACGGAGTGACCGTGACAGTGATTCTCAATCTGATAGGGACTCGGGTATTTTTTTTTTTATTTGTTAACATTTTGTATAAATCATATTAATCTCGATTTTCCGACTTTAGAGAGTAATAATTGAATTTTTCCCATACTTGGTTAAGTTGATGATTTGCCTAGATTTGATGATGCTAGAGAGGAATGTCTATAATATCCTTGCCTACTATATTGAAACGCATAACAGAAGTTGGAAAACCAATATTAAATTTGGGTGCTTTTTACATCAGCAAAGAATAAAGATAACATATAAATAGCCAGTGAACAATAATATCAATTTCTGTTTAGGTTTACTGCTGTCGCATGCATGGTCTCACTTGTATATTTTAGAAGTGTATTTTTCTCATGCAGAAACTGGAAGACGTTTTGATCATCAACATAGACGGTCTTGGCAGACCCCAGAGCATGACGGGCTTCTAGGGAGTGGGTCTTTTCCTAGACCATCTGGACATGCAGCTGGAGCCTCTTCAAAGATGCGGACAAACGAACAGTATCAACTAAACAAGAGCCGTGAACCATATCATCCCCCACGCCCGTACAAGGTTGAGTAAATCGTTTATGGAAATATTTAGGCATGGTCGTTTGTTGACAGTTTTTCATCCGTTTATCCAAAATTGAGGTTGCTGACTGGATCTAATTTAACCGAACATCATCTGATGATCTCCTTATGTTCTTTTCAGACAGTATCTCATTCAAGGAAGGACACGGATGCGTACAATGATGAAACTTTTGGATTGAGTGAGTCTGCTAGTGATGATAAAGTGGAAGAGGAGAGGCGACGGAGAGGTATGAATTTAGTTTACATGGGAGCAGTTTTTACCAGCCTTCTTAGTTTGTTGGCCTTCCATGTCTTTGCCTTAATGCTTTCTGCATGTTCTAAACTGGACTTTCAGCTTCGTTTGAGCTTATAAGAAAGGAACAACAGAAAGTACTGCAGGAGAAGCAGAAAATGAATATGGAGAAACGGAATGCTAGTGGTAACTCTGAAGTTACTGAACTTTTGGGGGATGACGGGGGTTTAAAGGAACATTTTGCCCTGAGTAATGAACCTGAGGTCTCTGCTTCTTCTTTGTTCAATAATAATATAGAGGAAGACTCATTTTCCGTTCAGTCTCCTGCGTCAAGACCAGTTGTTCCACCTGGTTTTGCCAATACCCAGGAGAAGGGTTCTGAATTGAAGTCATTGATCCTTCCCTCCTCAGAGGTATGTTTTTTCTTAATTACGTTGTCCTATCTATTTGTTTCAAACTTATGGCATATCTTGTTGCCTTGTAGGGGACTAAATCTGTAAACGAGAAGAGCCTATTGGATGCTGAAGTCAATCTTATGCAGAATGGAAGCACAAAGTTCAATGTAGTTGGGCAACCTGCAGAAACAACACAACCCACAATCCTTTCGGACAAATTTGATAAGGAACATTCACAAGAAAGTTTAGATGTGCATTTTAGGAAGCTTAGCTTTAAGCACCAATCCTCTCTGAATTCAAGCCAGTTTGGCTCGTTCGGAAATCTGAAGCATCCTGAGATAACTGAATCAAATACTGAGGTGTTGAGTGACAAAACTGTTGGTGACCCCAAAGGAAATGAATCAACTTCAATTTTGGAAAAGATTTTTGGCACCACGTTATCCATGCAGAATACATTTTCTGGTTCTGTCGAGGTAATTTATACGTTAAATGTGTTTTATATCTAATATTTTCCAAAGTGATTCCCTGACTGGATCCTTATGATCCAATAATGATATCAAACATGGATATACTATAAGAAATAACAATTCGGTGACTTACAGCCACACGTTCTTTTAATGTAACATGATTGATTTTATGATAACCTTCTAGACATTTGTTATGTAGGTTGATGATGGCAAAGCTGATGATGTACAAAGCCACAGTTCTGTTCAGTCGTCTAAATTTGCTCAGTGGTTTTTTGAGGAAGGTAGCTGACGATTTAATTTTTTCTTTGCAATATTGTAAATTTTCTGAAGTCATTGCAGTTACGTGTTCTGATACTTTCATTTGTACACTTTTAGAAGAGAATAATACTTCTGATAATACCTCTTCTTCAAGACCAAATGATCTCCTTTCTTTAATAGTCACTGGTGATAAAGGTAAGTGTTGCGTTCCTGATTTGTATTGTTTCCACACGTTATTGTTAAGCCTTGAATATTTAATAATTTCAACCTTGGCTTGCAATTTGCAGCTAAAGTAAATTCTGACCCATTAGGCATCACCAACAGTAAAGAAGAGGCCATTCCAACTGTACTAACCTGTGAAGATCTCGAACAATCAATCTTATCAGAGTACGACACAGATGGTAAACATGTGCAAGCACCCTTCAATAACCAGACTAGTAATGGTGCTAATGCCAATAAACAGTCTGAGCACGTCGACGATCATGCTTCTCTGCAATTGCTTTCAATGTTGCAAAAGACCTCTACCGAGAGTGATGCAAGTGTCAGATCTGATGACGAAGTTAAAATTACTTCGGAATTGCCTGTTTCCCAAAAACGTGACATGGATTCTAAAGTTGAAGATGATATTCAAAGTCTGCCAGATCTGGGCAGACCACTCACGCTCGAAACTCTCTTCGGAACTGCTTTTATGAAGGAGCTACAGTCAGTTGGTGCACCAGTATCTGCCCAAAGGGGCCCTATTGGTTCTGTTCAATCTGAAAGCCAAGAGCCCCATGGACCACCTTATCAATTCCCTGATAACGACAATTCATCATGGGTAGGCAATGAGTTACAAAGATCTGGGCTTGATAGTGGCAATCGAAATCAAACGAATCAGATTAAGACTGGGAATTGGTTAGGCTTCAACGATCCTCAGATTGAAATAGTTCCTTCAGGGCGTTCTGAAGCAACCTCGAAGCGTATTGGACATGAAGGAATGTTTCACATCCTATCTGAAGATGATATAATGTCTTCAACCGATGCACAAAACCATCAGATGTCGACGTTTATGGCAAACGATAGACCGGACTATCAGATTCCTCACCAAAACATTCGGCGCCCGCAGCAGCAAAACCAAGTTTGGGGGCCATTTCATCACTTGGAATCAAACTCCACTCAGATCAGTTCGCCGGCGAACTTCTTAGGTCAAGATTCCATTTTCAACCACAGTTCGCCCTCGGAGCGCCAATTCCATCCCAATATGATTGGGCCTCAGTTTCATCATGTTAACCATAGGTTCGATGATTTGCGTCGTCGCCCATTGCTCCATCAAATGGCAGTAGGTAACCATCCTCATTTTCCACCAAGGGGAAACTTAGTCTCAGGCCATGGAAGTGATGCTCGGGTCATCCAGGAAATGAACAACATTCAGGGATTCCCTTTACGACCGCCAAACATGCCAAACGTACATGGTGCCCATCCGATGCCTGGCCCAGGTGATGATTTATATATATATATATATATATATATATATATATATATATATATATATATATAAGAATAAAACTTTGATTATATCTCATGCCATTTTCTTGAAATGATTGCCTGCTATTGATATTCTTTTCCTCGGTTTTTTATTATTTTTTTTATCACCAGGGGATGTTAACTCGGGAGGAAACCCGCCTGAAGCTTTTCAGAGGCTCATTGCAATGCAACTTAGAGCAAATTCAAATCAAGTGCGAGGCAATGAGGTCGATATGGGTTTTCGATACCGATAAACTGCACACAGATATTGGCACCTGCTCTGTGATTGTAATACATGCATGCATACATGCTATGGTAGTAGTTCTCTGTGGAAACATAACAAGGATCGTTAGTCCTTTATGAATCTTGTTTTCTCTGTGTTGTACTGATATCAGTCTCTCTCTTTCTCTCTCTCTCTCTCTCTGCCGAGCTTGGCCCAATTACATGATTATAATTATTTGCTATTAAATATAACTCGGCCGAGGCTGGTCTGGGCTATTGTTATTCATGTGCTCATTATCACTCAATTGTGAACTATACTTTTCCCCTTTCCAACTTTTTTTTTTTTGAAAAGCATTTCATTTCATAAACCCAAATTGACAAAAATTACAATAAAGCAACGATCAACATATTACATGTTCGATTATTTCTATTGCAGAAGACCAGTGATAGCACAGATGTCCGTTCTCAACCCCAAAAAGGGGAATGAAAGCCCCGAAGGGAAACTCCCACCCTCTCACGCTCCCACGAGGGGAGGAGAAGGCTCCCACAAAGGGGAGAAAACTCCATAAAGAACTCTCCCGAGGAGAACACGCCACGACCAAAATGGCCAGGCGGAAGAAGGGATGGCGGCAGGCGGTGATCCGGCGGCCGGTAGATCGAAAGGAGACATGGCAAGGAGGTGGGTGGTCGAGCAAAGGGAGGAGATGACGTCAGCGCGGGGGCGAATGGAGACAAATGTTGGAAACACAAAACGGATCGTCGGTGTCAGATCCACGACCGTCCAAGCTCGCCGTCTCCAGATCCACCACCGTTGGAGCTCGTCGCCTCCATATCCACCGTCGTCCGAGCTTCTCGCCGTCAGATCCACCACCACTGGAGCTGGTCGACACCAAAACCCTCCAATTATTTATTTAACACAAAATAGAAACAGAAAACAAGTAGGAAATGGGCTCCCCCAACCTCCGCTAGGGGAGGAAGAAGAACTGTTCGGAAACGGCCGTTGAGAGTAGGGTTTTTTTATTATTTTCCCTTTTAGTCCCTTTCCATCTATAGTTAGTTGTTATGTAGACATTAGGCACGGTATATATGTTGAAATACAATTTCAAACGGATGATAAATATAATTGTTTCTGTTATCCATTACACCTTCGTCAAATGTTAACAAACTCATTTAATTCCTTTTGCTTATGCAAAGCCGAGAGGGCCCTTACCATATCTTACTTTAGGGAAATTTGAAGTATTTATGACATTCCTTCACAAAAAAAGTTGACATGAAAATAATAAATGAGTTCACATATATATTTATTACACAATTATGACTTTATATTAGGATTGACATAAAGTAAAAGCCTAAGTTTTCTGCCTCCCAAATATGACTTGATACAAATTACTAAAACCTAAAAAAAATGTTTTTGATAAGAAGTCTAACGAGGTGATATATGTCCCATATCTATCTGGTTTCGAGTTGTAAGATCAAAACCCATTCCATCGAACTGCAGATATCAATTAATTAGTTAAGTTAGATATCAACTATGCTGTACATATTATACAATTTATACATTTTATAATACCCAAGTCGATGCAATAATTTCACGTGGCAATCACGCTCTCTGGACCGCGCGTGGAGCTTCCGATGGCCTCCGCTCTGCCATCGAAGTCATATTTGTTTGCTCATGTCAAAGTTTGTACAAACTCGTATGGTTATATATTAATATATATCATATGTAATAATATAAGGGGATTCTACACTTAAATACCTACTTCAATAAAAATTAAACAGTTCAGTCCCTTGTCAGACTTATTTTTTCTCTAGGTACCTACTTGAATTTTATCTTACTGATAGGTACCTAACTGACGAATTTACCCCTGATAAAACAGATTTATTACATCATTTACCTAGTTTCTTATTTTCAGCTCACGTTCGTTCTTAAAAAAAAAAAAAAAAAATCGCACCATCCCAAACCAACCCAAATCGCGCGTCTTTCTCCCAGAAATCGACCCCCGTTTGTTTTTGCTTCAGATTCAACGTCGTGGGTTCTCGTTCGTCGTGGTATTCCCCTTCTGAAATAGATAGGTAAGTCATTCGCTTCATTACATTACGTAGTGGCATTTCGTAGTGGTATTACAGTTACCAATAGGCTTGTATCTAATTTGATTTTGCCGTTATTCGTTGGGTTTAAGCAATTTCGTAACAATAGCAGCGTGTTTTTCGAATGACATCGATTTGTTGTTAGATTAGGGTTTCCTTGGAATGGTTCAATTTATTGTGGTAGCTGTGCGTGTATCTTCGAATGGGTGGACTGATTGTTTTCAATTTGGGGGTTTTGGAATGGGTCAATTTGGGTTTTTTCGAATGGGGTCAATTTGTTTTGGTACTATACGATCACTATATTTGGTACCATCTGTTTGGGCAAAATGGTACGCCGTGTGTCTATAAAATGGTACCGCTTACTAGCAGTTTTACTTTTTTGCAGAAATGATTCCGCAAGACAGATCTGAACTTTCTTCCAGGTGTCATCCTGCGTTTTTTTATCTACGTTCGGGATCTGATGGCCTCGCATAAGATGACCTGGGCCACTAGAGTATTCGTAAATCTGCAGGTTTACCGTATCATCATTTGCAGGTTTATCTTCCACGACTTCCGATATTTAGTTGAGATGATCTAACATTTGTCAGTCTGTGTATTTATCAGGATTGGTCAATTGATTTGTGGATATTGTTATGTTTCGAATATGGTACTCGTTATGTTGATTATTTGGTACTACATGACAAATGCATTTGGTACCATCTGTTTGGGCAAATTGGTACGCCGTGTGTGAATAAAATGGCACTGCTTTTTCATTACTCACTAACAGTTTTGTTTTTGCAGAAATGGCACCAAAGGCACCGCCGAACTCATATGATCTTTCTTCCAGCTGTCATCCTTCTCTGTTTTGATCTACTATAAGTGTGTGAATAAAATGGTACTAATAACAATTTTGCTTTTTTTGCAGAAATGCCTCCAAAAAAGATCTGATCGTGCTACTATGGCTGCTCGCATTTTACGTGACGAGCACAGTTATATGCTAGATCTATTTCGTTAAGTTATTTGGCTTGGTTGTGAGACTGTTTGGAGACTTTCTCTTTTATGTTTGTTGTGTAGTTCTGCTATGCTTGGAGACTGTTTGGAGACTAGATTAGATTTATTTTATGCTATGTTTGAAGACTTGGTTGTGATATTGTTTGGAGACTTTGCGGTTGTGATACTATTTCGTTAACCGGCCCCAGTTGATCTATTTCTTTTAAGTTATCTTATGTTTGGAGACTTGTTCGTATTTTATGAAGTACCATATTTTTTTATATTAGCGTACCTTATCTTTTACATACAAAGTACTATAATATGCAGGTTTACCGTACCATTATATAAATATATAACGTACCATAAACAGAAGACATGAAGTACCTTGTCTTTTACATTAGCGCACCTTATCATTTACATAAAGAGTAGCATAATATGCATGTTTTTTTGTGTGTGGACGGTTACTGCCAGGTGTTGTGTTGTGTTGTGTAGTTCTATTTGATTGTCCGTATTTTATACAGTACCATGTGTTTTTATGTGATCGTACCTTATATTTTACATAAATAATATCATAATATGCACTTTAACCGTACCATTATGTAAACATATAGCGCACCATAAATAGAAGATATGAAGTACATTGTCTTTTATATTAACGTACCATATCGTTTACATACATAGTACCATAATATGCAGTTTAACCGTATCCTTATGTTTATATATGGTGTACCATAAATAGAAGATATGAAGTACCTTGTCGTTCATATTGCCGTACCATATCTTTTACATACGGAGTACCATAATATGCGGGTTAACCGTATCATTATGTGTATATGTCCCGTACCATAAATAGAATATATGAAGTACCTTATCCGTGTACAGTAAGATAGCTTATCTTGTACAGTAAGGTACCTTATCATTTACATATATAGTACCATAACCTGTATGTTGACGGTATCCAGAATTATACATATACGGTACCCAGATATGAAAGTATACGGTATCATTTGTTATACGATCGAAAAATGAATACATTCCTAATCGAATCGCGTTGTCCTGCGTTATTTTCACAATGCCGAACAATAACGAAACGAGAAAAAAAAGGAAAGCCTAATGCACCGAGTTCACAGATCTAGCAATCACCAAATTATTCAAAACATGTTGTAGATGTTCTAGCTTTTATCCTTATACTACAATGAATCTTGGTATTTTAAGATTTAATTCATCTGTTCGGGGTTTAATGCACCGAATTTGATCTGAAACGTATTGCATACTATATATTATTGTTCTACGGTGGTTCGAGATGAAAAAGTTCTTCGATCGACCTCGAAAAATACTAACCCTAGTACGACGTATCATATATATAAGGGACGCCGTACCTTAAAGGTCTTTTTAGGGGTACCTATCTTTTGGTTTAAAGCGTACCAAACCAGCCACGGTTGCAGTACCCAAAATTACTGATGACATGAAACATTTTAGGAAAGCCACTGACATGTCAGACGAGCTGACTTTTATTATTTAATACCTCGTATGTCAGAATTTGACCAACTCATGACTGAAAATGTCAGAAATCTCTCAAATCATCACTGAAAAATGTCAGAAAAGTGTGCAATCATTACTGAAAAAATCAGAAAATGTCTAATCCTTGTCTTCCACGTGAACACTTGCTGAAATGCTTCGTTTGTGACGGAATATAGTCAAGGCTTAAATACCAGTTGTTACTTTAATTTTAGGGTACCAAAATTGCATGTCTTAGAGTACCAAAATGGCATGTCTCAAAGTACCAAAATTGCATGTCTTACAGTACCATAATTGAATGTCGTAGGGTACCAAACTGGCATTCATCACAGTACCAAATTAACATGTTACGGTGCCAAATGTGCATACAGTAGCAAAATGGTTTCGTTTAGGGTACCAAAATTGCATGTCTTAGAGTACCAAAATGGCATTAATAACAGTACCAAAGTAGTTGTATATAACCGTACCAAATTAATCTGACTAGCAAAATGGTTTCTTTTAGGGTACCAAAATTGCATGTCTTAGAGTACCAAAATTGCATTTCTTATCGTACCAAAATGATGAGGACTTAGGGTACCAAAATGCCATTAATAACAGTACCAAAGAGTAATATATAACCGTACCAAACTTGCATGTCGTACGGTATCAAACTGGCCTTAATTACAATACCATATTTACATATAATACTGTACCAAATGTGCATCAATTACAATACCAAACTGGCAGTCTTTACAGTACCAAATTTGGACAAAAACAATGAGCCATATCATATGGACACATTTGAACAAACTTCTACTTACTGGCATCATTTAGACAAAAAGAATGAGCCAAGACCATATAAAACAACACCGAAAAAGGTCATGAGATAAAAGCAATGACAAAATACATGGAAAATACGGACGCTACGTCGTTACGGCTTCTGTACAAGTACGGCGATTATGTCCGTATTTCCCACATATTGAAAACATCCGTATTTTCTTTCAATGTCGAGTACAAACTTTGGAACGGAACTTGATACTTTATTGAGTCATGCCGGGAATCGATATCAGACCACCTTCTTTGGAGGGATACGTATATATCGATAAGCGTCGTTGCTTCATTGATTAATAGTAACGAAGACTCCCTCGTATACTCACACATTGCAAATAACGTCATGCCATCAAACGAATTTGCAGACGCCATATGTTCAGATAATATGGCAACCTGTTAAAATGGTACGGTGTATAGTTTAGATTGGTACTGCATAACTGGACATTTTGGTAACGTATAGACAGATTACTTGGTACATTAAATACACAAAGATACTACATAATATAAATGTCCAATCGGACTGTGTCGCATAATGTATTTAGGTACGGTAAAACAACATACAATGGTACGTAATATTCATAGGAAATGGTACGTCGTAAAAGTTATATAAAAGAAAACCGAAATCTCGATGGATTAGCCTCAATAACTATCAAATCCTAACATTCCACTCTTATATGGAGCTCTTGGATCGCATTGAGCTCCCGGATTTGGGATAAACCTTGAACAAACGCCCAAAATCGATTAACCAAACACTAACCAAAAGAAAAGCTTACCTTACAAAATCAACCCCCAAAATCGAGAACCCAACGTTCAAGAGGCTCTTCGATCCTTGTCCGGCGCCGGCACGAGCAGAAGAAGTTGGTCGGCAAGAATATCGTCGGGCGAGCTGAAGCTCGATTTTTGCAGAGAAAAAAAGAGCTGAAATGAAATTCTATTTAATAAGGGTATTTTGGTAATCTTAGGTAATTAGGTACCTAAGTGTAAAATTTTTATTCAACTAGGTACCTAGCTGTAAAAGATGTCTGACAAGGTACCTAAGTGGCTGAAAAGTTTTCTATTGGGGATTTATGTGTAGATTCCCGATAATATAATAGAAAAGGAAGAGGTGGCCATCAATTTTCTTGCAGCAGCATTTGTTTTCTTGCGATAATTCACCAAATATTCTTACAAAAAAAATAATACTAATTTATCGCCTTCAGTCCCATACCATCATTCATCATCATTCAACACTTTCTCCATCTCTCTCATCCTCTCCTTTTATCCCCTCCATTTTCTTATTTCTTTCCCTCTTTCTATCATTCTCTCTCACCTAATAATCATAGCAAAGAACCACGTTTCTTGTGATCACATTGAAAATAATACTATCTTTCCTCTTCATAGCAGTTATCCGATCAGGAAGCTACTACTACATTCATGAAGGTTATAGGTTTTCTTCATTCTTGTGAGATGCTTTATTTCCTTGTAATCCATAGTCATACTTAAGAGAGAGAGAGAGAGAGAGAGAGAGAGAGAGAGAGGGAGAGGGAGGGAGATTGTGTTGTCTGAAGTGTTTACTGTAACAATAATAATATTTATTATCTTCTTTCTGCAGAAGTTTGTGCTGAGGTTGGAGCTATTTGGAGACGAAGACAAGCGCAGGGCTCTTAAGACAGTGTCCACTCTCTCAGGTAATAAATATCTCAGCCTCGAATTAAAACCCTCTTACGTTTCAACCCTTTTTTAATATGCGAATTATTAATGATGTATCATATATATGTTAGGCATCGATGAGATCACAATGGACATGAAGGGAAAGAAGCTAACCGTGGTTGGAACTGTGGACCCCATAACCGTAGTTAGCAAACTAAGGAAGAAGAATTGGACAGCAGATATAATCTCTGTTGGCCCGGCCAAGGAAGAGCCGAAGAAAGAAGAAGCAAAGAAAGAAGGGAAGAAAGATGGCGAATCGAAGAAGGAAGATGGAAAGAACAATAACAACAACAAAGAAGACGAAGGAGGTGGAGCCAAGAAAGAAAAATCGTCGTCCGAGGAAGGAAACAAGAAGGAATCTGAACCAGCGAAGGATAAGCATAAACAAGAAGTCAACGTCAAAGTAATCGAGCCTCCGCCGCCGCCACATTTCTTTTACGGTGGAGCGCCGCCGCCGGCTTACAGGCCGCCGTACTATTATCAGCAGCAGATGATGAATATGAATCCCAACTACTACCACTATGTGAAGCCTCACAGTATGGAGGAGAATCCAAACGCTTGCGTTATATGCTAAAAATAGATATATATACACATACACACATTTAGGTGTATTTGGTATGATTACATATATCTTATGATCAGTATTGAGATTGTACACATCTATTGATTGTGCTCGTCACTGTTCTTTGGTGGCCAACTTGAAGTTGATTGCTTTGCTGGAAAGTTGATCGATCTTTTTGTAAGCAATTACGTATATATATATATATATATATATGTATTATTTTAGGGTTGAGACAAATGTGTTAAGGACGCGTGGATGATTGGTAGGGCAAAGAAAATTGCGTCGCTCTACAAAAAACTACTAATTATAAAAAATAACTTGAGATATAAATTATGATCGCCAGTAAATTGGTTGGCTGCTGTTGTGTCTATACTTTCGCTTTCATTTACGAATCTTTAGTCAATTGATTGTACAATATTAGTCGGTTTTGTGGGTCATGTTAGAAGAAAAATATGAATATCCTGTCGCAAGTTTGTTGGTGATTATCATCTACACTTTTGCTCGTCGTATATGTATGCTATAGATAGAGATATGACTCAAGATTAAATTCGAAATTTGATCACATTATTTAATCCTAGCTCTCGTTACGTTTCCCTAATCTATTTGTCACAAAGGACAGTTTCTCGAGTTATTACTCTCCATAACTCAACATAGAGACGTTGAATTAAAATGTTAAAACAATCATCATCTTCTTAATGAATTTAGCCAAGTGGGCATTGAGATCCAAAAACTGCTTCTTGAAACGGCGAACAATATTTTTTTTTTGGGAAAGCAAGATATTTGTATTCTATTCTAACAACTGCTATTACATCACCTCTACTACCAAAATTTAATTATAATTCATCTCAGCTACTACAAATAATAATGGCATAAAGCGTACTATTCAACAGTTTGGTATTCCTCTTGGCACAACATCTGATCTGATTGGTGACCTCCTCTTTCAGTTGTTTAAATTGTCTTTCTTCAGTCATTGGGCTTCCTTCGTGCAACCTGGAGTTCCTCTCACGCCAAATATTGTATGTCATAGCTGCCATTATCATCAATATGATCTTACTGTTTCTACCCTTGCTTTTCCCAAGTCGAATCATCCATCTATACCAATCGGGGAACAGGTAGGGGATATAAAGATGACGTAGCCATTGAGATATGATGGTAAGGAGCCTTCTGCTGTAGGAACACTCAAGGAAAAGGTGATGTAAAGTTTCTACTACTGCATTTCGACATAAGCAGCACAAATTATGAACAGGCAGGCCCCATCTTTGTAATCTGTCCATGGTATAGAGCCTTTGGTGCATGATCAACCACAAAATAAACGAATGCCTAGGGACATTCAATCTGTTCCACACAGCATTGCATGGCGAGAAGGTTTCATGAGATTTCATAAGCCACTTGTAGCCCAAACTTGGCGTGTATCCTGTGGGTGCAAATTTCCACACACCTGTTTCTGGTATAAAGCCAGCCTTGAGGATGTTCTTGATTTTATTAATTTTCTTCCAATGCCAACTACAGTCCTTATTAGGCTCATAACTACGGCGAACAATATTAATCTCTCTCAACTCTCCTTTTTTATGTAATAACATCAATCATAACATAACATATATTGCTAGTACAAAGAATGATCATTAATAACCTTATAACACACTTAAGTCCTCGCCCCAAGCAAAGTTGACTGAAGAGGAATATGCGAATCAATCTTATTATTCTCATCGTAAGTAAGAATCATCTTCCTCCTTCGAACAACGAAGCTTCGAATCCTTCTCAGAGCAACGTCCACCGTGGAATCATCCATGTTCGCAAAACAAACCCTAAACCACCCCGCCTCGCCGCAGTGAAACGCCGATCCCGGCGAAACGTTCAGCTTAGCCTCGCCGATCACCGCCCTCCAAAGCCCCAATTCCCCCTCGAAGTTAGGGTTTTCAAGAAACCCCCTCAAATCCACCCAAGAAAAAAGCCCAGCGTTGCTATCGAGGCACCCAATTCCCATCTTCGAAAGCCCATTTCGAAACCTGTCGTGCCTCTCCGAGAGCCTCCGGCGACTCTCCGACAAGAAGCCGTCCACGAACGCCTCGTCGGAGAGCATCGCCGCCAGCAGTCGCTGCGTCTGAGAGGAGACGAGCCCGAAGCTCGACATCTTCCTTGCGCAGGCGACGACTCTGTCGTTGTAAGAATAAACGACGCCGACCCTAAATCCAGGCAAGCCCATGTCCTTGGATAGGCTGTAGGCGATGTGTATTAACTCTCTATCGCAGGCCTTCGCTTCTCCGACGAGCTCCGAGATGCTGACGAATTGGGGCCGGCGGAACACCGTCGAGGCGTAGATCTCGTCGCAGACGAGGTGGATTCGCCTCTCGCCGGCGAAGGCGACGAGCGACGTCAGCGCCGATCGGCTCAGCGTAGTGCCTAATGGGTTCGAAGGGTTCGCTATGATGAGTCCCTTGACTCTGATGTTGGCGTTTTGGGCTCTTTCGTAGGCTTCTTCGAGGGCTTCTCTTGTGATTTGAAAGCTGTTTGAGCTTTGGCATTTTACGGGGATTAGTTGGACTTTGGTTCTCCATCTCAAGTCTCTGTCGAAACTGAGAAAGAAAGAAGAAAAATAAAAAGATTGGATTTTTATTGCATTTGCGTTGAATTATATGTGTGTGTTTTCATTGGATTTTTGCATTGAGGAGATGATAGAGATTGAGACGTAAATAAAAAACAAGAACAGATAAGATTTCATAGGTTGAGATGAGACTTGAGATATTGGAACTCAGTTGAAAAAGACTTTCAAGATTTCCATCAGACAAATCTGTGCTTAATGCGTCTAATGTTAGGTAACTACAAGCCCACGTGGCAAGATGCAAAAACAAGGAAGAAAATGTTTTTTTTTCTTTTTGTTTTGAAGAAAAAGAAATATTGGTGAAGCTTAAGCATAAAGGTCAATTCCTTATTTGTCTTTAAATTAATGATGCACGAGTACAACAAGAGTTTGAAAACTCAGCACACTTGCTAAAAAATTGCACAGCTGTAAGAGTTTTATTTGTTGGCTAAGAGTTCTGTAATGTAAAGTTTAGTTGGTTGTACAACGTCTGCTCTTCAATTTACAGCTTTATATGTGGTGGTACATTGGTTAGAAAATTGACTTTTTATTTGAATGAAAAAAATAATCATGGCATTTTACACGCAATATCTTGCTCTAGACATATCATCCCAGAAACATATATGTCGACCCTTTGACCGAGTATCGAACTAAAAACATTCCAAATTATAAGTCAATATATGGCTCAAAATTGAAGTTTATCTCAAACCGAAAACATCTCCCATCAACTTTTCTTCTACAGTTTCGTGTTCATACCAAAGAATGATCTCTTGTTAATTAGTTCCATGGAAGAATACATGAATATTAGGGCGTGTTTGGATCGAAGACTTACGCAGGATAGTAAGGCGTGGGAATCAAGAATCCATCGCCAGGGTCGGCCAACAGAACATTAACGTCTCGTTAGCCCCCGTCGCCCCACCGGCCATTACTATTCTCTCGGGGTCGAAAATAACCCTTTCTCCTCTTGCCTTCGACATGAATTTCGCTATCGCCTGGAAAAATATATATATATATATATATATAATTGAATATATATATGTATTTAGTTAGAATATCAAGAAAACTTACACTTCTAAATTCAGGCAAGCCATGGTAATCTTGGTACAAAGCCACATCTTTGAATGCATGGACTCCTTCATTAGTGCAGATTGAAGCTTTGGGATTCTTTACGATCCATTCTTCGATCAAATCGGTGCTTAGCTGCATTTATTCAAAAAATAATGAAAAATACGTTGAGAGACTT
Source organism: Craterostigma plantagineum (assembly GCA_027422505.1). Classification (NCBI taxonomy): domain Eukaryota; kingdom Viridiplantae; phylum Streptophyta; class Magnoliopsida; order Lamiales; family Linderniaceae; genus Craterostigma; species Craterostigma plantagineum. The sequence continues at coordinate 580,982 of JAPQWV010000291.1, read as the reverse complement.
AATATAATATCATCATAATTTTAATCATGAAGAACCTGATTTTCGGCGAGGCCCATTTGAATAACTCCATTAGGGTTCTTAGTGGGATGAAAAGGATCATTGTCATAAGCTTTCCATCCTTCGAAGTAAGGAGAGTTTTCTCCATGTTGGTCGTTTGTTGCTATCTCGGACAACAAGCTAAAAGTGTTATTGTCTTCGTTCTTATTACATTCCATTTTATTTATATTTATTTATTTGCTGATATTACGTGTGTGTGTGTGTGCTTTGTAGAGATGGAGATAGTTTTATTGCATGAAGCAATGAAGGCGAAGGCGAGGATATATATATAGGCGACATATCTCAAACAAGCGAGTGAGAACTTAAAAATAGCAACTCAAAACTTGTAATAACACATTAATACTTGGGTGGGAAAAAGTCGGTTTCAACGTTCAACATTCTTGAAAATAAACCACTACTAACAAAGAAATAAAGTGGGGAAAAAAAAAACTAACAAAGAAATAAAGATCAGTTGGTTTAAATATATACATATATAGATAAATTATCTTCTATTTTCCTTTCTTCTTTCCTGTTCTGAAGTGTGGGTCAGACTTGAAGATCCATATGTCGTAATCGCTTGTGTTTTCAAAAGTTGTGACTCGCAAGTGAGGCGAAATAACGTGAAATTTTATTCGTTTTTATTATTGTTTTATCATAAAATTTTCTATTTATTTGTAGGGCTCTCGCGTCTAAAAGTCGTAAGTAGCAGTGAGAGATATCTTACATATTTGCCTTTGCCAAATATGTACTTGTGACTGTGACAGTTGCAAATAATTCTATAAGCCGACGACTAATTAATATATTAAATTGGTATTAAGAGAAGAGAACCTGCATTTAATTCCACCCATATACTTTGTGCATTATTATCAACGACATGGTATGACGGTGCTGACCTTATTATCTTTTTAGTATTTGCAATCAATTACAATTACTAAGAAAATATTCGATACGTCGAAAATCAATATACTTGGTCGATCAAATTTGTAATTTGCCACAATAGATTTTCGTATGGCTAATGTCACCATGCTAGTTCTGTACAAATAAAATGGATCCTAAATTCCTAAACAATGAACATACCATTTTTTTCTACGATAATTGCTGAGTGTATTGAGACTTGACATGACTTAATTTTCAACAATTATCGCTAGCTTCTGTTTCGTTGATGAAATTATTATTGCATTCCTTGTAAAGTCTTTATCTTAAGCTAAGTCCACCAATTATATGTATTTATGCATCATTCTTTTTTATAACGACTAGGATTCTCTATTACTAGATATGAAGCACCGTCTGCATTTAATATATATAAAGGTGAGCTTTGGATTTATCCCATAATAGTCACAATGGACTTTTAGATTCCGTAAGTTATTACATTATCGAATGTATACTTGTTTACGTTGTTGCGCCATACCCATATTTAGAAATTCAATCGCACGGTTGCGTCAAACGGTACATGATGTATACAAATACATTTATATGTGTCGAAATTTTGTATACTCTAGTTTATTTATATCATTAATAAAATGTAATAATTTAATTGTAAGAACCGTAAAGTGAAAGAGCAAATAAATAGGTTAAATTCAAGGAACCTAACTAGTTGATGAGTTCATAACTGATTTTGTACAGACAGTTCGACTCGCTTCCCTAAACGGAAGCAAAACTATTTTCCATTTTCGGAAATATTCAATAGAAGAATTTCGAAATAAAATTGTGTTTCTATAATTGGCATCTTCAATATTTTCCGCGTGACCCGTTCCATGTCTTTATTTGGGGCCTTCTCGAAATTAAATATCTGTCATAGGGAAGTTGAGTGGTGATAATATTTCAAGTGGGACGGCTATAAAATAAAAATCTTGACAATAATGTTTTAAATAGAAATTTTATTAGTATTATTGTATAAGTGTGGTAAGAACTCGTTTTTAAATGCTTTGGATAACGTACATTTAAGCGCCGGCCTTGTGTTATTTTCATTAGTCAATCAATCATTTCGCCTCGTAAGAATTTCTCAAGTTAGTACAAATTATTGGTGCTTCATTATTACGTTCAATGTCATCAATCTATGAAACCGATTTAACATTAGAGGTTATTGCAACGTGCTTTGATAGCTTCGTATTCCTAATCATAAGTATTGCCATAATTGTTCCCCCATGTTTAATTATTGGGTTATGCTTAGGAAAATTAAATATCATTGAATAGTGTATATGATAAAAATGCCCATATGATACATACTATTTATACACATATTCATTGCGACACTATAAATGTGAAAAACATTTGACATTTCGTTGGGTACTATTTAGTAGTCGAATAGGTTAGTTTCAAGTCAAGTTTTTATTCTATAATAATCGGTCTCGAGTAATTATTACGAAGCATCGAAGAAAAGTAATTTAATGTTACTCATTTTTCACTGATTGACTATACAGCTAGTGTTCACATTTCATTTTTTCAGCATTTCAAGTAGAAAGGATAATTTAATTAACATGAGTAAGTAAATAAATATTATATTATATTACTATTCATCATAATGGATAAACATTGGAGGAGAAAAAAATAAAGTTTGTTAAAACATGACCTCAACAAAATTTAACTCACATATCTCGTCAAAAGTAATTTTCTTTAGTAAAATTTCATAATTTGTTGGTCTAAGTAATTTACCATATAGCGATAGAGGTTCGTGGTTGATTCATTCAAATTGCATTATCCAATAAAAAGGGTTAGATGTAAGTCAATTTATAAGCATTATAATATCTAAATACGTTCATTTGGCAATTTTCTTGACCAAAAAAAAAAAAAAAAAAGCAGACCAAAGAATATCTTATTCACCACATGTCTAACAGGATTCACACCTGCTCGATATTTAAAGTTTTAGAAGACGGCTCACAGACAATCAATGGAGAAATTTAAATTTAAAATCTATTATTCCTCCAATAATAAACTTATGGTAACGGTCAACATTGTCAAAGAAATGCAGTTGACTTGTAAGTATTCAACGAAACATTATGTCGGGTTGTTTTCCAATAGATAGATCTTATTGCGATATATTATGTAATTAGAAGAGTTTTCTTGCGTAAGTAATACATGGAATTAGTTTAAACGTCTAACAAAGAGTGGTCGAGTGAATTGAATATGGATACGTTGATTTCAAACCAAGTTCTGCAATTCAATTAATTTTTTGTAATACCTTATTTATTTTCGTCAAAATCAAGTACGAGGGAGAAGAAAATTGTGTGTCCATGCGCATGCCATGGAGAAACACAGTGATGTGTAATAAATATTATTTTGACTCTAAGACTTAAATGCAACATAGTTATTTTCTTCTGTTGAGTTTTGACTACTTGCGCATCAAGATTGGGAAACAGCAATATCTCACTTTTCTTTCACACACTAAACAATTACATGTTAAATAATTTGGACGTACCATCTTTCAATGCGAATGTATCTAAAAAAGAGAGATGAGTGAATCAGTATACAAATTAAAACGTGTTGTTCTTAATTTAGGTGAATGGTGCTTGTGTTATTTCTCTTTTATCATATTCTTATAACGTATATATATATATATATATATATATATTCTTTTGGGTAGTATTTATTTATGTATATACACTACTGCGTAAGGATTTAATGGGCCGCTCTATGTAGATTGGGCCAAATGACTAGTGGGCAATGTTGCCTTAAATATGAGCCCTCTTTGGTAATTGCGGTATTTTAAATTATTCTTTTCCCAAAAATTATAAAATATATTTGTAAGTTTTTATTCAAGGAGTATGTGTAGATTACACAATATATTTATTTATTTTCCGTTATCCCCAACAACTTTAATATAGTCCTCATACGCGGAATAGGTCTTTACAGACCCATGCCATGGATCCCATATACTGCAAGGGAAATTAGATTTTTAAGGAGATTAAGTGGAATCGAATTCCTAATATACAGATCATATATTTGATTGACATTTTTTAAATATACTAGCAGTGCAAGTGCACACTCAATGCGGTGTGCATGTGCAACAATAACATTAAACAAATTCATCGACAGTTTCTTTTTATTATAGAGATCGTGGCCCACTAATTCTGTTTTAGTAATAAAATGTACATTGACCAATTCCAATTGCAAAACGATAGTTTCTATTATATAGACCAATTCCATTCGGCAGTTTCTATCATACAGCAAGAAATTCGGCAGTTTATCCAAGGGCATCGCGCTTAATAAATAGTATAGATACGTATATTTAGTTTGTGTCTATTTTTATACTTTATGCGGCACGAAACAAACCATAAAACCTTTTCAAAATAAAATTGATTTGATTTGACTGATATACAACAACGCCACTAATATGGTTGGAAAACCTAAAGGAAATGGAACTCTAAGTAGTAGTAGCAATAATAATAATAATAATAATAACTCCTTTCTTTCGAAAAAGGAAAACATATATTGAAATTGAGAGGGTTCACTTAACTTCATTTGTTCGATGCGATTCGTTCTTTTCCTTAACGTTTGTGATTTGCCCTTTGCCTGAAAACATAGACCACATGTCGTCCCCCAAACCAACCCACTACACTATAAGAACTTAATAAAGTGAAAAGTATAATAATATAAGCTCTCATTGAATGGCGTTGCACGATGATATGATTAAGTTTTGATAGATATTTATTATTATAATATATATGAGTTGCATGATGGGGTTTAATATGTGGCCTAAAATCGAGTTATAATGGTGGTGGCTTGTGTGATGGGGTCCTAAAATGTAAATAGATAGGCTTGTTAAACATTAGGTTTATTTTTCATTTTTATAATTTTATACATTCTGACAATATTGATAATAGAGAATCCAAATTCAATTATATAAATATGATTTAGTAGTAAGAAACAATATAACTTGACTTTTAGTTTTTTATTGTCTATATTGTCTATACTGTAATCTTTACGAGTGTAGTATGATAGAGGAGTATCTATTGACTATATCATGTCGAGTTTTGACATTTGATACTAATCAATCTCCATGTTGACATTTGTAAAAGTCAACGACGCAATCCCCAATGTAATAAAAAAAATATTCATATACTACAATTGAAATGGATAGAATTTCTCAAAGTAGGGTCTATACAGTAGGACTTGGATCTTTTTATAGTTATACTACTTGTTTTTATACTTCAGTTAAGAATATAATACAAAAAATATTTATAATAACAGATTAATTTTATTAACTTCAACACTTTGGCATTGCCACCACTATGCATACCTATAGATTCTCTCCATCCTTATCTCTATATATGAGACTTTATTTCAGTGAGAGAACTCAAAGCAAAACCACACCTTTGCTCTCTCTCTCTCTCTCATCTGACTTTTGTTGTCTCTCTACACGTAAACATTATCCAGCACCAAAAGTCAGCGCTTTCTTTTGTTTTGTCTCGACCTCATTAAACTCGCCCAACTAAAGAGAAAAAAAAAGGGAAAAGAAAACAAGCAAAGAAGCAAAAATGGAAGATGATTGGGATCTCCAAGCAGTTGTAAGAAGCTGCTGTAATAACAGAAACTCTTCAGGGAATTACTCTGAAGATCGTCCGCCGTTCGGGCCCAGAAAAAGAGATCAGAGCTTCTTTCAAGAACTGAAGTTGGATTATTACCTTCACAAGCCTGAGAATAATTCTTCACTAAACCTTCTACACGTATCACCTGAGCAGCAAATATCACTACAACCTCAGAACCCATTTTTGTCTGCTTCAAACTGCTCGAAATCCCTCGGTGGTACCAGACATAATCCAACTCCAAGGTCTAAAAGAAGGTAAACTGTATACTTATACAACTTCAAAATCTTGACATCTTTATGAGCATGGTTTCGAAAGATGTTCCTTTTTTAATCGACAGAAAAACTGCTGTGATGAAGAGGGTTTGCCACGTGGCAGCCGAAAACCTATCTTCCGACGAATGGTCATGGAGGAAATACGGTCAAAAGCCCATAAAGGGATCTCCATATCCAAGGGGTTATTACAGATGCAGCACTTCAAAAGGTTGTATGGCGAGGAAGCAAGTCGAACGCAACAGATCTGACCCAAAAATGTTCGTAGTCACCTACACGGCGGAGCACAACCACCCAGTGCCCACTCATCGGAGCTCAGTCGCCGGAACCACCAAGTCGCCGCCGAAGAAAGGCGAGGCCAGCATGGTCGAGGAAGACGAGGACTTCAGGCGCATCTTGGACAGCATGGCGGTGGAGGAGGACGGCTGTGATTTCTTCTCTGGCTTGGAGGATTTCACGGCGGCGGAAGGGTACTTTCCGGTGAGCTGCGGCGGTTGACTTCATATGGGATAGGTTGAAAAAGTAAAAGGGAGGCAGCAGAATCTTGGCTTTTCTTGCCATTCACTCCTCGGTTCTTGTCTCTTTGTTAGCTGTAGGAGAAAAGATGTGTTTTATTTTTTGCCCGTTAGACAAAAGAATGGTAATTACGTCACAATGTTCTCTAATCCCTTCTAAAAGCACAAAGAACCTTGTAGAGAATAGTTGATTCCACTCCATGTGTTAAATCATATATTATTACACGCCAATATTGTTCCTAAAGTGAAGAAGGGTTCCTAAAAGAAGAGCATAGATAGAGCAATCAAGAACTTCACTTTGATCCCTTATTGGACATGAAATAAGCCACAAAACTCTGTATAAATACTATATATATAAGCCTACGCTGTAGCAGCAGAAACAGGGCATCCCTTGACGAAATCCTGCAATTTCTTCGCCTCGCCGACGACAGAAAGCCACTCCGTAAGAATCTCCATGGTAGCATAGTCGGGATTACACGCTTGTTCGGTCATTCGATCCATGTAATAAAACGCTTTCTCCAACATATTCATCTCCCTAAGCCCTTTAAACAGAGAGTTATAAGTGGTGGTGTTAGGCCTCACTTCCTTCTCCTTCATATCCTCCATCAGCAAAATGGCAGCCTCAACGTCGTTTTTCTTGCACAGCGCCTCAATCAACATGTTGTATATGGCAGTGTTCGGCGGGACCCTCGACGAAGAAGACATGTCCTGGAAAATCTTCATAGCAGAATCGAAATCATCGTTCTTGCAATACGCCTGAATCAGCGCGCCGTAAGTGACGACATTAGGTGTAAGCCCATCCCTTGTCATGTTCTTCATCACTTTCTTGGCATGCCTAAAGTCTCCATGGCTGCAGAAGAACGAAATCAAAGTGTTGTACGTTATGCGATCGGGCTTAAGCCCGCTGCTCTTCATGCCTTTGAGTATCTCGGTGGCTTCTTCGAGCTTGTTCTTCTTGCAGTAACCGCCGATCAGAATATTGCAGCAGACAATGTCTAAGCCATAGCCCGATTCTTTCAACCTCGACACCATGTCTGAAGCATCGTTCATCTTCCCAGCAGCGCACAGGCCTGAGATCAAGCTGTAGTACACCACCGCGTCGGGCGAGCAGCCTTCTCTAACCATCCGATCGAACAATTGCGTCGCCTTCTCTACGTTGTTTGCAGAGCAGAAGGCTCTTATCAGTACGCTGTAAGTCACGGGGTTGCCTCTCAAGCCCTTCTCCGTCATTTCGTCGAACAGCTTCATGGCGGTGCCAACTCTCTTGTGCCTGCAGAGCCCATCGAGCAAAGAATTGAGCGTTACGACGTTCGCCTCGACGCCCTTTTCGTCCATCTGCCGGAAAAGTGCAATCCCTCTTTCGGTATCTCCAGCTTTGCAAAACCCGTCGATCAAGCAATTGTAAGTTATCGTATTAGGCCTGCAATTTCGCTCTGACCACATGCTTTCGAGCAAAGTTAAGCCTTCGATTTCACGACCCACTTTACACAGCCCATCGATCAGCGTGTTGTAGATGACGACGTCGGGCTTGACGCTGAAATCTCCGTTCTTCATCTTTTGGAAGAGTTCCACGGCTTCGTCTACTCTCCTCAGTCTGCACAGGTTCTTCATCATGATCCCACACGTTACTACGTCTGGCTCGATGAGCTTCTCCTTCATTTCCCTCATGAGCGAATTCATCCTCTCGAAGTAGTTTTCCTTTCCCAAACCTGTCAGCATGGCATTGAAACACTGTACACCTACCTCACCGCCCGAATCCATTGCTTTATGTAATAAATCCCACGCTTTATCGTACTCTCTGTTCTTACAAAACCTGGTAATAATCTGCGTAAACAAGTACCCGTTTGGGATTACCCCGTGCTCGACAAACCTCAAAACCAGCCCGTAAATTTCCTTGTCGCCGAATTCCCTTTCGCCGCTTTGATTCCACTTCAGAACAGATCCAAGCACGATTCCCGCGGTATTCGCGTTCGGTGGGTAGCACGAATCACTCACAAGCATTTCGTCGAGCAGCTTCGACGCATCGTCCCACCTGCCCCACTTCATCAGCCCCGACAAAACTAAATTCAACGTGTCAGTGTTCTTTACCTTGTCGTCGACTGAATCAAACACCATTATCATCTCCTCGAACAGCCTAGCCTCGCCGAAGAATTTGATCAGCAGCCCCGCAGCATTTACCGAGAGGGGGATATTCTGATCTTTCGACATGAGAAACAGCTCTCGGAGCTGCGAAGCGGCGCTTCCCCCATCGGCGGCCCGCGTGGCGTGCTCCAACACAGCTTGGAACGCGAGGGACGTCGCCTTACCTTCGATCGGAGCATCGGCGGCGCGTGAGTTCATCGTCTTGAGCACATTGAAGAGGTGAAGGGCATTTTCGTAACTGGGGAGGTTGCGGGCGACGGCGAGGATGACCGGTGGGGCGAGTGAGGATAGAAGGGCGCTGAGAGTGGGGTGGGCGGACCATGTAGTTGGGTCGGTGGATTTGAGGAGGGTTAGGGCTTCAGTCGCCGGGGAAGCCGGCGATGTCTGTGAGGGTGGCGGCGGAGGGTCGGCGGCGCAGAAGCGGCGGAAGAAGGCGGCGCAGACTGTGGGCGATGGACTGAGAGGTTTTAAGAGGGTTCTCATGCTCGTCTTCCTTCTGTTACGCTCCGCCGAGTGTAATAAAGGAAAATATACAATTTTAAATCAAATATGAATTTATTATTTGTGTAGCAAACTAGCAGTTCACTTTCTTTTCATTACAACATCAATTAGCCTTTGCAAACACAAACAAATACATATACTACATGGGCTTGAGATTTCCTTAAAACAAAAATCTTGTTGAAATAAAGGAACCAAGCGAAATAAAATGTTAAGTTAATCTATAGCTCAAACCCAAAGCTACTCAAGAACATAAGCAAAGTCACTCCTATTTCTTTCCCAACAATCTCTATTTGTCAGCTTTGATCTGTACTATGATTTAGTGCTTTCGAATCTCTGGGCAGCATTAGCTGCTGCAGAGGCAGCATCTCCCAAGCCCATCTTCTCCAACTCTTTCATAAACCCTTCGATGTCAGACGAAGAAATCTTGTAAGGGCTATGAGCTTCGCCAGGAAAAGAGCCATTCGTTACTTCTTCGTGGTATTCCTTAAGAGCCTTGTTGATCACATCCCCGACGCTTGCGTAGTGCTTACAGAACTTTGGAGTCACCTTTAATAACAAACGACGCAAGAAAATCCCAAGTCTTATTATTACAAACGCATTGCGTTAAGGGAAAGAAAAATGTTTGGACCGACCTTGGCGTGGTGAGGATGCTGTAGCATTCCCAACAAATCATGGTATACTAACACCTGAGGGTAAAAAGATGTTTTTTTTTTTACGACGAGAATTGAGATACTGTAATGATGGCTAAGGTATAAAAATAATACGTATAAATACGCACTTGACCACTACAAAAAGGCCCAGCGCCTATCCCTATGGTGGGGATCTGCAAAGCAGATGTTGCTGCAGCAGCTACAGCGGCAGGTACGCATTCTAACACTACAGCAAAACAGCCAGCTTCTTGCAAGGCAAGGGAAGTCTCGACAACCTTAAGAAAAGCCCACAAACAAGTTTGATAAAAAATTCACTTGGTTTTATGTTAGAGAGTTTGCTTTTTCTGTTTACCTTTACTGCACTGTCTACGTTTCTGCCTTGAGGCCTAAACCCTCCAAGAACACTAATGGCCTGAGGTGTGAGCCCAACATGACCCATCACTGCAATCCCAGCCGTGACTATTGACTTAGCTGCAGTGATTCGTGAAGGTGCACCTCCTTCGAGTTTAATGGCGTCCATTGCTCCTTCTTTTAAGATTCTTACAGCCGAATCAACAGCCTACTCATAATGGAAGATAACAGTAAGTGTCAGAATCTAACTTTTCTAGGCACGTCTACAAAGATGGAAATGCTAGTAGAATACACAGCGATGCGATGCTTGAATCGAAGACAGATGAACATAGTAAATGTCCATTTGTTGAATACTGGAAACGCCTTAGATGAATTCACAGAGATGTTATCCTATGAACCAACACCACGAAATTGGGCGGCGCTTTGGAAAAGGAATTCAAAGGAAAAAATTGTAAATCTCCACCTGTTTGGTACTCGATTCGTAGCTCCCAAACGGCAGGTCGCCGACCAACAACGGCCTTTTCGCGCCGCGAGCCACCGCGCGGCAGTGCACCAGCATCTCGTCTAACGTGATCGGAAGCGTCGTGTCGTGGCCGTGAACCACCATGGAAGCCGAATCTCCGACCAAGCACACGTCGATTCCGGCGGTGTCCACGTGCACGGCGGATGGGTAATCGTAGGCGGTCACCATGGAGATCGGCTGTCCCCTCCTAAACTTTTGCCGTAGGCTCGTCAGCGTCACTCGCTGGTCGGGGTTCTGCGGCTTCGGGCCGCCGTACACGGCGTTTTCCGGCACGTTGCTCATCGCGCGACGCGCTAGAGCGTGGGATCCTAGGGTTCTTCGCAGAGAGGAAGAGATGATCGACATTTGTAGAGCGAAGATCGATTGATTGTCGTTGGAGCTGAATCCACACTGCCAAAGACACGCTTCACTCATGTCAAGATGATCATCATAAGCTTGCCTGATTAATGACTAATTAATGATGTTTAATTAAAGGTATTAGTATTAATTTGGGTCGGCCCGTTAACGGCCCATTAAGCAGCTACAATTTGAAAGGACGAAATTGACCTCAGGGATTGAACCCCTAATCTGCCATTTCCACTCTCAAGCTCCTTCACTGAGCTGAGCTCTCAGTTTCTATATTGCCTTCGTTGGGATTGGAGTTGCTAAAACGATGAAGAGAACGACGTCGTATTTGGGACGATCCTTGCGAGGGTTTTCGGCGTCAGCGTCGAAGAATGGGAGCGAAGAGAAGATACTAGCTTCGGTTTTGTTCGAGAGGCTCCCCGTTGTCGTCCCCCAAAATCGATCCTGTCGTCTACGCTTTTCAAGAATTCTCGTAATTGATCTGTTTTTTTTTTCCTTTTTCCGTTATCTGCTTTCTTAGTTTTTAACTTGTGTGTGCTTAGTTGTACGAAGTTTTGAACAATTAAACAGTTTTCATGGTTAATCTACTGGGAATGTAGTGAATGCGAGCTCTTTCAAGGTCTATCATTGTGAAAATCAGTTTGAAGTGCTCTTATCTTGGAAAATTCGAGCTGTATGGCGTGTGGATTTGAAGTTTTTCTTTTCTTTTCCTTTGGTTGGTGACTTTTTTGCGTTCTTAGTTTAGTGTATCTGGTATCGTTTTGTTTGAATTTCTCCTACGTGAAAGTTTACACACTCTTGAGTGATATTTATTGTGGGAGAGTATTTCAGGTTTCGGTGGAGACAGCAATATCGACGGGAATATCCTGAAGCATTCTTGAAGAAGGCTGATAAAAGGTACGCAGTGTGTTTTATTTCTTTTTCCTAGTTCTGATCATAAACAAATTCAGCATTTGAAATCATTGAAGTTGTTCCTTTTTTTCCCGTGGTAGTATTCGTCGTGGAGATTACGACTTTTCCCTTTCTTGAAATTTCAGGGGTAAGGGAGATCATCAAATTGATTACACGCCAGCTCCACGAATCACTGAAGCAGATAAGAACAACGATAAAAGGTGTGGATTAGATCACATCGTATGTTATACAAATTTGATTGCAGTTAGTTCAGTTCTGGCATGCTTCTTTGGACACAGAATATTCATAGATAAGTGTTCATAACATTACCAAACTAGTTGAAAAAGGGAACAAGATAGTTTAGAAACTATGTAATGGTATCTTCAGGAGATTTTATTGCAAGTCAATTTTGAAGTAGTGAACCACTTGTGTCTTCGTAGGTCCTTGCTAAGGGCACTAGACAAGAGACTATATCTTCTTATTTACGGTGATGCATATGGATCCAAAGGCAGCCCAGTTTGGCACTTCCCTGAGAAAGTATACGAATCTGAACAGACACTGCGAAAGGTAACTCTTATGCTCCTTTTATTTTGAGTAATTTAAGTTATGAAATTGTCAACGGACATTGTTTTCACACAATAATGGTTGTTCATCGAATATTGTGTAGTGTGCTGAATCTGCCTTAAAATCTGTAATCGGAGATCTCGCCCATACTTATTTCGTCGGAAATGCACCAATGGGCCATATGAAGATACAACCTTGTGAAGATGATCCCTCTCTTAAGGTAAATCCTTTCATCACAATTATCCTTTGCTTTCCCACGACGAGCTAATAACAAACAGAGCCTTTCTGTGCAATTATTCTCTTTTTCGCCAGCGATTCTTTTTCAAATCGCAAGTCATCGCTGCGAGCAACTTCAACGTGAGAAAGTGCGAAGATTTCGTGTGGGCGACGAAGGACGAACTGTTGGAGTATTTTCCCGAGCAAGCCGATTACCTAAACAAGATGATCATCAGCTGATTACTACTCTCTTGCAACTCTCTCTGAAATTGTCCAAATATAGATATATTCTTCCCAGTTTTTCAGACTGTCCCATGAAAATTTTAAACATTTGCCATTGAGTTTTTCTATAAGCTGGCTAACCATAATAAATTCATTTGACTTGTTGCTTATGAAACTTATTCAAGTCCAAATTTGAAAGCCCGATACACCGACCCGGGAAAAGCCCATGGATATTTCCGGGTCGAACTATCCGATAAAACATAGGTAGGATGGGCTATTATTACCTTCTCTACAGTTTCCTTACACGTTTCACTTCGTAAAAAGCCAACTTGCACCGTTTCGTTTGGGCACGTATGTCAGAATTTAGAAAAACAAAAAAAAGTCAGCAAATTTTTATCTCTGATGATTATATATCTAATAATAATCACCGACTTTCATGCTGTAAGTTCCAAGTTTCCATTTTTATGACAGCAAAACACGTACGAGGCACACGTGTGCCCACAATCAGCCTCCCCTTATTCCTATTTAACAAGCAGCTCGAAAGATGAAAGCGGAATATATCATCATCACCATCATCAGAATCTCAATCAAAAACAACCAACACCCATAATAAATCATACGAACTTCAGTTCAAACTAATAGCGAGAAATGGCTCAGCTGATGAACAAGGCCAAGAACTTCGTTGCAGAGAAGGTCGCCAACGTCGAAAAGCCCAAGGCGTCGGTGGAAGACGTCGACCTAAAGGACGTCGGCCGCCATGGAATCACATACTTAACCAGAATCTGCGTCGAAAACCCTTACAGCGCCTCCATCCCCGTCGGAGAAATCAAGTACACCCTCAAAAGCGCCGGCAGGCAAGACTCTCTCTCCCCCATATCTCTCTCTCTCTCTCTGTCGATCTCTCTGATCATTTTGTTTGTATTATTATTGTAGGGTTATTGTTTCTGGTAATATACCTGACCCAGGCTCGTTGAAGGGAAACGATAAGACTATGCTCGAGCCAGCCATTAAAGTGCCACACAGTGCTTTAGTGAGCTTGATAAAGGACATCGGCGCCGACATGGATATCGACTACGTGCTCGAGCTTGGGCTCGTCGTCGATTTGCCTGTGATAGGAAATTTCACGATTCCCTTGTCTCACAAGGGGGAGATGAAGCTTCCCGGTTTATCGGACATTTTCTAATAAGTGAGGGGATAAAATCAAGAAACGCTTTTTATAATGTGGCTTGAAATCTGCTACTCGTAATAATAATAATAATGGTTTCCTTCGTTGTATTGTATGTAATATATGATCTATATATGATATAGAGTTTGTGTTCTCCGAGTTCCGCATAATAAATAGTAAATAATAATAATATTACGTTAATCGTAGCCAAGCTAGTTTGACGTTTGACTGAAGACAATCTAACATTGCTTGTCTTGTTTTCCCACGTATTGAGGTTTCGCTATTATTTCTTGATAATCGAGGTGTTGAATAACTATTGTTGGCTTTTACCGAAGATTTAACGTGGAGTTGTGTATCTTAGGTTTGTGGGTGGCGGGGCTCAAGAAGGCGTTGACATGTAATATCTATACTACTTCAAATATTGAACGTGAAAGTTTGATATAAATTGTCCAACGTCAATCGAGTCTTATTAGAAAAAAATTTGAAGTACAATATAGATAAAATAGGTAATTATTAACTTACTATTCTTGGTTATAAATCTTTAATTGTATAATAAAATTAATTTTCCTTTTTAAATTATAATATGATATTATAGAACACACACACCTATATAGAATTTCTATAGATATATATTCTTAGAAGATGTCAAGTGAAATTTATTTAATTGAATTCTCCAATTCAAATAGGATGGTTATAATATGATTTTGACTTTCTTTTTTAGCAAAACTGAAAATCTGATACGAATTGAGAACTTTCATACTTGGCTACGGTAAAAATCTCAACTTCCAAGGCATTCCAATTCGTAGCGGCGGGACAAATATCTTCGTTCTTCAATTCACAATTACGATTATTTACGAGGTCAAGTGAAACTATATAATTCTCAAGAGAATATGACGTTGGCGACAGACATTAAGAAATAGTTGAGGGTCATTTGAAAAATTTTCACCCTAAATAATTTTAAAACTGGCTAATTTAATATAATAATTCATAATTTGGTAAACAGAGCTCCCCCATTAAATGAGCAGAGTTGTCTTCCCTCTGTCTCAGTAATAAATGCTTCTGCTTCATATCTCAGCACAAAATTCGTAAAACCCCAAATGGCCATTTACCTCCTCTCCACCACTCTCCAATGGACGCGCCGCCGCCGCCACCGCCGAGCTCCCACGCTCCTCTCGGCCTCGGCTACTCAATCGCCACCGCCCTAGCCTTCCTAGTCCTCTTCTCCGCCCTACTCCTGTCTTCCTACATCTGCTGCCATCGCCGCCGCCGCAGAAACAACGGAAACCTCAACAATCCCCACCACCACCACCGTCGGAACTCGACGGACTCGGATCCGAACAATTCCAATTCGACCACCACCACGTACCTCCCCCGCATCATATTCGTCTCCGAGGAGGACGACGACGGAAATAATCCCCAAAACGCCGTCGTCGGGCTGGACCAGGCGGCGATCGAATCGTACCCTAAGTTCGCGTACAGAAAGGGCGTGCAGGCGAACTGCGACGCCGTTTGCCCGATCTGCCTCTGCGAGTACAGGGAATCGGAGATGCTGAGGATGCTCCCCGATTGCCGCCACAGCTTCCACCTGACGTGCGTCGACGCTTGGCTGAAGCTGAGCGGTTCTTGCCCCGTGTGTCGTAATTCGCCGCTGCCGACGCCGATGTCCACGCCGCTGCAGGAGGTCGTGCCTCTTTCGCAGTACGCCGACGGTCGGAGAAGAGGGTGAATCGTCGCACCGCCGTGGGTGTTTTAGTTTAATTACCTTGGTGTGGTGAGGGAGGGAGTGTAATTTCGAGATTTTTGGGGGGTCAAAACGCGAAATTAGATTTCTTGATTGATTGATGACTATGACTTGCCCGGGGGCGAGAGCGTTGGGGATTAAATACCATATATTTTGAGTTTCTGGGGTCCAAAGCGTAATTACTCTTAAGTTAATTTGTGGTTTGATGTGATGTGAAAAAAGTCTTCTTTTGTCACAATCTGTTCACATTGTTTGTCCATGTGCTTTGTCACAAATTGGAAGTTACAAAGGCAAAAGCATAACTCATCTGCTCAAATTGGCACCCATTTTGAACCATGCTTCACGGTTCAATCTTTTAATGATTTTTTTTTTTTTAAATATATGAAAAATAAAAAAATTAACAGCAAAATCCATCGATTACACACACAGCTTACTTCTTCGGCGGTAAAAATTACGGCTACGGTTCCACGCCAAGCCATTACCTTATCTCCCATCAAAAAGGAAAATATAAATGGATGTACACAAGTCCGTATACAGGGCAACAACATAGGAGGAGCTCAATAATATATAGCAAAGAAAGGTTAAAAAGAATACAAAGAAGAAACTCAAAATGCCTTAGCGATTGCTTGTATTTACAATCTATAATAGAGTTGTTCTTATCTAGTAACAAACCTCGAGCCTCCTTGAAATGCGCTTTCCGACGAGGTAAGAGGAACAGTCGAAAACTCCGAATCGGAATTCTCACGTCTCATGAAATCTCTTCGTGATGGAGGTATTTGGTCTTGGGTATAATAATAAGGATTTGACCTCGGAATATTTCCTCTGTGGTCTGAAGACGAGGGAGGGGTAGGATCAGCGTTGACCTCGTTAGAAGAAGACGATGATTCCCTCTTCTCCCTTTCCGTCTCATTGAGAAGAAAGTCGACCCATAGATCTGCAAACGTCTGTACAACAATTCACGAAAGGGTTTAAAGATTTTACGGATTGGATAAAAAGTAAGGAGATGGGATAAAGTTTTACGAAGGAAGAACATTGAGACGTTTACCTGGTTATCAGATGCCATGGCGGGAGAAGAAGAGTCAGGGGTGGAACCACTGCCCAAAATACCCCCGACTAATCGGCCTGGGAGGCCCAAAACGCCCCTTACTACGCCTTTTCCAGCCCCTTGCTGCTGGGCCAAGCCTATCCTTTGCTTGTCTTCATCGGAAAACCCAAGCATACGCACCATTAGATCGAGAACCTAAAACAAATAAATGTAATGCAAGCAACATTATGTAAGATAAGATAGCAATAAAATCTGATATCTATAATCAAAGTCAGGTATGTAGTGATTGATACCTCCTTGCTGTGGTTTCTCTGGAAATATGTCACCAGTAACTTAATCACAATGCGCCTGCAACAAAGTTCAATATATTGAAACATATGTATGTCTCTAGTACAAGGAATGCATGTCCTACGAGGCAAGAATTGAAAATTTTTAAGATTATACTACACATTAAAAACAATGAGATGAAGAAAAAATGACGTGACTGACTTCCAAGAGAATAGCCAATACAATATAGAGAAATACGGGAGAAGTAGGTTCTAGAACTCTAACCTGTCAACCAGAAAATCAGATTCCACGGACATTCTGTTTAGCCTAGTCATGCTTTGCTCAAGGGCTCGACGGAGTTTTTCATTGTCGTCTTCCAGCTTCTTAACTCTGTTCTTACCTTCAGCCTGTGACCTTTCAGCTTGTGTAAGCATTCCTAAAATTTGCTCCTTTTCTGTCTTCGATATTTCTGCCTGGTGCTTCGCTTCCTGGAGAGAAAATAAAGATCAGAGGATATACCAATACTGATAAATTAAAATACTTGTAAATTGGTGTTGAACTTCTAAATTTACATCAATGGATCAACGTAAATTAAATACCCAGTTATTAGGCGTTACAAACAAACTCTATTACATTGGAAAATTATTTGGCAATATAGAATATAGATAATATTAATATATCAGACTGGCACCTTTACATCTGTTCAATGGGTCAAATTACAAGATTGATCGGCCAAACTGTCTCAATACCTCAATAATTTATATTGAAAGCCATACCTTCAATTGATTGGCAAGTCTAGTAGATTCTTCTTTCACCACTGACAGTTCTTCTGCAAGGCGTTCCTGAAAATGCAAACATGAAATGACTACAACATACTTTGCACTTTACCTTTTTCCATTTCACTATAAGTTTACCTTAGCTTCGATTTCAGCATAATATTGGCCAAGAGCAGTTTGGAGATTGAGAATTTCCATATTCTTGGCATCTATTGTGCTTACGCAGGTACTCAATTTTCGGTTGAGCTCATCAATTGTTTCCTTACAATTCTTAAGCTCATTATGGTTAGAAAGTTTAATTTCTTCCTGACCAGAAATTGCCTGCTTTAGAGCATTCTCCAGCCGCGATATTTTAACTCTCTGGAGCTCATTGGTCTCTTGTAGTTCCTCGATGATCTTACTGTCATTATCCATTTTCTCCGACTCTTCTGATTCCTGGGAAAAACACATGGAATTTACTGTAAGTAAACAGTAGATTACCATGGCCAGAACAGGCAGAAGCATATTATCCAGCAGCAATATAAAGAAAACGAAATGGCCGAAACAGAAAAAGACAATTCACCTTTTCCAACAAATGCTGCTTCAAACGGTTGAGCTCTTGAAATGCTTTATCCCTCTGTTGCCGAGTTTCCTTTATATCATTTTCCAGTTTCTGTAGAGATTGCTGCATTTCTTCCATCCCTGGAAATCCCTGAAAAAAATCTTAACTTTTAAACTCTATCTTGAAAAGAGGGATGAAACAACTGTGGAAACAGAAGCTACAAATTAAAAACCCCTTCGATGAAATTGTAAAGAGATGATGTAGGCCAAATTAAAAAGATAAATGTAGAGATCGATCTTCATCATACATCCGATGATAAGTTGAAAAAGAAAAACAGACAACCTCATTTTTGTTGCTTGAATGGCTTGTAGAATCTGTGCCACCAGGTATGTCTTTACGACCTGGAGAAGCACGAAGCGCTTGTAAGGCAGCCTCGTATTCCTCTTTCTCTTTCTAGAATAGAAATGATCAGTGGCATTGCATAAGAATACAATTGTGACGAGTATTTACAAGTTTAACAAAATAGGTGGAGGAAAGCATATTCCAAAACAGCAGAGACAATTCTGACAAGGGTCTAACCTTAATGCTCTTATTATTATCCTCAAGGATGGCAATTCTTTTATTCAATTTCTCTACAAAGTCACTCGTATATGCACTGTCTCTTCTCTGCAACTTCAACTCCAGTTCACCTATCTCAGATATTTTCTTACTAAGCTCATCCTGGGTTTTCTGTATCTCTTTCATCATCTAAAAACAGAGACAACCAATCTAGTTAAGATTGTACACCATATCTAATAAAAGTGAGGCAGACTCCGAGAAAAATGCCATGTTAGTATTGAACATAAAAGCAAGAAAATCACTCACTTCATTCTTGTCTTCTTTTAACAAGTTCAACTCCTTCTGAAAGGATTCATTCAACCTCTGCTCCTCTAGACATTAAAGAAGTTAATCAACCCAGATATTATAAAAGGGCATAAATCCAGCAAATCGTGCCAAGGATAGATATATACCTATCAATCTTCCCTCCAAATCTACCAATTTGCCACGTTCGATATCAAGTTCTACCTTCAATTGTTTAATTTGTGCATCATGAGTTGCCTGCATCAAAGAATTGGGGTCTATGTTGTTACATATTCGTCTCCAGTGACTCCTGACATTTTAAAAATTTGTAAGCAGGTTCTTCTCCTATAAAAAGATATTTTTATTTTCTAAATGCAACAGAAAATAAAAAACATCCAACTGTGAACGACACAGCCCATACGAAGCATAATTGAAACTCCAAATCTAAGCCACAAATTTTTAAAAAGGTTGAACAAGGTCGCAATGGGAAAATAATTCTAGATATTTCTGTTGAGTAACAAGAACCTAGCGAAAACAAAGATCATCGATTGGGATTTATGACACCTTTGAATTTTCTGAAGTGGTACCGCTGCTTAGTATATTTTGTTTATGATTGTAACCATTCATTTGTGGGCTTCCTGCACTGCGTATTCTTGGGGAAGTTCTGTTTTGGCGATTGGGTGAGATATCACCACTACCCTGAAAAAATATAGATGATATCAGTCAAGATCACATGCGTAGGTAAACCACAGTTAAATCAACTCGAGAAAATGATATTTACAATGATAAATTTCTATCTATATTTCTAGTGTGTTTTCTTATCTGGTCATTTGTCCCGCTAGGGATTAATAACATCAAACTGGAGATTAGTGATACTTTCTAAGACAAATACCTAAAAAATTCTTAAAATCTACAAATAGCGCACAATTTTTATCAACTTTCAATTAGGTTAACATCTGCGCTTAATGCTACACCACATCAATACCAAAAAGATATATCCGCATATGCAAATCCTCTCAAACTACGGGTACGTACAACAATTTTAGACGCATTAAGAGTGGCATTTGTTGAATGGAGATTTTGCTTCAACGACTCATTTTCTTCAGCCAGCTTCAACATCTGAACCTGTCATGAAGATGGCGGTGAAAAGGCACACCATAAATACAAAGTTTTTTCCATCAGTCATCAGAAATAAAACATGCAAGTTGCATTTGAAGGAAAACAGCTATACTGTAACCGTATCAATCAAACAAGACATGTAAAAGTCTACAGGTAGGCACATTTGGCTATATTGTTTATCCTTCACGGATGGGTTCTTAAAAAGGGATGCAAGATTAGAGGTGACAAAATTATTTATCATATTGAAATAGCAGTCAGAAATTTAGTACCTCCTTTTCTTTCAGCAAAGCTGCATAATTAACCGACAGCGCTTTGATTTCTGTCTCTGATTCCTGTAGTCTCTTGATTTCTGATTTGTATTGCTGGATCTACGGGAAAAAGATGCATTGCATTACAAAGTTAAAGCAACATCAACTGAAAAAACATGGCAATAAACATTCAAAGAATTCATGCTGAAATTACATGGCAGGTTAACCCAAATAATATATTAAGTTCAAATGAACTAAGCTCAAGACATGTACGACCCGTATAAGAACGCCGCAAACACCAACCAAGAAAACTAGTAACGAAAAGGTGTGACGCGTCTTTACTCACGTCCCAAACTAAACGAGGTCAAATTCCACTGACAACTGAAACTTACCAACATTATTGATTAAAGATTATCAATGCCGTTTCTAACTAGCACGAGTTTCAGCAGATCAAGATAAGGTCGTCTCCTCTCTCAGTCAAGCCCAAGCAAAAGATAACCAAGAGCGATAAGAATATCAAAAGCCACCAAAACACTAAATACCTCGGGAGAAAATGGAGAATCTAGGCCATTCGGCGAACTAGAACGATCAAAAATGCGGGAATTTCTCCTCTCCGACACTGAATCACCATTCCCGATTCGATCGCGACGATTAGGGCTATAAATTAGGAGCTCCTCATCGGAATTGGAATCGTCGTACACATCATGCGCGATCTTACTCAAATTTTCCTTCAAATTAGCCACCGAAGTCCACATCGGTCTCCCAGACCCGCTCCAAAATGGATTTCCGTTCCTCAGATAAACTCGAAATACAGCAAAATTGAGGCAAACTTAGATTAAAGTTCGATTAGGATCGAAACGAGATTTGATTTTTGGGGGGGTTTAATGACGTTATGGTAGATCTGAAGGGAGGAGAAGAGAAAGACGAGACAAAACTAAAGAGGTAAAAATAGAATAGAAAATGCTTACCTGGAAAATACGTCGGACGATGTAATATTAATCAAATCAAGGAATTTGTGTCCTTTCGGTCAAATATATAAGATGGGTTTGGTTGTAGTACTTTCAGCTAAATGGGCTAATAAATTAAGATAGGCCCAATTATAAAAAGTCAACCATTTGAAAATAGTTCTTATTTTTATTTGTATATCTACGTTTAACCTCACACTTCGATTTAATTCAGTATAAATCAGTTCTCAACCTTACTTACATTATAGTAGGACGACCCCAACCACAACTTCTAGTAAAATTATTTCCTTGTATAGTAAAATATTCAATTGGAATCGAAATCTTAAGATGTCATGATCTCCGATTTTAGAAGCTATGGGATGCATCTACTAGTCTAATCTCTATATGTAGGAAAATAAAACCAACTGAAGTACATCTACGACTTCTATAATTTTATGAAGTCATTGCCCTTTTCATTGGAACGATAATATATATACGTATATATATATATATATATATATATATATATAAATACATAAACTAATTAGGTTTGTTCTTAACAAGATAGGATGCCCATACATCATCTGCTGGTGGTGGAGGTTGCACCCAATGGCCTGGTATACGACTGTTTTTAAATTAATATTCAAATTAGTTTTAAAAAATATCTATAATACATTATTAAAAATATTAAGGGTGTGTTTGGTTTAAGGATTTTAGCGAGGAAAGGAAAAGAAGTGAAAAAGGAAAACTATTTTTTTTTGTTTGGTTGATTAGAGAAATATGTGAGAAAAGAAAACTAAACTTAAGTTAATCTTAAGGGTGCGATTGGTATGCGGAAGTCGTCGTGGAAAAATAAAATGTGTTACGGGTCGGTACGTCACGCGAAGCATAACGTACGGTGAATAATGCTGTGATGCGTACTATTTCCTTTTCATTTTCTTTTCCGCGTTGGATTCCGCATACCAAACGGGCCCTAAAGCAAACAATCATGGAAAACCATTTTTCCTCAACAAATGGCGAGGAGAATGAAGGAAAAAGCAAGTGCAAATCGTTTTCTCTCGAGTTTCTTTCCTCGCTGTTTTCTTATATCCAAACACAGCCTAAAGAAAAAGAGAGAAAATGATACTAGCATACCTTCCTCCCGGCCTTAAATAAGCATCCCATGTCCTTCTCACCTGAACAAGAAAACGATCGTTAAGAATCTTTCGACTAAGTCATGAACTTCCACGAAGTCATAGAAGAAGTTACCTCAATAAGGGTTCCCATATCGGCATTGCTTCCATAATAGTAATGATAGAATTCCATAGGTAGATTAGCAGCAGAAACGATTGCAGCTGAGGCAACCGTTTGAGTTTCTTTTTCAAGAACAGTGCTTTGATGAACTGCTTTGTCGCCATCATTCTCCTTTCTTTCTTCGATTTCTCGAATTTGTTCGTCAGCGTTAGCAATCTCATCTCTAGAGGGTTCTTCTGTATCAGCTGCAGCAGACATGGATAAACGCTCTTCTTCTTCAACTGCAGCTCTGACTCTTTCCAAGAACTTGTCGTCTTCTTCGGGGAGAAAATGGCCTGCATTTGCATGCATGACGATATGAATCTAAAGATCGAGTTAGAAATAATATCCTACATTTTTATGTGTTTGTCGGGGGAAACACCTTGTTTTTTCATTCTCTCTACTCTGATGGACCTTAGCTCCTTCAGCTTTTCAACGATCAACACCAGCTCGAACTGAAATGGAGCATGAATACGACAATGAGATTTTGTGAATATCGGATAATCAGTAAAATTCAAGGCCAGGGCTGTATTCAACAAAAATTATGCACTTATGCTACGTTTGGATCGGGGGATTTCGATTTGAAATCCGAATTTCATTCAAATCACCCGTTTGGCAACCGCTCGGATTTGGATTTCGATTTCATCCAAATCCGAGGAGAATCCGAGCGCTTGTCTTTTGATGGATTTGAAATTCGATCGGAAACGGTCCGTTTTCGAAATACCAAAATCTTGCCGTGATTATTTTCTTAAATAATAATAATTATTATTAGTATTATTATTATTGACAAACGATGAGTCGAGCCGACCAGCGAGCTCGACGAACGACGAGTCGAGTCGGCCGACGAGCTCGACGACGTGAGTCAAGTCAACTCGCGAGCTCGACGACCGATGAGTCGAGCCGGCTTGCGAAATCGACGATCGATGAGTCAAGTCGGCTCGCGAACTCGGTGAGCCAGCTCGAGCTCGATGACCGATGGCTCAAGCCGGCTCGAGAGCTCGATCACATTTTGAAATTCGGATTTCCGAAATCCTAACGTTTGCCAAACGGTGGATTTGTATTTAAAATTTGGATTTCAGAATTCATGATTTCAAATCACGGATTTCAATTCAAATACACCAATCCAAACGCAACCTTACACAATTAAAGAAGGAAAGTTTGATTAAATTCGCTAGCTGATATTAACAGAAGTCATGCTCGATGTGAGTAACTGTTACCTCTCCTTCGAGTTTTCTCTTCTCTTCTTTTGCTTTAAGCTTTGCTATTTCCTTCATCTTTTCCACCTGCAAACGATTACGTGCCTTAAATATCAGCAGAGCACTCAGTCATAAGGCTTGATACATCTTGGTTTCTAACATTCAGTCAGTTTTTTCATCAACTTCAAGAGAGCACACGCTCCATTGTGGAACGAAATACGTCACCTTTCTTTGAGCAACATCTTTGGCGATCTCTCTAGCCCTCCATTCATCAGCTTCTTTATCCTTCTGATCATATTGTTCACGCTCCTTTAAAGGGAAAGAAAACAATTAGCTCAACAAATCTTTGCAGTGGATATAGAACCTGAAGGTTACATCCTAGAACAGAATTCATCTAAGTTTTTTCTACCTTTACTAAATTCTCGGCGATACGCTTTCTCTTCCTTTTGCGCCACAATTTGTTTCTTCTATGCTTTTGCATCTTGTCAGATAATCTTTTAACAGCAGATTTCTCCTCCCATGGAGTATTCTCATCTGTGACAACCCTAAATGGTTCCAGCTGAAATCTTAATTTATCAATGATGGCATTTGCTGCGTTCAACGCCGCCGATTCTTGAAATCCAATAGAAATCTCATTGTCCCTCATAAACCTAGAGACTGCATCCAAAGTCCCAGCACCAGGCTCTCTGCTTTCGCCTTCATTAGCACCTTCCTTTTCTTTCATCAGAATCAGCATTTGCAATTCCTTTTGCCTGTTTTCGTTCATCAGAGAAACTTTCAGATCAGGCTTTAACGAAAGCTAACCAAAGCATTTCTAGTGAGAATTTCTCTGATTGTGTAGGATTGTCACCATGGCGTCGCCAAAATAAGCCTCCAGTAACAAAAGTAATTAAATTAGGAACTGAATTCGGAGCTCCTTACATTGCTTTGGCAGTGTTTACAGTGTCCTCGAATTCTGCGAGACGATTACGCACGTTAGCGGCGTTCCAGAACGCGGCGGACGGTGGCGGAAGAGGCGGCAAAGGCGGGGGTAGCTGATGTCGCGGCGGCGGCGGTGGTAGGGGAGCCGCCCAGGACGGCGGCGCCGAATAAAACGGAGCCGAGCCCGCTGGATCCATAGGGTTCATTTCATTTGAGTCCTGCGATTTCCTTCGTAATTTACATTCGACGCTTAAAATTTCGTCATATAAGTTAACAGTAACTCGGACCACTTCTTTTTATCCCGGTTACTAAGGTCTAAGAGTCAATATATAATAATATATCACTTCATATTTTTTATCTAAATGTATATATACATACGTTGACTTTAATCTTGTAGTCATAATATAAGTATATATACACATTTGTCCCATGTGCAATATGCCTGGTTTCTCAATTAACAATAAGGACTAATGCGTTCTTTGGATTTATCTAAATTTATTCTCTACATTGGCAATAATACACGGCAACATAGCCTGACTTTTTATTTTAAATATTTATGCAATTATTAAAACGGACATCTACACATAAATACCTAATTGACTAAAAAAATTTTTACACATAGGTACCCATGTCAGAAAATTTTACAGATAAGTACCCGATTTAATTTTTACCAGTTTCTTCAGTCATGCCGTACCTTCCTGTGTCTGTATGGCGTACCATAATATGTTGATATAGGGTACCTAAATGTGTTCGAACGGCGTACCTATGTTTTAAATAGGGCGTACCTAAATGTGCTAATACGGCGTACCATTTTCTATATATACAGAGTACCCAAATGTGTTGATATAGGTACCAGAATGTGTTGTATGGCGTACCTGCGGCGGATCGGGTACCTATCTGCAAAAAATTTATTCTGTTAGGTATCTACGTATAAAAAATACTGACAGGGTATTAAATTACAATTTTTTTTTTAACGGAGAGAATATTTATATGTAAGTTATTAAAAAAGGAAAGAGATGGAAAAGAAAAGGGAAGAAATAAAGAAAGAAAAAGCTTGAACAGTCTACCCTAATTATCAGCCTATAAATACTTTATCGTCGCTTTTGCCTCGCATTTCTTTCATTCGCCACCTAATTCTTGCCAGCTCTTCCTCACATCACCTCTCTGTAATTACAGCAATGGCGATAGGATCAGCTGCGAAGGAGAGGCCGAAGAAACGAGGTGGAGTTTTGAATATGCTGGGGCCGGGCTTCCGATTTCATCCCACCGACGAGGAGTTGGTGCGGTACTATCTCCGGCGGAAAGTCTGCGGCAAGGGTTTCCGCATCGACGCGATTTCAGACGTTGACATTTACAAGAAAGAGCCTTGGGATCTTCCTAGTACGTCTTAATTCTTTTGGTTTATTGGTCAGTGTTGGCGATTTGGTACGACTGCGGCGTGTCGATTTTCAGAAGTTAGGGATTTTGTGTCTTCGATCCCAGTGAATTTGGGGGAAATGATCGTCCTCGTCTTGTGATATGCAGGCCTTTCGAAGCTAAACAGTAGGGATTTGGAGTGGTATTTCTTCAGCATGCTAGATAAGAAGTACGACAACGGAGGAAAAACCAACCGTGCTACTGAGAAGGGATATTGGAAGACGACTGGAAAAGACAGGGCTGTGTACCATAGATCGCACATTGTCGGGATGAAGAAAACTCTTGTTTACCATAACGGCCGGGCTCCCAAGGGTCAGCGGACTAATTGGGTTATGCATGAGTATAGGCTCGAGGACTTGGAATTGGATAAAGCTGGCATTGCCCAGGTGCATTTTCGTGTCCCTTGTCATATAAATTAGGTGGATTTTGCTGCTGAGGGGTGATTTTTCTGGAATTATTATGTCAAGATGACAAAGTAATGAATTTTCTGACGAGCCATGTTTAACTGCTTGCTGTTGTTGTGATGGTAAAAGAGTCTTCTAGTATTATTAATGTCAACAGGTCGTTGCTGCGATAGTTGATCTTGCAAATTCGAGTTGATAATAGTAATATATGTATGTCATATTATATTATCGCTTATTTATGTTTCTTGAACAAAAGGATTCATTCGTGATCTGCCGAGTCTTCCAAAAGAGTGGTACGGGTCCAAAAAATGGCGAGCAGTATGGGGCACCATTTGTCGAAGAGGAATGGGAGGACGATGACTTTGAGATCAGACCTCAGGTGGAGGCTGCAGGGGAAGTTGATTACGGTGAGGGTGCTTACTTGGATGGTGATGATCTTAAGCAGGTTTGTAGTCTTACAGTGATGACATCAGTGCACAGTAGTATATGGTTTTTGGGGTATATATCGTTATCACTGTTAGAAAACCTCTGCCACTCTATTGCGGAACACTGTATAATGCTTATCTTCTTACAGATTCTTGGACCAGAAGTTCAAGCTGGTGCCACAAGCCAGTTGAACCTTCAGTCATCAGATGGAAGCGGTGGCGACGAAGAGAAAGCTGTAGATTCATTCTGTTACACCCATCAGCAATTAGCACGTGAAGGCGAGCAATACGGTGAAAACAACCAACTTGATGGTCGGAGCTTACACTATACAATTGCTCCGTATGATAGTGATGTGAAACAAGTCAAGCATGAATACATCGGTGAGCCGAGCAGATCTGCGCATGATGATGATATCCTTTACTTGCTCGACGAACCCGTCATGGATTCATATGCTGACCTCCAATTCAATAGTGAACAATATTTTGATTCCCAGGAGTTCACCGATACTATTGAAACTACTGGTGACCCCTCTGCCTTTGACATGGTGGATGACTATCTTTCATTTGTCAATCCCAGCGACAACCTTCAGGAAGACCTTGCTTTTGATTCTTCCTTGGCACTCGGAGAAGAAACCCTTGATCCTGATCAGGCATTACTTTCTCGAAAAGTAAATCTCAACCCACAGTAAAAATTTGATCTTCTGTGTTTTTGTTTGCGGTATTAATCTGACTTGTTCTTTTGTTTTAGGATCCTCATGGAGGAACCAGCCAGGGTACGACTTCAAGTAGGAGATGTCTTACTGATGATGCTCCATCACCATCTAACAAAAATTTAGATTCTTCAACAGGTAAAAGTATATATCAAGCGACTTGCTATATAATCATTTTTCATTGAGATTTACGACACAGTAACGCGGGGACTTGCCCGCGCCGGCCCATGTGCTGCAGATTTCGAATCTCCTCAGTTCTTTGACAAACAAACGAGCCAAATGATGGGAAGCATCCCTTCTCCTGACAAATTCGCCTCGAAAGATACCATGAAACGTCTCAGTTCGCTGTCTATGCCTTCGAGCTCGGTGCACGTCACGGCGGGCATGATAAGGATAAGAAGCTTCAACGTAGATGGAAATGGTAAGCTCGAATCAATGGAAAGGCCTTGGAATGTGAAGATTGTTATCTCGTTTGGATACTCACTACTAAGAGACGACGACGACTGCACGATTGCGATTCAAGGGAAGGCCATCTCTTCTTCTTCGACGATCCCTAGTGGTGGTTGTTTCTGCTTTCTTTTCTGGGTTCTACTCCTATCGATTAGCTTGAAAGCGAAAGCCTTTGTGGTTGCTCAATGAAGGTGCTGAATGCTGATGATACTCGTAGGATTTTCATGACACCTTTGATTAACAACCATCGATCTCCAAGTTTCTAACAATATGTCTTTGCAAGTTAATTTTTATTATTTTAGGATTCATTGGTATATAAACATATAGTAAACTTGACCAACTCGAGCTTCATCACGATTAAAGCTGGTTTTTGGAATTTTATCTGTACTCTTTTATTAAACCTCAAAGCTGGGATGAAACCATCTTTGGTATGTCAATTTTAATTAACTTTGTAAATAATATTAAATATGAGAAAACGACCCATTTATATTCTCCAATTTGTTCTATTCTTACTTAGTTATTAATTTATATTTAATATCAATATATATTTTATATCACACGCATTTGAAGTAAAATATCTTATAACTGGGTTTTGTTTAGGGGTGTTCATCGGTCGGTTCGGTTCGGTTTTTTCAAAGTTCGGTTCGGTTTTTTGGTTTTCGGTTTTACGTATGCTTAATCCGATATCCAAACCGTTTTAATTTGGTTCGGTTCGGTTTTTTATAATTCGGTTCGGTTTTTCGGTTAGGAATTTAATATCAACAAAAAAATTATAAGCTGAAAATACATAAAACAATTTATTGTTATTAAAACACAAAGAAGATTTATGGAACGTGACATGTAGCAAAATAATTCAAATGTCCGAAAAAAAGGACATGAAAATGGAACAAAATCTAACCCAAATATAAAAACATTCATCTGAAGATACTATAAATTATTTGAGAGAAAAATAGTATTTGATTGGTGAGGAAAACATTCACCTAAAAATGGAAAAAAAGATATACCAATGAAATTATATTTACTGTGTTGTTTACGTTATGGGAGAAAAACAAATGATTTTGATAATTTCTATTTTTAATGTAGTATGACAATTTCAGTTCGATTTTTCGGTTTTTTCGGTTTTACGTATGCTTAATCCGATATCCAAACCATTTTAATTTGGTTCGGTTCGGTTTTTTACAATTCGGTTCGATTTTTTTCGGTTCCGATCTTTTCGGTTCGGTTCTTTACGGTTCGGTCGATTTTTTCGTTTTTTCGGTTAATTTGAACACCCCTAGTTTTGTTATCTGTCGTTTTCGTCTCTTGTGGACCCTTTTCTCCCAATGTGGAGTGTTGTTCCCTTGTGGTATTGTGTGGTGCTCCTATGAGAGCCTTTATTCTCTCAGTTGACGATGTACCCGTGAGACCCTTTAGGTTATTTAGTCCTTGTATCTTTGTTGATTTATAAGCTTCGAAAGAGATTACAACCATTTGGGTTAGTATATAATATTTCGAAGCCCCAAGAAATGACCCATTTGTTATAACTATGACGAGCTTTGGGCCCATTAAGCTACACAGAACTTTCGAGCCGACTTGCGACGTCGTACTCCTTAGGATTAGGGTTTCTCAAAAGTAGCAAATTCGCGGCAATAAAGCAAAGCCTATTCAGCCCTCAAGAAATCTCGTGCCCAAATCGGCGAAAATGGGAGGAAAATGCCCGCACAGGAGCCAAAAGAAACGCAGATACTCGCACAAAACAGCTCGCAGAACCAAGTTCCTTGTTAAAGATATCCTTTTAGTTTTGGGCGTATATGCCTGTGTTGTTTTTTTTTTTTTTTTTTTTGTCTAGCTAAAGCTGAATTATGATACATGAGTTTTACCTTGACTGTTATTGGTTATACGCGATGATGCGGTTTATGATGAGCTTCAGAAAGTTGTGGGAAGTGAAAAATCATTGCCTGTAGATGAAGATTTACCTGGGATGGGCCAATATTATTGTCTGCATTGCGAGTAATTATTTTCTCCCTGTTTCCTCTGGAATTCTTTGTTTTTGCTGTTTTGGCTTTTGGTGGGAATCTGTGATGTTCTTCACTTATGATTTCTTCTTCTCCCATCTGTGTTAGTCGGTATTTTGCTAATGTGACGGTGAGGGACGAGCATTTCAAGACTAAGCGGCATAAGAAGAGGTGTGTTTCCATAATTAAGCTATCTTTTCTCCTCAAATCGATGTTTTGTTAATTCGTTTGGCTTTCTGATAACACGTTGCTCGTGTATTTGATTTGATTGATCGCTAGATTTTATGTCGTGTTGCCTGAAAATGCGATAGAGTTTATTCGAACACATCAAAGAACAGTTACTTGCATGCATTAGATATTTGAAGTGGAGAAATATCTCATTATCTTTTTAGTATGATAAATATTAGGACATCAAAATTATTCGACTGGTAAATTTCTTATTCAGAAACATTGATTCAAAGAACATATAAACTTATCCGTTTTCTCTTCCTTATGTTTCTGGGATTTTTTTTATGCCTCCTTTTCCTCTCTCTGTCTCATTTTAGTAAAATTACTTATTTCTCAAATCAACATGCTGCTTTAAACTGCTAGAGAGGAAAAATATGGGCTTGGCCGTTGACAACCTAAAGAAACTCATTCAGACTCCATACTTTTATTTCTCTTGCTTCAATCTTTTAAAATGTTTCAGTACGCAAATTTTCTGAACTGATGTTAGGAAATATCCATAGGCATATATTGTGAGGTGTGTATCATTTACTTACGAACTATATTGTTAAATGTTATTTTCGAAATTCAATATATGTTACATATCCATTACCATAACCTGTTGTTGGGCCAAGGTCTGAGCTTGACAAGGTTGTAATGTTAAACATGGCTGCTGATAAACTTGCTTGGAACTCTGTCTTTGTATACATAATTTGCTCAAGCAGAGTGTCCATTTCATTTGGTTTATCCTTACCAAAGGTGACTTCCTAGTTCTTTACTAGGTAACATAGTTTTCTTGTCTTATAAGCCTTTGTTACTATACTCTTGGAGCTCTCTTGGATTAACAAAATGAAGTCTTCACTAACGGGATTGACCAATCAATGAGAATTTTTCGGATGTGAGCTAATATAATTTCGATTTTTGTTCGCAGGTTGAAGCTAATGAATGGGCCCGCCCCACACGCTCAAATAGATGCCGATCTAGCCGCTGGGATGGGCATGCCCGACAACGGCCCGAAGTTAATGTCCATGTAAAATGCTATGTTTTTGAAACTATATTCGGTTTGATTATTTATATTTTCTGCTTTCCTTCAGAAACGTCTAAAGAGAAATCTTATCGTTGTCAACCCAATCATCTCCTTTAGGAAATTTGTTTATTGATGATGAAGTTTGATTCGATCTTCCAACCTCTTATCATTAGAAAGGTTAATGTCTGGGAAAAAAAAGAAAGAAAGAAAGCCTACACCTCTCATTCATTCCCCATCAAACATGGTAGAAAAGTAAGAAAGGCCTAATGGGTAGTTAGTGTCTTTACTCTTTAGTACCGTTTGGAAACCACTAACGTTGCAATAAGGAACCCCATTATTGCACTTTTTTGTATTTCTTCTGTCACGTCCCTAACACACGCTCGAAAAATAGCAATCAAAATCGAACAAGAAAGAGATTGGATGAAGTTTATGTATCATGAATTGGACCACTAAAGCATGATGAAGCCGCTCATTATCTTATCCATGCCTAACCCTATTAAACGCAATCACCACGCACTTGTCTCTCTCATTTGCCCAATCTACACATTGAGATTTGATATCTTTCTTGTCTAGTCTTTACACAGAAATCTTGGTTTATTTTAGTCGATTATATACACATACACATACTTGTCTCGTACTTGTAGTTCTGGTATAACAGAAATTGTGATTTAATAGATTTTTTTATTTTTAATAGTAATTAAAGTAAAAAAATTGATTGATTAATTTTGACAGACCAATTTACAGTTTTTATGCACCTAAACTCTTTATAAGACTTAAGAGTATAGATTACTCACGGTCGGAGTCGTCGAACCCACAAAACAAAAGTTAAATAAACATGTAAAATTAATCTTACCTGGGCTCAATTCACAACAAAAGTTACACCATCCTTGTACAATTACGTAACCTTCCAAAACTCCATAAACCCCAGCCCGGCCCGCCTCACAAACCCGTTCCCGAGCCCGAAGCCTGCCCATTACCGCCCCCAACCCTCTGCAGCTCCAACATCCTCGCGTAAATCCCGTCGGGAAAACCCTTCAAAATCCCCGAGTGCGACCCCTGCTCGACCACCCTCCCCTCGTCGAGCACCGCAATCGCGTGCGCATTCCTAACCGTCGACAGCCTATGCGCAACCACCACCGTCGTCTTCCCCTTGCAAACCCTCTCGAGCGCCTCCCTCACGGCCCCCTCCGTCTCCCCGTCGAGCGCGCTCGTCGCCTCGTCCAACAACACGATGTCCGCCCTCCTCAAAATCGCCCGAGCGATGGCTATCCTCTGCTTCTGACCCCCCGAGAGCCGAACCCCATTCTCCCCCACGAACGTCCCGTAGCCCTCGGGCAAAGCCGAGATGAACTTATCCGCATTCGCCGCGCTAGCCGCCTCCGCCACCTCGGCCTCCGTCGCCGACCCCTCGAGTCCGTATGCGATGTTCTCGAAAATCGTCGCCGAAAAAAGGCACGGCTCCTGCTGGACCGCCGCCATGCGCCGCCTCAACGACCTCAAGTTGTACTTCCCGACGTCTTTCCCGTCGACCATCACCCTCCCCGAGATCGGCTCGTAGAACCGCAGCACGAGGGCGATCACCGAGCTCTTTCCCGACCCGCTCGGGCCCACGAGCGCTAGGGTTTTCCCGGCACGGGCCCGAAGGCTCAGGTCGGATAGGACCATCACGTCGGGACGGGTCGGGTACGAAAAGTCGACGTGCCTGAGCTCGACGTCGCCCCGGAGGCGGTTAGGGACGGGCGAGCCGTCGGGGTCGTCGGGTTCGATCTCGGTGGTTCGGTCGAGGAGGTCGAAGACGGACCGCATGGCTCGGCCGCCCTTGATGAAGTCGGGGGCTAGGGTTAGGGTTTCGGCGGCTCCGTTGGCGGAGACCATGAGGACCATGAAGACGCGGATGGTCTTCGAGAAGTCGGAGATTCCGTGCTTGACGAGCCACGAGGCGTACCAAAGGCCGAGGGCGTAGGAGGCGTAGAGGAAGAACTGGGCGACGCCGTAGCCGATGCCCGCGATTTGGCCCTTCCAGAAGCAGCGGCGTAGGGGCGGGATTAGGCTCGAGGAGAAGAGGTCGACGATTTTCGACTCCGAGTTGAACGCGGCTACTGTTCGGACGTTGGACACGGCCTCGCCGGCGAGGTGGGTTGCCTTGGCGTGGGAGGCTTCTAGGTCGCCCGAGAATCCATTCATGAACATTTTCTGGCAAAAAAAAAAACACAAAAGGAATTCGACTTGGAATGTTAGTGAATCTGTGATTGACGGATAAATACCGCAAAGTCGACCGGAAGAGTCGTGCTGGGTGAATTCTGAACGAATTTCACCCGTCCTCAAAATGTGTTGCTCAAGCTCATAGCCGATTGAGTGGGGATGGAAAAAAAAAATCAAAAAAGAATTCAATTAAACTATTTAAGAATATAATCGACATATAAGTATAGCATATAGACCAGAGAAGCCGTGTTGGGTGGATTTTTAGGGATTTTTCCTAGTCAAACCTAAGCCCAAGCACATCTAAACTTGTGAAGTTCTCTAAAACCATAGCATAGAAGATGTTCAGCTCACAAGCTTATACGGAACTCAGAATTCTGTTTGACACCCAACAGAATTCTGGCTATATTCTACCCATCCTCGGAATGTGTGGCTCAAGCACAAGCCGATTGAGTATGAATAAATCCCATATCAGAAGGAAAAAAGCCAGAGAGAGAAATCACCTGCAAAACGGTTGCCCCGACGACGACGGGGAACACGGCGATGAGCACGAGCGCGAGCCTCCACTGTAGGACGAACCCCGCCGTGCACGCTACGAGCATGAGCGCCGAGTTCTGCATGATGACCGAAATCCTATCCCCGATCGCCGACCTCACGTTGTTCGCGTCGAGGGCCAGTCTAGCCGCCACCCTCGAGCTCTCGTTCCCTTCCCGGTCGAACCACGCCGGCTCGTTCCTCAGCACGGCGGCCAGCATCTCCTCCCTCACCCGCCTCGTGAGGTTCTCGCCCACCACGTCCCAGAAAAAGTGCTGGAGAGTGTTGAACACGAGGGCCGCCGAGGACACGCCGATCAGCAGGTAACAGTACTTTGCGATTTCCCGAGACATGTATTCCCCGTCGGGACTGTAGTAGACGCTCAGCACCGCGCTTAGGACGTAGGCGAAGAATGCGCTCAGCGAGCCGCACACGACGGAGCCGATGGAGCCCGTCAGGGCATAGGCCCACTCGGGGGAGTTCATCTTTGCGAGGCGTAGGAAGGAGTTTGCTTGCTCCTTGAACGGAAGCTTCTCGACTCGGTGGTGGCTCGGGTAGGACCCGCCGTCGGCGACAGAGAAGCTGAAGTCCGAGGTCGAGAAGTCGGACAATCTTCTGGAGTAGGGCGACCGTCCGTAGGAAGAGTTTCTTGTGATGATCGGAGAGCTCACCGAGTTCCTCGCGCTCGAAGGCCTGTCGTGCGAGAAATAAGTCAGTATGTAATATAAAGGGTTAATAACCTTTAATTTAAAGGGAGGGCATTTAGGGACAACAAATTTATGGTGTGACATTATACGGACAGTAACTTTACAAATTTAATAATTTAGGGGGCATATATGTCGGAATCCTAGATTTTGTCCCAACTTGCTTTTGAAAGTTATTGTCCGAATAACGTCATCTTCAAAATGCACTGGAAAACTATATTATACGTTGGGGCAACTAGGGATTTGGTGTATAATGTTCGTAAATTGCTTAATATTAAAAAATTTGTCCGTAAATGTGACACCCTAAATTCGATGCCCCTATAATGTCGCTCCCTAAATTACAGGACGAAAACAAATAATTAAGCCTAATATAAATATGAAAGTCTATCTCCTCCTATCACCAATTTGTTTTAAATTGAAACACTTAATTTGAACACAGAGAGAGACAGAGAGTGGTGACCTGGCGCTGCTCTTCCTAGCGTTGGAGAGTGCAGCTTCGTGGGCGGCTTCGTGGATCTTGATGAGCCTGGCGTACGAGCCATCGTCTCCCTTCGAAATGAGCTCGTCGTGGGCCCCCATCTCCGAGACCGAGCCGTTTTGGAGGACCGCTACAAGGTCGGCCTTGCGTATGGTGGACAAACGGTGGGCTATGACCAAAGTGGTTCGACCGATCATGAACCGATCGAGGGCCTCCTGGACGAGCTTCTCCGACTCAGAGTCCAAAGCGCTCGTGGCCTCGTCCAATAGTAGGATCGCCGGGTTCTTCAGCATCGCCCTTGCGATGGCTATCCTCTGCTTCTGCCCGCCCGACAACTGCAATCCTCTCTCTCCGACCTAAAATTTCCAATTTTTTTTCGATTTTAGCCGACAATGTGACAAAAGAATTCGTTTAGCTAAAATAGGGTTTTTGTGATTAGTCTCTTAATCTTTTCATTTTTTTTCTACATTAGTATCTCTACAACATTAGTATGTCTCTGTCTAGTATAGTTTTCTGCCTACACTATTACAAGGGGATCAAGTGAAATCGAACTATTCCTTAACCTAAATACTAGTGGGACACTTATTACAGTCTCTCATAGCACATGTTTGGGGACAAGAACTGATGCCTAACCATCCAAAAAAAAAATCC
The DNA here is from genome assembly GCA_027422505.1 of Craterostigma plantagineum. Classification (NCBI taxonomy): domain Eukaryota; kingdom Viridiplantae; phylum Streptophyta; class Magnoliopsida; order Lamiales; family Linderniaceae; genus Craterostigma; species Craterostigma plantagineum. The sequence continues at coordinate 544,961 of JAPQWV010000291.1, read as the reverse complement.
TTCAAAAAAAAAATCTCCTTCTGTCAGCATATTTTCTTAAGAGAGTTCACATGATAAAAACACAACAAAAAGCTCAGCACATGCGTTGTTGACCAAAACCCATGTTACCCTTCTTCACTAATTATTAAATTATCGCCACAACCTTTTGACTTCGGACACACAATACAATAATGCCAGGTTAGGTTTCCGTTGACCAAAGACGACTTTAAGACATGGTGGTGTCAAGAACGTAATAAATACTAAGTAAGAGAAGAAAAAACCATTCTTTTCTTTTTTCTGGGGGCCCACGACCAAATCCACCACCCATGCAATTGAATTTACATCAAACTCTCTTTAGACCTTCACATTTAATGCCCACCCTTCACTGTCTTGCCTTTGCTTGCTATGCTAACATGGTCATGAATTCAAAGTAAATTAGCTGAAAATTTACCTGAGTTTCGTAGCCCTCGGGCAGTTTGACGATGAACGAATGAGCATTAGCGACCCTCGAAGCCTCTTCGATTTCGACTAAGCTTGCGTCGGGCCTGCCCAGCAATATATTTTCGGTGATGGTGGTTGCAAACAAGGCTGGTTCTTGGCTTACGAGCCCTATTTGCTGCCTTAACCACCTTAGCTTCAACGTCTTTATGTCGTGCCCGTCAATCAAAACTTGCCCTGAATGAATTTTAAGACAACTCAGGATTAAGATCAGTTCCTGGTTAAAAAAAAAAAAAAAACTGAGTCGTTAATGTGGATGATTTTGATTATTATTACCTGAAGTGGGATCGTAAAACCTCTCTATGAGGGAAACGACTGTGCTTTTCCCCGAGCCACTGCTTCCCACCAAAGCTATGGTCTTCCCAGCTGGGACGGTAAGAGAGAAATTGTCGAGAACCTTAATTTCGGGCCTCGATGGGTAGGAAAAGTCGACGTTTTTCAGCTCTATTTGGCCCGTCGTGGAACCTAACTCCAATCCCGCCTCGTTATTTCTGTCAACGCTGGGCTTGTGATCGATCATCTTGAATATCCTCGCAGCTGCCACTCGGGCTTTCGCGAATGCAGCCATGCTCGGGGCAGCTTGCACCAATGCCCTGTTGTAAAGATCGAATTTTTATCGCAGCGTGAGGAGGTTTTACGAAAGAAAAAAGGCTCGAGGGCCGAAAGTACTTACAGCCCGCCGATCATTACAGCAAACATCGTAGCTATTGCGAGCCCGCCGTTTGTAAAATGGTGCCTGACTAAGTATCCGCCGTACCACAGAAGAAGAGCATAGCAGCAAAATGCAGTGAAGTAAGTTGCTCCCAAGCCTAATCCCTTTGCAAATCCACTCTTATAGCCGATCTTTTGGGACACTTTGAGGGCTGAGGAATAGGCTTTCAATGCCCGAGATTCGCCCACGAAGGCTAAAACTGTCCGAATTTGGACAATGGTCTGTGGAATTCAAGTGAAATGTAAGCGCAACCCTTGTAATAAAAAGGTAAGCTTTTTAATGATCTGTTATTTACCTGCTCTGCTATGTTTCCTGCTTGGGACAGAGCTTCTTGGCTCTTTGCTGAGAGCTTGGTCATTGTGAACATGTGAATGGCGCCGATTATAGCTATCAAAGGAACCACGGCGAGCGTTACGAGCGCTAATTGCCACACTGCTGTGAATCCCACCACAAATCCACAGATAAATGTTGCCATGTAATGCAAGAAATTTCCCAGCTGTTGAAAAAGGAATTCCTTTTGTCTCAGATATAAGCCAAGAAGAAGAAGGTTAAGAAGGAGAAGAAGAGGAAAGCTTTTTACCTTTTCACTAATGGCGTCTTGGACCATTACAGCATCAGTGTTGATTGCAATAACCACATCTGATGTCCTAACCTCAGTGTCGAAGAACTGAACGTCTTGGTTTAGAGCAGCTTCTAAGTACTTTATCCTCATCTTCGTCGATTGCCTCTCCCCAGTCCACATCCAACATGATATCTCTGCATATCAAAAGCATTAGATTAGCCCATTATCTCAATCAAGAATCTGTTACAAGGAAAATCCCAGAAAGAAAAAGGAAAAAGAAAGTCTTGTTTTCTTTCTGAATCTTCTTCGCTCACCTGCCCATGAAGATGCCCAGATTGCAGCTCCCACTATCAGAAAATAGAATGCATACTGCAAAAAAGATGAAAAACACGTAAATCATCGAAGGGAAAAGATCCCAATGGCATCAGATAAAAGATCGAAAAAAAGCATTCACCTTTAGAACTTCTTGCATCATCTTATCAACATTGTCCACATTAGAGCCGAAGGAATTAACTAAATCAGCGAAGTATCTGAGGAACAGAGGCAATGATGTGCCATGAACGATTGCGCCAACCGTTCCGACCGCCATCAAAACATAGTCGAGCCCATCTGCGAACCTAAACAGTTCGCCGAAGCTGACGCTCGGCTGCGGCGGCGACGGCGATGACGAGCCACCGTCGTCTTTCTTCGCTTCCACTTCCATTTCTTCCTCCTCCACAGTAGCTAAAGTGGCGGTGGAGTTTATGGAACTGTTGATGTTTTTGTTGACTTCTGATGAGTTTTCTGATTGAGCTGACACAATGAGTTCGACGCCTTTCAGTTCAGACCATCTCCACTGCTCTGTGTCTGTGGTTTTTAGCTCTTCTCTATCTTCTTTTTCTTTCATTTGTTTCCTTTCGTTCTTTTCTTTCTTCCTTTTTAATAATAAATGTATGTTGTGTTGGTTTATTTATTTATTTACTCTCTTCCTTCTCTTACCATAGTTGGTTAAGTAAATATAAACACTATAACCCCTTTCATAAATTTTTGACCGTGGTTGGATGGAACAAAAGTAAAAGTTGGATTTTATGGGGGATGAAAAAGATTTTTTTTTTTCTTACAAAAGATACTTCTGCAATAATTACCTACATATAATTTTGTAGCTTTCCCAATAATTATGTACATGTAATTTTGTCCGTAGATAACATGTCATATAGACCTAAAAATGGACATGTGGATGGAAAAAAATTGAAAAAAAAGTCTTACACGCGTGACAGAGACAGTGTGAATGTGAAAGCAAAGAAAATTTTAACTCAGTAGCTCCGACAAGAAGTACTGTTGGCACTTTGACGTTTTTGACCGAATGAAATATTGGCGATTTTAAATAATTAGCGATTTATATATCAATAATCTCCAATTATTATTTTCACTACCTTTCACGCCTCACAATCCTCGTGGGAGGATTTCCCAAATTTAGCCATCGTGGTCACTCAATGATTTATATCTCATGTAACGACTCATTTCATCCTTATTTTAGCTATAATAATGGAATTGTTGGGATATTTATTTAAATAGAGGATATATTCAAAGACGGTCGTGTAACCACAGGCGATCAATTTCTATTGTATGTTATTTTTTCCATTGTAGCTTGTTGATCTGACTGTAGGGGTGTTCATTCGGTAATAACCGAACCGATCCGAAGTTTCCGTAATCGAAAAGTTCGGACCGAAATCGAACTGAAGTCGGTAAAAACCGAAATTATTTCGGTTAATTTCGGTTTTTTACCGAATACCGAACTAAATAAAAAAAACGAAAAAAGGGCTTAGCCGCAATATTGTATATCTATATATATATTTGTATATTAAATAATAAGATTTATAAATAAATCATAATAATTTTTATTTTTTAGCTATAAGTGGTACTTAATAACATAAATATATTAATATTAAAAAAGTTTATTAACTTAGATATAATTTCCAACTTGAATTCTTCATTTTTTTTAAAATTTTTTTTGCTATTGTATATTATTTTTTCCTATTTTTATGTTTTTTTCCTTAAGTTTTCTTATCTTTATTATTTTTTCTCATTTATTTTTATGCATTATTGTATATATGTATTATATATTATGTATTTCGGTACATCGGGTTTTTCGGTTAACCAAATTCCCAAAACCGAAATAACCGAAAAATTCGGTATACATTTTTAAATACCGAATACCGAACCAAAAAATCGGTATTCGGTTTGTACCGAACTTTCGATATCTGTTCGATACGGTCGGTTTACCGACTTTTGAACACACCTAATCGATTGTGTAAAATTAAATACGAGGGTAGTGTAACTAACTCTTGTCAAAGGCTCAAAGCAACGGTCATATTAAGTATTAAAGTTTATTTGTAAGATGATAGATTAAATAACAACCTGAGTGATTAGATACTGTCCATTTAATCATTTTTATTAGGCAACTAAATTCATAAGTATATTACTAATCTGAAATCAGATTGTGGACATGTGAGGCTCTGAGGTGTCACGCAATGTAAGTTGCTTTAAACTCTTAGAATATATGTAAAGAGGAGATGAAAATAAAATTACATACATAGTTACATGTAAATAACACCTGAATGAGTCAGCGATAGTTTAGCTGGCTATCATATGACAATTTTTTCTAAATATATTTAAAATTATTGATGTGTGTATGTGCAGTGAATCAGCATTTCACTGAAAAAGGAAAAGTAAAAGATATAGAAAAAATCGAGTATGATGCTTAAGAATTTTTATTTTTTGTGACGAAAATGGAAAGCGTTAATCTTTTTTTCTTTTCTTCTGAAATTACTTACCTACCTACAAAGTATTCTTTTTTGCCTCCCACTTTCAAGTTTCACGCATTTGTGTTTGGTGGTTTCTTGTCCTTACAGCAATGTCTCCCTTTCTTTTTTATGACTTCTAACAAATAAATAGTATAATAAAGTAAAGCAAAACAATGATCAGATTTTATTTTCTAAATTTCCCCTTCACCGTATTATAAATTAAAATGTCAAAAATAATTTTCTTTTTTTATGGTATATTTATAGCACAGAAACTAACAAAATAAGTATTTGATATGGCGCTGAGTTCGATTTTTTTCCTTTTTTCTTTTTCTTTTCAAAGGCTTTGCACGAGGACATGCAATTAATTTTTGTTGATAGTTTAATAAATAGACATATTTATATCAATGAAGAAGAACCAAAAAAAAAAAAAGAAGAAGAAGAACTACTAAATAGGTAGAAGCCGTTGAAAATGTAGAATGAGGATGAATAATCATGTGGTAGTTGAAAAAATAAACACAATATGCACAAGTCTATGGACTTAGGTATAAAGGGAAATTGATAGCAATTGGACCATTTACAATTACATCGATTGATTGATTACCAACAAAAAAATTTTGAAATGTGCCTAAGTGTTAAATCTCAAATAAGCCATTGGGGCAATAACAATCATAATATTTATTCATATTCAAGAGTTAACTATCTTATTGCCCTTAATTGAGCTCATAAATCTCCGTTTAATTTTCTTTTAATTATTATTATCTGATTACTGGGTCTAATGTGATTAAAGTCAACTTCTTGTTTATTGATGTTATTATTACTGTTATTATTATTATCAGTAATTCTCAATCAGATAACCGTTATGCGCTGTAATAAACTAACTCGCTAGAAAGATTCTTAATTAAACGTTCATGTAATTATTTATTTAACGATTTATGTCAGGTATTGAGATTCATGATCCTTTTGCTAGTGGTGGACTTCATGTTAGAAGCACCGAAAACTTGCGAATACGCAATTATTATTTAATTAACAACCATAAAGTTATAAATTAGTATTAATCGCTCATAATGGAACAGGTGAGGACGGTAAGGTTTTTGCTAGAAGTTCATCGTATATCAAAGACACAGAAATAAGCATCGAACAAAATGACAAAAAGATTGCGTGATTTTATATTTACTTATGTTGCTTTTTTTTTTTTTTTTTTTTTTTTCCGAATAAAGCTTTGCTTTTTTCCTCTCCATTATTGGATAAGATGGGAAGTAGTAGGTATTCGTGTGTGTAAGCTAATGCCCTTTTTGTCTTTTTCCTATTTACTAATACTTCTCCAAAACCTTAAATAATTTTCAAATAATCTTCCCTTTGGTGTCATAAAGTTTATCGAGTTTTTGTATATTATTTCATAAATGTTCACTAGAAACATGGGTTTATTTTTTCAATTTTATCCTTTTTGCCAAAGCGTGACAAGTTTTGATTGTACGAAATCATTTAAATACATTCCTACTTGTATAAGTTGGCCCAGGCTGGTTTCTCACTGAAAAAAGCAGACAAGGCCGAATATATCTTTTATATGTATTCTTGAAAATATCTATATATATTCCTATTTACTTCTGTAATAATTTTGTATGTTTTTTATGCAATCGTAAGAAAGGCGAAGACGTTATAATCACGATATGGGCCTATATGGGCTTCAGCCCAATTTAAATTGGACCGAAGCCCATAGTCACCTTGGCTTTCTTCTTTCAAGTATTTCAGACAACCTAACTTTTGACAATGGTTTCACTTTGATTAATATATTATCTTAGATTTCAACTTTTCAACCTCAACAATCAAACATTAGAGTGGAAAAAATTACAGCAGAAAGAGGAAAGAGGTTGTGATGGGATATGAAAGATAGGCCCCTATTTAGTGCTGTTGCCTTTATTTAGACTTTGAAATGTATAACAGCTCTTACAAGAAATAAATGTAAATCTCTAACTATATGATTAATTGAAAATGGTTTCAGTTTGCTGTTGTTTCTGAAGTTCCCACTTCTTTTTTGAAAACGATGACAAACTTTTTAACTAAAGTACCTTTCCTTAAAAAAATTAATATATTATTGGGACTTTGATTGATTTTAGTTCTAGGCATAATGAACTTACAGTGTCATTGACCATCTAAATTGTATTAGAAAAAGACACTAGTGGATAAACTCGAACGATCCCCAAAGCTCCTAATTATTAACTCCAACATGCAAGCAATTGATTAAGTAAATAATTAAGATAAGGTACATGTATATATATAGTTTTGACATTGAAGACAAAAGGATCGGAAAAGGTCAATGACTTAATTATATTTAAGAGCATGCTTAACTTTTTAATTCATCTTAGATTATAGAAAACCCTGTTTATTATTGTTTAGTCCTTGAGGACAAAGCCAGTCCATCAAGATATTAGTAGTTTATCTTTTGTATTAAAAGTCATATAATTTTGATGTCGTTGGACTGTTTCAAGATGGGAATCTTTTCAATTTAATCAATTTTAAATTACCTCAAGCATCCACCACTTAGTCAATGGTGTTTATTTTCTCCCAGTTGAAATGAATTTTATTTTTACCTTCTTTCGATAGTAATTATATTACTCCACGCTACTTAGCAGCTAAATGGTTAGAAATTTTTCCCCGCTAATATAAGAATTTCGGTTCATTTTATTTAGAAAAATAGGAGGTTCCAAAGTTGTCTCGATATAGGGAGTCAATAGTCAACGATGTTTTTTTTTAAAATGATCTAATAGTAATCGCTCAAAATAATAAATCAATATGGTTAAGGACCCAAGTTTCTAATACCGTCAAGGTAACGTCGTTACTAATTTCATTTCGGTAGTCCTAATCCAAAGTCATATATTTTAATTAGTCATCAGTCTTCAATGGCATCGTTTTTAATTAATTTAAGAAGCCTAATCAAACTTCAATGAAAAGAAAATCATGCTTCATTAATTAGTGAACCCCTCATATGTATGTATATGTATATATATCGCCAAGAAAATCTCCGTAGATCTTTGAAATTTGACAAAAATGCAAATTTTCAAAGTTATGAATTGATGCCTCGACCAATCATATCCATACAAGGAGGTTCTAAAATATTACCGACATTAAGGTTGTCCGAGAAAATGAGATTCATGCTTTTATTGCACATATATGTTACCTGCTGGTCCATACCAGTGTTCGTATTTGATTATGATTTACGTCGTTATATAAAATGAAATACAATATAATTACGGGGAAAAAAAACACACTTGCAACATATATAGCACCTACAGTAAATTTTCATACCTAACGTTAACAACATTAAGAAATAAAATTACATCAGAATACAATAAATCAATCATCGCAGGGCCATCATCCTCTCTATCCATGCGCTACTTCTCCTTCTTCTGCTTTGATCGTATCAGAGAAAGAAAAGCCAAAACCATCGCTGCAATTACCTTTATACCCTTCTTCGTCGCCCCCAAGCAAGTTCTTGATCTCCTCGACGCTGTAATAATCGAGGCTAGTATTAGCAGTAATCATATCATCTTCAGAACTGCTCAAATACCTCTGAAAATCCAAATTCTGACCGAAGCTTCCATCCGACGAATAACTGTTCGCAGCAGATTCGACGTAGCTTCCAAACATTAGAACATCATCGCTATTGCTGTACTTATAGTTTCTTGAATAATTATCAGCCAACGTAGGCTGGTGAGGGACACTCAAGCTATTATCAGTAGTACTGTAGCTGTAAGAAATTATAGGGTTTTCTCGGATAGACGAAGAAGGCATTAACGATGATGGGTGTGATTGTGGTAATAATCTGCTTTGAGTATTGTTATGAGAAGCCATTGATATCTTCTTCTTCAGCTTTGTGTTCCAATAGTTCTTGATATCATTATCTGTTCTCCCTGGTAGCTGAGCTGCTATGATCGACCACCTATACAGCATATTTTTAATTTTAATTCATTTGTTAAATTTCTTCCTTAATAAATAAATAAATATATATTCAATTAATTAAAAAAAAAAACCTGCTTCCAATGGTAGCAAAGAGTGCACATATGATCCTATCTTCATCTTCTGAGAATTCGCCATGCTTGATGTTTGGCCTAAGGTAGTTCAGCCATCTTAGCCTACAGCTCTTACCACATCTCTTAAGACCTAAATTACAACCATCATTATTTTATTACACAAGATCTTTAATTAAAGTATATAGATATATATGTATATGTAATAATAAAAATACCAGCTTTGTGAGGAAAAGCTATCCAATTTCCACCAGTGCCATGTTTTTCGATGTATTCCTTGAGCTTAGCATCTTCATCGGGCGACCATGGACCTTTCTTCACGTTAGCTTTATCACAGCAAGGTGCTCGTCCCATAATCAAATTTTGAGATAGATAAGATAAATATTTTTTTTTTTTTTGTGTATGTGTGTGTGCTACTGTGTGTGGAGAGAATGGACGATAATATGATGGTTGTTGTAGTGTTTGAGGTTGTTTGTAAGATAGAGGTTATATGTTTATGTGTATCTAATGTATATATAGTGTAATAATTATCACTAGCAAAATAGTGTGTGAGAAGAGAGAGTAGGGAAGGCAGAAGTCAAAGTGGACCGCAGTCTAATTGCAATTTTGAATTGTTTAATCACGTAAGTTGTTGGTGTTGATGTTGAGCGTTCAACTGAAACAATGTTGGGTAACATTCTAAGTCAACATCTGTTGGCCGAGAATGTTCCCTTTCCTAGTTTTATCTTTCATGCCCAAAACTTATTTTAATTATGACGTGGTATTTTTCTAGTATTGTGCAGGTTATGGATAAGAGCTAGAACGGTTCAAACCGTGTGGAAAGAGTGTGGATAAGCTAGAGCAAAAATAGGAGTGGAGCATACTAAAAATAGGAAGCTTGAAGAACAAGTAGAGACCGAGCTCTTGGAACTGACCAAATCAACTCTCAACGGTCACTAACTGTCCAGATACACTTAGTGGACGTTAGTGGACGTTGTGGGAGGTTGCCAAGTCCTTTGGACAAGTCTTTTACGAGTGAAGACCTATATAAGTCGAAGACTTAATCATTTCGACGAACGACGAACACGAGCGAAAATCAGAGCAGTTTGAGCGAGAGTATTTTCTTGAAAGAGTTTTCTTTTTAGTCTAGTGGTTGCTGAATTCTTTATTGATTCGTAGGTTTTGGCTAGACTAGTTTTTGACTATCTTTTTCGATAGTTTTTGTAATCCATCTTTCTAGTGGATCTTTACCCTTTGGGTCTCGCAGCAAGTTATTTGACTTGCTGCACAAAACATCGTGTGTGTTCGTTTCGTTTTTGTCACTAAGTTTCTATCATTTCCGCTGTGCTTTAAAAGTGAGTTCGAGTGTTGACCCAACATCACGTCCAACATCAGTTTGTTACTTAGTGTTTTTAATCCATTGTGTAAGGGACCGCCTTCAAAGTGGTATCAGAGCCAACGCTTGACGTCACTAAGCGCTTAACATCCTCTACAATGGATATTACTAGTTCAAACAATATCGGCAAAGTCCCTGTTCTTGACGGCACCAACTATGCGTATTGGAAGGTCCGAGTTCGTCAGTGTATCAAGTCAATCGATGTGCGATCATGGGAAGCAGTACTTCACGGGTATACCCCACCAAGGACAGAACCTGATGCAGATGGCGAGGTTGTCGACAAACCAGTCGAACTATGGACGGCAGCCGAGCGAAGCCTAGCTGAATTTAATGACAAGGCTCTCAACGCCATTTTCTCCACGGTGGATATCTTCATGTTTAAGATAATCCAGAACTGTACAACGGCCAAGAATGCGTGGGATCTGCTCGAGAGGTATTGTGAAGGTGATACAACGGTGCGAGAAACCAAACTACGCCTCCTCTTAAGCCAATTCGAGAATATCAGAATGAAGGAAGACGAGGATATTACGACGTACTTTGGGAAGCTTCTGACCATCTCCAGCGAGTGTGCCAGCCTAGGAGATCCTCTGTCAAACAAGGTATTAAATTCAAAAGCAATTCGTACACTAACAGAAAAATTTAATATGAAGGTGTCAGCGATCGAGGAGTCTCACAACCTAGCTACCATGGACTTCAACGTGTTGATGAACATTTTGAAAAATTATGAAACTAATCTTGAAGTCCAAAAGAGGGCCTCTCGTGGAAAGAGTCTTGCACTAGTCACCCAGCCATCAGATGAATTGATCGAGGTCGACCCCAGAAACGCAGAAGACATGGCCATGGTGGTAAAGAAATTCGCCAAGTTTTTCAAGAAGAAGAATGTTGTGCAAAATGCTGGCCCAACATTCAGAAAAGGACAGAATGCCAAGGCCGAATCATCTTCTGCCCCTCCGTTCCCTAAACGGAAACCTTTTGGGAGGCAAGATGGAAAGCCAAAGAAGAATATCAACTATGAGGCAGTTCGGTGTTTTGAATGCCAAGGTTGGGGCCATTTTGCCAATGAATGTGCCAACACCATTCGCAAACGTGGAGGTAAAGTCATGAGGATCGATCTGTCAGACGAGGAAGAGGAAGATGAAGAGGAAGAGCCTAAGCAATCATCTGTGATCATCCAGTCATTTTCTGACGACGAAGAAGATGAAGATAATCAAATCGGTCTTACTGCGGTAACTGATGTTGAGCCAACATCTGACTCAACATCTGTAAAACATATCATTTTTGATTATGATGATTCAAACTGTCTTGATGGTCTTTTGAGTTGTGATGATACAGAAACTGAGACAGAGTGTGGTGAAGAAGCTGTTAAGCAGTTGACATCACAATATGAAGTAGAAAAGACGATCAACTCACAACTCCGTGCCGCGGTGAAATTACTGTCCGAGGAAAATGAGAAAAACGAGAAGGTCATTGAAGGTCTAATGGATGGCATGAACAAGTTGGAAGCTGCTTTGACACGAAAGGACAGGGAAATAGACGCACTTCAAAAGCGACTCAATGAGGCCGACAAAACTTTTGCTAAATGGAATAGGAGCAAAACCAGCCATGAAGAGGTACTATCTATTGGTATTACAGATAAACAAGGTCTAGGCTATAACCATAAATCTGCTCATGATAGTACAAAACCCTTAACCTATGAGAAGCCTAAGATTGTATTTGTTAAAGCTCAATCCGTACATGACGAAGTTACGAATCCTAAGGAGAGTCCCGAGCATGTTACCCCTAAAACTCATGAAAAATCCTTTGTATGTGAACACTGTAAGAAATCAGGTCACTTAAAATCACACTGCTGGAAATTGAAGAGAGAGATTTCTGCCAAGAAATCGATGTCAGCTGAGATGTTACCCAACATGTCCGTCAACATTGAGAAATCAGTGTTGAAGGATGTGGTTGGAGAGAAATCAGCCGGCACTTCTTCGAATTCTAGTAAACAGAATGTGGTTAAATCTTCTAAGAAAGCTTGGATTAGGAAATCAGGGGATAAAAGTCTTGTTGTGTATACCTCTTTGCGAGCTAACGTTACAGGTTCATGGTACTTCGATAGCGGGTGTTCCCGACATATGACGGGTACCAAAGAATATCTCAGTGACTACACGCCTTTAAGGAGTGGATCTGTGACTTTCGGAGGTGGTTCCAAAGGTAGAATTCTCGGCAGAGGCAGACTTAATGTTCCCGATTTTCCCAAGCTTAGCAACGTACTACATGTAGAAGGTCTGGTCGCAAATCTGATCAGCATAAGTCAGTTGTGCGACGATGACCTTGAGGTAAGGTTTAATAAGGAGTGTTGTGAAGTGTTTAACCGAAATTCTGTTTTAGTGATGGCAGGTAAGAGATCTAGCGACAATTGTTACCTAGTTGGTGACAAAACTGGTGAGAAAGACGTGTGCCAGCTTTCAAAGGCCGAGGATGATGTTGTTCTTTGGCATTACAAATTGGGCCACGTCAACTACAGGACACTGGAGCAACTTATCAAACATGACGCAATCAGAGGCATTCCTAAGCTTAAGGAGTTTGGTAAGGTTGTATGTGAGTCGTGTTTGAAGGGTAAGCAAACACATGTTAGTCACAATGTTGACCAACAAGCTGCCCAACATTTTAAAACTGCTCACTGTTTTCAGTTGATTCACATGGATTTGATGGGTCCTATGGAAGTTGATAGCATAGGGGGTAGAAAGTATGCTTATGTGCTCGTGGATGATTTTTCTAGATATGCATGGATTTTCTTTCTTAGGGAAAAATCAGAGTCGGTCGATTTTTTCAAAAAATTCTGTGCTATGATCCAAAACAATTTCAGTGCTACTATTTTTCGCATTAGGTCTGATCATGGTAGAGAGTTTGAGAATCAATCTTTTGATGAATTCTGTGATAAGAAAGGAATTGTTCATGAGTATTCGTCTCCTAAGACACCCCAACAAAATGGGGTTGCCGAAAGGAAGAATAGGACTTTGCAAGAAATGGCTAGGGTTATGCTACTATCTAAGAATGTGTCTAAACGTTTTTGGGCTGAAGCTTTACATACAGCATGTCACATTTCGAATCGTGTATTTTTTAGGCATGGTACAAAGAAAACCCCGTATGAATTATTAAATGGTAAAAAGCCTACGGTTAAATATTTTCATGTCTTTGGATGTTTTTGTTACATGCTTAATGACCGTGAATATTTGACTAAGTTTGATTCGAAGAGTGACAAATGCATATTCCTAGGATACTCGTCTAACAGTCGTGCCTATCGTGTTTACAACTTGCGTTTGAAATCTGTTCAAGAATCAGTGAACGTTGTATTTGATGATGCTACTGATCTTAGCAACATGCCTCCTCAAGTTGATATTGCAGATGTTATACAAGCGAGTAACGAATCAGAAGAGCCTACGAATGACAATGTTGAGCCAACATTGGACTCAACATCTGAGCCAGAACAGAACGAAGAGGCTGGTCCTAGCGAAGTGCGACGTGATCCGCCAGCTAAGATTCAGAAAGACCATCCCACTGATCTAATAATTGGAAACATGAATGAAGGAAGGAAGACCAGAGACAAACCACGAAAGGATTACAAGTCTATGGTAAGAAATGCGTGTATGAATTCGCTATATGCCGAGGTACGTTTTAACTGCTTTGTTTCTGAGATAGAACCCAAGAATGTCCTTGAAGCTCTCAAGGATAATTGTTGGATAAATGCGATGCAAGAGGAACTCTTGCAGTTCGAGAAAAACCAAGTTTGGACATTAGTGCCACGGCCGAAAGACATTAATGTCATAGGCACTAAGTGGATATTTAAGAATAAATCTGATGAACTTGGTAGGGTTGTTAGAAATAAGGCACGTTTAGTAGCTCAGGGTTACACGCAAGTAGAAGGTATAGTGATAAATGAAATTTATATTATATTTTATACCCGTAAAAGCGTATTATCGGTTGATATTAATATAAATTTCTTCGAATATTATACTTATACGATTATATTTTATTTTGACAGATATTCGTAAAATATAACTACAACGGAAAATATTTGGACCTTTGAAAGAATTCAGGAAGCCGTTAATCCAAATATTGGCCCAAAAGAAAATATTATTTGGGCCAAAGAATTAAATTTCAGCCCACGTTGTTGATTTATATATTCTAATCCTTGTCTATCTATGCTAGAAGCCCACATTACAAGAAGATAAGCACACAAATGGAGAAAACGCTGAGCCACGCGAAGACTTGGACGATCAAGATCATATCGTGCACATGGCTCAAGGAAGGAAAAGAGAACCAGATAATCTTCACCGTATCTGAAAGAGCAAGATTTTCAAGATGTTGATGTCACTAGTTGGCTCTTTGTTGAAGCTGAAGATTTACATCCACCCACTGCTATCATCTATAAAAGGAGACACACATTACGGGCAGAAGGGGGGATCAAACACTTTGAGCAAAAATCTTCATCATCTTGGAGCGACCTCTCTGTTCAACATATACCAAACACACACTTCACCGTCGACCTCTAACTCACCTCAGCCACACTACGCTCGCTGCCATCGACATCTTGGATTCTCATCTCAAACACCCACCTCTGAACCATCGCTCTTTCCACTCAAACCCACCATCGAACACTTCAGAGCGCATCTTGACTTATACTGCCATCGACCCACCTCACCATCAAGAACTCACCTCTGAACCACCGCTCGAAACGTCAACTCTGCTCAACCACACCAAGCAGTAAGCACCCACCTCACGTCAAGGACCTCTCAACCACCCACCTCAAGGAGGAAGACCTCACAGATGAGAAGCAACGAAATCTAAGGCACAGCAAAGAACGAGGATGCTCACACAAAAGAAATAAGCAACACTTGAAGCTGCCTACCATCTTCACCCACGCATCTAAACCCCTTCGCCAAGCACCGTCCCTCAGTATCCATCGAGCTCACACGACTCAAACCACTCGGACGCATGCTCACGACGAAGCAGACCTCAGTCGCGCACCAACCGTTCGACGAAATTACCCAACAACGTACGCACGTAGGGTAGCGGGCAACCGAAGCTCACGCAGCACACACCCGGAGTGGAGGGCAGCGGTACGCACTCGGCTGAGAAGAGACGTGAGGGCATAATTTATTTGCGACGGAAGACATTGGAGGGGACGGGACGATAACGGAGCCAAATATCAGGGAAGAAATTATGTTTTCGTCTTTGATATTCCCGTATTATCTTGTTTCCGTCGTAAATATGAGTAGCTAATTTTTACGTGTGCTTGGGATGAGATGAACGCTAGGTAGAATTTATTGGACGTAAAATACTCGTGAACATTAAATATTGGCTATTTATCATTTATGATATTATTGTTCAAATTAATATGTCTATGTGTTGATTTGAAAGTCATTTCGATATGTCTATGTGTTGATATGATTGCGTGGTAATATCGTTTTAGGGCGACAGCTAGAAAAACGATTAGGCCTTTCATAAAATGATAGGAATTCGATTATAGGGCGACAGCAAATAGTCGATCCTCGCTTAGGTAAATTAATATATATTCTCACAACCGTTTAGGGCGACAGCAAATTCGGGCGTGAGTAGGAATTTCCGCGACTTAGTCATTATATTTGTGTTAACGTTATTTTACGGCCTCGTCAATGATACCTAGCGGGATTCGCAATCCCGAGCACTTCCGTTTTATATAAAAAAGGAAAAAGAAAGTAATTTTTAATATTTAAGTTCAAGCTAGTTGGAATATATTTTATAAATCAAAATATAAATAAAACAATATTTAAATATTGTTTAAAGCTTGTGATTTTGTTAGGTTTTTCTGTTGGATTTAATTCATAAATTAAATATGAAAAATATTTATTTAGGTTAAATATCAAACGATAGGTTATTACTAGTACTCAATTTATTCCTCGTGATCGATACTCGGATATTCGCTATAGCTATATTACAAACGATAGGTACACTGCCTATCGCGCGTCGTGCTAGTTATAACATATTCGTTTTAATTATTACTTGACGTACTTACACGAACTTTAATTAATATAAGTATACACGCACGCGATCAAGTTTTTGGCGCCGTTGCCGGGGATTAGATTGATATTAGGAACACCCTAGTTCGGTAATTTAGCCATTTTATTTTACATTTTCTCAATCTTTCGTTAATTGCGTTATTTGTTTCCTACATTATTAGTCCGTCACCTTTTCAACATATTTATCTAGATCTTCGCTAATTTTCAGTTTCGCTCATTGAAGGTACTGTTTGATAGTGGATGACCCGAAGCCACCCTTTAGGTCCCATTGTTGAGGAAGATCCAGATTTCGAGCGAAAGTTACGAAGGCAGCTCAGATACAATTCAGAAGGTACGGCTAGTAATTATCAGGAAGCGCTGGTCAGCTATTCAGAGGATAACTCTCAGGAGTCAGCAGACAACTCTCGAACAGAGACGTCCAAAGACAATCGAGAGAAAGAAGTCGAGATGGCAGACCGAAGAACACCGACCCACCAAGACCAAGAAGAAGAACAATCGTTGCAAGATCTACTTAAGAACGCCTCCCTCGGCGGTACAGAATCGGCGATTGTTATTCCTCCAATCGCGAACAACGATTTCGAGCTGAAGCATGCTTGGCTTCAGATGATCTTTCAGACGGCTCAATTTGAGGGGAACCCTGATGATGATCCGTACTCTCACCTGAAGGCATTCCTGACAGTAACAGACACCATCAAGATCAATGGGGTCCCGAGTGACGCGATTAAGCTAATGTTGTTTCCATTTTCACTCAAGTACAGGGCGAAGGACTGGTTGGAGATGCTACCGCCCAGATCAATCACTACTTGGGAAGAACTGAGAGCAGCATTCATCGGCCATTACTTCCCACTGTCAAAGGTTTTGCGACTGAAGACGGAAATATCTCTTTTTCATCAGAAGGATTCGGAGAACCTTTACGAGGTGTGGGAGCGATACAAGGCGCTACTGAAGAGGTGCCCGCAGCACGGGATGTCGAAGGCCGCCATGATCAATCGATTTCACGAGGGCCTCAATGATCAAACTGTTCATATGCTAGACGGAGCTGCGGGAGGAGGGCTCGTGAAACTCAATGCCACAGACGCGTGGAACCTAATCGAAGACTACTCAAGGAACAGCTTCATGCGAGGCAATACGAGGATAAAGACTCCAGGAATATTTGGGGTGAGCGAGGAGACAGCCACAAATGCCAAGTTCGAGGCGCTCCAGCAACAGATCGCAGCCACCAACTCTCAACTTCAGACGGTAATTAGCGCACTACTGCCAAAGGCAGGGCAAGCACAACCTGTGAATGCCGTGACGACACCCACAACCACCACGCCGCCTCAGCGTAAAACATACATACCACAGTGCGGGATTTGTGGCGCAGCTCACGAGACCTCAGAGTGCCAAGTCGGACAATCACTGGAGCACGTGGACTACATGGGGAATTACCAAGGCCAGCGGAGTTACCAGCCTCGAGCGCATCCCAATCTGACGTATGGGAATCAAAACCACCATGGGCAAGGACCACCAGGTTTCCAACCCAGACCTTCTGGTTTGCAAGCCGGAGCACCACATCAGTATCAGAATGTATCCTCGGGGTCGGGATCCAATGACATGGGGGAGATGAAGGATATGATGAAGGCACTACTCATGAACTTCAACAACACCACTCAAGCCCACGAGAGTCGAATGACAAAGATGGAGGAATATATGGAAGCCAACAACGTACGTGCTCAGAACACAGATGCCTCGATTAAGAAATTGGAGCAGCAAGTGGGCCAGATGGCGAAGCAATTGGCGGGGCGAAACCAAGGATCACTCCCAAGCTACACTGAGCCAAACCCAAAGGAGTATTGCAAGGCAGTAACACTGAGGAACGGGAGAGAATTGCAAGAAGTGCCCATCAAAAAGAAATCAAAGGAGAATGCTGACATTGAGGCCCACGACGAGCCAGAAGTGAAAGCAAGCAGAGACGACGATGTCGAGAAGAACGAGGCTGAAAAGGAGAAGGTTGAGCCTGAGAAAGGAAAGGAAAAGGAGATCGAGCGACCACCGGTAAAGCCATACCAGCCAAAGATCCCATACCCAGCTCGGCTGAAGAAAGACAGAGACGAGGCGCAGTTCGGTAAATTTATGAACATGTGTAAAGAATTACATATTAACTTACCGTTTGTTGAAGCTATTACGCAGATGCCCAGCTTCGCCAAGTTTTTGAAGGACCTATTGACGAACAGAAGGAAGCTCGAACATGTTTCCACGGTATGTCTACGAGGGGAATGTTCGGCGATACTTCAGAACAAGATGCCGAAGAAGCTCAAAGACCCAGGGAGTTTTACGATTCCCTGTCTTATAGGAGACTTAGTTGTTGAACGTGCTTTAGCTGATCTAGGAGCTAGCATAAATTTAATGCCGTATTCCATGTTTAAGCGCTTAGGACTAGGTGAACCACGACCCACTAGGATGAGTCTTCAATTAGCTGATCGTTCGTTAAAATACCCTAGAGGAGTTATTGAGGATGTCCTAGTTAAGGTAGGTAAATTCGTGATTCCCGCCGATTTTGTTATCTTAGATATGGAGGAAGATGATAACGTTCCATTGATCCTAGGTAGACCATTTTTAGCTACCGGTGAGACTATGATAGATGTTAGAAATGGGACGTTAACTTTGACGGTAGATGGTGAGAAAGTTACGTTCAATATGGCTGAATCGATGAAGAAGAGTAATGAGCTTGACGATAAGTGCTATTACTTAGACGCTTTTGAGCATGATTTTTTCTTTTCTGTACAAGGTCTATCACAGTTTCCCTACGAGGAGGACACCAGAATGATTATGGCAATCGATGAGTGTGGGGAGGAAGTTGACGAGCCCATCATAGCTATCGACGAGAGTAGCGAAGAAGACAAGGAAAAGAGCTCGGTCGAGGAGCCACCGGTCCTAGAGTTGAAGCCGCTGCCCGACCACCTCGAGTATGCTTTCCTTGGCAGCAACGGAGGACTACCAGTCATCATCTCATCGAGCCTCGACGACGGACAGAAGGACCAGCTCTTGGACGTGTTGAGAGCCCACAAGAAGGCAATAGCATGGAAGATATCCGACATCAGAGGGATCAGTCCAAGCTACTGTACGCACAAGATCCTGATGGAGGACGAGTTTAAGCCAGTCGCCCAACGTCAAAGGCGACTCAATCCCAATATGAAGGATGTCGTTAAGAAGGAGGTTATTAAGTTGCTAGATGCAGGGATGATTTACCCTATCTCAGATAGCGCTTGGGTAAGTCCAGTCCAAGTGGTCCCGAAGAAGGGAGGAATGACGGTCGTCACTAACGATAAGAACGAATTGATTCCAACGAGAACTGTGACTGGGTGGCGTGTGTGCATCGACTACAGAAAATTAAACGACGCCACGAGAAAGGATCATTTTCCCCTACCGTTTATCGATCAAATGTTAGAAAAATTATCTGGTCATTCATTTTATTGTTTTCTTGATGGTTTATCAGGATACCTGCAGATTCCTATTGCGCCTGAGGACCAGGAGAAGACCACATTCACCTGCCCTTTTGGTACGTTTGCGTACCGGAGGATGCCATTCGGTCTATGCAATGCCCCAGCCACCTTCCAGCGATGTATGATGGCGATATTTGACGAGTTGGTAGGTGAGGTAATGGAGGTGTTTATGGATGATTTTTCTGTTTTTGGGTCGTCGTTTGATGTGTGCCTTACTAATCTGAAGCTCGTACTCGCACGTTGCGAGGATACGAACTTGGCACTTAATTGGGAAAAGTGCCACTTTATGGTTCGAGAGGGTATAGTTCTGGGCCATAAGATTTCCTCTAATGGAATCGAAGTGGACCGAGCTAAGTTAGAAACTATAGAAAAGTTGCCAGTGCCCTCGAATGTGAAGTCAATTAGGAGTTTTCTAGGTCATGCTGGTTTTTATCGTCGATTTATTAAGGATTTTTCTAAGATTGCACGACCTATGACTAGACTACTCGAAAAAGATGCTCCATTTGACTTTAATAATGACTGCTTGCATGCGTTTAATTTACTTAAGGAGCGACTTATCACAGCACCTATTATGGTCGCCCCCGATTGGGGGTTGCCCTTTGAACTAATGTGCGATGCTAGTGATTACGCAGTGGGAGCCGTGCTAGGGCAGCGCAAAGAGAATCATTTCAGGCCAATTTACTACGCCAGTAAGACGTTAGACGCAGCCCAAGCTAACTACACGACCACGGAAAAGGAACTTTTAGCTGTCGTGTTCGCCTTCGATAAATTCAGGTCATACCTTATTTTATCGAAAGTTATTGTTTTCACTGACCACTCTGCCCTTAAGTATTTACTAGCAAAACCGGACGCCAAGCCTCGGCTAATCAGATGGATCCTGCTTCTTCAAGAATTCGATATAGAGATCCGGGACAAGAAAGGCGCAGAGAATCTGGCGGCGGATCACCTCTCTAGACTGGAGGAGTCCGAAATTTATAACAAGGATGGCCAGGAGATTCAGGATACGTTCCCAGACGAGCACTTGTATTCAATTCAAGTGGTAAGTGATGATACTCCTTGGTTTGCAGATTTCGCTAATTATCTTGTTGCGAGGGTTCTACCAAAGGGGTACACAAGTCAGCAAAAGAAGAAATTCTTTTCTGACTTGAAGTATTACTTTTGGGAAGATCCGTTTCTTTTTAGGCGATGTGCAGACCAGGTCATACGACGATGTGTTGCTTCCCCCGAGACGACGAAGATTCTAGGGCATTGCCATAGCGGACCAACTGGAGGGCATTATGCAGCCAATCGGACAGCTCAGAAGGTATTGGAAAGCGGGTTCTATTGGCCAACGATTTTCAAAGACGCCCAAAGGTACGTTGACATTTGTGATCAATGTCAGCGCGCAGGTAATATCTCTAAACGCGATGAAATGCCTCAAAACTTTATTTTAGTTTGTGAGATTTTTGATGTTTGGGGTATAGACTTCATGGGTCCGTTTCCTAGCTCGTATAATAATAAGTACATTCTGGTTGCTGTAGACTATGTGTCTAAGTGGGCCGAGGCGCAAGCTTTACCCACGAACGATGCTAGGGTTGTTGTGCGATTTTTACGAGCATTATTTTCACGATTTGGAGCACCTAGATGCATCATTAGCGATAGAGGCACTCATTTTTGCAACACCCAATTTGCACGTACCTTAGAGCGTTATGGTGTTAGACACAGCCTATCCACCCCTTATCACCCTCAGGCTAGCGGTCAGGTAGAGGTAGTGAACCGCGAGTTAAAACGTATCCTAGAGAAAACTATAGACGGGAACCGTAAAGAGTGGGCGAATAAGCTTAATGATGCACTGTGGGCATATAGGACTGCGTATAAGACATCAATAGGCACTACACCGTATAGATTGGTCTACGGGAAGGCATGTCACCTCCCCGTAGAAATCGAACATAAAGCATATTGGGCAATCAAGTCATTGGACATGGATTTGGGAAAAGCCAGCGGAAAGCGGCAGCTCCAAATTAATGAGTTAGACGAGTGGCGTTTGTCCGCTTATGACAACGCTAGAATGTATAAGGAGCGTTCAAAAGCCTACCATGACAGCAAAATTAGGCACAGACGAGAATTTCAAGAAGGGGACCAAGTCCTCCTCTTTAATTCTCGACTTAGGCTTTTTCCCGGCAAGCTTAGATCACGTTGGTCGGGACCGTTCACTGTTACTCGTGTTTTCTCATACGGTACTGTTGAGATTTCAGGTATGGGGCAGGGTACTTTCAAGGTGAACGGACATCGGTTGAAGCATTACCATGGAGGCGAGGAAGACTTGAGCGACAAGGAGGTATTATACCTCGACTTCCAGCCAGCATAGAGCACAAAAGGTACGTCCGGCTAAGACGTTAAAGGAAGCGCTTCTTGGGAGGCAACCCAGGTATTTTCGTTATGTTTAAAAAAAAAAAAAAAAAAAGAACACAAAAAAAAAAAAAAAAAAGAAGAAGAACAAAATACAAATATTAAAATAAATAAAAAAATAAAACAAAAACAAAATAAAATTATATATACTAAATAAAAAGAAAAAATAAATATTAAAAATTTTATTAATAATGAATTGATTGCGAATATTGAAGATGGGTACAACGCAGAGTCTAGACGAGATAGGAACGGTAGTTTTACTTCATAAACTATGGTTACAATACCATTACAAAGTGTGAAGGTCCAACACAAAAGCAAATTAAAACTGCGAAAAACACAAAAGACAGAACAATAGTTTATTTTTGCTTCATGAGGGCAGGTTACACACAAGTGCACCTTGTGATAATCCAACACACGAAAGCAAGTAAAACTCCAAACAAACCCAAAAGCAGAGCAAGGTATAGAGACAACATATCTAAATTATGACGAATCCTTGCATATTCTTCACTCTCATTCTCACGGCCTTGCTGCTGTCCCCAATTCATAGTGGCTAGCTACCCAGAAATATCGAAAATAAGATTTCTGAAGACGTGTGGTTTATGGTAAATGATACTATTGTGTTATTCTACCAATGTCTATTTATAGGCATGAAGGGCACAAAAATATCATTATCAAACCAGCAAATCAAATAAATGATACAGACGAATTTTTGACTTGGAAGATTTGACGCCGCGTGAGAAAGTGATATTTCCTTTGTCAATTATCAGATTTTTCCTCGCGCAAATCGTTCTCGAAAAGCTCGTCGATTACGTGTTAATCTTAGTAAAAAAAAAAAAATAGATATAATAATAATAAGAAAAATAAAACAGAAAAAAATAACTAAAAAGAAAAAAAAAGTAATAATGGTTCCGTTGCCGGGCTAGTTGAATCACATTTATGTTTTCGCACGTACTTAAAAAAAAAAGGTGGGATTGGTGATTTTTCCGAGATGAGTATCAGTGTTGTCCCATTTTCCCTTAAGATGCTTATTACTATTTTCTATGAATTGTTTTTACGCCCTATTTTCTTTAAGTCTATTTTGTCAGTCAAATGTCACGAGGAGCGCCATCTACAAACAATGCAATGCGTCGTCTCATCCCAACCAGAATCATGCCAAACATTTCTGCACTAAGGGAATTCTAAATCTCAAGTGTGGGGAAGGACCGTTTGCAAAGCATGCACATCGAACTATTCAGGGAAGTTCGTTTATTTATTTATTTTCCTCTTCCTTGTGTTCCAATGTTTGTTACGTTGAGGGCAACGTAAATCTTAAGTGTGGGGAGGGAAATTTCTGCTAAATTGATAATACGAACATATTTATATGTGCATGCTGTGATTAAAAAAAAAAAAAAAAAAAAAACATGGCATAATTTTTTTTTCGAGATTTAATATATATATATATATTTATGGCATAAATATTTTTCGAAAATCATGGTTCTTATCTACTAAAGGATGATTTCATGTAGAAATTTTGTGAGTGATTAGGATACATGTGCGTAGTCGATTTCTTTCTTGCATGATGAACTTAGCGATACATGAAGGATTCGTACACATAACCTGATTTTTGTGAGATTTTGAGCCTACGAGCTTTTTGCTCATTTCTTTGATTGTGTGAAACGTGCCTACATTTACTTCTCTCTAGAACTTGCTCGTGTATTACGTGCTGAAACTGCTTAAGGTGACAATGTGTGAAAATGAGGAATGCATTAGGAATTAGTCCATAGCCAAAGTTTCTGACCGCGCCTGATCACCGTAGTTAGCCACTTTGAGCCTGAGCCTTTTATTTTCGAAACCCGATACTCATAGCTGCCAACCTAAATAAGCCTTCAGAATTAAACCCCATCGGAGGGATAGTGCAAGTGAAGGATGAATGACGGAGTCACGGTGCACAATTTAGTCAACTGTCTGACAAACACCGTAGTTGAAAAAAAAAAAAAAAAAAAATTTGAAAAAAAAAAAAAGACGGAAAAAAAAAAAAAAAAAAGATGAATGAGAAATAGCTAAGAACCTTTCCTCCGATAATCTTTCACTCTCTAGAGCACATTTTTTTTATAATCCCTAATTAGAGATGTCGAAAGAAGAAAGGCTTGGTAAAAAAAAAAAAAAAAAGGGAAGAAGAAAAGAAAAAAAAAAAAAAAGAAAAGTTGGTGGAAATCAGATGGTCGACTTATTGGCGCATACGTGACAACAGCATGATTCCAACACCACTCTAGCTCATATCCTTTTGCGCTTAGCCCTTGAATATTTTGGATATTTAGCCCTGCTATAACCCGGTTAGTCATTCCGATTCACACTTTATTACTTGTGGTAGTAGAATTACGAATCACTTGCAAGCTTATGGTAGAGATTAGATTAGTGCATGAACAGAGAGATTTCACAGACATATTAAGCCTATACACTGTGTGATCTGAGTGAATCCCTGTGAGGTACGAATCTAAATTGATATTGCTAAGGAATTTGTGTAGTTAGATGTCAGCTTCAAATGTGTTTTCCGACGTTACTTGCATTATTGTATTACATGATTCATTCTTGAAAGATAAGTTGCAGGATTTAATTATATGCCTTACTATTTCTTTGCTTGAGGACAAGCAAACGCTTAAGTGTGGGGAGATTTGATAAATGAAATTTATATTATATTTTATACCCGTAAAAGCGTATTATCGGTTGATATTAATATAAATTTCTTCGAATATTATACTTATACGATTATATTTTATTTTGACAGATATTCGTAAAATATAACTACAACGGAAAATATTTGGACCTTTGAAAGAATTCAGGAAGCCGTTAATCCAAATATTGGCCCAAAAGAAAATATTATTTGGGCCAAAGAATTAAATTTCAGCCCACGTTGTTGATTTATATATTCTAATCCTTGTCTATCTATGCTAGAAGCCCACATTACAAGAAGATAAGCACACAAATGGAGAAAACGCTGAGCCACGCGAAGACTTGGACGATCAAGATCATATCGTGCACATGGCTCAAGGAAGGAAAAGAGAACCAGATAATCTTCACCGTATCTGAAAGAGCAAGATTTTCAAGATGTTGATGTCACTAGTTGGCTCTTTGTTGAAGCTGAAGATTTACATCCACCCACTGCTATCATCTATAAAAGGAGACACACATTACGGGCAGAAGGGGGGATCAAACACTTTGAGCAAAAATCTTCATCATCTTGGAGCGACCTCTCTGTTCAACATATACCAAACACACACTTCACCGTCGACCTCTAACTCACCTCAGCCACACTACGCTCGCTGCCATCGACATCTTGGATTCTCATCTCAAACACCCACCTCTGAACCATCGCTCTTTCCACTCAAACCCACCATCGAACACTTCAGAGCGCATCTTGACTTATACTGCCATCGACCCACCTCACCATCAAGAACTCACCTCTGAACCACCGCTCGAAACGTCAACTCTGCTCAACCACACCAAGCAGTAAGCACCCACCTCACGTCAAGGACCTCTCAACCACCCACCTCAAGGAGGAAGACCTCACAGATGAGAAGCAACGAAATCTAAGGCACAGCAAAGAACGAGGATGCTCACACAAAAGAAATAAGCAACACTTGAAGCTGCCTACCATCTTCACCCACGCATCTAAACCCCTTCGCCAAGCACCGTCCCTCAGTATCCATCGAGCTCACACGACTCAAACCACTCGGACGCATGCTCACGACGAAGCAGACCTCAGTCGCGCACCAACCGTTCGACGAAATTACCCAACAACGTACGCACGTAGGGTAGCGGGCAACCGAAGCTCACGCAGCACACACCCGGAGTGGAGGGCAGCGGTACGCACTCGGCTGAGAAGAGACGTGAGGGCAGAATTTATTTGCGACGGAAGACATTGGAGGGGACGGGACGATAACGGAGCCAAATATCAGGGAAGAAATTATGTTTTCGTCTTTGATATTCCCGTATTATCTTGTTTCCGTCGTAAATATGAGTAGCTAATTTTTACGTGTGCTTGGGATGAGATGAACGCTAGGTAGAATTTATTGGACGTAAAATACTCGTGAACATTAAATATTGGCTATTTATCATTTATGATATTATTGTTCAAATTAATATGTCTATGTGTTGATTTGAAAGTCATTTCGATATGTCTATGTGTTGATATGATTGCGTGGTAATATCGTTTTAGGGCGACAGCTAGAAAAACGATTAGGCCTTTCATAAAATGATAGGAATTCGATTATAGGGCGACAGCAAATAGTCGATCCTCGCTTAGGTAAATTAATATATATTCTCACAACCGTTTAGGGCGACAGCAAATTCGGGCGTGAGTAGGAATTTCCGCGACTTAGTCATTATATTTGTGTTAACGTTATTTTACGGCCTCGTCAATGATACCTAGCGGGATTCGCAATCCCGAGCACTTCCGTTTTATATAAAAAAGGAAAAAGAAAGTAATTTTTAATATTTAAGTTCAAGCTAGTTGGAATATATTTTATAAATCAAAATATAAATAAAACAATATTTAAATATTGTTTAAAGCTTGTGATTTTGTTAGGTTTTTCTGTTGGATTTAATTCATAAATTAAATATGAAAAATATTTATTTAGGTTAAATATCAAACGATAGGTTATTACTAGTACTCAATTTATTCCTCGTGATCGATACTCGGATATTCGCTATAGCTATATTACAAACGATAGGTACACTGCCTATCGCGCGTCGTGCTAGTTATAACATATTCGTTTTAATTATTACTTGACGTACTTACACGAACTTTAATTAATATAAGTATACACGCACGCGATCATATAGACTTTGATGAGACGTTTGCTCCCGTTGCTAGACTAGAATCTATTAGACTTTTGTTAGCTATTGCATGTTGGCTTAACATTACATTACATCAAATGGATGTTAAGGGTGCTTTCTTGAATGGGTATATTGATAAGGAAATCTATGTCGAACAACCTAAAGGTTTCGAAGATCCCCATTATCCTAACCATGTTTTTAAGCTGCAGAAAGCATTGTACGGGTTGAAGCAAGCGCCTCGAGCGTGGTATGCAAGGTTAGCAACATTTTTGCTTGAGTTCGGTTTCGCTCGAGGTGAGGCGGATCGTACTCTTTTTGTTAAGAGGGTCGGATCCGATATTTTGATTGCTCAAGTATATGTTGATGACATTGTTTTTGGTTCAAGCTCACAATTTTTATTAGATC
Source organism: Craterostigma plantagineum (assembly GCA_027422505.1). Lineage (NCBI taxonomy): Eukaryota > Viridiplantae > Streptophyta > Magnoliopsida > Lamiales > Linderniaceae > Craterostigma > Craterostigma plantagineum. The sequence goes on along the minus strand of JAPQWV010000291.1, from coordinate 517,893 downwards.
AGTTTGTGCAGGCTATGAACACTACATTTGAGATGTCAATGATAGGCGAATTAACCTATTTTCTAGGTTTGCAGATTAAGCAAAGTAGCGACGGGATCTTTATGTCCCAAGAAAAATATGCCAAAAACACTGTCAAGAAGTTCGGATTGGACACGGCTAAGGTAATGAAAACGCCCATGGGTTCCTCGCAGAAGGTAAGTAAAGACAGTGTTGGGCAGAATGTTGACCCAACATTGTACCGTTCTATGATTGGCAGTTTATTATACTTATCTGCGAGTAGACCTGATATCATGTATAGTGTTTGCGTATGTGCTAGATATCAATCTGAACCTAAGGTGTCGCATCTTAATGCTGTTAAGAGAATACTTCGTTATGTGAGTGGATCGTGTAGCCTCGGATTATGGTTTTCCAAAGATACTAATTTGAGTCTTGTAGGCTATAGCGATGCCGACTGGGCGGGTGACGAAGATGACCGCAAGAGCACAAGTGGTGGTTGTTTCTTCCTAGGTAATAACTTAGTTGCATGGTATAGTAAGAAACAAAACTGTGTGTCTTTATCTACTGCTGAGTCCGAATATGTTGCGGCGGGTAGTTGTTGCACGCAACTATTGTGGTTGAATAGTATGTTATGTGATTATGGGTTAGAGTGCGAATCTGTGCTTATGTATTGTGATAACCTTAGTGCCATTAACATCTCTAGGAACCCCATCCAACATTCTCGAACAAAGCATATAGATATTAGACATCATTTTCTGAGAGATATGGTAGAAAAGGAGTTAGTCCGCATCGAGCATATAGACACTAAGAATCAGTTAGCAGACATTTTTACGAAAGCATTGGATTCTGAAAGGTTCTCGGACCTTAAGAAATCCATAGGTTTGCACATGTTAGTTTAGATGTTGGTCCAACATTTGGATCAACATAGCATATGTCGATTTTGATAGTTACTGCTTTAATGTTTGGTTTAATATTCTGTTCTGTTTTCCTGTGAAATGACTTGATTCTTCTTGATTGGTCCCTAAATGAACCCGATCCCTCTTTTATAGGCTCTTGGTAATACGTCCCTAGGTACACGACATTCGCTGTGACGATGTACTCTTTGCGACCAAAAACCAATCCTTTTTGTGTTGAGCATGCTTATAAACTCTCTGCTAGATATAGGCTCTCGGTAATAGAATTCCTTAGGTACACGGCATTCGCGGTGACGATGTATACTATGCGACAAAAAGCCGATCCTTGAGGCAAGGGAGTATAAGGGCAGTGCATAATTTCGGTTGGATATATGAGGTGAAAGGGTAGAAATAAAGGAAACTGATTTTGAGAAGGATTAAGCAGATAAGTCTAGGTTTACGGAATTAGAATGTTGAGTCAAATGTTGGGGCAACATGTGATTGTCAGTTCGATATTGCTACCTTCTGTGCTTTTGTGTTTTATTCGTGTCTGCCTTTAGTACTGTTTTTGTTAATCTTGTGTGTCTAGTTCAGTTATCTCTCAGAAATGTATTAGAAACTCTCGAAGATCAGCTCTTTACACTTGTCTCTTTGTGTTCATCAACGTCGCTCAATCGGTTAGTATTTCTTGATTCTACCTTGACTTTTGATTTAGTGGTCTTTTTGGTAGAAACATGGTCTAAAATGCTCCTATTTACTCGCATGACTTAGTCTCTAACATGCTCCTATGTGGTCGATTAATTGGATTTGGTTTATACTATTTTTAGCTTCATGTTTTGAAAAATCATGACTTAGTCTAGACTTATCCAATTTGTGCAGTTTTCTCTTCTTATGCCCAACGGTTACTTTTATGCCCATTAACTCCATGATTAGCTTAAAAATAACTGCAGTAACCGTTGTGACAAGCTCTAGTTTTAAGTGGAAGTTTATATGATTATTTTTAACTTGTCACTTCATCCCACTTGCCTCACTTCGATTTCTCTCTCTCTCTCTGAAACTGCCTTCGTGATCCTGAGTTGATTAGGGTTTCCAGTTTTCGATCTTGATTCATTTTTCGTTGTTGAAATCATGTCGAATTCACCTCCTCTACCGAATGTTGACCCAACATTCGACACTAACCATGTGTTTCCAGTTCCTCTGCAAGTTATACCAGGTCCTATGGAGATCGTGGTCTACACGGGCCCTTTTCAGCCGCTCCGGCCAGTCGAACCACCATCTCAAGCCGCCGAAGGACAAGCACCACCACCAGAAGTGACACAGCCAGTGTCTGCAGCCCCTCCGACGGCGAATCCTAACCAAGAAACAGCAGAAACGATGCCAAGTCAAGACGATGACGAGGAAGTGCCACTGGGAACTCGTCTCCGATCGCTAAAGAAACGACGCCGGGACAGGGCTGAGGACGCTCTGCCGACCACGTCTGGTGCAAACCCAGCTTCGACAGACCCAATTTTGGCCGAGCCACCAATGGATGAGCCAATTCAGGCAGGCGAAACCCCTGTTTCCGCCGACCCACTTTTTCCGGCCACTGTTGCTCCCAGGCAGATTCCGCCACCGCTTTTCACATTTGCAGATGTGCCGCTCGGTACGACATCTTCCCAGCCACGGCCAGTACAGACAAACCTGGTGGGAGGCGCAATTAATGTTCCTGCAGCATCGTCTGGCCCTCCTCCACCATCTCAAGCAGCAACGACGTCTTTAACTGGCGTCTCAAGTTCAATTCCGGAGACTGCAACTGCTCACAAATCGAAGAAGTCTCGGCCAGGTAGCTCTAAGAAGAAGGGATCAAAGTCCCAGGCCAAGACTCCAGCTCCTGTGCAGAAGAAGCGTCGAAGTGGTCGCATTCGCCGAGCACTAAACCCCACCTCGAATAAAGACGATCCCATTGCTCTTTCCAGTGGCTCAGACTCAATCGACACGATCGTCGACTCCACCACCTACGACAGCGTCGACTCAGAGATGTCAGATGAGGACTTCAGACCCTCAGGGGGAGAGACGCCATCCTCTGACTCAGAGTCTTTCACAGCCTCAGATCACTCAGATAGCATCGATGTTGTCGGGGCGGACCTCGCTGAGACCTTAGAGTCTTTAAGAAAAAGGATGGAGAAGCGTGCAGGCAAACGCCCTCTGGAAAGTGTTGATCAACCAGCGAAGAGGGCGAGGACTGAAAGTGCACCTCAACCAGATGCAAGCCACCGAGATGTCTCCCCTGTTCCAGTCACTGAAGAAAATGTTGGGTCTGATGTTGACCCAACATTAGAAGATTCTGATTGGGAGAGTCCATTGCCCAACCGCAAGTTCTACCGCCCAGCCAACGAGGAGCTGTGGGAATCCCTGAGTCAGAGACTCTTTAGGGTGGAACGGGTCGTGGACGAAGTGAGCTTCAGGAAGTACGGCGTGATGGAATTCCTGGAGTCTCGACATCTCGGGCACATGGTGACGAGTTTAGGGACGTACTGTGAAAATGTCGTCCGAGAGGTATATGCTAACCTCTTTTTTAATGTGGCTGAGGTTAAATCTAGGAAATATGGGAAGGTTTTTCTAAGGGGGAGGTTGTATGACATGTCGGCTAGTGCTATAAACAGGTTTCTTCATACTCCCGATGTAGAATTTCAGTATGAATATGATAATGATGCCGTGGTTAGGTTCATTACTGGGGGTAGAGTGTCTAAGTGGGAAGGAAATTGTGCGGGCAGCTCTCTTACATCTTTATATTCAGTCTTGTTTAAGATTGGTGTGTGTAGTTGGTTGCCTACATCGAATGAAGTTAGGGTGACAGAAGGGATAGCTCATGTGCTATACGCACTTGGTCAAAATCTGCCAATGAATTGGGGAAAGTTGATCCTCGATCACATGTCGAATCAAGCTGAAAAGGTGGGAAAGGGAATTCTTCCTTATCCCTCGATCATCTACGGAGTTCTCTTACAAGGCGGATTTCAGCCAACTCGGAAAGACTCGGTGACCATCCTTCGCAGTCCTTACCCTGTTCAACCTAGCCATTTGTCCGGCTCTGGAAGAGTAGTAGACCTGCCCTGGCGCAGCCCCGAACAACTAGAGCACGATGTTGACCACAGTGTTGGGTCAACATCTTTGGCAGAACAGGCCCTTAGAGCTCTTGACGAGTCCATCGCAGCTTTGGTGGCTCAAAGGGATGCCTTAAGGAGGTTCATTTCTTCCCAAAAAGGGGGAGAGAGGGCAGAAGCAGTGAGCGCTGAGCCGAGAGCTGAAGATCGAGCAGGGCCAAGTGAAGTAGGGCAAGGTACTGACGCAGACCGAGCAGAGGGAGATCAGGACAGTGAGAAAGAGCACGAAGGGCAAGGAGAAGGAGCTGAAGCGGAGACTTAGAGTTTTGAGCTCCAGATTTTTGTGCATGCGCATTTTGCTTATGTTTGCATGCTTATCTCTTATTTTCTTTTGTGCGATTTTTATTTGGACCATGTCTATTTTTGTTTTGCAGGTTTATGTTCAGGACCTCTAAGGCATGTACTAATTTTCTAGTACTTTGAATAGTTTTTCTTACTATTCGGTTTTTCGTCTAACTCTAACCATTTTGTTTTTGTGGTTGAGTTGATGTTGCCTTTAGGGGGAGCTTCACAATGACTGACTTCTGCTTTGGTTTTGGGAAGAAAGATAAAAAGGGGGAGATTGTTGATGTTGAGCGTTCAACTGAAACAATGTTGGGTAACATTCTAAGTCAACATCTGTTGGCCGAGAATGTTCCCTTTCCTAGTTTTATCTTTCATGCCCAAAACTTATTTTATTTATGACGTGGTATTTTTCTAGTATTGTGCAGGTTATGGATAAGAGCTAGAACGGTTCAAACCGTGTGGAAAGAGTGTGGATAAGCTAGAGCAAAAATAGGAGTGGAGCATACTAAAAATAGGAAGCTTGAAGAACAAGTAGAGACCGAGCTCTTGGAACTGACCAAATCAACTCTCAACGGTCACTAACTGTCCAGATACACTTAGTGGACGTTAGTGGACGTTGTGGGAGGTTGCCAAGTCCTTTGGACAAGTCTTTTACGAGTGAAGACCTATATAAGTCGAAGACTTAATCATTTCGACGAACGACGAACACGAGCGAAAATCAGAGCAGTTTGAGCGAGAGTATTTTCTTGAAAGAGTTTTCTTTTTAGTCTAGTGGTTGCTGAATTCTTTATTGATTCGTAGGTTTTGGCTAGACTAGTTTTTGACTATCTTTTTCGATAGTTTTTGTAATCCATCTTTCTAGTGGATCTTTACCCTTTGGGTCTCGCAGCAAGTTATTTGACTTGCTGCACAAAACATCGTGTGTGTTCGTTTCGTTTTTGTCACTAAGTTTCTATCATTTCCGCTGTGCTTTAAAAGTGAGTTCGAGTGTTGACCCAACATCACGTCCAACATCAGTTTGTTACTTAGTGTTTTTAATCCATTGTGTAAGGGACCGCCTTCAGTTGGCTTTAAGGTAATATGATCGATTGATTAATTGATTGATTTGAACAAATAATTTTGTTGGAATAAACAAGTAATGTTACTTTTTATATCGGTGCTTAGTTTGGGGCAGTTTAATCGTATTAGTACATTTTCGCACACTCTATGCCTGTGCTTAAAATATAACTTTTTTTTTTTTAAAAAATTTTAGTTATAATTTTGAGATTACTAAATTTAGTGTTTAAGATGAAACGTCGTTTTTTTAATACTTCCTCCGTCCCACTTATTTCTTTCCATCTTTCTATTTCGGGCGTCCCACATAATTCTTTCCATTTCTACTTTTGGTAAAAAATTATTCCAATAATTAAGCTAATCACACCATCTACATTTAAAAAAAAATTCTTAATTTGCATGCCCACTAATGAGTTTTCTGTCTATATTCCTTGAAAGTGTACTATAATATTAAAAAAATATGGTTTTTTAATATGCGTGCCCACTAATTTTTGGGAAGTATTAAGTGGGACAGAGACAGTATAACAGTACCAAATAATGCATAATGGTATAAGTACAATAAATATAAAAAATTGAAGTTGTATAGAAAGTATTCAATTAGCTAAATAGAGAAAATAAAAAACTGTTGTCCGAGTCAATGAAGTATTTATTACACACATTGACCAAGTCATTATAAAATATACTGGTGATGCATGCAAAATCACGTATATATGTATATATCTGTAAAGCTGAATCAAAAAGGAAAATCATTTTTGTATGTCCCCTTCGACATGCTCGGTGCATGCTTCGATAGCGTATATGATGTAATAGAAATATGTGTAAGCAAAGGGTCGCTTCTATATTATTTTGAAATTTGATGCGACTAATAAGCAAAAGCATTGATTGTGTGTCCACTATATATATATATATATATATATATATATATATATATATATTTTGCTAATCTGATTTTAAGAAGAAATGCATGTTATAGACCTCAATTGCACACAGACATATAGCCGCCTATATATATTATTGTATGTTGGACTGTCTAATATAATGAAACAGTTTGTTTGACACGTAAAAATATTATGGAAAGTCTAACAAAGATTGGCATATGTTGACTATGTTTTGGTGACTTAAAACCAATAATAGGTACATATCTTGAATGCCCCATTGAATAAAAAACCATAATATTCGTCGAGATAAGGTAAGAACAAAATTAATTATAACAATAGTGATCATAGGTATCTACTAATTAACATATTGCGTGTTTAATTTACGTAGATAATTACGTAGATAATACTTTACCCAGTCCTAAATATCGTAAGGAATTTAAAATGACTTTAGAAACGAAGACCATGAACCTTAAAGTGTCAAATGAAAATAGTAGACGTATTGTTTCATTATTTTCCTTGACATTTGCATGAAATTAGGTCGACCATGCATGCAAGGAGATAAACCGTGTAAATAAGAAATCAAGAACTATAAGACTAAATACAAACAAAATAAAAATTCCACCTTCGAGCATCATCATATATATGTGTTTCTTCTTAATACTTTCAACAATTAGCATAGTGTTTAATATACACCTAAAAGGGTATTCGAATAGCCGCAAAATCAAGAATAAAGAAAAGCTTACCTTGGTAATAATCAAACAGTTTACTTGCTCTGAGAAAACATTGAGATACTAATCAATCTCAGACAAAAGCCCAGGCTTGAGCCTCTTTTGTAAAGAGATTGAAGCTTCTTCAATTCTCTTTTTCTCCTGCAATAATAACAGTCAAATTTCATGTAGGGCGTAATTTTCAGCCCACTATTGGTTCTACGTCAAAAAAAAAAAAAATTCGAACTTTTGCTACCTTTCCCCTAAACGTAATGACAAGAGGTCCTTCTCTTGTTTCTCGATATGCACCTTCGAAAATTTAAAGCAGATTAGTTGGGGCATAGTTAATCGACAAGAAAAGAAAACGTCAGGGAAAGATTCTTACCAGCATAGATATCGGGAAATTCATTGCAAATTTCAGAAAGCGGCTTAGAAATTTCTAACTGCATGCATAAGGGTTACACAACCTTCGCCCCTCGATAGTTTTTGAAATGAATCAAAACATGCAAAAATACTGCAAAGGCTTACATCGAGGAGAGTTGTACGGAGTCTCTTTGATAGAAATGGTTCTGTGAGTAGAAGCCCATTCGAACTCATTAATTCGACGAAGCAGTCTAATTCTTGCTCCATCTCACCGACGTTCGTTGATGTAAGAATTATTACATTTTGGCATTTGATCTGAAAGAAAGGTTTTGCAACTTTTTCACTGAATTTTCTTGTCCAAAAGCCAAAGTTACGATGAGATAAAACGAAAATTGCTCAGAAGCTTACCAAAGGCAAACTCAGTTTGTCGTGATGCATCAGTTCGGTGATGCCTTGGGGCAATAGTGACATCTGCAAGAAACAATCACAAAATCGACCGAAATCGAATTTCAATTTTTTCATTTTGTTTTAATTTGGGGCCGACGAAGTTGTAACTGTTACCTCATTCCCATCCCCTGGGAAAGTTTCACAAGTCAGATGACTCAGATATTCTTCAAACTCTTCATGGGGAGCCTTCAAGAAAAACGAGAGAGGGCAATGTATTACATTATATTTCACTTCAAAATTTATTGCTCGACAGTATGCACGCTATGTAGAAGAAAATAAAATAATAATAAAAAAAACATGCCATGTGGACCCCAAAAGCTTTAGCAACACCAGCTATGGTGACGTCCGAAATAAGTGGGCCAACCCCTCCATTTATAAAAACCTGTAATAATTGAAGGTGTCTCAAAGTTCTGTTATCGCTGAAGGTGAAGCAAGAACTTCGCTGTGTTTTTCGACGGTTATATTAATCGAAAATCATACCATATCGTTCCCAGACTTCTGCTGCTCAACTTCATCTGCAACAGAGTCAATCTGAAAAAAAAAAAAAAAAAAAAAAACAAAACGTCGATGCATAAACTGGACGACAGAAATATACTAACAGTTTCAACTGTCATTTGAACGAAATGCAAAGGCTAAAACCAGTCCACTTACATCATTCCTTGTGACAGCAGTGCGTGTTACAGCCCATCCCATGGAATGGAGTTTTCTGCATAATAAGGATCCCATACGATCCTCTACATTGCCAAATCTGAGCTATGAAATCAAGACAAATACAGATATCACTTAAAAACTGAAAGGGTGCGTATGAAAGCAATACAAAAAGACCCAAAAGTTATATCATAGTGGCGAAAGGCTAAAAAAGTAGTTGGGATTTCAGAAGAGGAAATTGAGTACAGAGGCACGACCAAAAAATTCAAGGAACTTTTTGCAGAATGACACTATCAGTACAAGAACTTATTACAGTATTTCATCTCCCACGGTAATGATCGAGGCTGTTGAAGTGCTTTTCCAATGTGAACTTTCATATTTCGAGCCATTGCTAACAGCATTTGTTGGTTTAGAAGTGAGCTTCTTAACCCTCCCCGCCCTTTCTAGCCTTCCATCTAAAAGCTTATATGCTGGTTTGTATTCATTCTCACTACCACTCAGTTTGCTGCTGAACAGAAGTGCATTGGGAACTGTATCGTGGATGCTCCCAATTGATGTGTATCTGCGTAAATTCGACAAAAAATATAAACCACATATCAAAAAAGGGACTTCATAAAAACCTTTCAGTGAAGATTTACCCTTGATCGTAAAGGCTGCAGTATGGAACTTTGCAAGTCAAGAGAAAAGCCCATACATCTCTGCCATAAAAGTCAAGCCATCAACTCGTTATTAATGGTTCAAGGCCACAAATCAATACGCGATGAAATTAATTTCACGAAATGCAAATCTGATAAGTGATGGACAAAATCGAAAAATAAAAACACTACGAAACCTGTATGACCAATCAAGTATGGGATTTACTCTCATGAAAGGTGGCCAGCCAGGCGAGCTCGGGGAAAATTGTTCTTGTCCCACCTGAATAAGTTCGACCATACATACATTAATGGCGAGAAAATTCTTCTTCATAAGATATTCTTGATTTGATAAACAAATGAGAGATAGTTCTTCTTTACATACTGCAGTAGGATCACCCATTCGAACACCCAAGAAAATCGCTCTAATTGGGTTGGCTTTAAAGAGAGCCTCCAAGCCAGACTTGAAATCTAGGCGAATGACATCCAAATGCAATTTGTAACTACATATTATCAGCAACAAATTCAAGAATCAGTCGGTGAAAAAACAAAGACTTCCAAAAAAAGTAGAGCAAATGTATTAAAAACCAAGAAATAAGGAAGCGAAGAAAAGGGGTAATAAGACAAGCCAGTGTGCAACTAACGTAGAAGAAGTTTCGTAAGTGAACGAATTTATTTCAGGGAAAGCTGACTCGCTCTCGAAATAAATTGTACGGATTGGAAATGCTATCTCAGTATCCTCAACATCCCCAACGAACTCGTCTTCTAAGATCTTATACAGATAATATCCCGCCCTGAGAAGGTGCAATAACACCTACAAACATCCGATGATTCGTCATACATACTATGAAATTAACATAACATACATTCTGGTAAAACTGAAAGGTTGAAATTATGTAGTTCGATTCAACTCACAGTCGAATCTTTTCCTCCATTGAAGCTAAAGGCCACTTCTTGAATCCTGCAGTAAAATCATGTAGGATTAGTCTCCCCTTTTCCCAAATGAAAAAAAAAAAAAGAAGAAGAAGATATATAATCCAAAGGTATTAAACTTCACCAATTTCGCCAGCTACAAAATGTATCAAATTGATAGTAAGAAACAAACCAATGTAAACTCATAACTTTCGAGCCCTCGAGAAATTAGAGCTGTAAATGATGCCACTGAAGATCAAAAAGCGAAATGGCAACTCACGAATAGAGGGAAAAAGCCCTCTGAATAACAGAAACAGCGTTGTTGTACTTCGTCTTCAACCTCTTATCATCGCTTGCTTTTATCGCTTTGTCGACCTCCATCTTTGACTCGTATGCAACGAACGCTTCCGAAATCAGAAATCACAACTGAGAAAAAAAGAAAATCCAATCAGCAATAATTCATCCCCCTTAAACATTCGGAAAATAAACAACAGTGACGTTCTCAGGAAACTGAATCTTTTATGGGTTCCGTGAATTTCACACTATCGAAGACACCCATGAGCTGAATAAACGAATGACAAGCGCGCACTAACACGTATCGTACCATCAATCTGCAGCTGAACAACAAAAAGAAAAGTAATCTTTGGATGGTAAAAAGCTCGCCTTGGGACGCGCGAAACAACGATGTGCGGAAATCAACAGAAGGGTCAAATCAAATGTTGGAATTGAAGGGGTTTTAGGAGACTCTTCTTTACCCAAATGGTGGGCTGGGATGGGAGAAGAGTAGGACTGAATGGAAAGGTTGAAACTTTTACATGTAAAAAATCGTTCTCTAATCTAAGATATTATTTACAAATTTATGTAATTTTTTTTCGGATAAAATAATATTTTTTGTGCTCGAGAATACAATATCCATGTCATTGCATTATCGGCTTTTGCGATAAGATAATGATAATAATATTAAATAAATAAATATATTAGGGATCACACCAAGAACTGGAAGACGGACATCGATGGCTTCTCTCTCTTAAACGCAGTCCAAATATCACCAAAACGTACTAGTTTCTATGATAATTTCACAACTCCATGGATTGCATTTTTTTTCTTCCTTTTTTTTTTTTATTATTTCGTGTTGGTGTTAGGGATTCCTTTTCTTCAGCAATTAATTACGCAAAAATAGGCCTTTGAACTTGAGATTGTCAGATAACTTTTAGGTCGTAGATTCTTAAAATTCTAGATGGACAATCATCGGCGGCGATTTTGATTCCTTATAGTTTTATTAATGCAGTTTAGTACATGTGCTGAAGTCGGTAAGTAAGAGATACTGTCTATTTTATTACATTGAAGATTTGCTTCCTTGTATTCCACTCATCCCAGAATGCGTTAATAACAAGAGGTACGCGACCATATACAGATGCAAATATATAGAGAAAAGACTAACATATACAGAAAAGACTCATATACGTATGCAGTTTCTTTTTGTCTGAAATTAGAAGATTCATGTCGCCGCAGCTGTTTTAAAGAAGGCAATAAGCAAAAAGCAGATGGCAGTAACGGAGAGCCTGCTAGAAGGTAAAGAAAAGGTGAGTCCCGTACTCCAAACTGCGCTCCCCCTCGAAGCTCAACAAGAACTTGTGATTCCGAACGATCTTTGTGCTCTCACGCTGGGGACGTTCATCCATATCGCCCGCCACCTCCATCTTCTCGTCGTACGATTTAAGATCGAAGGAGCACACGGCTATCAGCAGACGGCAACAATCGGTGTCCCAGTTGGTCGACCTCTCCATCATCATCTGGCAGAAGTTGTAGCAGCAGCTGCATTTTCCCTCGTCTTCCTCATCAGTCAAACACCGAGCAAAGAGTGTGTCTATGCCAAATATATACACACGTCGACCACAATGGCCTTCCCCGCGACGCGTTTCCCCGAACATGAGCGCTTCTTCCACGGGAGCCCTCAACTGTTCGAAACAAACGAAACCCACAACTTCGGCACGACGACCAACGTCCTTCAGATCGTATAAACCATGATGGTTGACGAAACACAGCCGACCCGCCTCGACCGTTTCGAAGAAGGAAGGAGGATACAGAGGCTCGGGAGGAATGAAACCCATGCCGTCGTAGAACGCTCCCAGATTCACCCACTCCTTATTGGGCAAGGAAAGGTCGAGAGCACTTATTCTCACAACCATGTATGCGTCAGACGTTTGGACCAACAATTTATCCGAGTTCTCAACGAATCCAAATCGGTCAACCTGAGGGAAGAATACGCCTGCGATCGGAGGGAGAGGCTCCGGCAATTGGGGTTGGCAGTATCGAACAACTCGAAATCACCAGGCGACATCTCCCTCTGTGTATCGTTTTCATTCTGCCACCAAGTGCTGAAAACGACGATCTTTTTACCGCAGGGCGTTGCGATGGCCATGGGAGTGTCCTTCGGTGACAGCATTTCACCGATCTTCTTAAGCAGGGGTCCGCCTTTCTCCAATTTCGTCGTCCCTTGGGTTAGGGTTAGGTTTTCGGCTAAATCGCAGGCAAAGACGGACTTTTTGATATCATTGTCATCAATGTGTGCCTCGAACATGTAAAGCTTCTCGCCCAGTACGCAGAAGGCGTCGAGCGGAGGGAAATCAACGCCACAGTCGATCTGGAAAGTCGGAGAAACACGGGCGAAACCCTCCTTCAGACGAGCATCATCAGCAATATCACCATATCCATCTCCATAACCATCGTCAAAAGCACCATCGCCACCATCATCACCGATATCGCCATCACCGTCGCCAGAATCAACGAGCAGACCGACGGGATTATCAGATTTTAAATCGACGTCGTCCTCAAGAGTATCGGAGGAAGATATTAGATCGAAGATGCATATATTACACTCAACTCTACTTCCTGTATACGACCGGCTTGGAGAAGGAAATACGCGACAGTAGAAGATGAGACATGCCTTATTCTTACCTCCACGAGAAGAGTATGTTGATGACAGTCGCATCCTTTTAGCCCTTGGCGATCCTTCTGCTTCCATCGCCCCAGTAAACAGCAAGAACAGAACCAAACTGTTATTTTATTTTTTTTTTCGATTTAAGAGAGAAACCCTAGCCGACGATTAACGAGGAATCAGTGAAGACCAGAAAGTTAATAGGGGGAGAAGACTTAAAGGTGCCCAAATTTTTTACGATAATAAGAAGATAATTTGCTCGTTGTGGGCCAAGCGTGTGGTTTTGTTTGAAATTTACTCTGAGGCCCTATGGGGCCCAATATTAAAATTCTTTGCTTTTATTTTGAAATGTGATGGACTTCATTACTGTTTCTGGTATTTTCATAGAGTTATGATTTTTCGTTTAACGATAGAAATGCGACACATATTCCATATCCCATTGTTAGTCTTTGTTGATGAGGTGAACCATGCCTCACTAAATTCCTTTTTATCCATTTTGTAAGTAGGAGATGATTTACAAAGTTCGTCATCTTCATCATTCATGAACCTTAGTATATATGTCTTATTATTTCGAGATACGACTAATGTTGCTAAGACAAGCATAGTACCACACACATATATCGTTGTGAAATAAAATCTAATCCATCTATACCCACAAGTCAAAACATACAAGTTAGAGTAGTGGTACATTCTAAAACCAATAAGTAATAATATAATTCGTAGTAGTTCACTGAACTTATATATACATCACAAAATTTTTAATTAATAAATATTTTTGAAACAAATTATTTTTTCGAGAGAGGAAAAAAAAAGTCTTAATAGTAAACCTATTTCTTTTTTTGTCTTCAAGAAAACGAATGATACGTATGTGGGTTGGGATCTTTGGTAGTGAAATGAAAGGATAAAAATGATATTTAATACTGTAGAGATATTTCGAAAGGCCTTCACATTAATGTAATAATTTATGGTTTGTTCAATGTTGGATTGAAGCATGTGTTTGGTTTGGATAACGACGATGAGCCAACTGTTTATTTTTGGGAGAGAAATTAAAATAGGAAAGCCAATTTTAACACTTAATGAAGAAGTTTGCAACGTGGTCAATCAAAGTTCAAAATAAAGATTTCGTCAAATCTTACCAAACCCCTCAAATGCCACGCTCCAAATTTCAACGTCCACCAATTGGTCAAATCATTCAATTCAATTTGGCATTTTACCAATTTTGTAACGAAATAAAATAATATCGCGGCTCGTGCGACGCACACGTGTCTCTTCTTTTCTATATTATTATTTATATTTCCCAGTAAATTAATCCCCGCGCATTCTTTCTTCGCCACAAAGGGAGAAGAAGTTCGATGAAGACGACCCAAGAAATAACCACAAACCTGCGAAGAAGAACTGTAATCATCCACCGACTTTATCTGATTTTTCTGTTTCTTTTATCTGTCGGCGAAAATCGAAATCAATTCAACGCCTATATATATACGTGGAGTCTCAATCCGTTCCCATTTCACCGACCAATTTATTTTTTTTTTCCGTTCCTTGAAAACCCCCAGATAATTATGAACCCTGAAGGCGAATGGAATCCATCCTTCTCCAGTTTCGAAATTTCGGAAGCCGATTGGGAATTCAAGCCGCAGAAATTCGAGGGTTTCTCGCTGTCCGATGTCCCCAGGCCCGTTGAATCGTTGTTGGAAGCGCCGATTCCGCCGTTTCTGTCCAAGACCTACGATTTGGTCGACGATCCTTCGTTGGATGCTGTGATTTCGTGGGGCGTTGGTGGCGATAGCTTCGTTGTGTGGGACCCAATTGAGTTTGCGAGGGTTGTGCTGCCGATGAATTTCAAGCACAACAACTATTCGAGTTTTGTTCGGCAGCTTAATACTTATGTGGGTACATTCACTCGTCTCTGTAACTGGGATTTTTTTTCTTCTTCTCTTCTTCGTCTTCTTCTGTTTTTTTGTTCACCTGTTTATGTTTTGGGATTTCTTCTTCTGTTTAATCGTTTGGAATATCGTGTGTGTAATATCTGCTTGATGTAATTTTACTGTAAATTGATTCCTATGAAGAGCTTGAGATTGAGACGCAGTTATCTCCTCTACCACACTGATCAAAGGGGAGGAGATCTTTGGCTGCATTTCCATCACTAGAGCTTCAGAGGTAGAGTTCAATATAACACATTCGGAAGTTTCTGTAATTTCTTGGATGTATTCTATATCCCAATCATGTTTCATTACTGAGCTCTGAAATGCAGATCTCAATCACTATGGATTACTCGGTCACGTTTGGTTATTCATCTCGAAAATCTGAGGATGGAAAATTTTCTTCTCCTTATGGCTCTCCGACCTTCGAATTGCTTTATATAGATTATATGACTATTCGTATTAACCGATTAATTTCGAGGCAAATTTGTGCAGGGATTTCGGAAAATCGACGCAGAGAAGTGGGAATTCGCAAACCCAGGATTCATCAGAGGACAAAAGCATCTGCTGAAAAACATCCACAGGCGCAGATCGCCATCCTCTCAGGGCCCAGCCGAGGAGCAAGGAAAATCCTCTTTAGAAAACAATTTGGAGAGCCTAAGAGAAGAGAGAAACTTAATGATGCAAGAACTATCTGAGCTGAAAAACGAACAAATAGGCGCAGCCCAGCACATGGAGTCAGTGAATGAGAAGCTCGAAGCTGCCGAGAGAAGGCAGAAGCAGATGGTCTCCTTCTTGGGGAGCATTGTTCAGAAGAAGAGATTCGATGTAATTACGACTACTTCTCCAAGAACTGTGAAGAAGTTTGTCAAGCATCGCCAGGGAAACGACGGGGAGAGGGCTTCTGATGATCACAGCCCACAAGGGAAAATCGTCGAGCAGATTCCCTATGTATCTGATCATATGGTTCTTCATAAAGGGAAAGGTGCCATGGATAATGATTCTTGCAGAACAGAGTACCTGGTTTCTTTTCCCGAGGATTTGGGGAAGAAGAGGGGGAGTAATAATGGTGCCGAATTTTGTGTGTCGGAAACTGCGAATATTATTGCTAGGGAAAGTAATATGTGGGGCTTCGACGGCGGTGCTTTGCCGGAAATGTGGAGCGGCGGCGGAGAAGGCGAGGACTGTTACCTGCCGGAGTTAGGTGGGCTGTCCGATGTTTGGGATTTAGGTACAACGGAAGAGGCGCGAGGTACAAACACCGAGAAGTGAAAAGAACAAAAGGGGGTCAAGAACAGTTTTTTTTTTTTTTTAAGCGTAGAAGTCTGGCATTATTCCTTCAACATTATATTTTGATTGGATATATCATGATATTAATGTTCTGAGAGTTAATTTTACAATGTAAAAAATATGATAGAACATCTTAAAGGAGGGTGATTCAACAAGAGAACAGATTATATCGTGCATATGCCACACGATATACTTGCTAAGAATAAGCCGCAACTACAGAGTATAAATATCATAAGAGATGTAGTGCGTCGATATCTACATTACATGTAAATTTAAGATTGATCACTTGCATTAGTATTACAAAGTGAGAAGTGCAGAGATGGAACAAAAACCTCAATTTTTTATCCGTACTATGAATCAGTGTTAAGTAGCATTGTTTTGTGGTGCCATTCGAATTTCATCGTTCAAACGATCCAACTCTTTCTCCCACTTGAAACCAAACATCTGGCGCCCGAAAGGAACAATCAGATTGTAGCGGAAGACCTACGAAGATCGCAAGAGAGAAAGAAATATGAAGTTCGATTATAGAAATAACTGTCTCCACATAAATTTAACTTGAAGAAGAAAAAGGAAAGGTATGACGAAACAATGAACTTATGACGACGATTAGAAGCGCCAGTTCTAGATAGCAAGATTTTGTAACAAATGTGGCTTTTACAACAAAGGTCTACTAAACGAAAACTCAATCACTCACCACTCCAAATAGCACACCATATAACCTCCCCTTATCCTAAGAATTAAGAGAAATAGTAACAGAATCCCATAAAAGACGCAAAGGAAGGGTTAAAGAAGTGTTATAGAATAGTGAAACACAGGTGATGTCAAGTGACATATTGCTAATCTTCTTTAACCATGTTCATTGCATCTACATAAAAGAACCCATGATCTCTACAATATCAATAATGAGGAGCAAAGGAAAAAGGATATAACTAATACCTTGTTGTTCAAATCACGCAGCTGTATTTTTAAAGCCTCCGAGGAGTCAGACAATTTCGACTCATCAAGCCCACCATTGTCGGCCCAAGCTTTCCTGAGAGCTTTTCTCCAGGTGGAAATGCGGCTACGTATCTCTTTATTAAGCTCGACCCACTCGGGCGCGCATCCATTTCTGTTGAGAATTCTGTACAACGTGTCTTCGGCGGGGTCCACGTGTGGGTTGCTGTTAAGGTTCAATGGCTTTCCCTTCCCAGGCAAATTCTCGAATTGACCTTCTTCCATGGCGTGCCATACTCTGTGCTCTACTACGTTGATGATGTCAGTTTCCGATCTGGTGAAAAAGTAAACGATCAAGTCTCAAAAATCGGTGATTTTTTCCTAAATTGTTTGTTAATTGATGGATAGAAAGAAAACAAACATGGCTATCAACTCAACATTCAGAGCTTGGAAAGAGAGAACATAGGAAGTGATTTCCCACGGTTAAGTGGAAAGCAAAAACAGGACTAGGATCACCGATCAAACATAGACAGCGTCTCCCAAGCACGAAAAACTGAGACCTATCTACCTGAGATTATTAAAATTAGGGTTCAGACCGAAGAGGGGGAATCATTTACCGGACGTTATTTCGTTGGCCGCGGAGCTCAGGCGGCAGCTTACGGTCGTTGACGGTGTCGATGACGGAGGCGAGGCGATCCGTGGCCGATTTCTTATCGGGCTTGGGCGACGATGACGACGCACATCTGCTGCCGCCCGACGGCGAGGATAACCCGGTCGAAGGTGCAAGTCTCGAAGCGACGGATCTCCTCGCCGCAGCTACTCGAAGCGCCATTCGCCGGACGATTGATTATTCCAATGGGTTCTCCAATCTGCTCATCGAAATCGAGCTATATGTTCGAATTGATCGTCGGCTATACGTGGCCCGTTCGTGGACGAACAAAAATCATGTAATGGACTTTGAAATTTCTTTCAGGAAATTTACGTTAAGCCCCCCAATATTTAGATCTAATATCAAGTTAGCCCCCATCATTTTCTCTATTACTGATCACCCCTCGATCACACCCATTATGACACAAAACCAAATTAATTTCTCTTTTAAGGGAAAGCCGCAACCATCATTTACAGTTTGGCTTGTGTTAGGATTGCTGGTTTATTTTATCAAATGATGACTTGAGCTAATGTGATGTACTTTTGGATTGTAAGGTTGTTTTATTTATCCATGTTTATGTTATCCAAGTAATATTT
Organism: Craterostigma plantagineum; assembly: GCA_027422505.1. NCBI lineage: Eukaryota > Viridiplantae > Streptophyta > Magnoliopsida > Lamiales > Linderniaceae > Craterostigma > Craterostigma plantagineum. The sequence goes on along the minus strand of JAPQWV010000291.1, from coordinate 499,613 downwards.
AATGGTCATGATTTCAATTAATGTAATGTACTTTTGGATTGTAGGATTGTTTTATTTAGCCAAAGCATTCGTGACGGATTCATACTAATATAGTTTCTAGTGGATGAGAGATGTTCGCGAACCATCACTATATCTAAAAATAAAGGGAAAAAAAGTAAACTGATATTCATCCATCAGCGAAAAGCATCTCTTTGTTTCTCAAACGCCTCTCGAGCATCTCGTGGCCCTAACTGGCATCAGCAAAAACACAATTATCAATAAAATGAAAGTAGAAAAAACAATAACGACTTTTATTCCTTTTTACCTCAGTTATTTTTCTTTTAAGCTCCTTCTTTATTTGGGAGATGGCATTTTCGTTGTCATCGTCATCGGCAATAATTAGATTTACGACAACACCTATGCATTTCAAATGCAAGAAAATTTATTACATTAAGGCTTAAGCCATGGTAAAAAGATAATTTTACTAAAACTTAATACTCTTTTCCCAAACTATCCTGTGTCAAAATCTCCTTTGCAACTTCCCTTAAAGGGAGACCAAAATTCACAATTAGGTCGTCTGTGTAAAGTCAAAGCTAAATTGGTCAAAGGCAGTTTCTATTTTTTGGATGAGGAACGGTTAATGCCACTAAACAACATAGAAAATTCTTCATAATATCACCATTGTCATATAGAGCATACTGAGAGAGAGAACTTGTATGACAGAGAGAATACTCTGTAGGTTTTGGTCTTGTAATAAAGGGAGAAAGATCAAGAGAGCGAGTGTGTAATCTCTGAAACGATCAATATAAGCGAAGTGTTCTCCCGTGGACGTAGGATTCATATCGAATTCGAACCACGTTAAATTCCTCGTTTATTTTCTACTTTGTCGAATTTCCCAACAAATGGTGCGGCGAGCGTGGATCGTCACGCGAGGAAACGATGAGTTTGACAAGATTTGGAGTGAGAACATGCATCCCAAGTTCGCAAGGCCTTTCAATGAGGAGGTCGAGTCCGTGTTGGTAAGGAGCGTCAAAATGAGACAGTCAAGAGACGAGGCAAGGGAATGTCGTAAGTCTCTCAAGTATCGGGTTCGTCGGCGAGGACGTCGATTATTCAGGCGGGGAGGACTGTTCCTAGAATTGGCCGGCGTTAACCGTTGACACGGAGTCAATGGAGGTCGGAGAAGTATCGGTCGGGGCCGGCGAGCGCGATTCGTCGGAAAGCGCTAGACAATTTGACCTCCCACCAGCCCTCGAATTTCAGTTTCCCATACAGTCCAATTGCAGTGTCCTCATTGTTGACGAAAATGATCGTAAGCGACTTTTTCTACGCTCACTAGTTCTCTTACAACTTCAATTTTACCGATGGCTAGGGCAGCACACTTTGAAATGTTCTATGGATATCAAGTCGTTTTGATTGTATCCATCAATTTGTACTTTAGTACAAATATTATTTGCAATATTAGCGATGGAAGTTCTCACTAAAATCAGCCCCAAATAGCATAATATGGAAGTTAAAAAAGCGAATCAATCATCATTCATAATTCATAAGCATAATCTGCAGACCATTTTGCCTTCGAGGAGGCGCCCGTTGAGCATGGGAAGAAAGGGTTTGAGCCCGAGTCTGACATGTTTGAGTCTGGATTTCGCATGATCGGAATCTTTGATATATTCGAACTGAGAGGCTTGCTTGGATTTACAAATATAGCCTTAGACTCGGTCAACGTTAACAAAATAGCCTTCTTGATTTCATCTTTTTAAAAACAGCATTCAATTTAAATGTATTATCGTTATGTTGCATCCCCTGCTTTATAGCATGTGTCCATTGCTCAGGGGACCCGTGCTATATAGCAGGGGACCGCCCATGCTTTACAGTGGATGCAGCAGGTCCCTACAATTATACGCGGGTCCCACTGAGGTCCCCTGCATCTGCTGCGCAGCATGATGGATCCCCTATCAAATTAGTCCATGTCATTTTGTTAATAATCACGCTTTGATCAACCCTTATAAAAAAAATCATGTAATTTGTTGATTTTTCGAAAAATCGCGAGAAGTCTGCTAATATTTAAAGATAATGTCTAATTCGTCCTTATACTGATCACCCTTGACCACACCCGTATATAAAAAAATCACGTAATTTGCTGATTTTGCGAAAATCACGAATATTTAAAGCTAATATCAAATTAATCCCTATCATTATGTTTACAGATCACGCTTTGATCACACCCTTATATAAAAAAAATCACGTAATTTGCTGATTTTTCTGAAAATCACGTTACGCCCGCTAATTTAAAGTTAATATCAAATTAGTCCCTATCATCACTGATCACGCCTTAATCACACCCTTATAGAAAAAATCATGTAATTTGCCGATTTTCGTAAAATCACGTTAAGCCCGCTAATATTTAAAGCTAATATCAAATTAGTCCCTATCATTTGGTTTACTGATCACGCCTTGATCACACCCTTACATAAAAAATCACGTAATATGCTGAATTTTTGTAAAATCACATTAAACCCGCTAATATTTATAGCTAATAGCAATTAGTCCTTATCATTTGTTTACTAATCACGCCATGATCACACCCTTAAATGTCAATTAATCAACACAAATTAAATTTTCTTTTATATACTTACAAATATTACAAAAACTAAATTACCTCCGAAAAAAAACTAAATTAAAATGCACTAATGAACAGTTATCTTTCCTTGGCTTTGCGGTTTTTCATTTATTAGGCAATCGGCAACTTGACCTGTGTTATTCCTTTCGTATTTTATTCAATCCAAATATGGGTTTTGTCATATACCTAGCTAAATATATATTGTTCATCTTATTCTTAAATTATTATTTGATTGTCAGAGTATAGATCCGATCAGCAGTAAGTGAATTGTGGTCGAAGTCATTTGTTCTATATTCAGTCTGTCTACGCTGTCTATCGACATTTATTTCAAATACACGCAATCATCAAGGTAATGATATATTGAATCGTGAAACTAATAGTATGTATTTTTTGCTTCAATTTAGTTGACTAGATTTTATAACATGCTAATCTAGAAACCTGTGTAAGGTTCGACGCATCATATGGTTAATTTCCCGAGGATTCATCAGCCTTGAGGTTTACGCATTTGATTTTTCCGTGCAAATATAAATAGTTGGTAAATTTAAGTCAAATGCGTCCATTTATTATATGTCGATTCGCGATGTTTATTAGATAAGTTTTGAATATGAAATATGCTAAATATATTTCAGATGAAAAGAAAAACAAAGAAACGTGATTTTTCGAATTTCATAGCCGATGTTCGACGTTTCGGAAAATATGCGAAGGGTCGTTTCTATTATTTGTTGATGGGGCTGAATTAATATGATTAGTAACAACCTTTTAAATTTCAAAATACAATTTCCTTTTTTGCCGACGCAAAACTTTTCGATTTCATAAATGACTTTGTTAATAATCAATTTCTCCAAACAATTTAACCATATTTTTTTGGGCAATGGCGAAAGAAATCGTGAGTAGAAAGTCTGCATGGGTATAAGATTTACATATTACTCATCATTACACCACAAAATATTATCAATAACTCGTCGATTCTCTCTTTTCACCGCCCTTCACAGAAAACCTCAAACTATATCAAACGTTTGATGATCCATTAAAGCTAACCTCGAAAAAGAGAAGAAGAAGAGAAAGCTATGTCTTCATCACCTTCAACAAAATCTCCATGGATTTTCTTATTACCAATTACAATAATGGCTGCAATCGTCGTACTTTTGGTCGTGCCAAAGGTGCCCACGAGTTATTCTAATCTATATTCTGCAAATTATCTTCGTTTTAATCATTTCTGGCCTCTGAAGAATGATGAAGAAGGCTCATCTGGAAAATTAGTAAGTGTATTTCTGTTTATCTTTTTCAGTTCTTTATAGTATGATTCTTGCCATCTCAATTCGATACCATTTCTTGCTTAATCCAATCATGATATTAGTTATATGCTAATAATAACTTATGTGAATTTAATTAACAATAAATGTCTGCAGGATCACAGTTATAGTAAAAACTAATTGGATATTCAATTCGATGCATATGCTATTTCGGATGTAATTCGGGTAATGGGATGGGAATAGGAATGGCCATCTTACGTAATGGGGCATATTATATTACAATAATAGAAAAGAAAAATAGGAAATGATCTTGCACTTCAGTTATTATTATTCCAATTTATAGTTGTACGCCTGTCAAAATTTGCCTAGTACCCAACAATTTCCCATAATATATACAATATAGTAAGATACTCTGTCCTAAAGATGAATTGATCAAAATAAGTTATACAAAAATATATATATATATATATATATGTATATATATATGTATATAATTTACTTTGGCAGGGGCATGGAAATAGTTCGACAAGCAAAATTCCAAGAACACAAAAAGCATCGAGTTTAGAGATGATCGAAGCCGATCTTAGCCAAGCTCGTTCTGCAATAAAATCATCCTTAAATCTCAGATCAAACGATGATTCTGATAATGATTTTGTCCCAAGTGGTCCGATGTATTGGAATCCAAAAGTCTTTCACAGGTAATAAACAAAATAGTCGACTAGTCATTTCATTCTTCCAGAAAAAAAAAAAAAAAGAAGAAAACCCTCATTCTATCTTGTAATTAATACACAGAAGCTACACGGAAATGGAGAAGAGGATGAAGATATACATATACGAAGAAGGCGAACCGCCCGTTTTTCACTTCGGGCCATGCAAGCACACGTACGCCATCGAAGGGATTTTCATACAAAGCTTAGAAGTTAGCAAAAAGTTTCGAACTTTCGATCCATCGAAAGCACATCTCTTCTTTCTTCCCTTGAGTGTGACGGAGATAACACAGGTGATTTACGTGCCCGAATCTCACGACTGGTCCCTCATGAAGGAGACAACCTCGGACTATGTCAACGTCATCTCTCAGAAGCATCCTTATTGGAATCGAACCCTCGGTGCTGATCATTTCATGCTTGCTTGCCATGACTGGGTACGTATATTTTGAATTTGTACACATACATTTAAATAATATATATGGTAATATGTTGACATTGTATCTTATATTTTCAATAATCCTTCTCAGTTCTGGACTGATTTATTTATTATCGAGCCTTATATGTGTAATTTTCGTGAATGAGTGGTCGCGAGGGTTTGTAATAACCACTTGGCATGAGTTCTGATACCATGTTAATTGATCAGTTCATCTAAAAGTTTAAGCTTTGATAGATAGAAAGCATATCATATTTTAATTTTGCATTATATTTCCAATGATCTATAATGTATCGATATCTTTTGATAGGGTCCCGAGCTTAGCTTTTCGGTCCCAACCCTATACAAAAACGCAATACGAGCGTTTTGCAATGCCAACACCTCAGAGAAGTTCGTTCCCTCGCGAGATGTTTCGATTCCCGAGATCCACCTACCCATGGGCTCGACTCGCGGGTTGCTCGGCGGGCCCCCGCCTTCCGAAAGGGACATTTTGGTCTTTTATGCAGGCGGGCTCCACGGCCCGATTAGGCCCATCCTTCTACAGCATTGGGAGAACGCGAGCGACCCCGACGTCCAAATCAACAGGTGATGATCACAAGTCCCTCGTCCTCCATAGTCGATGAGTTCAGATTATTTCTAATTGCATTGAATATTTTTTCCTTGATCATCGACTATTTTAGTGATGTGGCGACGCAATCTCTTAGTAACTAAAAAATCCTATTTTGCGTTTCTTCCGTGAATAAATTGTGGAAGAGTATGCTGAGTGACTGCTTCGCCTAAAAGATCAAGCTAGCTTAAAATTGCAGGAATTGCATCATATTTCTCTATTTAGTTAATTTTCAACGTCAGGTTGATTTCTTTCTTATCTATCACTATACGTTGAATTTTCTTCCAATGGCTGGTCGTGAGGATTATTTCACATTCGTGACCTCTTAGTATGAGCTCTGATACCTTGTTAATGACCGTGTATCATATTAAAAATTTTATATAATTTATTTCCAACAGATATATGGGTTTTGAGATTTTTTTAATTTGAAATAATCCGACGAGGTTCTTTGCAGGTACCTCCCGAAGAACGTATCGTACTACGGAATGATGCGAAAGAGCCGTTACTGCATATGCCCGAGCGGGTACGAGGTTGCGAGCCCGAGGATGGTCGAGGGCCTCTACTTGGGTTGCGTGCCCGTACTAATCAAGGACGGTTACGTCATTCCATTCAGCGATGTCCTAAATTGGGAGACATTTTCGGTGATCGTCGACGTGAAAGACATACCTAAGCTTAAGGAAATCTTAAATGGTATCAGTCGAGAAAAGTATCTTAAGCTTCAGAAGAATGGGATTCGAGTGAGAAGGCATTTCGAGGTTAATACGCCTCCGAAAAAGTACGACGTTTTCCACATGATACTTCATTCGATTTGGCTTAGGAGGCTTAATGTGAAGCTGCAAGAAAATGGCTCGGCCCATTGACTAATTAAATAAAGATTGTTACAGTAAATTACGAAGCATAAAGCCCTAAGATGCATAAAAACCCTAATCCATTGTTATGACTTCTGTCCAAGTTTAATGACATAAGTAGTGGTGTGAGTTTATCATATTAAGGATTAATGGGCTAGAAGTTAATAGGTGACGATTCGATGAAGACCGAATTTACGCGACTAAATTAAGCAGGCCAATTCATCATAACTTGAGTGTAGTCATCATCTTCGACGTTATTGAGCAATTCGTCGTAGTTGCTTTCTGCAATTTTTTTGCCGGGGTTTTTGTCGATGGCCATCGTAGGTTGGGAATTATCATTGAATTCGCTTGCGATTATCGACGTGCTTTCGAAGGTATCTTCGTTGCAAATTTCAGTGGAGAATACTTGGACGACGTTCTTCTTCAAGACTTGCTCTTTCAGTATGGCCCTCAATGCCAAAACCTTCCATTGGTAAACCAAGAAATGAAAATTAATGTTAAAACATGAATTCTTCAAGGATAGCTTCATGGATTCAATACATATTAAATGCTCAATGAGTAATTTTAAATGATGCAATGATATCTCGGACAGCCCATTTACAATGAATGTATGGCGGATTAGTTGTCCCAACTTAAAGGTTCTATAATTTTGAAAAATGGTTGTCTTTTGAATTACAACACAGTGATATATATCTTTCTGGGTCAAATCCTCGTAAAATGATTGCAATAAGAACTAGTGTTAATTAGGTCTTGTTAATAATACCTCTTGTCGAAGCTTATGGTTGTCCTTGGAAACATCATCGTACTCCTTCTTAAGCGCATCGTACAACCTCTCGAGCTGCTTAGCCTTCCACCGAGCCCTTCGATTCTGAAACCAAACAGCAATCTGACGTGTCTGAAGCCCAAGTTCCTTAGCAAGCTTAAGCTTTCTTTCAGGGCTGAGCTTAATATCTTCTTGAAAGCTATTCTCTAGGGATTCTAGTTGCTCGTTGCTTAGCCTTTTCTTCTTGTTATTAAGATCGTTGTGAGCGAAAAAATTTGCTTCGTCGATTGTTGAGTCGCTAATGGTGCCCTTCTCATCGATTAGTGTTTGCAGCAGTGGATAGTATGACGTTTCTTGCATCGACGACTGTTGCTTCATTTCTAGTACTATTTCATCGTAACGAAAAACCTTAAAAAAGTTAATGTGAGAAAAAACAAATTAAACGAGACAATTCAGCGAGGCAAAATCGAGAGAGTAGGCTCATCTTTTCGAAACGTATCTTACACATATACCTGGAAATTGGTCATAGATGTAGTCGTACATCGAACCGAATGATTTTTCGGCGGGCGGTGGAACCCTAATGTTATTAATGCTCCATGATTGGTCCATTTCGCCTCTTTCTTTCGATGATGAAGAGAATATCGAATGATGCTTTAATCTAAGTGGTGGATCAAATGTTATGAAACACTTAGACAAAGCCTGAAACAGACACTATTAATCTTTTTTGCCTTTTGAGATTAGGGTTTTTTCTACACACGACATTAGACGTAATCATCGTATGTTTCGTCTATAAAGGAAAAGGAAAGAAACTCAAGTTAGCTTTTGCAAGCTCCATGCTGCAATGCATCCAACTTTGGATGCAACTAATAAACATATACTAGCGAGCGAGTGAGTGAGTGAGGGAGGTCTTATTTAAAAAAGTCAAAATAAGAAGTCATATAGATGGAGATATAGTGAACGATGTGGTTAAGAAAGAATAGTTGTAGATTTATAGGATCCAATGAATTTTGTTATTAATTAGGGCGCCGATACCTAAACCTATGTGTGCTTACTTATAGTACGCAAGTGATGACTTCGTTGAAGTTTGAGCGTTGAAACTTTTTACTATTCTCTACGGTAGAAAAAACGAAAGTTATATCAACAAGTTCAACCCGCTAATAAGTGCGTGCGTGCATGCAATTGTACTTCATTTCGAGGCGGCTCAAAAGTAAATGACACGTTACCCAATCTTTAAATCGAGACATAAATGAATTCTTGATTATCTATAGATATATATAGAGAGAGAGTAGCTACTAAATGTTCGAGGTTTACTGTTCCCAACCAACCACCCGTTCCGTGATAATTCAATAAACCTAAATGAATTTATATATATTTCTTGTGGTAAAATTTAATATCTGCAAATTCGTCGACCGTTGTGGACAGATTTGTTCTCCTCGTCGTTAAGTTAAGAGAATAAAAAAAAGATAAAAATTAAGAAACACGCCCAGTGGGACTCGAACCCACAATCGCCTGATTAGAAGTCAGACGCCTTATCCATTAGGCCATGGGCGCCATTTCGTTCAATTAAATTCAATTTCATTTAGAAATAAACACAGCTTCATTTGAAGTTCACAGCGTGGACCAGCTGAAACAATTACTTGAGAAAGAAATAGTCTCCAATTCACATTGGAAAAAAAAAAATATATATATATATATATAGTTCGTCAAATCAAACACAAAGTCGACGAGTCTTTCTTCATCTTATAAACCCAAATGCAAAAACACCTAATATAATAAAAACGACAAAAATCATACGCCTACCGTACACGCACAAACACACAGACAGAGAGAGAGAGAGAGTTAAAAATCAGTCTTCGAGTTCGATGATCTTAACGACGGAAGCATCGCCGACTTTCTGGCAGACGACGACTCTGTCGTGAGGCTTTATGAGCGCAGACGCCTTCCCATAGTCCAGCGCAACTTTTAGGACCGACTCGTTAGACGCATTCGTAGACTCCGCCTTTATTAAATAACAAAATTTAACCGTAAAAATTCACGGTAACAGAAAAGAAATACGAAAACCGAAACTGCTGAATAACTTACGGGATGTCGAGGATCAGCCAGCAAGGGAAAGAGGCCTCGTACTATGAGCGATTGCCTCGCCTGCACATGTTATTATTCTCTATTTTTTGCTTTCTATCTTCTTTTTTATTTAAAAAAAAAAAAACTAAAAGTCGACTTATTTATTACCTCCAATGCGCCGCTGAAGCTCCACTTCAATTGATTCGTCTTGAGTCGAGGGATGACGACCGATAAGACTGGCATGGTCGGCCTGTACTTTGCTATCAGTCTGCGCCGAGGAGGAGAAATATGTTCTTTTAAAAAAAAAAATATTGTTTTTCGTATATTATTATATTAGCATTCAAAGCGACGTCTAAGATCGCAGTATGTATACCTTGCAGCTCTGCCCGATGAGGTAAAGCATATGATGACAGATGCCTTCACTTTAAGAGCAGCACGTACCTGAGGAAATAAAACATACTTAACTATATCGTAATCCCAAATATTTTTTTTTATTTCTTTCGCTATTTCTCGTAAAACTTACCGCGGAAGAAGCGATGGATTCCAAGTGGGTCATGGGTTCGCCGACAAACTTTACCGTCTTCTTGAAGTACTGGTCTTGATTGAAGACCTTCCCTGCCTGCAATGTAATGAGGTGAGATGACGAAGAATCTCCTTATCGTAAGAAAAAAAATGCTTCTAAAACAAAAAAAAATGGGGCCAATTTTTGCATGGTTAAGAGACCTTCGATTATTCTTACCTCAGCACATATTTTCCCGACGGTGGATATGGTCTCGACGGGGTATTGCCCACGCAATGTCTCAGCACCAAGAAGAATTGCATCACATCCTACAATAACGGTGGTGTTCATCGAGCATCACACCCAGTTGGTGTAAATTACAGTTGTATGCATAAAAGGAGAATATTGTGTGAGTGATTTTATTACCGTCGAGGACAGCGTTAGCAACATCAGTTGCCTCAGCACGAGTGGGTCTGAGGTTGTCAGTCATACTATCGACCACACGGGTGACTACAGCTGGCTTACCAGCCATGTTACATTTGTAAACAGCGGACTTCTGAAACAAAAACACCTAAGAGCCAAGAAAGAAAAGTAATAGTTAAGGAGTTTAAGTGATACGATAGAACATAATCATGTTTTACGAATCTATTTTGATGCACTAGATATGACATGACAAACCTTCTCAGGAGGGAGATCAATTCCTAAGTTTCCACGAGAGAGAATGATGCCATCTGCTTCTTGAAGTATCTCATCGAAATGGGTCAAGCCCTGCAAATGTTAGTTTAATCATAATCTTTCTTGATGAAATGGCAGATGAAGAAAAATGATAAGTTAAATTACCTCAACATTTTCTACTTTAGCAAAGATTTGTGTCTGGCTTAAATCGCCGAGCTTGGATAGGTAATCGCGGGCCTAAATAGGATGGACTCATCAAAGTGATTGGACAAACAATGTAAGAATTTACCTTATTATCGTAATGTCATAAGCAAATAAAGCTTTTCTTTTGTCATTTTACCTCGCGGACATCTTCTGCATGCCTGGTATACGATAATGAAAGGAAATCAATCTTGTTCTTAGCACCCCATGAGCTGATAACCTAGACATTCCACGAAAGTTCAATCAATACAAACATGTAACACAATACTACAAAATCAAAATAAAAGGAAACTTTTATGGAATTCGTGCAGATATCAAAATTCTGAAAACCTAGTTGTGCTTTTAAATCATCACCGCCAATAGTTATTCCTACTTCTTTAGACATAAAAACCAAATATCAATAACCAATTAAGAGATCAATGCAACTACTTATTCATCATGTTACAACTACCCACCTCCTTGTCCTTGTCAGATAGAGTGGGGAGATCAATTCGAACTTGTGAGGCATGCAAGGTGAATAAAGATCCAGCCAATGTTGCAGAATTCTTGATCACACACACAACATCATCATCTTTTACTTCATCAACCTGCAAAAGAAAATAATCCATGGATTTCTTCCGATATTACTAACTATTATCAATAGTTAAAAAAAGATCATTCGTTATAAAGACAGTGTTATGGGTGTCTTCTGTTACAAACCTCGAGCCAGACAGAAGTGGTTTCACTCCCCGTAAACAGGTATTGGCCCATGAAAATCGTGTCACCATTCTTCACAGCCTGCAACAAACAATCATACGATAAATGAATCAGAAAGGAACTGAACCAACCATACCACATAAAGAAGAGAAAACCTTACGTCATAATTTTGATTTTTTTCAATGATTTCAGTCTGAAACATTGGGATACACTACAAGTCCCATAGAATTTCACTAGATTGTCAATGTCACTGACTCACTATAGTCTCACCACCAATTTGACACTCATAGACAACGGGAACTGAAAGTGCCTACAAACCTTGGCTAATCCCGAAAAGTTGATAGGCAATACATCAGATGTCGCTTCTTGACCCTGATCAGGTGTTAGTGTAACCTTGTCGTCTGCCTTAAGAGTTATAGAAGTTTCATTCTTATTGACAACTTGTAATTCGGGGCCCACGGTATCTAGCATAACCTGCCACCGAATTTAAAAGGAAAACAATGCATGAATTTCCCCATGTTTTAGTTGGGAAAAAGATGCTGCATAACCATTACAGCAGAACTCAATAGCCCGAAATAGGCCTTGAGAGTTGAGAAAGAGATTTAAGATAGTTCATTGCCAGTTCCCACGAATATGTATAAGATTAAAAATACTCTGAGATTTAAATTGTTAACCTAGTTCAAATTCCCATGCTGTAAATGAGAAAGTAGACCCGAAAAAAAAACTGCAAACTCACAGCACAGAGTCTTCTAGTGCTCCTAATAGCAGTCTTCAAATTCTCGAGAGTCTCCTGATGATACTCACCGTCGCCCCACGAGAAATCGAACCTTGCAACTGCCTCAGTAAACAAATGAAAGACACACATAACAATCAAGATCTAGTGAAAGGAGAAACGAAATAGAACAAATCGGAAGAATAAATACAAAACCAAAAAAAGGGTTCAAAACGATTACCAGACATTCCAGCTTTGAGACAAGATGAAATAACTTCGACGGTTCGAGAACGTGGGCCCAACGTCCCGACGATCTTCGTCATTGCAGAGAACGAACCCTATAACCGCACGGCAAATCATATCATTACAAGCTCCGAAAAAGAAAACACTCGCTAGAAATCAACCAAATAAATACGACGATGCGCAGAGGAGAAAATCCATACCGCTTTGGATGGCTCGAGAATGGTGGCCATACGGATTGGCTCCTCCAATAGCAAGTGATTCGAATGCATTTTCCCCCAATTGTTTCAGATCAGCTACGTTCTTTCTTCTATTGTATGAATGTTACAGACGATTATCGAGCTGTCCCTTGATTTACCTTTTGTAAGCTGCACGGAGAAACGTGTCAGATGAGGAAGAACATAAAAATGGACTATTTATAATTACAAAAATATCTTATTAATATTTAGTTGAAATTGAACAACAAAAACAATCAAACGACTCGTTTTGGGCAGCGGCGTCGTTTTGATGCATATGAGGGAATTTATAGGATGTATATAATCATATTATTATTCGAAACAAATAGTTCCCCTAGAAAAAAAGCAAGTCTGACAAAAAATACCAACGAACCCCAAGTGACCCACCCAACGAGTCTTTGCTCTTTACCTCTTAAAGATTTAGCTGAAGAATAAAAAAAAGATCATTTTCCTCTTAAAACGAGGTTAAAAAGATCATTTATTACTTCAAGCGGAGTTAAGGATGAAAGCTTTGACTTCAAGTTGATCTCATGCATATTCTCCTTACTTCCTACCAAACATCACAAATATTACCATAATTTATATAGCGAATGATCATCGATTGCTGCTTTGTATGTAAATACTCTCTTTGTACAAACACAATGAATTATTATTGTAAGATGTTCGAAGCATATCAATCATATCACAATCTATCCTTAACCACTTTTCTCTCGAGCCCAACTCTGTTCCATACCAGTACTAAGGTCTCGCTATGCACTGGCGTCGTTCGAGGCTGCTTCGAAATGCGACGTTCTATCGCCGACCTTTGAAGCCTGCAATGAGCAATCTTCGCCCAGCTTAAGGAGAATCTTTCGGCGAACTGAAAAGCAGAAAATTCGAAAGAATTAGAAGAGAGAGAAAAAGAAAAAGAAAGCCTCGGCAGGAGAATAGAACTTCATAGGTTCTTCTCCTTTCGCATGCTTTGGAGAAAATAGCGTGTTTCGATCCAACTTACGGTTGGAATGTCGAAATCGCCATCCACCGCATCGCATGTGTCGATGGATATTTTTCGAAGATGTGGCAGCTGCAAAATATTCGAAATTTACAGTCGGTGGATGTTTTTTTTTTTTTAAATCCATCGAATGTTAGTTGAGAGATACTCTTTTTGTATGTCTGGGCCCAAATGAGTGTGCTCCACTTACTTTGGAAGCAGCGTCAAGGATGAAGTTCTTGGGGATGCCTTTGCCCTACAAATGTAGTGATTGTTTAGGAAGATGAGGATGTTTTGAAGAATGAATGAGGGCGGCATATTTGAATACTGAATTCAGTATATCGTTCTTACACGTGAAGGAGCAGAACTAACCGTGTGACGCAGCTTAAGATCTTCAAGTGCATAACAGTCAAGCAGAGAACTGATTCCATCTTTTGTGATTTCTCCGCATTCCTTGATAAGATCAGAAAGCAAATGAAGATAAAGATATCATCATGACTGTATTGTGATGTCAGAATCTGAGTCAATTCTACTTCAATGAATCTTATCCTCTGAGCAATCCACCGACTCTATAAAGATGATTTCACATAGGAGGGGACTCATTTGTCGTCAACTGCTAGTACTACTTTCCTTATGTCTTCGTTGATTTCTATTGTAACAATTTACGAAGACCCCATCAAAACGAAAAGGAAAGATTAACTTAAAAACAACGAGAATGTCGAGAAGCAGCAGACCTCAAGTTGTAGAGATGTCAGCCCTGGCCAACCATTTGATACAATAGCCTGTGATTCTGCGATAACCAAAACAGAAGAATGAATTTTCTTTGAGCATTTGGATGCGTAGTGCTAATGTCACGAATGGCACTTCTCTTGAATCATCATAAGAATGTACAAATTTAATCGACTTCCATTAGCAAAAATTACTAACCAGAATTAAGTAGCATGCATCCCGTCAGCGAAAGTTCGAATAAATTTGGACAATTCTCGGCCAGAATAGCCAAGTCTTGATTATTCATCCATGGCGTTACTCTCTCGAGTTTTAAGCTCTTCAGATTGGGTAAACCGACATTAAAGCTATGGGATGATATTTCACCAGAGCAATAGCAGAGAGCCAAGTGCTTCAAATGTGGCAAAGATCTTGTAATGGTAATTAACGCAGAATCTGAGATCATCTATTGAAAGAAACTAAATATAAGATAAGATAAGTTTACTAAAGAAATGAATTGTCATATTTAGCATACGGTACCTGGAAATAAAGGAATAATTCCTCAAGCAATGGACAGATAGTCGGTATCAGCTTCAACCCATCAAGGCCTAAAACACCACCTAAACCGATAGAAAATGTTTTTAATCTCCTGATTGCTGGTTCAAAGGCTTCAAGAGAAAAAAATGAGAATCCCCATCCAAGTTCAACCTCCTCCAATTTGCAGATCTTTCCCAGCTCAGAGTAAATATCCGAGCATAATTTTCCTTCTCTGGCTGCAGTACCCTCTTGGCACAGATGTCTGCAGCCTCGCGTTTTCAGAGATATCAGATGAGGATTTCTGTGAATAACACGTGATAATGAATCACTAGAAACCTGCAAAATCAAAAGTGCAATGCACAAACATACATTATATAACAACCATCTAAGTCATGGAAAAACAAAACGGCAATGGTCCAAGAGCTATCATCTATACATAAATATATATTAGCAGAAAGGGGCGAGGCGTCATTTCTTCACACCTCGGTACCAGAGACATCAAGCATTTCTAAGGAAACTCCTGATAAACTGTCAAGAGCATAATCAACAAACTGAATTTCACTGAGACAGAGACTCCTCAGACAGCCTATCGCAGACATAAGATCAGACAGCATCTTTCCACTCACTCCTGGAATTGTATGGAAATGGAGTGAACTTAAGAACATTGCTTTATATGATTGGAAACTCATCTCCGTTCCTGTTTGGCTCCACAGAAAACCATAATATTTCTCATATATCAACATGCTGTGAGTCAACAACAGCTAAAATTTATCATGGGAACGTGATCAGCATCAATTTAAATTAGAGCCAGGAAGAAAAAGCTGCAAGGTATACCATTACAGTTACCAATATGTAGCATTAGAAGCTTATAAGCGCTTTTCCCCCCTTCTTGACAATCACCATAGCAGAGCGATCGAATCGACTTTTTACCAAATGACGTATCGCATGCCAAAACGGACTGTAACATTTTACAATTCAGAATCATATCTGACATGCCCCTGTCGGTAATAGATGTGCAACCACTCATGTTAATGTAGTTTAAAAGTGTGCAGACCCCGGATATGGCAAGAAGATCATCATCTGCGAAAAGAACATCAAATCAATTTGCATCACAGTCGAGCGTTAGCTTCACAAAAAAAACAAAAAAAACAACACTTGCAAACATGAACATACTCTTCCTGCATTTATCCAAGTAACGAGGAGGTTTCCATGAATAAATTATTGAGTTAACCTGACAGAAAAACAGGGAGGACAAAGAGAAAAACTAACCATGAATGTCAGTTCGGCCCTCCAAACTCAGTTTTGCAATATGTGACACGTTGGGACCGGATTTTATTAACGATGGAGATATGACATCTGACTCTCTATGCCCTAACAGTATTTGTTTTGCTGAGGAAGATGTACACAACAATTTGGAAGGTATGAGAGGATCGACATCCAGAGTTAGGTCAACATCCGTCAGTAGAGGAAGTTTTAAAAGAAGGTGGCACACGTTTATTGTATCGTAGTTTAAGAAGTAAGCTGCTTTTAGAATTTTCAAAGATGGAAACGCCTTCCGAAACAAATCAATGGCTGCATCTAGGGAAAGAGATGGACAATTTGAAATATCCACTTCTTTTACAGCTTCAAATGTCGACATCTGCTCAAGTGCCTGTGAAATGTGTGAACCATACACACAATAATTTGTGCAGTTTACATAAGATTTCTTCATGATCTTTCTCAACGCTGAACCGTCAATCGTTGAAGGAAGAACCGAAAGTAGCAATACACCCAAAGAAATGTATGGGGAACTGGAAACATCCATTCTCTGCAGTTGTACAAAAACCCAACTATACGTACTCAACGGAGACATTTATAAAATTTACATACAGCAGATGAATGCAAAATCAAATTAAGCTTCTGGATAGAATAAAAAACCAATTTACTTAAGAAGTGGTTCTAGCGCTCGATATGTGGAAATGCACATGATTTGAGAACAATATCCTGCTGGTGTCTATTTTTATATTAACAAGAAAAGTTGAAAGCAATCTTACATATATTTATAAAACATGATAACGGAGCATGCTAAAGTTCATGTTAACCTTGACAGGGAGGATATGTACTTCAAATTATAAGTGCTCTAGTGGCAAGTTAAGCGTATTGGAAGAAAACGTGTTCTAGAGGAAAATAAAATGCGAGAAATACAAGACATTTGCTTTTAGTTGTGTATGTTGCAGGATACCAAGAGGATAAATTTTTATGTAAATGAAGAAATTAAGGTTTTCAATAAGCATTCAACAAGTCATGATGAGAACAAAGCATTTCGTAGGAAAACTAACCTGTGTATATTTTGTTAACCGGATCCTAAGGTGCCTCGAGATGTCTTCTTTAGAGAAGCCCGTCGAAATTGTACAACGTCTTGTCAAACCAACTTTGGGCTGAGGTTCTATATCAGCCATCTTGGAGAAGAAATGGCACCTTCGTTTTCCTGGAAAAAAGGCGTTAACATAATCATAATTTATCGCTCACTGGACAAAAGGATCCATAAAAAATCAGTAGAGTATACCAGCTGTAAACCATGATGGAAGTAGTCTTGTACGTATCTGCCGAGACCGACGTGAACATGCATGATATAGGTTACAATAAGATATTCAACATTAAACAATGTCAATAACTAACACTCAATAGCCAAAACAAAGACCAAGTTTCATCTTGCCAATTTATGTTGCAAGAACATATTACATATGTTACCTTGTGACAATCAAGATCACTACTCCAGCACTCAGGTTGTTCACTATTTGTGATGAGCCAAACTAGAATTGCATTACAGAGATGCATCTCACTGGAAAACCAATCAAGAAATTGTGAGAGGTGATATTTCACAACTAGTCTCCAACACAGGTAGAATTTAACCTGTCGATCGTCAATTCAGGATGTTGGATGCAGGAGCGAAGTAGTCTTCCAGGGACATCAGTGAAAGCTTTATATGATGATGATGATGATGCCCACATCTGACAAAATTCAAAAAAACTATAAAAGAGGAGAGCACACAATTTTCTAATTTGTTTCAACGTCCTGTGATATAACACTTCAATATCTTATGCTGTGGGTGTCGCGAAACGACGAGCAGCAATATGAAAATGGTAATGGGGCAAACATCTGGCGTCTGCTAAAATGGTTCTATTGAAAATCTTGAAACAACCATAAGAGATGTTGACTTAGACTTGCAAGAAATCATGACTGCATATAAAGGACTAACTTAACGAAGCACTCACAAAATTCCTTGCCAGATATGCTGCACAGAGCTGCAAAATATATTCATTTCCTGTAAGAATATTCCACATTTATACGTAAGGTGGGTATGAACCCATCGATTCCTAATATGGGAACCACATAAACACTTCTATCATCTAGGAAGAAGTGAAAAACTAACCATGCTCGAAACCATACTCCCAGATATCGATCAAGCCTTCGAGACATAACTGTGGTGATTGAGGCCCCAAGAATTCTGTAACATCTGTCAACCAAGCTTGGCACCTCAGCAGAAGCTTATCCACTCCAAAAAACAAGGATGCCTGAGAATTCCATATTAAAAAAACATTTAAGATGTTAGAAAAAAGATGAACCTAGATACTATCCCAACGAAAAAAACTGAAAAATTCAAATTCTAAGAAGTGAAATGATCATCCTTAACACAGTTACATGATTGCCATTGCGAAAGTAATTATGCGACACAACAAAAATAGGCATGCAATACATGGGGGGATGATTCGGGAAGCTTGCATTTCCAAAAAAAAAAATAAGTCCTTAGAATAGATTTCAGGTAATGTCTACCTTCTTAGAGCTGATTTTATTAGATGATTTAAAATTAATGCAAACTTAATAGACTTCGAAAATTTCACCAACAGTCAAAACCATCTGGTACTGTCAAACGATTCTGCTTGCACCAAACGTTACATAAAAAATTTCACCTGGTATAGGGAAACAAAGTTTCTAGCTGAAATATCCACTTGGCATCCGAATATAATCCTTACGACACCGACGAACGACTCCACGTCCCAATTTACACATAAAGATCCGCTCCGCCTTTCACTGTTACGGTACAAGAATATAGAAACTACTCATAAAAATTGCTTCAAAAAAGAAACACAAAAACTTCATGCCTACAAATCCACTGCACTCACCTGAACTCACCACATAGCAACGCGCGCAAATAGGCAGATTCTCGAATGAGCCTAATAAATTGGTGAACACAAAAGCCAAGTCAGAAATTAGTAAAAACATTACTCAAATCGATCGGTTCCCAAATCAAAATTTCGAAACATGAGCTTGCTTATAGTTTGCCTGTCCCGCTCGGCTTCAATCGCGACGACTCTTCGAGCCACGAGCGCAGGCAAGTCCCATCGATCAATCTCAGCTGTCGATACCGTCAGCTCACCGGAGTCACCTTCCGAACTTGCGATTTCACCGCATCTCAACTTCACGATGCCTTCTGCACGCTGATCGGAGCTCAACTCCATCGTCGTACTTGTAACTAACTCACCCGTTGATTTGATTCGCAACAGTCTTCACAGCAAACGGAAGGACATACACATACATATATCAACAAGAAAAATCTTATATTCTATGAATTGCCACGTAAATTTAAATGGATTTGATAAAAAGATATCCATCAATCGGCCCATAACACAAATGATTTAATTGGGCCGGCATCTTTTGTTGGGCCCAGTAGGCCCAAACCCTATAGCTAAACAAATGATGACCTAATTATTAGACCACAGTCATTTAAGATTAATGATTTTTTCAGCCACCTATACTATCTATACTATTATATAAAGCCTCATCATTCGAAACAAACCGTCCAACTCTTTTCTAATTTGGTCTGTAAAATTGAATAATCAACCAATAATAAATTGCCAAGTGCTATCTAATTATCCACTACTTTTTGGTCAGTTAATTCGATAATAGTAAAACCACAAATGTAACCGTGCATGTGCAATTCTAGGCTGCAAGATACTATTTATCAAGTGCGAGGGTCCGATAAAAACTGCCCAATTTTAACACTAATTTGGTCTGTCAATTTTGGTAACCGACGTCTGAATTTGGCACGTGAATTCCAGAACCCAAAATACTATTAAAAATTGAAAAAACTGCCGTAATATTTTGGGGGAGAAAACTGTCGGATTGTTTGGCAGTTTTTAATGCCGCTGTCACGACGTCTTAACAAAGTCTGAGCTTAATCCAGTGAAGTGTAGTCGAGTAGCTGCGAGACATGGTCAAGTTGCTGATCCTTCAATGGAACATGGAAGTTCAAAACAGAGCAATACGAAAAGAGAAGAAGCGTTTGAAGAAAAGAAAAACGCGCTTTACACAGTGAACCATACAACTAATAGAGTTGCAAGTAGCAGCGACGATTTCTTTTGCACACAAGACTTGAAGGCTCCAACTGTTTTTAACCGTTCTTAGCGGGCCTTTTGAATATATTAATACGTATTCAGCTCTTCTCTTTTTGGATGCTGATTCTTTTAGTTTTTTTATCTTGAGCGAGTTTGAGCTCTTGTACTCTGTAAATTCTTGATTGAATCTATAGTGGAGATTTCAATCCGTGGATGTAGGATAGTTGAATATCCGAACCACGTTAATCATCTTGTTCACAAGCATATACAGATTCTCTGCTTTCATAGTCTTCTATGTTAAACAAAGATTTAATCGACACAGCCCCATCTCCGAAAGGATTCACCTTTTCACTGGCTCTCAATTCCAAAATGGTGTTGGCTTTGATTATGATGAGAATGGGGTTCGACACTAGTGAACAAATGTATAATTATCCCACTTATTATCAAGTTCTTATTTATCTGACTACGTAAATTTTTCAAGGAACAAATGTCTTGGTACCAAATGTTTATTTATTAACTTGATAATAAATGTTCTTCTACTATGATGGGCACAATACCTTCTACTTATTTTGTTTTGGTGTTTTAGAGTTTGCAATTAATAAACATTTAACTATGATGAGAATGGGGTTCCGACACCAGTGAACAAAGGTAGTGCCATTAGTGTTTAGATAGGATTCCTAAGGAAACGCAGGCCATGTGAGGATTTTCCCAAGAAGCTGCATTTTTACGCTCTCTGGGCTGGGAAGAAGCTTCTGATGAGGGCGGTCTTACTGAAGAAGAAATCAAGGGGCCTTCTTTAGAGATGCTGCTAAGGTATATGCCTTCAGTAACAACAATCTTATAAGCTCATCTTTTCTCTTATTCAAATGCTCTTTTGTATCTAACGTAATCTTATGGTGCAGTATATAGATTCGAAACCAACCCTCAAAGAACTGCAAAGGTCTACAACTGGGAATGCATTCTAATTCATCAACTTGTTCGTTTTCTGAGTTTATCCACTCATAAAATCTTGATTTTATTTGCTTCGAATGTTCTTTGGCGACTCGTTAGAGCAAGCGGAATAGGAATAAGCACTGTTGGGTTCGGATCCATTTGACGATACGACTTTCTTGTTTAGTTGTTCTTTGAGGTTTGAATATATTTCATTATACTTTGGGTTATTGGGTCATTAAATTGGGCTTCAGATATGTAATTGGGCCTATTTTCAATTGAGGCTCAAATGGGTCACATTGGCCCAAATATCTCAATTGAAGGAGCTTCATCCATCTGCTAAAACTATTACGACCATCAGTCAAAGTAACGGATGATTTGTTACTGTACTTTTTAAGTAGTTTCCCTCCAGCCAACCGTTGCTTCAACGAACTCAGCACTCCAATGGCCACATATGGTATTATTATATATTATAGCTCCTCAAGAAATCTCAAATAGCATACGTACAAAAAAAAAACTCAGCAATTCAATTCTCTCAATGGCCCTGCGCCAGCTTTCTCTCTTGGCCCGCCGCGTCGCCCTCGCAAGAACCCAAATTCCGAAACTTCCCTTGCATGTTAGGCCCTTCTGCTCCGATGATCAGCCCAAGAATTCGAACCCCAAACCGTTCGGTTCGCCCGTGCCTCCGAAATCCGAAGCTCAAAATCGCTTGGTTTTGGAGAACGCAGCGATTGGAATTTGCAATCTCGATCAGTTGAAGAAGGCCGTCGAAGAGATGGTGGAGGGAGGGATGAAGTTGACTGGTAAAGAATGCGTCTCGATAATGGTGTCCTTTTCTGTCTGCGGACAGGATAATGAGGGTAAGCAACTGCTGAAGACGGTGAGGAAAAAGGGATTAGGCCCCGAAGAGGCTGAAGTGATGGCGGTTTTGCCCGTCAAACGTGGGCCGGTTTTCCGAGGAATTTTGGAGGCTCTCTATGGTAAGTAAAACGATAGATGGAGAAAAGCTTCGTCCTTTTCCAATCTCTTGACATTTCCGCGTTGAATATAATAGACAGCGATGTAGTTAAATTTGAAATAGAATGCATTACTCAGTTTATTGATTTTCCGTAGACAAATGCCCACAAGAAATGGCGAGAGAAGCGCTCGACTACTACCTGATAATGAAGATGAACGGACTTAAGCCCGACGCTCGCACGCACAACATGCTACTGTACTGGTTGTCCGTGCACGGGGACGCCGAGACGGTGGAAAAAACGAGGATAATCGTTGACGACATGATGAAGGGAAGGATTAAGGTTGACGCGAGATCTTGCGTCTCGATGATGTCTGGTTTTGACCGCATAGGATTAGCAGATGAAGGCAAGAAACTGCTGAAGATGGTGAGGGATAATGAATTAGGGCCCGAAAAGGACGAAGTGTTCGAGGCTTTGGAGGTCGAAGGCAATGCGGTTTTTCAGTCCGTTTTGGAGTCTCTAATTTGCAGGTCTTTCCCAACGAATCACTAGAAACCTGAAAATGCATCTCAATCTTGTTCTTCTGCCAATATTGTCTTGTTTTTTGGTATTGTAAATGCAATCATATATGAGTTGCGATCTCTTCTTTGATGGGTCTTGGATATTATACATAGTCGTCACTGCGCTGGCAAGCTCAACAGCTCAATAATCTCAAATCAAAGCATACAAACTCAGCAATTCGATTCTCTCTATAGCATCGAGTTTCTCTTCATAGCATCAAAATCAAGACGAAAGTTTTACGTCATTGACGTGAAAAATTAAAGAAACCTTTAAAAATTGAGAAGGAAAACGGTCGTCGAACGACAGTTACAGATATTGTGTTGATGACGAGGCCCAAACCGCCGATTGAAGAAAAGAGGACGATAAAGAATGTCGAGTTTCGTCTCCGCCGTCGCCATCTGCAAAATCCCTGATGGCCGATGTTAAGCTCGCATCCATCTCCGCCTGCGTCGGCGAATGCGCAATTGCATGGAACAATTCGATAACAAATGCGCCAAGAAAATAGCGGCGTGTGGGCATATTTTTCATTCGAATTGCATCTTTCGCTGGCTTTCGTCTCGTAATTCTTGCCCGTTGTGCCGTCGAAGCGTTGTTTAGTTTTTAATTTCCACGGCCGCGTATTTTTTAATTTTTATTGTTATTTTTGGTTTCTTTCTTTTTTATTTAGAATCTCTCGAGGGGTGTTGATTTATGTGGCTAGAGACTAATTAAAATTTGATTTCTGTTATCTTTAATTGTCCAAGTTTAAATCTTCCATTCCATAGTCAGGGTAACACAAGTCTTTCCTTACATGGAACGAAGCCTTTACATCCCCACTAGAAAGACGAAACAAAACAATATATATTATATATATATACACCTTTCTATTTTATTAAACAATAAAAGCTACAGTAAGTGCTTTAAAATTAATTGGTTGTATGGTAATTGGTAGCCATCAAAATTACTGTGTTACCCTTAATTTCAAATTAATCCAATTATGTCCTCTAAAATCATTTTGTATACTTTAAAAATAATATAAAACTAAACTTAGTATTACAATTTCACATATTATAATTAACATAAATATAAGTTAATCTTACGTATTTATATAGCCAGACAAATATGGTGTGCCATAAATACTAGTATATATTATGAAACAGAATACATTTGCGACGAAAATATATCCGTCCCTAGTTCAACAATTTGCGGAGAACGGAGCGTAAAATCGTAAATGGCTTCTCTTTCCAGCCGGCCAACTTCCACGCACAGAGGCTGCAAAGAGCAGATTCTGCTACTCGCCAAGCGAATCCACACTTCCCGACGCCGTTAGTCCTCGCATAGTCATAAGTCACGTGATATATAGCTATGGCTTCTTCGTATATCACCTCCGTTTCCTTTTTGCTCTCTTCGAACTCGGGCGCATCGGGCAATAACTGCAAATTTTTTATTCGAACAATAACGAGCCAAAAAAAAAAAAAAAAATACCCAGAAAGCGTCGAGTTTCTAATTTAATACCTGCTTGTACTTTCTTATAACATCATTTGCAGCATCGTCCGTAGAAGCATTTTTGTTGCTTAAAACGTAAGACATTTCTTCCCTGTAGTTTGCATAGTTTCTCCGCCAAGCGTTTAGGTGCGTTGCTATTACGGGGACGTATAGTAAGAATGGCATCTTCCACACTTCTGCTTAGAAGGAAAAAACACATTCTTATTACATGCACATATATTTATAACAATACGCAGAATTTTGCTCGCCGATATATATGTAGTTATTTTTACCCATTCGGGGCACGTCAGTGTTCTTGAAATCTAGGACAGTGTGGTATATTTGGCCTAGCACGGAGGTTGAGTGATAGCTGAAAGCGTGTCCCCTTTCCAAGTGGTGAGGGAACATCTCTGCTCTCAGCTCGTCGGGAACTTTTATCTGTACTCGACCAATTTTTATACATGTTACTTTCTCAGATCATTCGTACGATGAGAGGAGAATCATTCTTTTTTCCAATAAATTTTGATCTATTACGTCGCACAAGTGTTGTAAGAACAAACGGGCACATTACCTTTTCGCCACTTTTGGGAGCATCTAATGTGTCGTAGTAGATGTCTACCAACT
Organism: Craterostigma plantagineum; assembly: GCA_027422505.1. Taxonomy (NCBI): domain Eukaryota; kingdom Viridiplantae; phylum Streptophyta; class Magnoliopsida; order Lamiales; family Linderniaceae; genus Craterostigma; species Craterostigma plantagineum. The sequence continues at coordinate 474,961 of JAPQWV010000291.1, read as the reverse complement.
GCAGCATTTTCTCGGTCAGAAGGCGTTTTTCGAGGGCACGATCTCATCGTCTAATATTAAGAGACGATCCATATATGCAAAACAGCTATCTGAAGCAGTTGCCATGCTGAAGCTGCCATTGCAAAGATCAACTAATATCTCATTATTGTTACAAGCAATGAAGCAACATATTCAAGTCAGATTTGAGGTATGTGAGTATGTCTGTGGGGCCATATTCAAGCAAGTCCAAAATAGAAGGGTAATATAGTTATTTCCGCTTTATTAGGATGGATAACGTATCTAAGCGTCGTAAAGGAAATGCATCAGTTTACACAAGATATGATTACCATGGTGTCCTTGCTTCAAGGAATAGTTTGAAAAGCTCATTTTCCAACTCCGCCGCTGATAACTCTCTCGGGTTCTTTTTAAATGACTCGGGACCATGGTTTACTTACCTTGAAGTATTCGAGTAGCTGAAATGTATTCCATAAGCCACAGCCATATCATAAAACTCAGTATCTTCATGATCATACTTGCTTGTGTTTTCTTTTCTGTATGTATCAACGAAATGGGGAGTATCAGAATAATGAATGCTAACCTCGGGATTCCTTGGAACCCAGTATGTGTCGCCATCGAAATCACCAGTAGCCATTTCATAAGCAGCTGATCTATCGCCTTTAGCCGAAAAGAAGATGCCATATTTCGCATTTCCTACAGTTTCTTCTATTTCCTTCACATACACAGCCTCCATAACGTGCATATCTCCGAAGTGCATTCCGGGATTACGGTACACTAATACCGTACCATAACTTGGAATCCTGTTTTAACGGACAAGATGCAAGTATGTAATAATATAAGACAACACGTCAACTTTTCTTTCCCTTGGCATCTAATAAGCCAACTTTTCTCCTTTTCATGTAATTTACATTTTAACCCAAACGAAGACATTAATATGGCCATTAATCACATACCACAATAAGCAAGTGTAGCTGCTCGTCAGTACTCTTTAGGGAGATTGAGGATGACTCGCTGCCTCAGTTTAATATGCAGTACCCAAGAGGAACTTCACTTCCTGCACCAGAAAAGGGCACAAAGGTTGAGCTTTCTTGAAATTGGAGTACAATCTTTCCAAAGTGATAGAAAATCAAAGATAAAAAGGGTCTGAATCATACCAAGTTGAGATTTTCCAACTGCAATATTTGTAGGCCCAAGAATAGCTAAGCCATCACCACCACTTAACTTATCATCCCTAGTTGAAGTTCCATTACCCAAGCATGATGTCTCCAACACATAAGCTCGACCATTAGTTTGAAGCCTTGACAGATATCTGAGGAGCTTCCTCGCCCCTTTGTGCACGGCGAACTCTATCCTGTTCGACAATATTTGATACCTTCTGATTGCAAGAGTCAGGACCGCAGCTTATAATATCATAGGCATTTTGCCAGAAAAGGTTGGGTGATAGACCTCTTGACCAGCTTTCTTCATCGTCCCCAGCGCCAGCTATGTAGTTCCAACTGAATTCTGAGGTAGTCCTATGCTGAATAGAGCCATTTGAAGATGCAGAGATAAGCATGATCGGAGCAAAGTCCCAAGAATCGTATTCTGGCACTTCGTTCAACCATATTAGGGTTCTTTGCGAAATCCACAGTGGCCTTACGGGTTTTCGAAGAGAGGATGAGATAGAAGCTATATCAGCTCCACTTGCCTCTAATTCTTCTGTCCAGGATTCTAAACGGTTTTCAATCATAGCTTTCTCGGTTTCTGAGACCCATAAGGGAAGATGCAAAGAAGAATCCCATCCCAAAGAGCCTTGCTCGATATTTTCGAGCTCATGTGAAGTGCTTGGCTCCTGTCGAAATTGCATATGAGGTCTATTTACAGACGTAAGAACGAAAGTTCAGCACTCAGCATTCAGCGTAAGACCGTCCGTACAACTTCACAAGTAATGTAAGAAACCGAAATGGGAGCACCAACGCAAGTTAAATACATACCCCAGCGGAGAATCATGTTCGACAAATCTGTTGCCCATGAAAGCAAGCATGCGTGAAAACATAAAAAAGAGCACCAAGAAAGTGATTAAAGAGCACTTGGAAATTTTATGCAGATAAGATCGATATATGAAAAAATACCTTCACGTAAAATAAAGCAAGTGAATGGGTAAAAGCCCAGGGAAACTACACAGTATAAATGGAGTATATACTTACGTTGTCCGAAAGGTTATCCCTATCAAGTTTCTTCCTATAATTCGCGATGGCACGATTCAAAACGCATGTCCAAATTGGAATAGTTTTGGACATGCTATCGGGAAATCTCTTCCCTTTCCTTGTCGAATCAAGGATCGATCATACAACCTCCCCTCTGTCCTAAATCATCAAAAGACAAATATAGCAATCATTACACGAACAGTTTGAGCAGAACATAGTCCACACATCTCGAAGTAGATAAAGAATAAAAAGGTTTACCTGCAAGGAGCGCAACGTGGAGATTAAGACGAGCCCATCTGTTGATTTAAAGTAGCAGTTTCCGTCGAATGTCTTAGAATACCACAGCCCACATCGCAGGTTAGCTAGGAGAGGAATCTCCGGCCATAATTGTCTGATCTGGGACACGAAGATTGAGTCCTTGTAGATTGATCGCAAGCGTTGTAAAGCGAGCTTTCTTTGCGCTTTATGGTTCGCGATATTCTGTATATGCTGTCTTTATTGCTGGAGCTCGCTTCCTCCATTGGTTTTGTCTCAGAACTTGAAAAAAACAAGAGAAGAAGACGACGACTACAGTTTAATTCAAGCAACCTAAATTTCGGACCAAAAAAAAAAAATTACTGAACATTTGGGCCGTAAATGGGCTCAAATAAGGCCCAGAACCTAGTACATGTTTCATCCCAAATTTATACGAACTTTAATGGTTGCCCGTGAATTTGGATTATACGGACTTTGATTTTTGTTTTTTACATAAAAAATTGGCCCAAACATGAGGTGGTATTAAAATTAAAATATAATAAACTCATGCAATTCCAGCTTTTTAGGTAAGTAAATAGGGTAACATCAAGTTATGTGTGAAACTAACATGTTACGAGTCCGACTCAAACGCTCTTTGTTCGCGCCATAAAACTGCTTCAGAGGTGCTTCACGTCCAGGTGATGACCAAGTCACGGCCGTGACCACTGGCGGAGCCAGCATTGGGCCAGTGGGGTCCATGGACCCCACTGGAAAAAATTTTTTTTATTAATATTAGGGTTAAAAAATTAATATTAGGACTAAATTGAAAATTATTATACTGAAAGGACCCCAGTGAAAATTGATAAAAATAGTCGGTAGGGGGTCCAATTTCCAATTTTCCTGGTAAAATTACAAAATTGACCCCACTCATCTAAATCTCTGGCTCCGCCACTGGCCGTGACTGGGTCGGGCAGCAAAGATCGCTTTCCCAGCCAGTCACTGTTCACGGCCATGACCCTTGGTGCGCGTGCCTGTGAACAGTAGGAGCGAGCACGATACCATTCGTCCTTCGCTCGAAATCATCCCTGATCGATTCCCGTTTTGTAAGACCCGTAAAAATTTAATTACGGGATTTACGTTATAATTAAGGGTGGAAGTAATTAATTAAGGACATCGTTGAGTTAATTACGTAAAGAAGCTAGGATTTTGGGTGAAACTCTGTTTATACTACATAATTATCTTAGGCTTGGTATGTGATACAATATTTTCATGCTCTTATGCCTTTGAATGACTTACGTGTCTATATGATTACATGTTACGTAATTTACAATTTTTATATGTGTTATGAATCACGCCTTATGTGATGCTGTGAGGACTTAGGAAATCTTAGATAGCAATTTTACATGGTATGAGTCATTTTCGACCGATTATAATAATAAAAATATAGATATAATAATAAAATAATAATCATAACAATTGTTGAAATCGCCGAACAAGAGAAGGGGAATCGGGCGATAGTGCGTCTCAAATTAGAATCGACCAATTATGTGAACTGTGAAGAATAGGATTTGATTGATTCCTATGCAGTTAGAAGTTAAAATCATCGGGTAAATCGAGTAGGAATCGGGCGATTTAACGAAACCACATTTCGGGCGATTAAGATAACAATTACACGTGGCATGAGGAGAACAAATCGCCGAGTGAATTGGAGTAAGAATCGGTCGATTTCACAAACCATGATGAAATCATATTCGGCCGATTGTGAAGTGTATACAAGATAGAATCGATGAGCTGCTTAAAATATTGATTTGTTAGGTGTATCGATTTAGAATCGACCGATTCTAGGCATGTGAGTGTTAGGAATAGCTGAACAAATAAATGTGGTTGATATGGGGCTAACCCAATCAACAAGATTTATATGTGTGGGAAAAGGAATTTATATAGCCGGAGAATCGATAAAGTTACGTGCGTAAGGTGCTTATTGAAAGAGAGACTGAAGGGGACGTGTTTGGGATGTATCTAGGACATCGGGGGATCTGTTTGGGGCGTTGGGGACCTGTTGGGACATGATGGGGATTGGGGACCTATTGGTGGCATATTTGGTACGTCGAGGACGTGTTGATGGACATTGGGGACCTGTCTGAGACATGTTGAGATGTGTTTGGGACACTGGGGACCTGTCTGGGACATGTTGAGATGTGTTTTGGACATTGGGAGATCTGTTTGAGGACGTAGAACGTACTTGGGGACGTATTGGGACGTGCTTGTTTGCAAAGGACATAAAAGCGGGACGTAAAACAGAAAGAACACAAGATGTACGTGGTTCGGGTCTTTGCAGATCCTACGTCCACGGGCGCTCTGAAACCTCTTTTCACTATACTTGAAGATTTACACACTCAAGCTACTTCTTCCTCACTTTTCTCTCAAGAACACATAAGAAATTAGCTAAGGGGACGTTCAAGATGTTGATTTAGTGTAGAGAGAGTGTTTTCTAAGTGTTGTAATATATTAAAACGTGAATGGTATGTGAAAATGAGGGAGTCCTCCTTTTATAGGAGCTCCCAATGGTCTTTCCCATGTAGAATCACAGGGATTAAGGGACGTGACCTCTGCAGGGCTAGGGACAGCTAGAAAGCTGCTGCTTGGATAACTTTGGTGACGGCTGCAATTTTTCCAGCTTTTCAAACAGTGGATTCGTCCTTTTATACGTCGACACGTGTCCCTGTGTCTTCTTTTCTCCTTTTTGTTGTCTTTTCGTCTGGAAATCCCAGAGGAAGTTCCTCTTTTACCTGGATATCGTTTTTATCCAGAGGTCCCTGCAGATGAGATATTCTTTTTGACTGGGTGTGGGCTTCTCCTCTCGTGGGCTTTGTTGGGCCGTTCCTATTTTTATTTCTTGGCCCGTCTTATTTAGTCCATATCAGTGGTGAAATCGGGCATGTACATACAAATTGGACCAATCACCATCCATATAGAGTCAACTTTCGATTGACTAACAATTATGTAACGAGTTCTTAGCATGTGGGGTAAGACTTAGTTGTTTAGTGGTCACATCAACCCATATCCCTAAGTCTAGACCTAATACTTATCAAGAAAATTAAAGAAATAATAAGTAGAAAACAACACAAGCAACGAAATGGGGAGGAAACTATCATAAACCCCAAAACAAAAACCAAATAAAAAACAAGGAAGAAAAGGCCGAGAGGAACTCCGATTGAAGAAACCCCAAACAAATCTAAGTCTCAAACGTGGTAAGCAAAATAAATACTTGTAACCTTGTAAATTTCGTAATTTTGGTTATTAGTTATTACATTTCATGAACTAATGGACTCCTAAGAATCTGGGCGTAAGATGAACGGCAGAAACTCTAATTTGAAGTGGAGGTTCATATCCTCGTGAATGAAAGCATGCTTAAGTTAGAGTGTTGTTAGAAAGAGATAAATGTTAGTTAGTATAGCACGCATTTAGGGTTCGAAACTTAAATTCTTAAGTAATAGCTAACAATTTTAGGAGGAAAGAGCAATTTAGAATTCATAAATTCATGGGTAAGCCTAAGGTGTTCATAGAGCTCGTAACCTTAGTATAAGACGATTCTTGAGTAGTGTTGAACATTTTGGAGTGGTAGAGAATTTTAGAAATTATGAAATCTGGGCAGATTGAATTATAAGTTCTGTCTCGAGTGGATGAATATTTGAAGGTTCGAAGCTTTTGATCGATTTCGATCGATTTCAATGACATTTAGAACTTTCGATCGAAACTAGGCTAAGGTCATGGCAAATCAATCGAACGAAAGCTATATGTGTTAACAAGAATCGGTCGATTCCAATAAATAAAAGTATTCGGCGAAACCAAGGTTAAATCGGGCAATTGTACATTCAAGTATCGGGCGATTCATGACATGAAAGATCTCGGCGAAACTCACATAGCACGTTGGTGAATCGGGCGATTTGAGTGGCTTAAGGAACTTTCGGCGAAATCAACGTTGTAACATCCCGTCCCATACCGGGTGTCACTATAGCATCCGTCCCTACCGGGACCTATGGGGTTGGGCCCACCACACTCCGACTGATAGTCTGGCCCCACTGTACCACCATTTAACCTTTCAGCATGCTTCGTCCTCGCTCACACGCACCCTGGACAAACTTCCCAGGGGGTCACCCATCCTAAGATTGCTTCAAGTCAAGTACGCTTAACTTCGAAGTTCTTTCGGATGGACTCCCGAAAAGGTAGGTCGACCTTGGTGATATGAGTAGTGCTATCAATTCTCTTATAGGATTCTTAGCCTGACACACCCATACATTGTCAGCCTCAGGATCCCTCCCCTCTCATTCGGGTGTCGGATCGGTTCGTTCATGTACCTCTTCGCCTAGAAGCCTGCCAGGAGCCGCTCCTTGTCCGTGCACCTCTCTGGCACCGGCGATCACTCCCCGCCCTCATCGGCCCCGGGCGTCACATGCCCACCAGCTTTCGCCTGGTTCGTCCCCGAACCAGCACCGTACTGCGAGAGGTTGTGCTCTGATACCACCTGTAACATGCCGTCCCATACCGGGTGTCACTATAGCATCCGTCCCTACCGGGACCTGTGGGGTTGGGCCCACCACACTCCGACTGATAGTCTGACCCCACTGTACCACCATTTAACCTTTCAGCATGCTTCGTCCTCGCTCACACGCACCCTGGGCAAACTTCCCAGGGGGTCACCCATCCTAAGATTGCTTCAAATCAAGCACGCTTAACTTCGAAGTTCTTTCAGATGGACTCCCGAAAAGGTAGGTCGACCTTGGTGATATGAGTAGTACTATCAATTCTCTTATACGATTCTTAGCCTGACACGCCCATACATTGTCAGCCTCAGGATCCCCTCTCATTCGGGTGTCGGATCGGTTCGTTCATGCACCCCTTCGCCTAGAAGCCTGCCAGGAGCCGCTTTTTGTCCGTGCACCTCTCTGGCACCGGCGACCACTCCCCGCCCTCATCGGCCCCGGGCGTCACAAAAGTGGCTTATGTAAATCGGGCGAAACAAATACACGCAAGCCTGATGAATCGGGCGATGATCAGGACCCCAAAAGAAATCGGGGGAAAACGATGATGGCATCACGACGACGAACACGCGGCGATTTACAAATCGGCCGATGGAAGATTTCATGCAAATCAAATCGGGCGACTTGCATGAATGGAAATCGGGCAAATCCGTGCGTATACAAATCGTGCGATTCAAATTAAATAGCATAAGAAATCGGCCGAAACTAAGTCCCAAATTTAACTTTCGTCGAGCTTTATATACATATGGTGCGATTAAATACTAACATAGCATAGAGTAAAAATATACTGACTTAGAAAAGTAGCATGATAGTATGATTGTGTAACGATTTCAATATGGTTAGCTAAGCTGGATAATGTACTGATACGACAATATTTTTATGAGTAAAAGGTCAAACGGTAGAAAATTCCCGAGGAAGTAAGCACGCGTAGCTTGGACGACAGGTAAGTGGAAATCAACTACGACACATAACTTATGTGCGCATGAATTATGTGATTTCGTGCTTATGTGACTACGTGAACCTTGAATGTTGATTTATTTGTTACGCATGAGATTATATGACTTAGTTTATTGTTATGCATGATGCCATGATATGCATATACATACGAATCACGACATGAGCATTTGCACGCGTAAGTAGTACGAAAAGCATGAGGTACTAGTGTGCATAAAATCGCCTGTGAGCGATAGATATTCGCCGATGTTGGCGTCTGATGTCGACTCAATGAAGAGTCATGGCTCTTCTATGCGACCATGGCGATACGATGTCGAATTACCTGTTATGATAGGTAGGGGTATACACCGTGGCGATCATGATGCCGAATATGCCTGATTCACGATAGGCAGGTGGAACCCCATAGCGGAAGATGCAACCTGGAGGATGCGACACGAGGGAATCGCGATACAGAGGGAACCTCTGGTGTTGGCGACCTCGGGGTTGGCTACCAGTGAGAAGCGTCCGTGTGACAGGCCTCACTGGGATTGGAAAGGTGCCCTCGGGTAGCCTCCCAGTGCGCGAGCCATCACATATGTATGAATCCCTCGAGGATTAAGAGCTCTATGAAATAGCGCATAGTAAGATTGAAAGCCGAGGGCCCATATGACGTACGAGTCCAAAAGAGTATGAGCGTCAGAATGCATAGACGTGGATTGTTGTTGCGAGTTAGGACATATGTGAGAGTTAGAAAGCTTAGACGTGGATTGTCTTTGCAAATTAGGGCACGTGCATTCATGCATATTTTCACTTACTGAGCCACGGCGGCTCACCCTTACGTTATGTGTTGTAGGTACGAGCGAACATTACAGTTGATCGATCGCCTAGCTGGCAAGGCATACTTTTGAAGCTTCCGAGCGTCTTTTGGGGGTGGTGTGTACGTGGACGACGACCTGTGAGGCCGGGCGCATAGGGTACTTTTGCTGTGCATGTACACACGTCTCGTGTGAATAGGATACGTAGGAAGCTTATGTAATTCTTTTGATATGTAAAGAATGACTTCCATTATATAAAAGGTAAAATTTATTCCGCGTTTTCGTATCTATTCCAACCAAATACGTAGTTAGGAACCTAGGCAAGACTAGAAATGGTAGCGATGGCTAGGGTCACTACACGTTTGTTCCCATCTATCTTAGCATAGCATAGACGAGTTCTTGGGTCACTAATTCCCAACAGTTACATATCATAATTTAATTTAAAGAATTTTATTACACATATATTTAATCAAAAGAAAGTAAATTAATATATGTTGACCCTTCAATACCACTAAATACAAAAAGTCTAGTCCAAAAATTAGATATAGCAGAAAAAGCAACTCAAAACACGCACGTTTTTAAAATATTTACATAAATACACATATATATTTATGTATATAATGTAGCACATCTGATGATGAAATTCATGACTTTCGAGGAAACTAACGAAATGTCAACGAAAACGAAGTGCGGTGGTCAATCTTTTGGTTTCTATTACTCGCCAGGTGAGACCTATAAATACAAACCCTCGAATCGACATTCTTTCGTATATCCATCTAATCTAATCTGCAACTCAGTTTACTATAACAACGCTTACCTTTTCTTCTCTATATTCATACACTAATAATGTCTGCAAATTCATATATCTCCATTGATGATATGTTCGACCTAGACATGGCGTTGACCTTGCCTGAAGAAGAAGGAAATGACCAAAATGTCCCAAAGCAATCCTTCGATGTAACCGTCGCAGTGAACGATATGCAAACGGTGAATGTGTGCGTCGGCGAATGCGCAATTGCATGGAACAATTCGATAACAAATGCGCCAAGAAAATAGCGGCGTGTGGGCATATTTTTCATTCGAATTGCATCTTTCGCTGGCTTTCGTCTCGTAATTCTTGCCCGTTGTGCCGTCGAAGCGTTGTTTAGTTTTTAATTTCCACGGCCGCGTATTTTTTAATTTTTATTGTTATTTTTGGTTTCTTTCTTTTTTATTTAGAATCTCTCGAGGGGTGTTGATTTATGTGGCTAGAGACTAATTAAAATTTGATTTCTGTTATCTTTAACTGTCCAAGTTTAAATCTTCCATTCCATAGTCAGGGAAACACAGGTCTTTCCTTACATGGAAAGATGCCTTTACATCCCCACTAGAAAGAAAATGCGAAACAAAAACAATATATAATATATTATATATTATAAGTGTGAATGATAGAATGAACAGTGAATTTTCGTCGTAATCTATACCCTGGCGCAATGATGCCTACAAGCCTACAATCTCATGAGAATACCTTATTTGTACCGTGGAGATGATTTCTTCCTGATATGAATATAAAACGACATCGTTTAGCATTCCTTATAAATTATAATAGTAAAATAATAATGAAAATTAGGGTAAAAAGCAAAAGTTGCATGGCAATCAACAAAGCTTGTCTATTTTTTTTACAACCACCGAGTTAGGGGTGAACAAAACTGGAAATGCGGATTTTCGGATATCGAAAAAATGATATCAGTATTCGATCTGGTTTTAGTCGGATATCCATGCTCTATACAGATATTCAAATATTCTTTTTTGAGGATTTTTTTCCTTGTGGACCTTCATTTTTCTTTTAGGTCTATTTTTTTATTTTTCTATTATTTATTTAAATATAAAACCGAATATTCGGATTTTAGACAAACAACTATACGTATTCGATCTGGTTTTTAAAACAAAATATCGGGTTTTGAAAACGGATAAAGATCATAATCCAGTTTTATATTTTTGCTCACCCCTACCTGGAGTATCCACACTCAACCAGCTATGGGCTTACACGGCACATTCTGAGGATGAGATTAAATCTCCATGTGTTACGTAAACAAATTTTAACAACACGATAGTCATGGGATAAAACCCCAATGAGATTATTCAAGAAATTGTGGAAGGTGTGACATGTCTAATCAAACACTTCTTATATATCCCTCTAATATATAGATGTATCCCCTCTAAAACGGTAGAAGCATTTTTATTATTTTTGCAGATTATTGACTAACGTAATATAAAATTTAATGGTTTTGGTAATTATTTAAGAAAATATAAAATCAGTTAATACGACTAAATTAATTTATGATAAACCTTTTACTCAGCCAGTCAGAGAAAATATAACACGCTTTTTTATCACAAACATTCATTCAAAATTGTGTCTCACGACTTCTCTTCAATTTTATTTTTGATGTTCAATAATATTATATTCATTTGCTTTTAATATTATATAACCGCATTGTTTTTTGTCGGCATTGTCCAATAAAAGATACAATGACTTGTAAGTGAATGAATAATAATTTTATATTAACTTGTTATTTTATATGTTTGCCTTATATATATTCCAATAGTAATATAAAAGATATCTTCTTATTGTAACTACAAATTGCCTATTTTTTCTGGACATAAGATAAGAAAAATAGGGGTATTTATTTCTGCGCCTTGTGCACGTCCCTATATATTTTATTAATACTTATAAGCGCGGATGGGCTTATGAATAGTGAATTCGTCGTAAGCTACGATTGTAGCAATGATTGCCTATTATCTCGGATGGGCTTCCTATGCATTTTAGTCACTGTTGTAAAACTCGGCCTAGGCGCCGCCTAGCGCTAGGCGGCCCTCTCGGAGGTGTTTTTGGGCTAGGCGGTTGATTAATCGGTGGAACCCATTAATCGGCCTAGGGACGATTAGGCGACCGACTAGGCGGCTAGGCAGTCGACTGCGCGGTCCACTTTTTATGTATTTTTTTATAAATTAAAAACAATTTTTTTTGCGAAGTTTTTTTTTTATAAATACATGAAAATATTATTAGGATTGACATTATTTATTTAAATTGATAAATTTTTTGGTATATTAGCGTATAAATTAAATTTATAAAAATCAGTATATCGACTAATTTCCGCGTAGAAACCGTCTAGCGCCTAGCGAGTTTTACAACATTGATTTTAGTAACTTTGGTGTAGGGCGTTTAATGAGATATAAAGTTCTATTGATTACAAATGTGATTATGTAGCGTATTTTTTATTGGTATTCTCTTCCCTATCTACTTGGCATGATTTAATTCCACTAAATAAATCACTCAAGGCATAATAGACATAATTGATATTTGACAATGCGTCAAATGTGACATTTTAAATGGAGTTGGATTATACCCACTTGGGTTGGAAAGTCATAACCTTCTTTACAAACTTGATAACACTGTATTATAAAGTTCATGTTCATAATTTTATATTAGTTATGCTCATAAAGAATAATAATAAACGAAAATATATGGGCCATTTATCGCCGCGCCTTGTGCGCGGCTTCGAATATCTAGTATATATATATAGATATATACACCTTTCTATTTTATTAAACAATAGAATACTATTGTAACTGCTTTAAAATTAATTGGTATGGTAGCCTTCAAAATTACTGTGTTACCCTTAATTTCAAATTAATTCAATTATGTCCTCTAAAATCATTTTGTATACTTTAAAAATAATATAAAACTAAACTTAGTATTATAATTTCACATATTATAATTAACTTAAAATATAAGTTAATCTTATGTATTTATATAGCCAGACAAATCGGGCGTGCCATAAATACTATAGTATATATTATGAAACGGAATACATTTGCGACGAAAATATCTCCTTCCCTAGTTCCACCAATTCGCGGAGAACGGAGGGTAAAATCGTAAATGGCTTCTCTTTCCCGCCGGCCAACTTCCATGCACAAAGGCTGCAAAGAGCAGATTCTGCTACTCGCCAAGCGAATCCACACTTTCCGACGCCGTTAGTCCTCGCATAGTCATAAGTCACGTGATATATAGCAATGGCTTCTTCGTATATCACCTCTGTTTCTTTCTTGCTCTGTTCGAACTCGGGCGCATCGTACAATAACTGCAAGTTTTTTATTCGAACAATAACGAGCCAAAAAAAACAAAACAAAACCCATAAAGCGTCGAGTTTCTAATTTAATACCTGCTTGTACTTTCTTATAACATCATTTGCAGCATCATCCGTAGAAGCATTTTTGTTGCTTAAAAAGTAAGACATTTCTTCCCTATAGTTTGCGTAGTTTCTCTCCCAAGCGTTTAGGTGCGTTCCTATTACGGGGACGTCTAGTAAGAATGGCATCTTCCATACTTCTGCTTAGAAGGAACACAAATGATAAAGCTGTGCTCATGTATAACTGTCATGATTGATTTGTAAAAAAGAAAGAATAAAAGTTTCAGAGAAAATCTAAGTTACTTATTACGTACAGGATGACACAGACTTGATCGTTGTTTAAGACATGTTTTGGAGTTGGATCAGATGTACCCATTAGGTAATAGCTATCACTGATCGGCATTTTTCCAGATCTAAGATTCTTCTTCTCGCAAATTTCAAGAGTTGACAAACAATATTGGAGATATGGTTCATTAAGTGGGATCCCACACGAGATCATTCTTTGTGCAATAAAACCAAAATCCATGCTTTCATGGTTCGAAGCAACTGCAATGAGATAAGACACGTCTTGAATTAGAGAATAGGACAATCAAAAAGTTCAACTACTAACTAGATTCTTTCTTGCTCTCTTCGAACTCGGGCGCATCGCACAATAACTGCAAGTTTTTTATTCGAACAATAACGAGCCAAAAAAAAAATACCCAGAAAGCGTCGAGTTTCTATTTAATACCTGCTTGTACTTTCTTATAACATCATTTGCAGCATCGTCCGTAGAAGCATTTTTGTTGCTTAAAACGTAAGACATTTCTTCCCTGTAGTTTGCGTAGTTTCTCTCCCAAGCGTTTAGGTGCGTTCCTATTACGGGGCGTCTAGTAAGAATGTTTTGCCCTAAATAACAGAAAATTACATTCTACGACGAGCGCCCACATTAAGCCCATTTACATCCCCAAGTCCATCATAGAAAATAAAAAGATAGAAATTTTTTAATAACTTTGTGCATTTAACAAACTTAATAATTAAAAAAAAAAAAAAAAAAAAGAAAATAAAATATAAGGATGCCAAGATCATATGGACATCGCCTACTTTTGTGATTGACACTTAATAAATAGCCTATTTTGTAACTTATTCCTAATTAGGGGTGTCATGGAGCGCATGATTACATAAATCTCTAGTGGTTTTCTGTGCAATCTTCAAACCACATGGGGTTTTGGTGCATTTTTATTACCTCGTTGCTTTCCTCGTCATCTTTGTAGTGCTGCATAACCAAGTGAGGCAGTTAGGTCCATTTGCGAACAAGCAGCGCTTCTTCGAGCTTTGTAAATCCCATCACCGCATAGGAAGGGACCTTTATTCTGAAAAGGCGTAAAGAAAAATCAGCTGCGAAAGCGTGAACAAACATTATTTAAAAAAAATGCGCATAGGAATCTTTACGTCATTCTGAAGTGGGCCAAGGGTTGAGAACGAGGCCTTTAGTCTTATGCCTTTCCCTTTGTTCGTACTGCAAACAAACACTGAGAAGCGAGTTAGAAAACTGTTATTGCTTCTTCGGTCGAGAATTTTCCTTCGAGATTTGATTCCATTAAGAGGAGAATGTTTTTTTCTCTTATCATATCGAGCGCCTTGCAATCATAAATAGTATCATCAGATTTATTACACAGTCGAATATGAAATAAATATATTATATATATATGTATGGATATGGAAAGAGACACTTACATGGCTTGGAGGAATATGTTTTCCACTGAGTAAGAGCCAAAAGTACTGTGCAAAAGCTGAATACTACACTTTGTGGGGTGACTCTCCCTACAATACAGATTCATAACATAGGATTCAAAAGAAGTTGGGATGGAGATTATAGATCATTAAAAATTTTACGGCACTAAGTAAGAAATTTGACAAAAACTTCAGTTTTCCTCAAGTACTCGGGGGGAGTGCAAGCGAGGTTTGTGCTGTAGCTTTTACCGTCTCTGCTATTCTTAATCAGTCCGAAGCATGACAGCCGTGGGTCTCCATTCTGACAAACAGCGAATCGTATTAACGAAATCATCCCTAGTTCTAATCTTCTTATGTAAGAACGATCTCCAGCATTAAAGAGTATTACGTATAAGAATGCTGAAGTATTAACCCCATCGAAGAGAACCCTCCCTATAAGCATTCAAGTCATGGTACAGAGGACAGACCTGCGCTGCTACAATAATCAAGAGCTTCAGCTATATATATAAAGCTAAGCATCGCCCACTCAACGGTCTGTTTTTCAGCTGCGTAATTTTAGGGGGAAAAGAAAGAAGAAATTTATTCGAAATGGCAGAAATAGTAACAGTTTCTCCAACTCACAAGTTCAGTTCTGTTCACTTACAACATTGTCTGTCTGCAGCTATGAAAGTAGCTTTTCTGGTCAGGTTTCATGTTTTTAGTGTACTCATCCAAGCTGATCCTCAATGCAATCTAACTTTATGCGCTTGCCGCCGAACTTCTCCCAGAAACTTATAGCATTCATAACCCCTGCACAAGTGCAAGAGCAAACTCAACAAAAGTATAACTGGAGAAAACTGGAAAATGTGAGAAGCTCCACTTCGCCCAACGTTTGAAGCAATATACTTCCTCTGAAGGATTTTGCGTGGGACACTCAATGGAAGGTCATTTGATTAGGTCTACTACAACAACCTTTAATGGAACTACTGCACCAAAGAAACAGTACAGTACATGGTCATTTGACAACCAATGACAAAATGCAAACGTTAGCTATGTAAGATACTTCATCATGACATCGCCAATTCTCCATCAAACCCAGACGAAAATTAAAACACGTGTCACGAAGAGCATCATTACACTTTTGGCCTTTTTGGGATTGAATACAACATCTTTCCACTTAAACTTCAGGGGATCAAGCAGACGAAGAAAATCTTCATAAACTTACATCATTTTTACTCCGCTGTTTGCCTCCTCATGACTACGGAACTGCATAAAGCATAACACATAAACCTTACTTTTTCAACCCATCTTGTTCAGCCTTATTGGCTTGACTGGATCCCCGTGTAAATGAGCTTTGCTGGATTTGTCTCTTCTCGGATAGTACAAGGGTTGGCTTCTCCTTCCCATACATATTGTTTATCAGATTTAGGATGCCTCGTATAGACCTCAACCTGCGTTAAAAATAATAAGAAAGTTGTCTGTAGGTGATGAATAATACCAGGCATGAAGATTCAACTCAAGAATGGAGAAGTAGTAAGACACAAGTCTAATATCAAATGACCTTTAATGCTTAAAAAACCTAACGGTCCCACTTTTTCTTACCAAGAAACTCCACTAGCTTTTTGACATGTCACGCCATCCCGGAATCACTGCAGCAAAAATCACTCACGTCCAGATGAAAACAACGCTGGTGCTCCTGACTATATTAAAAACTTACGTTGTTGTTATTATTCCATTGTATCTGTCACACCGTATACGAAATATCAAGGTTCACTGCATCCTTCATAACATTGGGCTCTGAAACAGGGAATTTAATCGCTGCATAAACGGTTAACAATAAGGTCAATAAGACAGCTGACCTGAACGCAGAATTCGCCACTTATCAGTCACCAGCCACACATCCAATGAGAAAATATGCGACTTAGTTTACATCTCAGCTGTTAGGCATTAGAAACAGAGAAAGGAAAGGCCAGTTTACCTCTGCCCGATCGATACTCATACTTTTCGACTGGTGGCGATGAGTCAGATTCCAGTCCAAATTGTTCGGTAACACCACCGTCGACCGCTGCTTGCTTCCATTTAGTAACACAGTGTGCCATCTTCTCGCCGATCCATCATTCACAGACTCACAAAAAAAAAAAATTATTGAATCAACAAAGCAAAAGGCATCATGATTGATTTTATCTAAGCATCACAAGTTTGGTTTCCCCACTGCAGATAGAAGCACAGCAACGTCAGTTCAGACGAAGGACACAAAGCACAACTTCTACAACAGTGCTGCCTCCTTTTTTTTTTCCAGCAAAATACGAAAAAGTGAAGAGAAAATGAAATTACCTGTGGACGATCGAACGCAAACGACTAAAAGTGAGACGTCTATACCGAATGGTTGCGCGGCGGAGAAATTGAACGCCTCGAGACCTGGGCATCCTCGATTTCTGATGATATCGCGGTCAATTAGAGGGTAATATTAGGGTTTAGGCCTCTCGCAGCCCCGTCCTCGCAGTCGCTCCTAGAAACCTTTCACAGCCGTCGACTTCTCCGCCGTCTCCGTCGTCTCTGCCGCCGCCGCCTATGTCTCCGTCGCCTCCGTCTCTTCCGCAGCCGTCTGTGTCGCCGCTGCCTCCGTTGTTGCCGTCCTAACTTAGCTCCACGACGTCGTATGTAGTTTTTGTGTGGAGTAATTAGGGGTATAATTTAAGTCAGAGTAATTAGGATTCTGAGAATTTCGAAGAGGCACCGCCCAACACTGAACAAAATAGCGGAATATCCTTTGGTAATATGGAAAACTCTATCGCAAATGGCCGGCCGTCGGTGGCGACGCCCTCACCGCCGAGCTAGTGTTTGAGCACGCGATTTATTGTACGTGAATAACAAGCGAACAACACAACAATTGCAAAAAACAAAGAGCCGCTTCTCGTGTTCTAAAATCTAAACAGAAATTCCGCATTCGCGTAACGCACGAAAACAACGAAGTAATCACATTCATACTATAGCAGACATCACATCAGTAACTGGTAAGAGCTTTATTTATTTATACTTTCGCAGAAGCATTATAGTAAGACTCTGTTTAGACGACTGTGTAGTAGAAATATAGCTTTAGACATCATCATTAGTAGCAGCTAGATAGAAGTTTCCGACAATTCTTACCACAGACAAACTTACCTAATAGTATCTACCTCCTAGTAAGGAAACTCTTATGGTGTAGCCGACAACGAACCTCGTAACAATCCATATCCCCACGGACATTCCCAGGATCAACACGATCAGCGTTATCGTGTCGCAGGTACAAGAGAGTCGACGAGGCATTTCTCGGTTCTTCTTTTTTGCTACAGTGGTTCCACTTCTGCGATTGCGCACGTTTGTCATGGGGAATCCTCGTGCCATTTCTGTTAGGACCAAACAACGTTAGAACTGAGAACAGATGTGAGGTGTGTGTGAGGTGCTGTGTGAGTGTTACGCTTGCTGGTAAGGACAATTAAGGGTTTATATAGATTACGGGGCGCGCGCGGGGAAAAGGGTAAAAGGAAGAAAAAGAAAATAGAAAATGTTTTGACAGCTGTCGTAAGCTGAGCCCTGAATCTTTTTGCATATTCAACAACGTATATTGTGTTGTATAGCGCGACAAGTACGTCACCTTCTTTCCTTATAATAACTACGAATAAAAGCTTCGCTGGGTGCAAAATATTTATGAAGAAATTTCAATTCCTACGTGCCTTCAAACACGCTTGCAATCCATTGCCAATTGATCTACAAATGAAATCCTATACCATAAACCCGTCTTATGATCTTAGTCTCTTTTAACTTTTTTTCTTTCTAGAGAATATATGGACACGGCCAATCTTTTGGATAACTCAATTGAAGCAATGGTTTTAGGTCCCAAATTTTTACGGCCACTGAGATCAACAAAATATTTATTAGTAAGGGAACGTTGAGTAACAAAGCGTCAAATAAATTTTCGAATCGACAAATTTAAACCTCAAATTTTTGTGGATACATGAGAAGAACTATTTCAAGAACTAATACATTTAATGAATGTTGTATTTGCAAAAAAAAAAAAAAAAAACACACCGGCTGAAATGCTAAATTATATTTAGTGTTCTTTTTTTTTTATAAATATGTGTATATTCAAGGGCGGATCCAGAAACCTTTGAGCGGGTGGGCCGCAAATGGCAGACGTCAAAAACTTTCCTTTAAAAAGATTTACCAATTTTGATTTTTTCATCGAAACTTATGAACTTACAATAAAACATTAAATTTCCTACACTTAACAAACAAAAAACCGATAAAAAAAAGAGAATAAAAAATCAATTATAACCTTGATGAAATCGAATATTGACAACATGCCATCATATTGATATAGTGTAGTATATGACTAATATTAAGTAATAATATGCTATAAAGAATAATGGTGAAAATAACGCAAGTCACGCGTCTTTTTATGACTGATATAATCTTGATTCTTATTTGAGCCTTTTTATGCAATATTGTATTCTTTATTCGGCAAGTGATTTTTACTATATTAAGGTTCATAAGTAAAATTTGAAGGGTAGCTTTTATTACTTGGTTTTTGTTCTATTAGTGCATAATAAAAATTTAATTGACTATGAAAGAAACAAGAAATGAGAAAAGAGAACTAATTTAGATATTAAATAAGAATTCAAATGATTTATATATATATTTAATTTAGTTGTATTGTTTGGTTAAAAAACAAAAAATACCTCAAACTAAAAAAGGAAATAGAAAACCAAGAGTAATAAAAATTCTAAGAGAAAAATAAATAAGGGCAATAAAGGCTAAGAACAAAAAATAAAAAAAATGATTTAAAAGAAAAAAACGGTAAGACTAAATAAAAAAAAAAAAAAAACTAGAAGAAAGCTAAGGAAAAAACAAAAAGGAACAGCGCAATGAAAAATTACAAAGAAACAACACATAATAAAGCTTTTTTTTTTTTGAAAAATAAACCTTCGAACCCTCCCACAATTAATAGGAACTGTTTGGTTGGGCCGTGGGACCACATGGGATCGAACACTGGATAAATAGCATAGATGACTACTTCCTTCTCCTTGACAATCATGCTATACGATTTGCTGAATATTTCCATAACAAAAAGCTATATAACGATGATGATTGTGTGAAGTTGGTACAAAAAATATTTAATTTTATTTTATGTCCCCATTTTATAAATTGCTTTTGTCCCTGTATTACCATGAGCCCCTCTTGAGAATTGATTAGTTATGACATTTCTTTCAATAGGGCGTTGTAAGGATGCATCGTCGATGGTGCATATTTAAGGGGGAGGCGACTGAACATCGGAAGCCTAACAAACTTGGTCAACACCATATGCAATTTGATCGACTGCACCGGGCCGACGGCGGTTCGTTGCGGCCAACCAGATTTTGCCACAAACGATTCTTACATATTCAACATGTACCTCCAAGAAAATGCTCAGTTAAACGGAGTGCTCAGCGCGTGCTATTTCGACGCTATGGGACAAGTTGTTTTCGATGATCCTTCAAGGGGCAGACTAAGTTTTCCGTAGGAATATTGTCAGCCGAGAAGAAAGAGGTGGTCGGGACCCGACCGACGTCGATCGCATTCTCCCAATGGTGATTTTTTTCGTCGTTAGTTTTGATTATCTTGTTGCTTTGTCGGTGAAATGATTTCATATTTTTTGGAAGTACATTTCTTTTTTTTTGTACTCAAGGATGCTATTCAAAATAAAAAATATAGGGCATGATGTGATATGGAGTTTTAATTTCTTACATGTTACAGCGCAAGATTAATTGAAACATTATATTTGATCTCTTAAAACTAAAAATAGATATAAAAACTGAAAGCAACGTCAAATATAGTGATAATATAATAACAGGCATCGAGCATGCGAAAAAGCACTAGCATATACAAACATCGACGAACTGAAGCACAAACAAACCCAACATAATAAAATTATAGCTTCGGCGTGAACCATCCCGCTGCAGAACCCGAAAAGCTAGGAACGCTAACCCTACTCTTCGTCTCCACCCTACCTCGTCGCAAATCGTATTCCCCTTGTTCCAAAACATTAAACAATCTCCCTTCGTAAACAATGTCGTCCTCCTCTTCTTCCTCTTCTTCCTTCAGCAAAAAATGCTGGGAATCCCTCGCCACAAAGTAAATGCGATCACCACCGACGTGATCTCCTAGAGAAACAGTGCCCATCAGCCCCACAAACACGTCCTGTCCTCCCAATCCACCGTCCACGTCCTCCGTACTGTAGTCAGTAACGTCCAGTCGAAGGACGTGGAATTTGCTAATTTGAGTGCAACAAAAGCTCCCTCCATCACAGTTCATCGTAGCTTCTAAAAGCGTACAAATCACGAATGGCGGTAACAACTAGCAACTCCCCAGTGACCGAGCACTGCACGAGGTACCGAAACAAACTATATCGCTCCCAAAATCTGAGTCCCGCAGCCATACCGGGACGAGAAAAGTCGACATCGTGGAGCATCGTCAGCGGCGCGCGGCCTCTAATTCGAAACAAAACCACGTCGAGTTCTTCATCGCAACCTCGGAAGCGCACGTGATAATTGCTCGTTTCGGACGATTCTCCGTCGTGATTCGCGGCGATTTGATCTTCGTCTTCGTCTACATGTATGGCGTAGAGCTTATTATTACTATCATTATCGTTGTTGTACTTGCGATGAAAGCATATGTCTTGGTAGAAGTAGTAACTTCTTTCGCCCCCGACGGGTTTCCAGGCTCGATCGGTGGGCATGCACACGGCTATTATTTCGGAAGCGTCTCCGTCGACGGACTCGATTGGATTTGCCAGAACGATGGCCACGATTAGAGATGGGAGCGATAAACGCATGAACCTTACGATGGCCGACATGGCACTGAAGTCTGCGAATTCGACCATCATGCGACTGAAAAAAGGAAGAGTCGACAGTGGAGGAAGGTTTTTGGTCTCGCCGGAGATAGGGTTCCACAGCAGCATATCAGTGCCGCCGAGCAGATATTTTCCGACCGCTATGAGAAGCCATCCTTCGCTGGAACCGCAGCAGCACCACCACTGACGACGGCGGTGGTTTGTGTATGGGAGTTTGAAGCTGTAGATTCTGCTTTGGTTGTTGTTGTTCTCGGCGAGGCGAATCTCCGACGACAGGTAATCGCCTTTCTCCGGCAAGATGAGCCACGGAGATTCCGGCGGGAGGGAGGCGTCGCCGGGATGGCGGCTGAGGGCGGAGGTCCACGACTTGCAGACGCATCGCATGCGAATTCGGTCTGTTAGGCGTAGTTTTGAGAAGATCTTGTTCACCACAAGGCCGGGGAGGAGTGAATCCCACGGCGACGGAGGAGAAACGCCGCCTTCTACTTCTTCTTGTTCTACTACGGTGGTGGTGGGCCTTCTTTGAATGATGAGTAGGAGGTGATTGATTACTCGTGAGATGAAACGGCGCAGGACATTCATTATTATTAATTAGGTCGAGAAGATAGAGTTAGAGCGGCTGATTAAAAATTTTGAGGGATCGTTGATTATTCAGCTAATTACCGAGCTCTTCTAGTTTGTATATGTGAGGAAAAAAAAAAAGATAGTAACTATAATTAATAATAAAGACAGTCATATCCTACTTAAGTGATACTACAGAAAAGATCCACTATCGTTTCTGAAAAAAAAATATTATAGAAAAGATGGATGAAATCATATCCTCGCACGATATATTTACCTAAACGAATCTTGATTCAATTACACATAAATCATATTCTCACAAATCGTATTTTCTTGTAATAACAGACCGAAGTTTTGCCCTAAATAACAGAAAATTACATTCTACGACGAGCGCCCACATTCAGCCCATTTACATCCCCAAGTCCATCATAGAAAATAAAAAGATTCTTTAATAACTTTGTGCATTTAACAAACTAAATAATTAAAAAAAAAGAAAATAAAATATAAGGATGCCAAGATCGTATGGACATCGCCTACTTTTGTGATTGACACTTAATAAATAGCCTATTTTGTAACTAATTCCCTGTGCAATCTTCAAACCACATGGGGTTTTGGTGCATTTTTATTACCTCGTTGCTTTCCTCGTCATCTTTGTAGTGCTGCATAACCAAGTGAGGCAGTTAGGTCCATTTGCGAACAAGCAGCGCTTCTTCGAGCTTTGTAAATCCCATCACCGCATAGGAAGGGACCTTTATTCTGAAAAGGCGTAAAGAAAAATCAGCTGCGAAAGCGTGAACAAACATTATTTAAAAAAAATGCGCATAGGAATCTTTACGTCATTCTGAAGTGGGCCAAGGGTTGAGAACGAGGCCTTTAGTCTTATGCCTTTCCCTTTGTTCGTACTGCAAACAAACACTGAGAAGCGAGTTAGAAAACTGTTATTGCTTCTTCGGTCGAGAATTTTCCTTCGAGATTTGATTCCATTAAGAGGAGAATGTTTTTTTCTCTTATCATATCGAGCGCCTTGCAATCATAAATAGTATCATCAGATTTATTACACAGTCGAATATGAAATAAATATATTATATATATATGTATGGATATGGAAAGAGACACTTACATGGCTTGGAGGAATATG
The DNA here is from genome assembly GCA_027422505.1 of Craterostigma plantagineum. Taxonomy (NCBI): domain Eukaryota; kingdom Viridiplantae; phylum Streptophyta; class Magnoliopsida; order Lamiales; family Linderniaceae; genus Craterostigma; species Craterostigma plantagineum. The sequence continues at coordinate 451,827 of JAPQWV010000291.1, read as the reverse complement.
TTTTCCACTGAGTAAGAGCCAAAAGTACTGTGCAAAAGCTGAATACTACACTTTGTGGGGTGACTCTCCCTACAATACAGATTCATAACATAGGATTCAAAAGAAGTTGGGATGGAGATTATAGATCATTAAAAATTTTACGGCACTAAGTAAGAAATTTGACAAAAACTTCAGTTTTCCTCAAGTACTCGGGGGGAGTGCAAGCGAGGTTTGTGCTGTAGCTTTTACCGTCTCTGCTATTCTTAATCAGTCCGAAGCATGACAGCCGTGGGTCTCCATTCTGACAAACAGCGAATCGTATTAACGAAATCATCCCTAGTTCTAATCTTCTTATGTAAGAACGATCTCCAGCATTAAAGAGTATTACGTATAAGAATGCTGAAGTATTAACCCCATCGAAGAGAACCCTCCCTATAAGCATTCAAGTCATGGTACAGAGGACAGACCTGCGCTGCTACAATAATCAAGAGCTTCAGCTATATATATAAAGCTAAGCATCGCCCACTCAACGGTCTGTTTTTCAGCTGCGTAATTTTAGGGGGAAAAGAAAGAAGAAATTTATTCGAAATGGCAGAAATAGTAACAGTTTCTCCAACTCACAAGTTCAGTTCTGTTCACTTACAACATTGTCTGTCTGCAGCTATGAAAGTAGCTTTTCTGGTCAGGTTTCATGTTTTTAGTGTACTCATCCAAGCTGATCCTCAATGCAATCTAACTTTATGCGCTTGCCGCCGAACTTCTCCCAGAAACTTATAGCATTCATAACCCCTGCACAAGTGCAAGAGCAAACTCAACAAAAGTATAACTGGAGAAAACTGGAAAATGTGAGAAGCTCCACTTCGCCCAACGTTTGAAGCAATATACTTCCTCTGAAGGATTTTGCGTGGGACACTCAATGGAAGGTCATTTGATTAGGTCTACTACAACAACCTTTAATGGAACTACTGCACCAAAGAAACAGTACAGTACATGGTCATTTGACAACCAATGACAAAATGCAAACGTTAGCTATGTAAGATACTTCATCATGACATCGCCAATTCTCCATCAAACCCAGACGAAAATTAAAACACGTGTCACGAAGAGCATCATTACACTTTTGGCCTTTTTGGGATTGACTACAACATCTTTCCACTTCACCCTACGTCTAATCCAACAAAATATTTAATAAGGTCCTTAAACTTCAGGGGATCAAGCAGACGAAGAAAATCTTCATAAAGTTACCTCATTTTTACTCCTCCGTTGTTTGCCTCCTCGGGACTACGGAACAGCATAAAGCATAACTCATAAGCCTCACTTTTTCAACCCATCTTGTTCAGCCTTATTGGCTTGACTGGATCCCCGTGTAAATGAGCTTTGCTGGATCTGTCTCTTCTCGGATAGTACAAGGGTTGGCTTCTCCTTCCCATACATATTGTTTATCAGATTTAGGATGCCTCGTAGAGACCTCAACCTGCGTTAAAAATAATAAGAAAGTTGTCTGTAGGTGATGAATAATACCAGGCATGAAGATTCAACTCAAGAATGGAGAAGTAGTAAGACACAAGTCTAATATCAAATGACCTTTAATGCTTAAAAAACCTAACGGTCCCACTTTTTCTTACCAAGAAACTCCACTAGCTTTTTGACATGTCACGCCATCCCGGAATCACTGCAGCAAAAATCACTCACGTCCAGATGAAAACAACGCTGGTGCTCCTGACTATATTAAAAACTTACGTTGTTGTTATTATTCCATTGTATCTGTCACACCGTATACGAAATATCAAGGTTCACTGCATCCTTCATAATATTGGGCTCTGAAACAGGGAATTTAATCGCTGCATAAACGGTCAATAAGCAGCTGACCTGCATGATATAACGCAGAATTCGCCACTTATCAGTCACCAGCCACACATTCAATGAGAAAATATCCGACTTAATTTACATCTCAGCTGTTAGGCATTAGAAACAGAGAAAGGAAAGGCCAGTTTACCTCTGCCCGATCGATACTCATACTTTTCGACTGGTGGCGATGAGTCAGATTCCAGTCCAAATTGTTCGGTAACACCACCGTCGACCGCTGCTTGCTTCCATTTAGTAACACAGTGTGCCATCTTCTCGCCGATCCATCATTCACAGACTCACAAAAAAAAAAAATTATGGAATCAACAAAGCAAAAGGCATCATGATTGATTTTATCTAAGCATCACAAGTTTGGTTTCCCCACTGCAGATAGAAGCACAGCAACGTCAGTTCAGACGAAGGACACAAAGCACAACTTCTACAACACTGCTGCCTCCTTTTTTTTTTCCAGCAAAATACGAAAAAGTGAAGAGAAAATGAAATTACCTGTGGACGATCGAACGCAAACGACTAAAAGTGAGACGTCTATACCGAATGGTTGCGCGGCGGAGAAATTGAACGCCTCGAGAGCCTGGGCATCCTCGATTTCTGATGATATCGCGGTCAATTAGAGGGTAATATTAGGGTTTAGGCCTCTCGCAGCCCCGTCCTCGCAGTCGCTCCTAGAAACCTTTCACAGCCGTCGACTTCTCCGCCGTCTCCGTCGTCTCTGACGCCGCCGCCTATGTCTCCGTCGCCTCCGTCTCTTCCGCAGCCGTCTGTGTCGCCGCTGCCTCCGTTGTTGCCGTCCTAGCTTAGCTCCACGACGTCGTATGTTGTTGCCGTACCAGTTCGCGCGAGGACGACAGCTTATTTGGGACGAGGCCCGCGATAGCCTTGCTAAGGCCAGTCGGGTATTGATTTTCAAACCCGATCCCGACCCAAAATTCGTGTACCCGAAACCCGACGGGTACCCGCGGGTCGGGTCGGGTATTCTGCTTTTTTTAATTATTTTTACCAAATATTCACCCGGCCAAAGCTGAAATATAAACGTTAAACCCTAGGTGCTCATCATCTGCTCTACAGGCGCGAGTGATGCAATAATCAGTGATGGATCCAGAATCTGATATTTGGGGGGCGATGATTTTTCGTACCTACGTTAGTTTGTATAGTTTTTTATTTCTAAATATATTTTGGCTCACAAAACTTAATTTATTATATGTTATATTGGAAAAATATATGTTAAGTGATACAGAAAAAGAAATAATAATAAAAATTTATTTTCAAAGTTAAAAAGTTCTCATTGATAAATCAATGAGTAATAACGAATAATAAGATCTTTAATAAAAAAGATATAAGTATTAAAACATTGATTAGATGTTAAATTGGAAAATATTTAATGTCGCTAAAACATCGAGCTCTTCGATCGAAGTCCGTCGATGGCGGCGCCAGAAAATCCTAACCCGGCGAGTTTCCGCCACGCGTTTGGGAATGTGCTGTCGTTCTTCGTCCTATTGCTCATCGGCGTCCTCGCTTTCTCGATCGGTCTTTTTTTTAGGTAGATTGATCCCTTCTCTGTTTGTTTTCTTCTATGCGCCGCTTTGTTGTAACAACTTATCCGTTTGAGGTTGAGTGAATTGTAGTTGAACTTCTTCCTGCTCTGTTCTTCATGGCAGGTTATTAAGTACGAGAGTGTGATTCACGAGTTCGATCCCTATTTCAATTACAGAGTGACCCAGGTTTGTCCTTTTTCATTACATCTATCTTCGACTTCTGCTGCAATAACTACTGATTTCATATGATCCTTGCTTCCCATGTTTCTTTTCTCCTGCATCGAATTTGACATGGTTTTTTTCCAATGCAGTATCTTACGAAAATGGAGTATATGACTTTTGGAATTGGTTTGATGACCGAACATGGAATAGTTATGTCTTACAGAACCATTCTGTTTCTGAATCATTTGCTTATTCGTATAAATTGGGGTGTTCATTTTTTACCAAAAGGTATCCTCTTGGACGTGTGATTGGTGGAACTGTTCGATTGGTTTCATAACTAAGCATGGAAATATAAGCACATTTGGCGTGGCAATTGCTTAAAGTTGCCTTTTTTTTAGTTAAGTTAGAGCTGTATCGATTCGTAAAAGTGTGACTGATAGAACATTGGCATCTATTGGCAGGATACTGCAGTCTTTGAATATCCCCCTCTGTTGAAACTGTCTGTGTTTTTACTACTCCGATTTTTTCAGCTTTTGCTTCTTGGGCAGCATACATTCTAACAAAGGTTCTTCTGTTGTTTTGTTTTAATATGTTATTTCTCAGATAGTGGATTTAGCTCAATATATTTAGTTTTTTAATTCCCACGGCCGTGTAATTTTTTAATTTTTTTGTTATTTTTGGTTTCTTTCTTTTTTTTTTTTTTTAGAATATCTCGAGGGTGTTGATTTATGTGGCTTGGAGACTAATTAAAATTTGATTTTTGTTATCTTTAACTGTCTTGTTCAAGTTTAAATCTTCCATTCCATAGTCAGGGTAACACAAGTCTTTCCTTACATGGAACGAAGCCTTTACATCCCCACTAGAAAGAAAATACGAAACAAAACAATATATATTATATATATATACACCTTTCTATTTTATTAAACAATAAAAGCTACAGTAAGTGCTTTAAAATTAATTGGTTGTATGGTAATTGGTAGCCATCAAAATTACTGTGTTACCCTTAATTTCAAATTAATCCAATTATGTCCTCTAAAATCATTTTGTATACTTTAAAAATAATATAAAACTAAACTTAGTATTACAATTTCACATATTATAATTAACATAAATATAAGTTAATCTTACGTATTTATATAGCCAGACAAATATGGTGTGCCATAAATACTAGTATATATTATGAAACAGAATACATTTGCGACGAAAATATATCCGTCCCTAGTTCAACAATTTGCGGAGAACGGAGCGTAAAATCGTAAATGGCTTCTCTTTCCAGCCGGCCAACTTCCACGCACAGAGGCTGCAAAGAGCAGATTCTGCTACTCGCCAAGCGAATCCACACTTCCCGACGCCGTTAGTCCTCGCATAGTCATAAGTCACGTGATATATAGCTATGGCTTCTTCGTATATCACCTCCGTTTCCTTTTTGCTCTCTTCGAACTCGGGCGCATCGGGCAATAACTGCAAATTTTTATTCGAACAATAACGAGCCAAAAAAAAAAAAAAAAAATACCCAGAAAGCGTCGAGTTTCTAATTTAATACCTGCTTGTACTTTCTTATAACATCATTTGCAGCATCGTCCGTAGAAGCATTTTTGTTGCTTAAAACGTAAGACATTTCTTCCCTGTAGTTTGCATAGTTTCTCCGCCAAGCGTTTAGGTGCGTTGCTATTACGGGGACGTATAGTAAGAATGGCATCTTCCACACTTCTGCTTAGAAGGAAAAAACACATTCTTATTACATGCACATATATTTATAACAATACGCAGATTTTGCTCGCCGATATATATGTAGTTATTTTTACCCATTCGGGGCACGTCAGTGTTCTTGAAATCTAGGACAGTGTGGTATATTTGGCCTAGCACGGAGGTTGAGTGATAGCTGAAAGCGTGTCCCCTTTCCAAGTGGTGAGGGAACATCTCTGCTCTCAGCTCGTCGGGAACTTTTATCTGTACTCGACCAATTTTTATACATGTTACTTTCTCAGATCATTCGTACGATGAGAGGAGAATCATTCTTTTTTCCAATAAATTTTGATCTATTACGTCGCACAAGTGTTGTAAGAACAAACGGGCACATTACCTTTTCGCCACTTTTGGGAGCATCTAATGTGTCGTAGTAGATGTCTACCAACTGCAGCATTTTCTCGGTCAGAAGGCGTTTTTCGAGGGCACGATCTCATCGTCTAATATTAAGAGACGATCCATATATGCAAAACAGCTATCTGAAGCAGTTGCCATGCTGAAGCTGCCATTGCAAAGATCAACTAATATCTCATTATTGTTACAAGCAATGAAGCAACATATTCAAGTCAGATTTGAGGTATGTGAGTATGTCTGTGGGGCCATATTCAAGCAAGTCCAAAATAGAAGGGTAATATAGTTATTTCCGCTTTATTAGGATGGATAACGTATCTAAGCGTCGTAAAGGAAATGCATCAGTTTACACAAGATATGATTACCATGGTGTCCTTGCTTCAAGGAATAGTTTGAAAAGCTCATTTTCCAACTCCGCCGCTGATAACTCTCTCGGGTTCTTTTTAAATGACTCGGGACCATGGTTTACTTACCTTGAAGTATTCGAGTAGCTGAAATGTATTCCATAAGCCACAGCCATATCATAAAACTCAGTATCTTCATGATCATACTTGCTTGTGTTTTCTTTTCTGTATGTATCAACGAAATGGGGAGTATCAGAATAATGAATGCTAACCTCGGGATTCCTTGGAACCCAGTATGTGTCGCCATCGAAATCACCAGTAGCCATTTCATAAGCAGCTGATCTATCGCCTTTAGCCGAAAAGAAGATGCCATATTTCGCATTTCCTACAGTTTCTTCTATTTCCTTCACATACACAGCCTCCATAACGTGCATATCTCCGAAGTGCATTCCGGGATTACGGTACACTAATACCGTACCATAACTTGGAATCCTGTTTTAACGGACAAGATGCAAGTATGTAATAATATAAGACAACACGTCAACTTTTCTTTCCCTTGGCATCTAATAAGCCAACTTTTCTCCTTTTCATGTAATTTACATTTTAACCCAAACGAAGACATTAATATGGCCATTAATCACATACCACAATAAGCAAGTGTAGCTGCTCGTCAGTACTCTTTAGGGAGATTGAGGATGACTCGCTGCCTCAGTTTAATATGCAGTACCCAAGAGGAACTTCACTTCCTGCACCAGAAAAGGGCACAAAGGTTGAGCTTTCTTGAAATTGGAGTACAATCTTTCCAAAGTGATAGAAAATCAAAGATAAAAAGGGTCTGAATCATACCAAGTTGAGATTTTCCAACTGCAATATTTGTAGGCCCAAGAATAGCTAAGCCATCACCACCACTTAACTTATCATCCCTAGTTGAAGTTCCATTACCCAAGCATGATGTCTCCAACACATAAGCTCGACCATTAGTTTGAAGCCTTGACAGATATCTGAGGGCCCCTTTGTGCACGGCGAACTCTATCCTGTTCGACAATATTTGATACCTTCTGATTGCAAGAGTCAGGACCGCAGCTTATAATATCATAGGCATTTTGCCAGAAAAGGTTGGGTGATAGACCTCTTGACCAGCTTTCTTCATCGTCCCCAGCGCCAGCTATGTAGTTCCAACTGAATTCTGAGGTAGTCCTATGCTGAATAGAGCCATTTGAAGATGCAGAGATAAGCATGATCGGAGCAAAGTCCCAAGAATCGTATTCTGGCACTTCGTTCAACCATATTAGGGTTCTTTGCGAAATCCACAGTGGCCTTACGGGTTTTCGAAGAGAGGATGAGATAGAAGCTATATCAGCTCCACTTGCCTCTAATTCTTCTGTCCAGGATTCTAAACGGTTTTCAATCATAGCTTTCTCGGTTTCTGAGACCCATAAGGGAAGATGCAAAGAAGAATCCCATCCCAAAGAGCCTTGCTCGATATTTTCGAGCTCATGTGAAGTGCTTGGCTCCTGTCGAAATTGCATATGAGGTCTATTTACAGACGTAAGAACGAAAGTTCAGCACTCAGCATTCAGCGTAAGACCGTCCGTACAACTTCACAAGTAATGTAAGAAACCGAAATGGGAGCACCAACGCAAGTTAAATACATACCCCAGCGGAGAATCATGTTCGACAAATCTGTTGCCCATGAAAGCAAGCATGCGTGAAAACATAAAAAAGAGCACCAAGAAAGTGATTAAAGAGCACTTGGAAATTTTATGCAGATAAGATCGATATATGAAAAAATACCTTCACGTAAAATAAAGCAAGTGAATGGGTAAAAGCCCAGGGAAACTACACAGTATAAATGGAGTATATACTTACGTTGTCCGAAAGGTTATCCCTATCAAGTTTCTTCCTATAATTCGCGATGGCACGATTCAAAACGCATGTCCAAATTGGAATAGTTTTGGACATGCTATCGGGAAATCTCTTCCCTTTCCTTGTCGAATCAAGGATCATACAACCTCCCCTCTGTCCTAAATCATCAAAAGACAAATATAGCAATCATTACACGAACAGTTTGAGCAGAACATAGTCCACACATCTCGAAGTAGATAAAGAATAAAAAGGTTTACCTGCAAGGAGCGCAACGTGGAGATTAAGACGAGCCCATCTGTTGATTTAAAGTAGCAGTTTCCGTCGAATGTCTTAGAATACCACAGCCCACATCGCAGGTTAGCTAGGAGAGGAATCTCCGGCCATAATTGTCTGATCTGGGACACGAAGATTGAGTCCTTGTAGATTGATCGCAAGCGTTGTAAAGCGAGCTTTCTTTGCGCTTTATGGTTCGCGATATTCTGTATATGCTGTCTTTATTGCTGGAGCTCGCTTCCTCCATTGGTTTTGTCTCAGAACTTGAAAAAAACAAGAGAAGAAGACGACGACTACAGTTTAATTCAAGCAACCTAAATTTCGGACCAAAAAAAAAAAATTACTGAACATTTGGGCCGTAAATGGGCTCAAATAAGGCCCAGAACCTAGTACATGTTTCATCCCAAATTTATACGAACTTTAATGGTTGCCCGTGAATTTGGATTATACGGACTTTGATTTTTGTTTTTTACATAAAAAATTGGCCCAAACATGAGGTGGTATTAAAATTAAAATATAATAAACTCATGCAATTCCAGCTTTTTAGGTAAGTAAATAGGGTAACATCAAGTTATGTGTGAAACTAACATGTTACGAGTCCGACTCAAACGCTCTTTGTTCGCGCCATAAAACTGCTTCAGAGGTGCTTCACGTCCAGGTGATGACCAAGTCACGGCCGTGACCACTGGCGGAGCCAGCATTGGGCCAGTGGGGTCCATGGACCCCACTGGAAAAAATTTTTTTTATTAATATTAGGGTTAAAAAATTAATATTAGGACTAAATTGAAAATTATTATACTGAAAGGACCCCAGTGAAAATTGATAAAAATAGTCGGTAGGGGGTCCAATTTCCAATTTTCCTGGTAAAATTACAAAATTGACCCCACTCATCTAAATCTCTGGCTCCGCCACTGGCCGTGACTGGGTCGGGCAGCAAAGATCGCTTTCCCAGCCAGTCACTGTTCACGGCCATGACCCTTGGTGCGCGTGCCTGTGAACAGTAGGAGCGAGCACGATACCATTCGTCCTTCGCTCGAAATCATCCCTGATCGATTCCCGTTTTGTAAGACCCGTAAAAATTTAATTACGGGATTTACGTTATAAATAATTAATTAAGGACATCGTTGAGTTAATTACGTAAAGAAGCTAGGATTTTGGGTGAAACTCTGTTTATACTACATAATTATTTTAGGCTTGGTATGTGATACAATATTTTCATGCTCTTATGCCTTTGAATGACTTACGTGTCTATATGATACATGTTACGTAAGTTACAATTTTTATGTGTTATGAATCACGCCTTATGCGATGCTGTGAGGACTTAGGAAATCTTAGATAGCAATTTTACATGGTATGAGTCATTTTCGATCGATTATAATAATAAAAAAATATATATATTAATAAAATAATAGTCATAATAATTGTTGAAATCGCCGAATAAAAGAAGGGGAATCGGGCGATAGTGCGTCTCAAATTAGAATCGACCAATTATGTGAACTGTGAAGAATAGGATTTGATTGATTCCTATGCATTTAGAAGTTAAAATCATCGGGTAAATCGAGTAGGAATCGGGCGATTTAACGAAACCACATTCCGGGCGATTAAGATAACAATTACACGTGGCATGAGGAGAACAAATCGCCGAGTGCATTGGAGTAAGAATCGGTCGATTTCACAAACCATGATGAAATAATAATTCGGCCGATTGTGAAGTGTATACAAGATAGAATCGATGACTGCTTAAAATATTGATTTGTTAGGTGTATCGATTTAGAATCTACTGATTCTAGGCATGTGAGTGTAAGGAATAGCTGAATAAATAACGGATCGTTTGATACGCTTGTTTAGATGGGTAATAGACATGTAATATAAAATTGTGTAGTGTTTGTTATGCGTGTTTGCATATGCTAGCCTTGTATGGACAAACACATCTAATACACGCAAATTGGTTATCAGCCGGGTATAAAAATACCCACCAAGGAGATGGGTATGTCAGTACATTTCACCTTAATTCCAATTTTACCCCTGATAATAGTTCTTCCATTATCGTTGTCTTCGACAGCATCTATCAATTTTCGATTTTCACCCATGGCTGCGCGCACTCGACGACCAATGGGAGCTGGCGGCGGGACGACCGACGAGAGCTGGCGACGGGACGACCGACGGGTGCTGGAGGCGGGATGATCGATGGGAGCTGGCAGCCGGACATGGCTGCGCGCACTCGACGGGAGCTTTCGTCCACCGTGCACGGCCGCATCCTTTCCGGGAGCGGAGGCGCGTGGGCCGCATCCTTTCCGGCCGCATCCTTTCGGTGGCTTGAGGAGATCTCCGCAATTAGGGTTTCACGCCGTAATCATTGGGGAACTTTTTAACCCGAGATCTGAGCTTGCAATTTGGAATCGAAGCCGATGAGACGCCGAAGCTTTTCTGTAATTTGGGTAAATGAAGATGATGAAGCTTTTTTAGTTGAAGCTTTTCTGTAATTTGGGGAGTGGAACATATTTAATTTGAAGACGATGAAGACGATGGACTGTAGCTTTTTTATATTTTAATGGCTTTAATTTTTGAAGGGTAAAAATGTATTTTCGTCTATTTAGCAAATTATATACACACTCACATATACGTATCAATCACTATCATACATCATTACCCAAATAATTAAAACATTCATATCAAACATAATAAATACTCTATCAACAAAATCCTTGTATACTCATACACAAATAATCTATACCCATCAAATCCAAATACACAGATATCAAACGAGCCCTAAATGTGGTGAAATCAGGCATGTACATACAAATTGGACCAATCACCATCCATATAGAGTCAACTTTCGATTGACTAACAATCATGTAACGAGTTCTTAGCATGTGGGGTAAGACTTGGTTGTTTAGTGGTCACATCAACCCATATCCCTAAGTCTAGACCTAATACTTATCAAAGAAAATTAAAGAAATAATAAGTAGAAAAACAACATAAGCAACGAAATGGGGAGGAAACTATCATAAACCCCAAAACAAAAACCAAATAAAAAACAAGGAAGAAAAGGCCGAGAGGAACTCCGATTGAAGAAACCCCAAACAAATCTAAGTCTCAAACGTGGTAAGCAAAATAAATACTTGTAACCTTGTAAATTTCGTAATTTTGGTTATTAGTTATTACATTTCATGAACTAATGGACTCCTAAGAATCTGGGCGTAAGATGAACGGCAGAAACTCTAATTTGAAGTGGAGGTTCATATCCTCGTGAATTAAAAGCATGCTTAAGTTAGAGTGTTGTTAGAAAGAGATAAATGTTAGTTAGTATAGCACGCATTTAGGGTTCGAAACTTAAATTCTTAAGTAATAGCTAACAATTTTAGGAGGAAAGAGCAATTTAGAATTCATAAATTCATGGGTAAGCCTAAGGTGTTCATAGAGCTCGTAACCTTAGTATAAGACGATTCTTGAGCAGTGTTGAACATTTTGGAGTGGTAGAGAATTTTAGAAATTATGAAATCTGGGCAGATTGAATTATAAGTTCTGTCTCGAGTGGATGAATATTTGAAGGTTCGAAGCTTTTGATCGATTTCGATCGATTTCAATGACATTTAGAACTTTCGATCGAAACTAGGCTAAGGTCATGGCAAATCAATCGAACGAAAGCTATATGTGTTAACAAGAATCGGTCGATTCCAATAAATAAAAGTATTCGGCGAAACCAAGGTTAAATCGGGCAATTGTACATTCAAGAATCGGGCGATTCATGACATGAAAGATCTCGGCGAAACTCACATAGCACGTTGGTGAATCGGGCGATTTGAGTGGCTTAAGGAACTTTCGGCGAAATCAACGTTGTAACATCCCGTCCCATACCGGGTGTCACTATAGCATCCGTCCCTACCGGGACCTGTGGGGTTGGGCCCACCACACTCCGACTGATAGTCTGGCCCCACTGTACCACCATTTAACCTTTCAGCATGCTTCGTCCTCGCTCACACGCACCCTGGGCAAACTTCCCAGGGGGTCACCCATCCTAAGATTGCTTCAAGTCAAGTACGCTTAACTTCGAAGTTCTTTCGGATGGACTCCCGAAAAGGTAGGTCGACCTTGGTGATATGAGTAGTGCTATCAATTCTCTTATACGATTCTTAGCCTGACACACCCATACATTGTCAGCCTCAGGATCCCTCCCCTCTCATTCGGGTGTCGGATCGGTTCGTTCATGTACCCCTTCGCCTAGAAGCCTGCCAGGAGCCGCTCCTTGTCCGTGCACCTCTCTGGCACCGGCGATCACTCCCCGCCCTCATCGGCCCCGGGCGTCACATGCCCACCAGCTTTCGCCTGGTTCGTCCCCGAACCAGCACCGTACTGCGAGAGGTTGTGCTCTGATACCACCTGTAACATGCCGTCCCATACCGGGTGTCACTATAGCATCCGTCCCTACCGGGACCTGTGGGGTTGGGCCCGCCACACTCCGACTGATAGTCTGACCCCACTGTACCACCATTTAACCTTTCAGCATGCTTCGTCCTCGCTCACACGCACCCTGGGCAAACTTCCCAGGGGGTCACCCATCCTAAGATTGCTTCAAATCAAGCACGCTTAACTTCGAAGTTCTTTCAGATGGACTCCCGAAAAGGTAGGTCGACCTTGGTGATATGAGTAGTACTATCAATTCTCTTATACGATTCTTAGCCTGACACGCCCATACATTGTCAGCCTCAGGATCCCCTCTCATTCGGGTGTCGGATCGGTTCGTTCATGTACCCCTTCGCCTAGAAGCCTGCCAGGAGCCGCTTTTTGTCCGTGCACCTCTCTGGCACCGACGACCACTCCCCGCCCTCATCGGCCCCGGGCGTCACAAAAGTGGCTTATGCAAATCGGGCGAAACAAATACACGCAAGCCTGATGAATCGGGCGATGATCAGGACCCCAAAAGAAATTGGGGGAAAACGATGATGGCATCACGACGACGAACACGCGGCGATTTACAAATCGGCCGATGGAAGATTTCATGCAAATCAAATCGGGCGACTTGCATGAATGGAAATCGGGCAAATCCGTGCGTATACAAATCGTGCGATTCAAATTAAATAGCATAAGAAATCGGCCGAAACTAAGTCCCAAATTTAACTTTCGTCGAGCTTTATATACATATGGTGCGATTAAATACTAACATAGCATAGAGTAAAAATAGACTGACTTAGAAAAGTAGCATGATAGTATGATTGTGTAACGATTTCAATATGGTTAGCTAAGCTGGATAATGTACTGATACGACAATATTTTTATGATTAAAAGGTCAAACGGTAGAAAATTCCCGAGGAAGTAAGCACGCGTAGCTTGGACGACAGGTAAGTGGAAATCAACTACGACACATAACTTATGTGCGCATGAATTATGTGATTTCGTGCTTATGTGACTACGTGAACCTTGAATGTTGATTTATTTGTTACGCATGAGATTATATGACTTAGTTTATTGTTATGCATGATGCCATGATATGCATATACATACGAATCACGACATGAGCATTTGCACGCGTAAGTAGTACGAAAGGCATGAGGTACTAGTGTGCATAAAATCGCCTGTGAGCGATAGATATTCGCCGATGTTGGCGTCTGATGTCGACTCAATGAAGAGTCATGGCTCTTCTATGCGACCATGGCGATACGATGCCGAATTACCTGTTATGATAGGTAGGGGTATACACCGTGGCGATCATGATGCCGAATATGCCTGATTCACGATAGGCAGGTGGAACCCCATAGCGGAAGATGCAACCTGGAGGATGCGACACGAGGGAATCGCGATACAGAGGGAACCTCTGGTGTTGGCGACCTCGGGGTTGGCTACCAGTGAGAAGCGTCCGTGTGACAGGCCTCACTGGGATTGGAAAGGTGCCCTCGGGTAGCCTCCCAGTGCGCGAGCCATCACATATGTATGAATCCCTCGAGGATTAAGAGCTCTATGAAATAGCGCATAGTAAGATTGAAAGCCGAGGGCCCATATGACGTACGAGTCCAAAAGAGTATGAGCGTCAGAATGCATAGACGTGGATTGTTGTTGCGAGTTAGGACATATGTGAGAGTTAGAAAGCTTAGACGTGGATTGTCTTTGCAAATTAGGGCACGTGCATTCATGCATATTTTCACTTACTGAGCCACGGCGGCTCACCCTTACGTTATGTGTTGTAGGTACGAGCGAACATGGTACGTGATCGCCTAGCTGGCAAGGCATACTTTTGAAGCTTCCGAGCGTCTTTTGGGGGTGGTGTGTACGTGGACGACGACCTATGAGGCCAGGCGCATAGGGTACTTTTGCTGTGCATGTACACACGTCTCGTGTGAATAGGATACGTAGGAAGCTTATGTAATTCTTTTGATATGTAAAGAATGACTTCCATTATATAAATGGTAAAATTTATTCCGCGTTTTCGTATCTATTCCAACCAAATACGTAGTTAGGAACCTAGGCAAGACTAGAAATGGTAGCGATGGCTAGGGTCACTACACGTTTGTTCCCATCGATCTTAGCATAGCATAGACGAGTTCTTGGGTCACTAATTCCCAACAGTTACATATCATAATTTAATTTAAAGAATTTTATTACACATATATTTAATCAAAAGAAAGTAAATTAATATATGTTGACCCTTCAATACCACTAAATACAAAAAGTCTAGTCCAAAAATTAGATTAAAATAGCAGAAAAAGCAACTCAAAACACGCACGTTTTTAAAATATTTACATAAATACACATATATATTTATGTATATAATGTAGCACATCTGATGATGAAATTCACGACTTTCGAGGAAACTAACGAAATGTCAACGAAAACGAAGTGCGGTGGTCAATCTTTTGGTTTCTATTACTCGCCAGGTGAGACCTATAAATACAAACCCTCGAATCGACATTCTTTCGTATATCCATCTAATCTAATCTGCAACTCAGTTTACTATAACAACGCTTACCTTTTCTTCTCTATATTCATACACTAATAATGTCTGCAAATTCATATATCTCCATTGATGATATGTTCGACCTAGACATGGCGTTGACCTTGCCTGAAGAAGAAGGAAATGACCAAAATGTCCCAAAGCAATCCTTCGATGTAACCGTCGCAGTGAACGATATGCAAACGGTGAATGTGTGCGTCGGCGAATGCGCAATTGCATGGAACAATTCGATAACAAATGCGCCAAGAAAATAGCGGCGTGTGGGCATATTTTTCATTCGAATTGCATCTTTCGCTGGCTTTCGTCTCGTAATTCTTGCCCGTTGTGCCGTCGAAGCGTTGTTTAGTTTTTAATTTCCACGGCCGCGTATTTTTTAATTTTTATTGTTATTTTTGGTTTCTTTCTTTTTTATTTAGAATCTCTCGAGGGGTGTTGATTTATGTGGCTAGAGACTAATTAAAATTTGATTTCTGTTATCTTTAACTGTCCAAGTTTAAATCTTCCATTCCATAGTCAGGGAAACACAGGTCTTTCCTTACATGGAAAGATGCCTTTACATCCCCACTAGAAAGAAAATGCGAAACAAAAACAATATATAATATATTATATATTATAAGTGTGAATGATAGAATGAACAGTGAATTTTCGTCGTAATCTATACCCTGGCGCAATGATGCCTACAAGCCTACAATCTCATGAGAATACCTTATTTGTACCGTGGAGATGATTTCTTCCTGATATGAATATAAAACGACATCGTTTAGCATTCCTTATAAATTATAATAGTAAAATAATAATGAAAATTAGGGTAAAAAGCAAAAGTTGCATGGCAATCAACAAAGCTTGTCTATTTTTTTTACAACCACCGAGTTAGGGGTGAACAAAACTGGAAATGCGGATTTTCGGATATCGAAAAAATGATATCAGTATTCGATCTGGTTTTAGTCGGATATCCATGCTCTATACAGATATTCAAATATTCTTTTTTGAGGATTTTTTTCCTTGTGGACCTTCATTTTTCTTTTAGGTCTATTTTTTTATTTTTCTATTATTTATTTAAATATAAAACCGAATATTCGGATTTTAGACAAACAACTATACGTATTCGATCTGGTTTTTAAAACAAAATATCGGGTTTTGAAAACGGATAAAGATCATAATCCAGTTTTATATTTTTGCTCACCCCTACCTGGAGTATCCACACTCAACCAGCTATGGGCTTACACGGCACATTCTGAGGATGAGATTAAATCTCCATGTGTTACGTAAACAAATTTTAACAACACGATAGTCATGGGATAAAACCCCAATGAGATTATTCAAGAAATTGTGGAAGGTGTGACATGTCTAATCAAACACTTCTTATATATCCCTCTAATATATAGATGTATCCCCTCTAAAACGGTAGAAGCATTTTTATTATTTTTGCAGATTATTGACTAACGTAATATAAAATTTAATGGTTTTGGTAATTATTTAAGAAAATATAAAATCAGTTAATACGACTAAATTAATTTATGATAAACCTTTTACTCAGCCAGTCAGAGAAAATATAACACGCTTTTTTATCACAAACATTCATTCAAAATTGTGTCTCACGACTTCTCTTCAATTTTATTTTTGATGTTCAATAATATTATATTCATTTGCTTTTAATATTATATAACCGCATTGTTTTTTGTAGGCATTGTCCAATAAAAGATACAATGACTTGTAAGTGAATGAATAATAATTTTATATTAACTTGTTATTTTATATGTTTGCCTTATATATATTCCAATAGTAATATAAAAGATATCTTCTTATTGTAACTACAAATTGCCTATTTTTTCTGGAC
Organism: Craterostigma plantagineum; assembly: GCA_027422505.1. NCBI lineage: Eukaryota > Viridiplantae > Streptophyta > Magnoliopsida > Lamiales > Linderniaceae > Craterostigma > Craterostigma plantagineum. The sequence continues at coordinate 434,925 of JAPQWV010000291.1, read as the reverse complement.
ATAAGATAAGAAAAATAGGGGTATTTATTTCTGCGCCTTGTGCACGTCCCTATATATTTTATTAATACTTATAAGCGCGGATGGGCTTATGAATAGTGAATTCGTCGTAAGCTACGATTGTAGCAATGATTGCCTATTATCTCGGATGGGCTTCCTATGCATTTTAGTCACTGTTGTAAAATTCGGCCTAGGCGCCGCCTAGCGCTAGGCGGCCCTCTCGGAGGTGTTTTTGGGCTAGGCGGTTGATTAATCGGTGGAACCCATTAATCGGCCTAGGGACGATTAGGCGACCGACTAGGCGGCTAGGCAGTCGACTGCGCGGTCCACTTTTTATGTATTTTTTTATAAATTAAAAACAATTTTTTTTGCGAAGTTTTTTTTTTATAAATACATGAAAATATTATTAGGATTGACATTATTTATTTAAATTGATAAATTTTTTGGTATATTAGCGTATAAATTAAATTTATAAAAATCAGTATATCGACTAATTTCCGCGTAGAAACCGTCTAGCGCCTAGCGAGTTTTACAACATTGATTTTAGTAACTTTGGTGTAGGGCGTTTAATGAGATATAAAGTTCTATTGATTACAAATGTGATTATGTAGCGTATTTTTTATTGGTATTCTCTTCCCTATCTACTTGGCATGATTTAATTCCACTAAATAAATCACTCAAGGCATAATAGACATAATTGATATTTGACAATGCGTCAAATGTGACATTTTAAATGGAGTTGGATTATACCCACTTGGGTTGGAAAGTCATAACCTTCTTTACAAACTTGATAACACTGTATTATAAAGTTCATGTTCATAATTTTATATTAGTTATGCTCATAAAGAATAATAATAAACGAAAATATATGGGCCATTTATCGCCGCGCCTTGTGCGCGGCTTCGAATATCTAGTATATATATATATAGATATATACACCTTTCTATTTTATTAAACAATAGAATACTATTGTAACTGCTTTAAAATTAATTGGTATGGTAGCCTTCAAAATTACTGTGTTACCCTTAATTTCAAATTAATTCAATTATGTCCTCTAAAATCATTTTGTATACTTTAAAAATAATATAAAACTAAACTTAGTATTATAATTTCACATATTATAATTAACTTAAAATATAAGTTAATCTTATGTATTTATATAGCCAGACAAATCGGGCGTGCCATAAATACTATAGTATATATTATGAAACGGAATACATTTGCGACGAAAATATCTCCTTCCCTAGTTCCACCAATTCGCGGAGAACGGAGGGTAAAATCGTAAATGGCTTCTCTTTCCCGCCGGCCAACTTCCATGCACAAAGGCTGCAAAGAGCAGATTCTGCTACTCGCCAAGCGAATCCACACTTTCCGACGCCGTTAGTCCTCGCATAGTCATAAGTCACGTGATATATAGCAATGGCTTCTTCGTATATCACCTCTGTTTCTTTCTTGCTCTGTTCGAACTCGGGCGCATCGTACAATAACTGCAAGTTTTTTATTCGAACAATAACGAGCCAAAAAAAACAAAACAAAACCCATAAAGCGTCGAGTTTCTAATTTAATACCTGCTTGTACTTTCTTATAACATCATTTGCAGCATCATCCGTAGAAGCATTTTTGTTGCTTAAAAAGTAAGACATTTCTTCCCTATAGTTTGCGTAGTTTCTCTCCCAAGCGTTTAGGTGCGTTCCTATTACGGGGACGTCTAGTAAGAATGGCATCTTCCATACTTCTGCTTAGAAGGAACACAAATGATAAAGCTGTGCTCATGTATAACTGTCATGATTGATTTGTAAAAAAGAAAGAATAAAAGTTTCAGAGAAAATCTAAGTTACTTATTACGTACAGGATGACACAGACTTGATCGTTGTTTAAGACATGTTTTGGAGTTGGATCAGATGTACCCATTAGGTAATAGCTATCACTGATCGGCATTTTTCCAGATCTAAGATTCTTCTTCTCGCAAATTTCAAGAGTTGACAAACAATATTGGAGATATGGTTCATTAAGTGGGATCCCACACGAGATCATTCTTTGTGCAATAAAACCAAAATCCATGCTTTCATGGTTCGAAGCAACTGCAATGAGATAAGACACGTCTTGAATTAGAGAATAGGACAATCAAAAAGTTCAACTACTAACTAGATTCTTTCTTGCTCTCTTCGAACTCGGGCGCATCGCACAATAACTGCAAGTTTTTTATTCGAACAATAACGAGCCAAAAAAAAAATACCCAGAAAGCGTCGAGTTTCTATTTAATACCTGCTTGTACTTTCTTATAACATCATTTGCAGCATCGTCCGTAGAAGCATTTTTGTTGCTTAAAACGTAAGACATTTCTTCCCTGTAGTTTGCGTAGTTTCTCTCCCAAGCGTTTAGGTGCGTTCCTATTACGGGGCGTCTAGTAAGAATGTTTTGCCCTAAATAACAGAAAATTACATTCTACGACGAGCGCCCACATTAAGCCCATTTACATCCCCAAGTCCATCATAGAAAATAAAAAGATAGAAATTTTTTAATAACTTTGTGCATTTAACAAACTTAATAATTAAAAAAAAAAAAAAAAAGAAAATAAAATATAAGGATGCCAAGATCATATGGACATCGCCTACTTTTGTGATTGACACTTAATAAATAGCCTATTTTGTAACTTATTCCTAATTAGGGGTGTCATGGAGCGCATGATTACATAAATCTCTAGTGGTTTTCTGTGCAATCTTCAAACCACATGGGGTTTTGGTGCATTTTTATTACCTCGTTGCTTTCCTCGTCATCTTTGTAGTGCTGCATAACCAAGTGAGGCAGTTAGGTCCATTTGCGAACAAGCAGCGCTTCTTCGAGCTTTGTAAATCCCATCACCGCATAGGAAGGGACCTTTATTCTGAAAAGGCGTAAAGAAAAATCAGCTGCGAAAGCGTGAACAAACATTATTTAAAAAAAATGCGCATAGGAATCTTTACGTCATTCTGAAGTGGGCCAAGGGTTGAGAACGAGGCCTTTAGTCTTATGCCTTTCCCTTTGTTCGTACTGCAAACAAACACTGAGAAGCGAGTTAGAAAACTGTTATTGCTTCTTCGGTCGAGAATTTTCCTTCGAGATTTGATTCCATTAAGAGGAGAATGTTTTTTTCTCTTATCATATCGAGCGCCTTGCAATCATAAATAGTATCATCAGATTTATTACACAGTCGAATATGAAATAAATATATTATATATATATGTATGGATATGGAAAGAGACACTTACATGGCTTGGAGGAATATGTTTTCCACTGAGTAAGAGCCAAAAGTACTGTGCAAAAGCTGAATACTACACTTTGTGGGGTGACTCTCCCTACAATACAGATTCATAACATAGGATTCAAAAGAAGTTGGGATGGAGATTATAGATCATTAAAAATTTTACGGCACTAAGTAAGAAATTTGACAAAAACTTCAGTTTTCCTCAAGTACTCGGGGGGAGTGCAAGCGAGGTTTGTGCTGTAGCTTTTACCGTCTCTGCTATTCTTAATCAGTCCGAAGCATGACAGCCGTGGGTCTCCATTCTGACAAACAGCGAATCGTATTAACGAAATCATCCCTAGTTCTAATCTTCTTATGTAAGAACGATCTCCAGCATTAAAGAGTATTACGTATAAGAATGCTGAAGTATTAACCCCATCGAAGAGAACCCTCCCTATAAGCATTCAAGTCATGGTACAGAGGACAGACCTGCGCTGCTACAATAATCAAGAGCTTCAGCTATATATATAAAGCTAAGCATCGCCCACTCAACGGTCTGTTTTTCAGCTGCGTAATTTTAGGGGGAAAAGAAAGAAGAAATTTATTCGAAATGGCAGAAATAGTAACAGTTTCTCCAACTCACAAGTTCAGTTCTGTTCACTTACAACATTGTCTGTCTGCAGCTATGAAAGTAGCTTTTCTGGTCAGGTTTCATGTTTTTAGTGTACTCATCCAAGCTGATCCTCAATGCAATCTAACTTTATGCGCTTGCCGCCGAACTTCTCCCAGAAACTTATAGCATTCATAACCCCTGCACAAGTGCAAGAGCAAACTCAACAAAAGTATAACTGGAGAAAACTGGAAAATGTGAGAAGCTCCACTTCGCCCAACGTTTGAAGCAATATACTTCCTCTGAAGGATTTTGCGTGGGACACTCAATGGAAGGTCATTTGATTAGGTCTACTACAACAACCTTTAATGGAACTACTGCACCAAAGAAACAGTACAGTACATGGTCATTTGACAACCAATGACAAAATGCAAACGTTAGCTATGTAAGATACTTCATCATGACATCGCCAATTCTCCATCAAACCCAGACGAAAATTAAAACACGTGTCACGAAGAGCATCATTACACTTTTGGCCTTTTTGGGATTGAATACAACATCTTTCCACTTAAACTTCAGGGGATCAAGCAGACGAAGAAAATCTTCATAAACTTACATCATTTTTACTCCGCTGTTTGCCTCCTCATGACTACGGAACTGCATAAAGCATAACACATAAACCTTACTTTTTCAACCCATCTTGTTCAGCCTTATTGGCTTGACTGGATCCCCGTGTAAATGAGCTTTGCTGGATTTGTCTCTTCTCGGATAGTACAAGGGTTGGCTTCTCCTTCCCATACATATTGTTTATCAGATTTAGGATGCCTCGTATAGACCTCAACCTGCGTTAAAAATAATAAGAAAGTTGTCTGTAGGTGATGAATAATACCAGGCATGAAGATTCAACTCAAGAATGGAGAAGTAGTAAGACACAAGTCTAATATCAAATGACCTTTAATGCTTAAAAAACCTAACGGTCCCACTTTTTCTTACCAAGAAACTCCACTAGCTTTTTGACATGTCACGCCATCCCGGAATCACTGCAGCAAAAATCACTCACGTCCAGATGAAAACAACGCGGGTGCTCCTGACTATATTAAAAACTTACGTTGTTGTTATTATTCCATTGTATCTGTCACACCGTATACGAAATATCAAGGTTCACTGCATCCTTCATAACATTGGGCTCTGAAACAGGGAATTTAATCGCTGCATAAACGGTTAACAATAAGGTCAATAAGACAGCTGACCTGAACGCAGAATTCGCCACTTATCAGTCACCAGCCACACATCCAATGAGAAAATATGCGACTTAGTTTACATCTCAGCTGTTAGGCATTAGAAACAGAGAAAGGAAAGGCCAGTTTACCTCTGCCCGATCGATACTCATACTTTTCGACTGGTGGCGATGAGTCAGATTCCAGTCCAAATTGTTCGGTAACACCACCGTCGACCGCTGCTTGCTTCCATTTAGTAACACAGTGTGCCATCTTCTCGCCGATCCATCATTCACAGACTCACAAAAAAAAAAAATTATTGAATCAACAAAGCAAAAGGCATCATGATTGATTTTATCTAAGCATCACAAGTTTGGTTTCCCCACTGCAGATAGAAGCACAGCAACGTCAGTTCAGACGAAGGACACAAAGCACAACTTCTACAACAGTGCTGCCTCCTTTTTTTTTTCCAGCAAAATACGAAAAAGTGAAGAGAAAATGAAATTACCTGTGGACGATCGAACGCAAACGACTAAAAGTGAGACGTCTATACCGAATGGTTGCGCGGCGGAGAAATTGAACGCCTCGAGACCTGGGCATCCTCGATTTCTGATGATATCGCGGTCAATTAGAGGGTAATATTAGGGTTTAGGCCTCTCGCAGCCCCGTCCTCGCAGTCGCTCCTAGAAACCTTTCACAGCCGTCGACTTCTCCGCCGTCTCCGTCGTCTCTGCCGCCGCCGCCTATGTCTCCGTCGCCTCCGTCTCTTCCGCAGCCGTCTGTGTCGCCGCTGCCTCCGTTGTTGCCGTCCTAACTTAGCTCCACGACGTCGTATGTAGTTTTTGTGTGGAGTAATTAGGGGTATAATTTAAGTCAGAGTAATTAGGATTCTGAGAATTTCGAAGAGGCACCGCCCAACACTGAACAAAATAGCGGAATATCCTTTGGTAATATGGAAAACTCTATCGCAAATGGCCGGCCGTCGGTGGCGACGCCCTCACCGCCGAGCTAGTGTTTGAGCACGCGATTTATTGTACGTGAATAACAAGCGAACAACACAACAATTGCAAAAAACAAAGAGCCGCTTCTCGTGTTCTAAAATCTAAACAGAAATTCCGCATTCGCGTAACGCACGAAAACAACGAAGTAATCACATTCATACTATAGCAGACATCACATCAGTAACTGGTAAGAGCTTTATTTATTTATACTTTCGCAGAAGCATTATAGTAAGACTCTGTTTAGACGACTGTGTAGTAGAAATATAGCTTTAGACATCATCATTAGTAGCAGCTAGATAGAAGTTTCCGACAATTCTTACCACAGACAAACTTACCTAATAGTATCTACCTCCTAGTAAGGAAACTCTTATGGTGTAGCCGACAACGAACCTCGTAACAATCCATATCCCCACGGACATTCCCAGGATCAACACGATCAGCGTTATCGTGTCGCAGGTACAAGAGAGTCGACGAGGCATTTCTCGGTTCTTCTTTTTTGCTACAGTGGTTCCACTTCTGCGATTGCGCACGTTTGTCATGGGGAATCCTCGTGCCATTTCTGTTAGGACCAAACAACGTTAGAACTGAGAACAGATGTGAGGTGTGTGTGAGGTGCTGTGTGAGTGTTACGCTTGCTGGTAAGGACAATTAAGGGTTTATATAGATTACGGGGCGCGCGCGGGGAAAAGGGTAAAAGGAAGAAAAAGAAAATAGAAAATGTTTTGACAGCTGTCGTAAGCTGAGCCCTGAATCTTTTTGCATATTCAACAACGTATATTGTGTTGTATAGCGCGACAAGTACGTCACCTTCTTTCCTTATAATAACTACGAATAAAAGCTTCGCTGGGTGCAAAATATTTATGAAGAAATTTCAATTCCTACGTGCCTTCAAACACGCTTGCAATCCATTGCCAATTGATCTACAAATGAAATCCTATACCATAAACCCGTCTTATGATCTTAGTCTCTTTTAACTTTTTTTCTTTCTAGAGAATATATGGACACGGCCAATCTTTTGGATAACTCAATTGAAGCAATGGTTTTAGGTCCCAAATTTTTACGGCCACTGAGATCAACAAAATATTTATTAGTAAGGGAACGTTGAGTAACAAAGCGTCAAATAAATTTTCGAATCGACAAATTTAAACCTCAAATTTTTGTGGATACATGAGAAGAACTATTTCAAGAACTAATACATTTAATGAATGTTGTATTTGCAAAAAAAAAAAAAAAAAAACACACCGGCTGAAATGCTAAATTATATTTAGTGTTCTTTTTTTTTTATAAATATGTGTATATTCAAGGGCGGATCCAGAAACCTTTGAGCGGGTGGGCCGCAAATGGCAGACGTCAAAAACTTTCCTTTAAAAAGATTTACCAATTTTGATTTTTTCATCGAAACTTATGAACTTACAATAAAACATTAAATTTCCTACACTTAACAAACAAAAAACCGATAAAAAAAAGAGAATAAAAATCAATTATAACCTTGATGAAATCGAATATTGACAACATGCCATCATATTGATATAGTGTAGTATATGACTAATATTAAGTAATAATATGCTATAAAGAATAATGGTGAAAATAACGCAAGTCACGCGTCTTTTTATGACTGATATAATCTTGATTCTTTTTTTTTTTTTTTTCGAAACGATAGCTTGCATTAATAACAAAGATACAGGGCTAAATAGCCCAAGAGGTCTCACCGATACATCGTTCATCGGGAGAACAAAGGCTCACATAGGAGCACCAAACAATCCCACAAAGGGGAACAAACGCTCCCACATGGGAGAAAAGGGTCCACAAGGGACAAAAAAACCGACAGAAAATAAAACCCATTATCTAGGACCTAGATCTAAAGAACCTATTACAGAAAAAGCTATTAAGCTTAATCTACGACACTCTTCACTTTCTTCGGTCGTCGACTTCTGGGTTTTGTCTTCATCGGACTGATGGCTCCACAAGGGAGAAAGAGTTTCCGACCCGAGAGTCGGAGAGACGAAGGCGGGTGGCGAGATGGTGGTGGTGGTCCCGGCGGAGGAGGTGGAGGTGGCGCGGCAGTGGTCTCTGTGGAAGAGGTGGAGTGCCCAGCAGCGGCACCGGCGGAGGCGGAAGTCCCTCGGCAGGTGGTAGACTGCGGTGACAGGGAGGCGGCGGTAGGTGCGCGAGGCTGCCGACGGCTGGAAGTTTTTTTTTTTTTTTAAAAAAAAGAGAAACAAAAGAGGAAAAGAAGCCTCGTCAATTCCCGTGTGAAGGAGATGGAAGCACGGGGGAGGAGATGGCGGCAGCAGACGGAGGAACTCGCGGCAGGCGGAGGAGCGCGCGGCAGGTGGAGAAGGCACAATTTTTTTTTTTTTATATTAAGCAACGAAAACAGAGGAAAAGGAAATGGGATCTCCCCCACCTCCATTCCCACCTCCTTAATGGAGGTGGAGGAGGTGAGGGGAGAAAAAATGGTGTGGCGGCTAGGTTAGGGTTTGGGGGAGGGAGAGAGTTTTTTTGGATAGAGAGAGAGTTCAACACTCTAAGTTAAAGTAGTTCTCTCTCTGATATAATCTTGATTCTTATTTGAGCCTTTTTATGCAATATTGGATTCTTTATTCGGCAAGTGATTTTTACTATATTAAGGTTCATAAGTAAAATTTGAAGGGTAGCTTTTATTACTTGGTTTTTGTTCTATTAGTGCATAATAAAAATTTAATTGACTATGAAAGAAACAAGAAATGTGAAAAGAGAACTAATTTAGATATTAAATAAGAATTCAAATGATTTATATATATATATATTTAATTTAGTTGTATTGTTTGGTTAAAAAACAAAAAATACCTCAAACTAGAAAAGGAAATAGAAAACCAAGAGTAATAAAAATTCTAAGAGAAAAATAAATAAGGGCAATAAAGGCTAAGAACAAAAAATAAAAAAATGATTTAAAAGAAAAAAACAGTAAGACTAAATAAAAAAAAAAAACTAGAAGAAAGCTAAGGAAAAAACTAAAAGGAACAGCGCAATGAAAAATTACAAAGAAACAACACATAATAAAGCTTTTTTTTTTTTAAAAATAAACCTTCGAACCCTCCCACAATTAATAGGAACTGTTTGGTTGGGCCGTGGGACCACATGGGATCGAACACTGGATAAATAGCATAGATGACTACTTCCTTCTCCTTGACAATCATGCTATACGATTTGCTGAATATTTTCATAACAAAACGCTATATAACGATGATGATTGTGTGAAGTTGGTACAAAAAATATTTAATTTTATTTTATGTCCCCATTTTATAAATTGCTTTTGTCCCTGTATTACCATGAGCCCCTCTTGAGAATTGATTAGTTATGACATTTCTTTCAATAGGGCGTTGTAAGGTTGCATCGTCGATGGTGCATATTTAAGGGGGAGGCGACTGAACATCGAAAGCCTAACAAACTTGGTCAACACCATATGCAATTTGATCGACTGCACCGGGCCGACGGAGGTTCGTGCGGCCAACCAGATTTTGCCACCAACGATTCTTACATATTCAACATGTACCTCCAAGAAAATGCCCAGTTAGACGGAGTGCTCAGCGCGTGCTATTTCGACGCTATGGGACAAGTTGTTTTCGATGATCCTTCAAGGGGCAGACTAAGTTTTCCGTAGGAATATTGTCAGCCGAGAAGAAAGAGGTGGTCGGGACCCGACCGACGTCGATCGCATTCTCCCAATGGTGATTTTTTTCGTCGTTAGTTTTGATTATCTTGTTGCTTTGTCGGTGAAATGATTTCATATTTTTTGGAAGTACATTTCTTTTTTTTTTGTACTCAAGGATGCTATTCAAAATAAAAAATATAGGGCATGATGTGATATGGAGTTTTAATTTCTTACATGTTACAGCGCAAGATTAATTGAAACATTATATTTGATCTCTTAAAACTAAAAATAGATATAAAAACTGAAAGCAACGTCAAATATAGTGATAATATAATAACAGGCATCGAGCATGCGAAAAAGCACTAGCATATACAAACATCGACGAACTGAAGCACAAACAAACCCAACATAATAAAATTATAGCTTCGGCGTGAACCATCCCGCTGCAGAACCCGAAAAGCTAGGAACGCTAACCCTACTCTTCGTCTCCACCCTACCTCGTCGCAAATCGTATTCCCCTTGTTCCAAAACATTAAACAATCTCCCTTCGTAAACAATGTCGTCCTCCTCTTCTTCCTCTTCTTCCTTCAGCAAAAAATGCTGGGAATCCCTCGCCACAAAGTAAATGCGATCACCACCGACGTGATCTCCTAGAGAAACAGTGCCCATCAGCCCCACAAACACGTCCTGTCCTCCCAATCCACCGTCCACGTCCTCCGTACTGTAGTCAGTAACGTCCAGTCGAAGGACGTGGAATTTGCTAATTTGAGTGCAACAAAAGCTCCCTCCATCACAGTTCATCGTAGCCCTAAAAGCGTACAAATCACGAATGGCGGTAACAACTAGCAACTCCCCAGTGACCGAGCACTGCACGAGGTACCGAAACAAACTATATCGCTCCCAAAATCTGAGTCCCGCAGCCATACCGGGACGAGAAAAGTCGACATCGTGGAGCATCGTCAGCGGCGCGCGGCCTCTAATTCGAAACAAAACCACGTCGAGTTCTTCATCGCAACCTCGGAAGCGCACGTCATAATTGCTCGTTTCGGACGATTCTCCGTCGTGATTCGCGGCGATTTGATCTTCGTCTTCGTCTACATGTATGGCGTAGAGCTTATTATTACTATCATTATCGTTGTTGTACTTGCGATGAAAGCATATGTCTTGGTAGAAGTAGTAACTTCTTTCGCCCCCGACGGGTTTCCAGGCTCGATCGGTGGGCATGCACACGGCTATTATTTCGGAAGCGTCTCCGTCGACGGACTCGATTGGATTTGCCAGAACGATGGCCACGATTAGAGATGGGAGCGATAAACGCATGAACCTTACGATGGCCGACATGGCACTGAAGTCTGCGAATTCGACCATCATGCGACTGAAAAAAGGAAGAGTCGACAGTGGAGGAAGGTTTTTGGTCTCGCCGGAGATAGGGTTCCACAGCAGCATATCAGTGCCGCCGAGCAGATATTTTCCGACCGCTATGAGAAGCCATCCTTCGCTGGAACCGCAGCAGCACCACCACTGACGACGGCGGTGGTTTGTGTATGGGAGTTTGAAGCTGTAGATTCTGCTTTGGTTGTTGTTGTTCTCGGCGAGGCGAATCTCCGACGACAGGTAATCGCCTTTCTCCGGCAAGATGAGCCACGGAGATTCCGGCGGGAGGGAGGCGTCGCCGGGATGGCGGCTGAGGGCGGAGGTCCACGACTTGCAGACGCATCGCATGCGAATTCGGTCTGTTAGGCGTAGTTTTGAGAAGATCTTGTTCACCACAAGGCCGGGGAGGAGTGAATCCCACGGCGACGGAGGAGAAACGCCGCCTTCTACTTCTTCTTGTTCTACTACGGTGGTGGTGGGCCTTCTTTGAATGATGAGTAGGAGGTGATTGATTACTCGTGAGATGAAACGGCGCAGGACATTCATTATTATTAATTAGGTCGAGAAGATAGAGTTAGAGCGGCTGATTAAAAATTTTGAGGGATCGTTGATTATTCAGCTAATTACCGAGCTCTTCTAGTTTGTATATGTGAGGAAAAAAAAAAAGATAGTAACTATAATTAATAATAAAGACAGTCATATCCTACTTAAGTGATACTACAGAACAGATCCACTATCGTTTCTGAAAAAAAAATATTATAGAAAAGATGGATGAAATCATATCCTCGCACGATATATTTACCTAAACGAATCTTGATTCAATTACACATAAATCATATTCTCACAAATCGTATTTTCTTGTAATAACAGACCGAAGTTTTGCCCTAAATAACAGAAAATTACATTCTACGACGAGCGCCCACATTCAGCCCATTTACATCCCCAAGTCCATCATAGAAAATAAAAAGATTCTTTAATAACTTTGTGCATTTAACAAACTAAATAATTAAAAAAAAAGAAAATAAAATATAAGGATGCCAAGATCGTATGGACATCGCCTACTTTTGTGATTGACACTTAATAAATAGCCTATTTTGTAACTAATTCCCTGTGCAATCTTCAAACCACATGGGGTTTTGGTGCATTTTTATTACCTCGTTGCTTTCCTCGTCATCTTTGTAGTGCTGCATAACCAAGTGAGGCAGTTAGGTCCATTTGCGAACAAGCAGCGCTTCTTCGAGCTTTGTAAATCCCATCACCGCATAGGAAGGGACCTTTATTCTGAAAAGGCGTAAAGAAAAATCAGCTGCGAAAGCGTGAACAAACATTATTTAAAAAAAATGCGCATAGGAATCTTTACGTCATTCTGAAGTGGGCCAAGGGTTGAGAACGAGGCCTTTAGTCTTATGCCTTTCCCTTTGTTCGTACTGCAAACAAACACTGAGAAGCGAGTTAGAAAACTGTTATTGCTTCTTCGGTCGAGAATTTTCCTTCGAGATTTGATTCCATTAAGAGGAGAATGTTTTTTTCTCTTATCATATCGAGCGCCTTGCAATCATAAATAGTATCATCAGATTTATTACACAGTCGAATATGAAATAAATATATTATATATATATGTATGGATATGGAAAGAGACACTTACATGGCTTGGAGGAATATGTTTTCCACTGAGTAAGAGCCAAAAGTACTGTGCAAAAGCTGAATACTACACTTTGTGGGGTGACTCTCCCTACAATACAGATTCATAACATAGGATTCAAAAGAAGTTGGGATGGAGATTATAGATCATTAAAAATTTTACGGCACTAAGTAAGAAATTTGACAAAAACTTCAGTTTTCCTCAAGTACTCGGGGGGAGTGCAAGCGAGGTTTGTGCTGTAGCTTTTACCGTCTCTGCTATTCTTAATCAGTCCGAAGCATGACAGCCGTGGGTCTCCATTCTGACAAACAGCGAATCGTATTAACGAAATCATCCCTAGTTCTAATCTTCTTATGTAAGAACGATCTCCAGCATTAAAGAGTATTACGTATAAGAATGCTGAAGTATTAACCCCATCGAAGAGAACCCTCCCTATAAGCATTCAAGTCATGGTACAGAGGACAGACCTGCGCTGCTACAATAATCAAGAGCTTCAGCTATATATATAAAGCTAAGCATCGCCCACTCAACGGTCTGTTTTTCAGCTGCGTAATTTTAGGGGGAAAAGAAAGAAGAAATTTATTCGAAATGGCAGAAATAGTAACAGTTTCTCCAACTCACAAGTTCAGTTCTGTTCACTTACAACATTGTCTGTCTGCAGCTATGAAAGTAGCTTTTCTGGTCAGGTTTCATGTTTTTAGTGTACTCATCCAAGCTGATCCTCAATGCAATCTAACTTTATGCGCTTGCCGCCGAACTTCTCCCAGAAACTTATAGCATTCATAACCCCTGCACAAGTGCAAGAGCAAACTCAACAAAAGTATAACTGGAGAAAACTGGAAAATGTGAGAAGCTCCACTTCGCCCAACGTTTGAAGCAATATACTTCCTCTGAAGGATTTTGCGTGGGACACTCAATGGAAGGTCATTTGATTAGGTCTACTACAACAACCTTTAATGGAACTACTGCACCAAAGAAACAGTACAGTACATGGTCATTTGACAACCAATGACAAAATGCAAACGTTAGCTATGTAAGATACTTCATCATGACATCGCCAATTCTCCATCAAACCCAGACGAAAATTAAAACACGTGTCACGAAGAGCATCATTACACTTTTGGCCTTTTTGGGATTGAATACAACATCTTTCCACTTAAACTTCAGGGGATCAAGCAGACGAAGAAAATCTTCATAAACTTACATCATTTTTACTCCGCTGTTTGCCTCCTCATGACTACGGAACTGCATAAAGCATAACACATAAACCTTACTTTTTCAACCCATCTTGTTCAGCCTTATTGGCTTGACTGGATCCCCGTGTAAATGAGCTTTGCTGGATTTGTCTCTTCTCGGATAGTACAAGGGTTGGCTTCTCCTTCCCATACATATTGTTTATCAGATTTAGGATGCCTCGTATAGACCTCAACCTGCGTTAAAATAATAAGAAAGTTGTCTGTAGGTGATGAATAATACCAGGCATGAAGATTCAACTCAAGAATGGAGAAGTAGTAAGACACAAGTCTAATATCAAATGACCTTTAATGCTTAAAAAACCTAACGGTCCCACTTTTTCTTACCAAGAAACTCCACTAGCTTTTTGACATGTCACGCCATCCCGGAATCACTGCAGCAAAAATCACTCACGTCCAGATGAAAACAACGCTGGTGCTCCTGACTATATTAAAAACTTACGTTGTTGTTATTATTCCATTGTATCTGTCACACCGTATACGAAATATCAAGGTTCACTGCATCCTTCATAATATTGGGCTCTGAAACAGGGAATTTAATCGCTGCATAAACGGTCAATAAGCAGCTGACCTGCATGATATAACGCAGAATTCGCCACTTATCAGTCACCAGCCACACATTCAATGAGAAAATATCCGACTTAATTTACATCTCAGCTGTTAGGCATTAGAAACAGAGAAAGGAAAGGCCAGTTTACCTCTGCCCGATCGATACTCATACTTTTCGACTGGTGGCGATGAGTCAGATTCCAGTCCAAATTGTTCGGTAACACCACCGTCGACCGCTGCTTGCTTCCATTTAGTAACACAGTGTGCCATCTTCTCGCCGATCCATCATTCACAGACTCACAAAAAAAAAAATTATGGAATCAACAAAGCAAAAGGCATCATGATTGATTTTATCTAAGCATCACAAGTTTGGTTTCCCCACTGCAGATAGAAGCACAACAACGTCAGTTCAGACGAAGGACACAAAGCACAACTTCCACAACAGTGCTGCCTCCTTTTTTTTTTTTCCAGCAAAATACGAAAAAGTGAAGAGAAAATGAAATTACCTGTGGACGATCGAACGCAAACGACTAAAAGTGAGACGTCTATACCGAATGGTTGCGCGGCGGAGAAATTGAACGCCTCGAGACCTGGGCATCCTCGATTTCTGATGATATCGCGGTCAATTAGAGGGTAATATTAGGGTTTAGGCCTCTCGCAGCCCCGTCCTCGCAGTCGCTCCTAGAAACCTTTCACAGCCGTCGACTTCTCCGCCGTCTCCGTCGTCTCTGCCGCCGCCGCCTATGTCTCCGTCGCCTCCGTCTCTTCCGCAGCCGTCTGTGTCGCCGCTGCCTCCGTTGTTGCCGTCCTAGCTTAGCTCCACGACGTCGTATGTAATTTTTGTGTGGAGTAATTAGGGGTATAATTTAAGTCAGAGTAATTAGGATTCTGAGAATTTCGAAGAGGCACCGCCCAACACTGAACAAAATAGCGGAATATCCTTTGGTAATATGGAAAACTCTATCGCAAATGGCCGGCCGTCGGTGGCGACGCCCTCACCGCCGAGCTAGTGTTTGAGCACGCGATTTATTGTACGTGAATAACACGCGCATGACATTAAGACCCTACCTACCCTGCCTATTCAAAAGTTCAGCAACGTACTACGTCGTATCATCGTCTAATCGATCCTTTCGCAAGCGAACAACACAACAGTTGCAAAAAACAAAGAGACGCTTCTCTTGTTCTAAAATCTAAACAGAAATTCCGCATTCGCGTAACGCACGGAAACAACGAAGAAATCACATTCATACTATAGCAGACATCACATCAGTAACTGGTAAGAGCTTTATTTGTTCTTTCGCAGAAGCATTATAGTAATACTCTGTTTAGAAGACTGTGTAGTAAAAATATAGATTTAGACATCAGTAGTAGCAGCTAGATAGAAGTTTCTGGCATTATTGTAAGGAACTCTTACCGAATACGCCGTGCGTTGTGACATTATACCTAGTACAGTAGGGGAACTCTTACCGCGTTGCCGAGAACGAACCTTGTCACAATCCATATCCCCAAGAGCGTTCCGATGACCAGCACCATCATGGTTGTGGTGTCGCATGCACACGAAAGTCGACGAGGCATTTCTCTCGTTCGCTTTTTTGCTACAGTTCTTCCACCTCTGCCATCGTGCACACTTCTGATGCGAACGCCTCTCCAAGTTCCACTGCATTTATCGCATTGTTATAAGGAAGCTCTTACACAAACTTACCTAATAGTAGCGCCAAACCTGTTCATAATCCATATCACTATGGATGTTGCAAGGATGAGCACCATCATCAGCTTCATGGTGTCGCTTGCAGTTGGAGAAGACAATGGACGATGGATTTCTGTGTTTCCAGGACAGCATTGCATCTGCATTCCATCTTTAGCTATAGTGCTTCCTCTGCTGCGATTGCGATTGAACAAATCCATGGGGAATGCTCTGCCCATTTCTGTTGGAACAAAACAATATTACAACTTAGAAAAGATGTGAGGTGTGAGGTTGCGTGTGAGTGTTATGCTGCTAGTAAGGAAAATTAAGGATCTATATAGACTACGTGGCGCGCGCGGGAAAGAACTGAAGGAAGAAAAAGGAAATAGAAAATGTTTTGACAGCTGTACTGTATGTAGTAAGGCTGAGCCCTGAAGTTTATTACATACCAACATTATATTGTATAGCGTGATAAGTACGGCACCTTCTTACCTTATTGTTACTTACGAATAAAAGCTTCGCTGGATGCCAAAGAAATTTTATTCAAAACGAAAGAAAAAAAATTATGAAGAAATTTCAATTCCTACGCGCCTTCACATGCATGCAAACACACTTGCACCAAAGACAGCACGTGGACCATACGAACCCTAAACCCCGCCTTCGGTTGCTGGGCGGATCGTTCTCCTGTGCAAGAGATGCCTCGGCCACGTACGTTCGGGTAAAGATGTGTCCGAAGCAAACGGATAAATCGTCTGATACTGTCGAGTGTGTCGCCTGTGCTTGTAGAGTCCATAAGGGTTGTGTTAGGGCTTTCGATGATATTGCTTCTGGCGTGGGGTATTTGGGATTGAATGGGGAATTTAGGGTTTGTATCGATTGCTGGATTCTCTCAGGCACTTCTGGGAAGGCAAATTGTGCGAGGTGAAGGGGAAAAAGTTCAGAAGAGATGAATAAGCTGAAGGGAAAAATCATGGCCAGGAAAGCGTCAACCGATGATGGGCCAGCAGCGTTGCTTCTTGGGAAAGAAAGGGCTGAGAATGACGCAATTCAGCTGCGTAAGGAGATGAATAGTTCGTCGAGGATTGAGAAGAAGAATTGCTCAATGGATGATGGCATTAATCCGTTATAGTAATTTGCGGATTGGGAAGTGGAAGGGTATCACATATGAGAGGTCGAGGTTGGGAGATGAATCTGAGATGGTCAAGAGTTTTTTGGACAGAGGAGAGAGAGTTGTAGAACTCATCAGGTTCAAAGCAGGTTTTATTGGTGTATAAGAGGGAAATTGGATGATGAGGATGTTCTGTCGAAGGAGTCTAAGTGTAGGAAAGAGAACGGGCTCGGCGAAGCGGAGAATGTTGGTAGAAGGAAGTCGGGGATGTTGAAGGGATAAGAACAGAACGATATGGCGATTTGACGAGGCCCTTGAGGACTGTAGGTCTAGCGAGCTAGGAGGGTTAGTAGAGCATGAATCAGATTCCTGTAGTTCTAGATGTTCAATTGAGGACAGTCGTGATGATTACTTGTTATAGTTCAGGCAAAAGTAATTCTAGCCACCGTGTGGATAGGTTTGGGTCAGAGCTTACAAACGCCGTCGGACAAAGATTTCTTCTACAGATTGCCTAGTTCGCTAAAGTGCAGGAGCAAGACTGATTGACGATGCTTTGCTAAAAAGTGAAGGCCCCAAAAGCATCGTTTGAGCACGGAAAACTTTTCTGGACATTCCTTAAATGATGTCTCAATGTAAGTCAATTTGAAGTAGTTTCAAGAAAAATCCAGGTATTCCCTTGTAGATCTCTCTTTCGGGTGGTGTTTTCCGTTTCTTTTTTTGTTTAACCTTAGGTAAGACAGGGCAAGGATGTTTAGACTTTGAGATAGTTGTTGGGTTGAGGTTGAAAGTTTCTACTGACTATACAGCAACCAAGAACGAGTTATATGATGTTAGCTTGTGTTTCTTTTTGTCAAAATACTTGTTGAGACCAATCATAATGACTTTGCCGCAATTATTCTGATCCATCCGAAACTCGGTAAATTTCCCAGCCAGAAAACGAGTACATGCAACACCAGCACCAAAGAAGACGAGTCCTAAGAACAATTACAAAAAATGGCTGTAAAAAAACGGCTGGTCTAACTCAAAGCAACTCTCCACTCATCAAAGTTCAACTGCTTTGGTGGGATACGATCGGCAAACAAAAAAAGGGTGACGGTAAATTAGGGTTGGTGGGCGTGATGAAAATCCAAATGGTGGAAAGATTTTGTGAGAGGGGAGAACAGTTGAATATAATTTGAGGACGTATGGTTTCATTACAATTTTGATTGTATGTTTTAGAAAATTGAATTTATATATATTTTAAATTAAAATAGCTTTTCGTATCTCTCTCTAGTTAGTGTAGTCAAGCGGTGGGCATTCGGAATTTGATTTGTTGTTTTTAATGAGCTTTGTCGTGTGGGGGGATTCATTACATCATCGACGGAGGGAAAGGGTTAAATTCAGTGTCCACATTTAATATTCTTCATATTATAGATACTAGCGTAACCCCGTGCGTTGCACGGGTTATTTTTAAGAGATTTTTAGATTATTAGATATATTGTTATCGGAAAGACCTGACATCCGTGATCGGGCCAACTATTCTATAGTAGACCCGAAATCCGCCCATTTGTTTTGTAGTAGACCCAAGACCCGCCCAATTACACGACTGCGTCAATAACAGTCGTGCAAAAACAGGACAAACCCTAAATAAATGTTAATCATAGATTACGAAATTAGAAACATAATTATGTAGAACTTCAAACAAAAAAATCAGAGAGAAATGTTCCAATACATACTCTTTACACCCGCAAGAAACTGGACGACTGTACGAAAACTGTTGCACGACTGTTATTGAAACAATCATGTAATTTAGGAAACAGGAGTAGGAACGATGCAATTGTGCATTATAACAATATACATCAGTAGTGCATTATGTTCTTATTACATACCATTAGTTAAGTAATCTCTCACCTAATTGTTGTAGACTTCATACTCTTTACACCCAAAAGAAACTGCACGACTGTACGAAATATTGCACGACTGTTATTGAAACAGTCGTGGAACGATGCAGTAGTGCATTATAACAGTATACAACAGTAGTATTATGTACTTATTACATACCTTCAGTTAAGCAATCTCTCACCTAACTGTTATAGAATTCATGGTAAACAATGTTGACTATTGCATCATCTTCAAGTTCATCTTCTTTCTTCGTCTCACGTTCGATCTAAGTCCAATACCAAAATGTTTTCATTATCCAGGTTTTGTCACACAGATCAATCATTTTGATGTGTAATATTGCAGGATTATCCATAGCTTTTTATAAAAAAATACTCCGTCCCACTGATTTTATCACATTTTGCCATTTCGGACGTCCCACTAATTTTATCACCTTTCCTTATTTATCAACAAAACTATCACCAACAATCAATATAATAATATTAAATATTCTTAAAAGACGTGTTAAAATATACACTTTATTACCTTTTCATTGTACTATATTATTATAATAATACCACGTTAATTTACGTGCCCGGCCACTTATGTGACAAAGTTACCGGGACGAAGGGAGTAATAAAATCATATTCTAGAGTCTCAGTCGTATAGTCTTACAGTCTTACGATGTCTAAGTAGTGCAGTCGATAAATGTGCATCGTTATGTTTTACAACGTTTAAGTATTGGTTGTGCAACCTTACAGTCATACAATGTTTAAGTAGTGGAGACCAATGTTCAAACAACTTGAGATTTGACTCGTTTGAGACAGAGAAATTTGACTTTGGGGCGATTGTTACATTAAGTAGTCTTTTAGTTGCCGTCTTACAAAGCTAATTTTATCATAACCTAATATAATGTCAACCCGTGAAGCAGTCTTATAACATTGTTATTAGAAACAAATTCGACTTTTTTTATTATATAGAATAATAGTATATCAGTAGAGCAGTCTTGCAATATTGATGCTAAAAAATTCTTACCAATCTCCGATTCCTTAGCTTGAAGGTGGGTAGAGTGGACTTGAGTTCTCTTCCTCACACTTCGACCCGTTGAAGATCAAAGAAGTTGAGATGCATAACAGAGTAATGAAGTTATATGATATGACAATATCCTGATCCCATAACTATTTACTCAATATACATTTCCCATATACAAATTACTGCATTATACATTACAAATAATTTTATTTGACTTTCACCATAATAATATTTCAGTCGTGTTTTGTGAAGAATACCAACATTCAGATGTATCAGTAGTGCAAATTAAATGTTTCTAATGAATGTCAGTCGCTAAATAAATTAGAGTCAAAAGGTGAAATGCATTATACAATATAAATAATAATAATTTTGCATGATACATGATAAATTATTCATAATTATCGTCAAAATCCATCATCTTTTGGGTGTTAAAATAAGCATTCTAGCGCATTTGATACAATAGGCCATTAACTCCGTAAATGTAGCAATGGAAAAAAAACTTAAAAGCAACATAATTAACAACAAAAAATTAATTAAAATGGTAAAGACTAACCGAGTAATCGAAACAGATGCATATGCCTTAGACGATTGATATTGGTAAGCTCATCGAGAAATAATCGGCCCTTATTTCTCTCCCTAGAATAACACTTGGATGCAATCTCCAAATGTACGGCCATCGTAGGTGGATCAGTAAAATAAATTTTGACACGTCACCTCAACAACAAAATTCTTTATATTCTTTTTCAGCGAGTACTTAGCCACATTTTCCCCACTTGCAGTTGTGACTAAACCGTCAAGGAACGATTGATGAGTCAAATATTAAGGTATTACTGTAAAATGAAAGGAAACCCCAAATCCTATACCCTAGAAACACCAAAAAAGGTTCACACTTGCTCGTAAGCTGGAAATGATATCCACTCAGAGAAGTTCTCACCTCAGACTTTCTTCAAGTCATCCCTACTCAGTGAGCTCAATAGCTTAATATCATCTGCCTGTCCACAGTAGCACCAAATAACTCGACGATTAAAAATTAACGAACATTGTAGCACACAAAATCATAAACACAAAATTGATAAACAAAACGGGTGAAATACCTTGGCCACATGTTTGCTACTGTAGGGAAAAACTTGCACTACTGCTGGTTTGACCACAGGATTGCACTACTGAAGAACTGCAGCACTGAGGAGAATTGCACTACCGAACAGAATTTGCACTACCGAAGAACTGCACCACTGAGGAGAATTGCACTACCGAACATATTCGCACTACCGAACACATGATTGCACTACTGAAGAACTACACCACTGAGGAGAATTGCACTACCGAACAGATTTGCATTACCGAAGAGATTTGCACTACCGAAGAAAATTACACTACCAACCAGAAGGTCAGTAGTGTGTAATTCGGTAGTGAAATATGCAATAGTTCATCCTATTCAGTAGTGTACAATTCAGTAGTGTATAATTCAGTAGTGCATTACGGCTAACATTTATTCAGTTAACAATATTCACAATGTTCTCCCGATTTGAACAATTTTGACAAATGAGAAACGGTAATTTGTTCGATCGGTATAATAATTAATAACTGTTTTAATTTCTAAGAAAATGGTCAGTAGTGTGCAATTCGTTAGTGCATTATGGATAAGTAATTCGTAAGGATGAAACTGCAAGAGTGAGACCGTAAGCGTCCAATTCGCACGACGGCTGTTTTGCACAACTAAATTGCTGAAATTATGGCGGTAAGTTGCACTACTGCAGCTCCATCAACGTATGACTGCTCGTAGAAACACACGATTATTGCCCCATATATTGATCAAACTTCACGTTAAATAGTGTTAGGATTCAAACACCATGAAGTGATACGCAGGGAGGTAAAGACATGCAACATCAATAAAATAACATCTCTTGCAGGATTCTCAATGATAACATTTAACGAACATCAGCACAACGGTACGATTTAGTCATCCACAAATTCATATTTCACGCAAAAAGAGAATAATGGACAATCAGAATTTAATTGTTCCATTACGATTTAGTCATCGACAAATATAGCAAAGGCAAATCATGAATTAATGATGCGATCGATCACAAAAGCAATCACATTTAAAGGTGAATTGGAATTAGATGGCATTACCCTTTTAGTCGGTGAAAAAAGATCGAAATGATCGAGTTAGATATAGCGAAATGGCATCATCGCCCGTCGTCCCTTTCGAACCTGCATCTTATCAAACGGAAGGGATCACATGGACGCGAGATCACGAAGCCCGATCCGGCGTACACAACCTTACCCTCCACTCTGTTCTCCTGAGCGGTGGCCTTCATGTTTCCGAGCAGAAGTTCAAGCAGAAGACAATGACCTGAAAAGACATAGAATAGAACAGCAGAGCAGAGACATCTTATTACGTGAGCTTATATGAGGCTGAATAATATGACAAACTTACCGAGATGATTAGTTGCAAACTACAGTTCGACGTTGTCTCGAGAGAGCGTGATGGAGGAGCCATAACACCCGCATTATTACTTTTGTCAAACAAATAAACAAAAGCATATAATGCAAGATTAATAAGGTATAGAAACCTCATTTTTTTTTAGCTCAATCATCTTTATTACTCACATGAGAACGTGAAGAGGTAGCCCTAAGGAGTTATACTCTTATGCGAATTTTCTTACAGATGCCGAAGAACTGAGGTCGAGCTCCATGACGTCGATTTTAGCTTCGGGGATCTCTTTAATATCGTTTCCTGACCTTTTTCCCGCCTTTGACATTACTGCTATTGTTACATGAAAGATGTGCAGTGCGAGGACTCGTGCGGTTCAGTTCCAATGCCGCTCGAAGCTCCTGAAAATAAATCGAATAAGAATGTAATGAGAAATTTAGGCTGCAAAAAAATCAATCACCACATCTTCAGGACTGAAAAATCGAGATAAAACAACCCATGATTATCGTTTACATCCATCTATACCACGAAAACGCCATGAAACGAAAAGAAGGGAAGCAAAAGTGATGAAGGGGGATGCCTAAATAGTATAAAGAAACAGAAAAAGAAAGAAATTTGCACTTATCATCAAAATAAATTCTACATACTCAGCTGAAGACGCCTCTAAAATCACCACCGACATTGGAAGCAATAGCGACTACTGGCGACGGTCCACCAAAGCTGTGAAAGAAACGAATATAATCAATACAGTGCAAGTAAAAAATGGAATCAGAGCGCTCACCGGAGCGATTCCTCCTAGGAACAACATCGCCTATCACTTCATCGGTGGGGGAGCCAATAACTGCCACCGACGATCGGAGAGTACTGATTCCACCTTGGTTCGTCCGACGAACACCTGTCCTCCTGCCTAACTCATTTTCTTTGTACTCGTCATTTCTGTACTCTCGTTCTCCTTGTACTTCTCATTTGACCTTTCCATCGTCCTCTTCAAATTCAGCCGATCTCGGTCCTTCCTATGCTCTGATTATGGCAGTCCACGTTGAGCAAATACGAAGCGTTTGAGATTACAGCCGAGACTTGAATCTGAAATTGGGGGTAACAAAAACCAGAACGTCGAGTTAATAAATTGATCCAAGATAGAAAATGACGTCAAAATTGAAATATTAGCAAATCTTTCATAGCACCAGCCTTCTTATGATGCTCAAATCAAGCTCGTTTCCCTCGATATCTTGAATTGCATTTTGACCCAAGAAAAGTTGTCGATTTCATCGCATCCTATTTTTATAACAATATACAAAAGTGAAGGATAATTTTATCAAATTATGTTTACCCGAATCATTCCAGGCCAAAAATGTCAAGCTCCATTCCTCTTTGTCTCTCTCAGCCATGACAACCACTATTCCTCCACCCAAACTCTCATTGGCTATGGCAAGTTGATTCAATTGCGATCCCTGAGAATGTGGTACTACTCATCAATCTATATGGCTACGTAAAGAAGACACAATCAAACAGTTCATCAACGTAAATTTGAACCTAGATAATCTCTTCCTTTTATCTAGCAAGAAAGAAGGCATTGTCCTTACCAACTTATCGTTCCACCTCAGGATAAGAGTGTAATTTTGATAAAAAAAATAGATGGCAAAACTATCATATGTTACTCGAAAAAGAGCCAGTCCACCAAGACCTATCAACAATAATGTAGCAAGTAAGAGTGTCACGGCTTAACATACTGGTTGACGGATAAAAATAAGTCAACTCGGTATGCTAGCTGGTTGTTGAAAGATAATTCCTCCGTTTTATTCTCCAACGATCTCTTCTAGAGCTTGAAACATAGCCAACATGCTTGAACAAAAGGAACGGGAGGGATAATAACATTACCGAAGCAGCTAGAGCTGTAAATTTCAGACGTTTACGAAATAGGTAATCGGTATAAACATTCTCAGGCGGTGGCGAGTAGCTTATGTTTACAGAGTCCAACAAAGTGCAAACTATCAGTCGTGCTTCGAGCTCAGAAATTTGAGCCCTACAAAAACAGCGGGAAAAAATTGTTAATCGGAAAGGAAAAACATTAGGCTCATCCAATTAAAGGGCTCCTTCTTCTTGAAAATTACCCTAATTCAATAATCTCGCCTTGCAAAGAGATATACATGTACATCAACGATGAGAAAAATATGGCGAGTATCTACAAGAGACTGGCAATCAATCACTAACTCGCAGTATTCACTATAATTCCCCACTGTTGTTGTCTATGTAATGATCGCAGTCCACATTGAGCAATACGAAACGTTTGAGATTACAGCTGAGACTCGAATCTGAAATCGGGGGAAACAAAAACCTAAATGTCGAGTAAATAAATTGATCCAAGATCGAAAAGGACGTCAAATCGAAATATTACCAAAACATTCATAGCACCAGCCTTCTTATGATGCTCAAATCCAGCTCGTTTCCCTCGATATCTCGAACTGCATTTTGATCCAAGAAAAGCTGTCGATTTCATCGCATCCTATTTTTATAACAATATATAAAGTGAAGGATTATTTGATCAAATTATGTTTACCTGAATCATTCCAGGCCAAAGAGTTCCATCTTGCATTGTCTATCCTTCCGCGGGCATCTTTTTGCGACCAATAGCATGAAGCTACACTTCAATTTCCACACCCCCCTTCAAAAACACTCAAATTTGCACAGAATTTCAAGAATATCATCCTAAGATATCAATCAACATGAAAATGGCCTTCAGCTAACCCATAAACTTACTTAAATCCCATAAATGAAACCCTAATCGGCATACACACCTGGCGTTTATCAAAATCCACGCCGACGCAATTCGCCAAGAAGAAGTACGACCCAGGTTTGCGGGAGATGGCTGGCTGAATCCTGCCGATCGGCTCGGCCACGGACCTAAACTCCAGCGTCCCCACGCACGTCGACGCCAGCAAAGGGGTGAAGACCATGCGGTTCCTCGAGGAGACGCAAACGACATCGTACTTCTTCATATCGATGTCCTTGATCAGCCTGCACCCAGCCCAGCCCGAACCCAACACCACCACCCTCGGTTTCTCACGCCTTAGTGGGGCCAAGGCTCGGATGCTTAGGCTCGGCAGCCTTCATATCATCTCTCTCTGAAGCTGAGCAGTGGGTGAACTGAGAAAATAGAGTCCTCGGCGAGTTTGGATGTCGTGATTTTCCGAGCAGTGAATAACGACCAACTGTTCGCCATGATCGCACCCATCCTTTGCATCGTAGTGAAAAGAAAAGAAGAGAAAGTCACAAACTGAACAGACATTCACAATGACTGTTCAACTTTCTTCCTGTTGGGTTCTTTTTTTTTTTTTATTATTCATTACTTTGCAACGTGAATAGAAAAAAGCCAAAAGGTGAATAGGAAAAGTCAAAAGATAAAACTTTGATTTATGGGGTTTCGTTTTTCGTAAGATGGCACTTGGTAATTCCATTCAACAGTAGACCCAAAATGGTCATTGTACTTTTGAGCGCTGACGTGTCACGCAACGATTGGCTATAGGAGGGTCAATGAGAGGTCAACTATTTTACTTTTAATAAGTATATGACTAGTAACATGTGCACACCGTGCAACAATAAGATAAAATAAATAAAGTTGACAATATAGTCTTATTTTTTTGTTATGATATCTCTATGTGACATAAAGATTTAAATCCAACTTTTTCCAGAGACATCAAAGTAAAATTGAAAAATAACCAACGGGGTTGGTCCAAGTGGTATGGTAAGCGGCTTCGTATCGTTTAAGCAATGTCTTGAGATCGAATCTTGTGTATGCAGCACCCCCATTTGAGAGCATCACATGCCGTTACCAGGTACGCGACGCGGGACAAACCAGATTAGTAGAGGCAACCCGAAACCGGTCGGGTATCCAAAAAAGAAGTAAAATTAAAAAATAAACATTGAAAGAAAAACGTACTTCAAAGTAAAAAGTTAAGGGTAAGAATTTTGGTAAATTCTTAAGCAATTAGGAAAAAATATGAAATAGAATGAAGTGTTTAGCAATTACTTTTACACCTGGTGTGCCCATTCTCTAGCAAAATGACAAAATCTTTTCTAGAGATTACTATGCATGTTGTAGTTTTATCTGCAGAAAAAAAATTATTAAGAAATTCCACCACGAAAGAGAAAACATCAACAATAACAATACGAAAGAATCAGATCGAAAAAAACCAACAGTGCGAAAGCATAAAATTTAATTAACCAGGAAATGAAAGAAACATGCAATCTTGCTCTATCACGAACCTGTCATAAAACCCAAAAAAAAATACTTGGAAGTAAATAATTCAAATACGGAACATCTATTGATAACATGTTTAGTATATAAAAACGGGAGAAGTGTCCGGTAGCAGTTTTAATCATGGAAACTTTCCGTTTTTCTAAAGAAGTGGACAGTTTCTTTTGGAATTTTTCTACTTTTTATGTGTTAGTTTTGAATGTTTCTGAACGTGGATTGTTTAGTTCGATGGACCAGTTCCTACTCATGGCGATCCAATTAAAATCGACAGACCAATTGCAATTGAAAATCGGCAGTTTATATCGGACCCTCGCGCTTATAAATAGTATAGATTATTATTATTTGTGTTTGCATTTAGATGGTCGTTAACCTTTCAGTTCAGCAACGGAAAATGCTAATTCTGAATCACTGGTTTTATTTACGTCAATTAGCAAGTCCACGTTGACCTTGCCAACGTGTAATGATAAGATTAATGATCGGAGTACAGTTGGCAAGAACAAATAATATAATACAATCACATCAATACAATTTCTTTGCATGTTAAAAATTAAAACATTATACAGATTTTAACCAAATAGATGTTGTCGAATTGATTTAATCAGGTGAAAGCAATAATACAATTATGCTCTTGCTGAGGAAGTTATGGTGAAATTTCTCAGAACTTCATTATCATCATGTTTTTATTTTATTAAAACGAGCATATAATAACTGATCGAAACAATGCACCATTTTAAGACGACTAGGACTTTGCTTAGTCAATGAAACAAATATTCAATGTGCTTTGTGCTGCTCCTTAGCACATACCAACGGTTATGAATATTATACAATCAATAAAGGCGAAGGTCTAAGCGATTCCTCGTGCTTTATTACACGACTTATCGTTGTTTTAATTCATATGAAGAAGAAGAAGAACATGATATTTCAATTACGCAACGATATATAAATCTAACAGTGCCATGCATACTAATAAGAATCACGTATCGAACTCGAAACATAACAAAATCTTATTTTCTTCTTCACCAATAACACTTGTTCTATCACCCTTTCTTTAAAGGAAAAATAGAGAAGTAACATCAGTAAAATCACAATTATTAAATCATGACATTGAATGAATGCGTAACGCTTCCAACGTGAAGCTTATGCTCTCCCAAGGCAACCTTCCTATTGCCCTTCTCATCAACCACACTCAAATGCTTGCAAACGTCCACACTGAACCTAACCAAGCCTTCCTCACTCGGCCCCAAGTGCACCCTTTCGAACCCAAGGAGGTGCTTCTGAGCCGCGTTGTGGACCCGAGGCGGGCTCGAGAACAGCAGTAACGTGTGGGCCCCGCTCATCGTGCCCGAATTCCTGATTTTTAAGTGAAGTTCAAACCCTAAGTTCTCGCACGTGCCCTCGGCCGCGTCTACTGACTCGCAGACCGACGAGCGGCAGACGTGCTTTTCTTGCAATGGGATTGAGAGGGATTTTGGAGCTTCGACTAGCTCGTGGTTGAACTCCGAGTAGCTTAGCCCGTCCCCGAAGGAAAAGACCGTTGGGCCCTTGTAGAACCGATAGGTTCGGCCCGGGTAGCCCGTGCTAGGGTTCGGCCTCAATTTCATGTCCGTCATGTCCACCTTCTCTACGTAGTCATGCGGGTACCACGTCATCGGCAGCTTTCCACCTACAAAAGATAGTCGCGCTTCATTTCTTTAGTAGTATTTTTTCGAAAAACAGGAGCCATGCCCAAAATCAAGATCATGTCAGTGGGATTTCACTCTAAAATCAATTGGCGATAGAAGGAGCAGCAAACAAACTTATCAGCAAGTCATAGGGATTGGTACTCATGCATGATTATTGTGGTGGCCGAACTCGGGATATATTCACATGACATAGGAGATTATTCCCACCCATAGATTGTATGCGTAAGCCCATAGCAGATTGAGCGAGTAGACCCATGGGTCGTAAAAAAAAAACAAAAAAAAAACGAGCACTTACTCGGGTTATAATAGCCGAATATGACGTCCGCGATGGCCGCCCCGCCCGCCTCGCCCGGGAACCCAACCCACAGAATGCTGGTAACCCTCGGGTCGTCCTTGGCGAACTGCACATCCATTCCTCCTCCCGACATTATCACCAAAACCACCGGGCCCTTGGCAGCCTTTGCAACCTCGGACACGAGCATCTCCTGCTGACCTGGCAGCGTGATGTCGACCCTATCCAAAATCTCCCTCTCTATCAACAGCTCGACGGCGCCAGGAAGGTTGCGGCCGAGGCCGACGCGGTGGTGCTGGTCGTGGGATCTCATTATGAACTAGTAATTTAAGCACACCCCATCTGTAATAAAATAAAATTAATTATTATTGAATATTTTAATAAGTAATATAATAAAAATAGAATTTGGTAGGTATTATGAGGTTATGGAAGGTACGCGGTTTAATAAATTTTTTTTTACTAGTAATTAATGTAGAATTAGTCAATTGAGACAGACCAATTGAGTGTTTTTATCCACCATAAACTCATTATAAAAAGTATAGACAAGACTTCAGGAATACGGACAAAAATTATGTATAGGAACATCATATGTTAGAACACTGAATGTTGATAAATTTTGAAATTTATTATCCATTCTATTATATAAAGAGTGTAGGGTAGCTATAAACTGTCACATTTAGTCTGTCATATTTGCAATTTGGTCCATAATTTTTTAAATTACTTTAATAATTGTCATATCACTTTTACAATGTTTATTTATTATACTTACATCCTTAAACTTTATTTTTTTTTATCTATATGGTTAAAAATTATTTTTCATGTGTTAGACATTAAAAAAAAAGATCTCAAAATTAAGAATAGGGTACAATTAAATTCTAAGCACACACATAGAGTGAGCGAAAAGTATTCGTTTGCATAATGCATTTTCTAAATTTGGAGTAGAATCAAGAATTCTTGCTTGTAAATAATTAGGCATGGCAATGGGGCTGGTTTTGCCGGACCCGAGACCCGCCCCGGTTACTTATCCCCGGACCCGGGACCCGCCCCGCCCCGCCCTGCTTCGGGTCTAGACCCGCCCCGCCCCAGGTCAGACCCGAGCGGGGCGGGTCCAACCCGCCATACCCGGTTATATTGTTTTTTTTCTTTTTTTTTATTTTTTAAAAAATAAAATGGATAAATGTAGTCTTGAGACTCGAACCCGCGACCTTACGTTTTTAATACCAAACCTCTACCACCAAACTTCTACCATAAGACCAACAGATTTTCTATTCATAATATTAGCAATAATTCTATATAATACGTAATTACGAATTGAATTATAATATATATATATATATATTTCCGAGGCGGGTTTTGGGCTGGGTCTCGGGGCGGGGTTTGCCAGACCCGGGACCCGCCCCGGACCCGGCCGGGTTTCTTCTTTTGAGACCCGGGAACCGCCCCGAGACCCGAATTATCGGGTAAAACCCGGTTATTTCGTGGTGGGTCCAAGGCGGGTCCGGGTTCGGACCTGCCCCATTGCCATCTCTATAAATAATGTTCTCAAGTTGCTTAATTTGGAAAGTTATTATCCTTACATAAGACTATGTTTATCAATGACCCGGAGTCCCGGACAACCGGTTGTGCATTATAATTAAATAAAATAAATCAAACACGTAAATATTTTCCACAACCTCCCACAACCGGTTGGTGGACCAACCTGGTTCACCAATCGGTTGTGCACAGTTTTCAATAAATTGTTTATGTTGTTTTTATTGTTTTTTTGATACATTTAATTATCTATTAACATTTTATTTTTATTATTTTATCAAAATGTATAATTTGTTTTTCTCTACAAATAGAGACTAATATTGCTACATCAATTTCAAGTTATCTATTTCTCTATTACATTATATAATCTATCATAATTCATATTATTTTTCTTTCTCAATGACCACAGTATCTAAATTTTATATCATATAATGTAATTCATTTTCAAACATTCAAATACTACTAAAGATAATTATAAAATATAAATATTATAGGTTGTGTTGGGTTGTTGATAAAGTATGAAAATTGTTGAAGTGTAGGTTGTGTATGTGGATGGGAGAGAGATTAATATTTTATTCTCATGACCGGCTGTGAAGGTCATGGATAAATATAGTATAAGTCCTTAACTTCGTGGTCAATATAGTGATATCTCATAAATTAGGGGGCTAAAAGATTATTTAAGCCATCAAAACAAACCCTTGGAAGGATTTCGAGCGGAAATCACCGTCGTCGTCTTCCCTCCAAAAAGATGAAATTCAAAGCCCTTCTCTCCGACGCCGGCGTAACGCTCCTCGACAAGCGAATCCTCCCTTCCCTCTCCAAAATATCACATACGGCACACCTATACCTCACCCCAACCCACCTCTTCTTCCTCCATAACCTCCTCCACGACAGCGCCGCCGCCTCCGCCCCGCAGTCCATCACGCAGTTCAAGGTGAGCTACATCTTTGCCGATTACAGGATCACGAGCCAGAACTCCGACACAATCGCCGTGGCGCTCGACCTCACGCTCCTCCACCGCGCGCTCAAGTCCATCCGCGAAAACTTCCCGCCGAACCCCAACTCTCAGGTCCAAATCAAGCTGCTGAAGAAGCTTCCGCCGCACTCGACCCAGCCGACGCCGTACCTCTCCTTCGAAGCCACATCTCCGACGCAGTCTCTCCTCCACGACGTGCCCGTGTCGAAGCCCCTGTCACGCGCCGACGCGGATCTGCTCAGAGCGGCGATCGAATCCTCACAGCAGATCCCTAGGGCTCTGATTAAAGCGCCCGATATCTCAACCCTTCAGAACGTGGTGGAGAGGATGAAGCACGTGGGTGACGTCATGAGCATTTCGATTGGGAAAAATGGGGAATTGGGGCTGAGAGTTGAGACTAATGGCTTGGTGGCTTCAGGCGCTGTTTTCAAAGGGCTCGAATTTTTGGGCGGGCAAGAAGAAGAAACTGAAAATCAGACCAATGTGGTGGAGGTGAAGGTGAAGCACTTTGTAAAGAGTTTGGGATTGAGCTTGGCCAAGCCTGACTGTGGCTACTATGGAGTCGAGGAAGGCGGCAGCTGTTTGGTGGTGATTTATCAGTTCTTCATACCTGGGACGAGGGAAACCGATAGGTCTATTAGCTTGCATTGCCGTATTCCCGTGCTTGATTTAGGCTCGAGTTGATTGTCGTTTTGAAGGTATGACGAAAACAACCGTAAATTTATTTGCTCAAACTCGTAGAAGAACTGATGATCTCGTCGAACTGTTACTGTGATGTGATAATGTGTTTTAGTTTGATGGCATCGTGGTGATGTTGCTATATGATGTGAAGTATCATTATGATGTATTCGATTGAAACCCTATCTAAGCTACTAGTTTGAATTTGAATCTTCAAAATTAGCCATGTTTTTTATATTGCAGATAATAAGATTATTACCATAATTAGATTAATCCTGAAAGAAAGTTTCTTTTTTTTACAAGACTTGGTCAGAATCATATGGGTTAGGAGGCATTGTATTGTAATGTAAAGGCATCTTATATGAGCTGTAGTCTCTTTGGCTGGCGACAAGGAAGTTTTATTACCATTTACTTTGATAAATTAGTATTTTGTCTGAGAATTTAATACATATAAGTTAGAAGAAATCAGCTATCTGATCCATGCAAATGGATAAAATAACGGAGCGTGTCTCAAGACTCTATCCCTAAGTCTAGGAAGACTGTCTTGAATAATGGGTCGCAATCTTGAAGCATGCACTATAAATAGAGGAGCATACAAACGTCCCAATTTCATCTGATACACTTCAAAAAGAAACAAAGAATTATCCTTCCCAAGTACAAAATATGAATGCTCTTGCTGCTACTGTCCGCAACTTCGACAAAGCCGCTCGGATACTGAACTTAGAATCCAAATTGAAGACAAGCCTTTTGCTCCCATACAGAGAAGTCAAGGTTTGTGTGTGTGTTTGTGTGTCTCTTGTCGATGGTTGTTACACAGCTCTAGCGTTCCTTACGTTAAATTTCTTACAGGTTGAATGCACGATCCCCAAGGACGACGGTACAATTGCGAGCTTCGTCGGGTTTAGAGTGCAGCACGATAATGCACGTGGGCCCATGAAGGGCGGGATAAGATATCATCCCGAGGTAGAGCCCGACGAGGTGAACGCACTTGCCCAGCTTATGACTTGGAAAACAGCCGTGGCGAATCTTCCCTACGGTGGAGCTAAGGGAGGAATTGGCTGTTCTCCCCAAGATTTGAGCATAACAGAGCTAGAGAGGTTGACCCGCGTTTTCACTCAGAAAGTCCATGACCTCATCGGAGTTTACATCGATATCCCGGCCCCAGACATGGGCACGAATTCGCAGGTAATTTTTAATCGTTTAATTTAGTTTGCAATGGTGAACGTTTTGCACGATGCTGTATAGTAATGTCTATTCGACTTGTTCTTCAGACAATGGCTTGGATGGTTGATGAGTACGCAAAGTTTCACGGCCACTGTCCTGGCGTCGTCACTGGGAAACCGATCGTAAGATAACGAAGTTGCATTCGTATAGTGACGAATAAGCCGTAAAGATTCGATTTTTATTTTGATTTTTTTGCTAATTAGGACCTCGGAGGTTCGCTGGGTAGAGAAGCTGCGACGGGGCGTGGCGTTGTTATTGCCACTGAAGCTTTGCTTAACGAACACGGAAAATCAGTTAAAGGTCAGAGGTTCGCCGTTCAGGTACTAAACTATCCTTTTCTTGTTCTTACCACTTAAAATGTATGTCCTAACGAATCTAAATGAATACGAATGCCGACGATTTTTTTTAGGGGTTCGGAAATGTTGGGTCGTGGACTGCGAAGCTCTTACATGAAGCTGGCGGCAAAGTTGTAGCTGTGAGCGATGTGAACGGAGCTGTGAAGAACGAACAAGGACTCGATATACCTGCGTTGCTCGAGCACGTCGAAGGCAAAGGAAAATTACCCGATTTCAACGGTGGAGATTCGATGGATGGGAACGAACTGCTGACCATGGATTGCGATGTACTCATACCTTGCGCCCTAGGCGGGGTTTTAAACAGGTTTCCTTTTTTAGGCGATTTTTTCTTCACGGTTGTAGGCGGGATTACTACAGTCTCGAGCCTATACTTACGCTTTTTCATTTCATTCGTTTGTTCGTAGGGAAAACGCTAATGATGTAAAGGCGAAGTTTGTAATTGAAGCTGCGAATCACCCCACTGACCCAGACGCAGACGAGGTGCGAAAATGGGCTTTTTTTTTCTTTCCTCTTTCTTTCGTTCTTGTATTACGTCGATCGTTCGATAAAAATCTGCAGATACTGTCCAAGAAAGGAGTCGTTATTCTACCCGATATATACGCAAACTCTGGGGGAGTTACAGTTAGTTATTTCGAATGGGTC
Organism: Craterostigma plantagineum; assembly: GCA_027422505.1. Lineage (NCBI taxonomy): Eukaryota > Viridiplantae > Streptophyta > Magnoliopsida > Lamiales > Linderniaceae > Craterostigma > Craterostigma plantagineum. The sequence continues at coordinate 400,672 of JAPQWV010000291.1, read as the reverse complement.
CAAGTGAGATGCGCCATTTTTTTTTCTTCGTCGAATGATATATTATAAGTCCTTTTTCGACGCCCCTTTTATCTTTTTCTTTTTTCTGTGGCAGAATATACAGGGGTTTATGTGGGACGAAGAGAAAGTGAACAGAACGCTGAGGACTTACATGACGAACGCCTTCGGCGACATCAAGAAGATGTGCCATTCCAATCATTGCGATCTGCGAATGGGCGCTTTTTCGTTGGCGGTGAGCCGCGTGGCTTGCGCTACTAAGCTTAGGGGTTGGGAAGGTTAACGATCGATATATCGTTCGCCACGAAGTAATAAGACGCGATGATTCTTACGTAGATCCATCAATCTCTATTTTTGCTAGTTTTTCTGTGTCTTTTTTGTTTTTGGATTTTTGCTTGATAATTTTTTACATTGCCTTGTCTAGCTTAGACAACAATTGCTCGATCTTTTGATGAGTTTTCATATGGTTTGAAGTGCTTAGCTCTGGGCTGTTTTGCGCAATTTTGACCAAACCGAGCTCGTATAAAGCTACTGATGCTTAGATACGAATTATTTACAAGCGAAATAGATATGCGCAATCAACACGCACCATGATACAATGTACATACGTTTATGCGCAAATATGTGAATCAGAATTCGTGTTTCTATTCTCCAACTAAGGCTTGTGTCTCTACACACAGACCCTTTCGTCTAGCATACGAAACTGAGGCAGCGTCATTTCTTTCCTACCCATAAAAGAAATGGAGATAACGCTGAGAGTCTGAATTTCTTGTATGAGATTAAAGTTTGTTAGGCGCATAAGATCTACCCATAAGGTCTTATCATCGAGCAAACGCATTGGTGTTTGGTATGCGCACTTTCTATAGGCGCAAAGAAAAGAAGGCGTCCTCAATGTTATTCTTACAAATATGAAAGCATTAAAGACACGACTTTTTCGACAGTTGCGCTAGAGCTTGCTTCTGCGTCTATATTGGTATACATCTTAACAGAACTTTCCGCGCAAAATCGTATAATAAATGTCATCACTTCCCATCAAAGCAGCCAACACCAAACTTCAATCTCGTAGAACAGATTCAGACACTCGAAGGTCGGCGTCGGCTTCTTTTATGGGTAGAAATGAAATGATGTTCTTTCAACTTCTTAATCGTCAAGGGCTCTGTGTGGAGACACAGACCTTAGTTGGAGAATAGAAACACGAATCCAAATGAACATATTCTGCGGATTAAACAAATGCACATCGAATCAATGCGCGTGTTTCTTGCGCATATCTATTTCGGGTTGTATTGTAAAGAATTCGCTCGCAATGTTAGTGCATATGAATGCCTATCATATCGCATTCATAATAATATACTCGATAGAAATTCATTCCTGTTACAACAGATTATTCACTCGTAAATCTTTTGGCAGATTCTCACAAACAGTATTCTAATATGTTTTTGTGTCTCACTCTCCAGATTCTTAGGTGAACTATGTGCTATATCGAAGACTAGCTATTAATTTGATTTGGCCCCAAAACTAAAACAGACGTGCACATTAGAACATATGACCCGTTTGCAAAATCGAAAGAGGTTGAGTAAACAGAGTATGGCATTGGAAGCAAAACTCTAGTTAGTGCAACCTTAGTTTGAAACAAACGATAGTATCAAATCTCACAGTGACAAGCCAAAGGTTCAATCCACACTAGATAAACAGGTCTCTGTGTTCCCCATTAGCTAGCTGACAAACCTTGTTGTATGATGCTGTGTCTGCATGGAGTATTAACAAATCGAAGAAGATGCTGAGATGAGCTACGAATTTTCGGGCATAGAATGTGCTTAGTCAGAGAATACATAAAAAAGACACAGGCCAAGTAATGTTTTGTGGAACCTTAAGACAACAAAAGCCTATAGGCTGAAATACAGTGCACAGATGATAATGGCTACCCGAGAACCAATCAAGTAATTTATTACTTAAAACGAGTTTCACTCTGCTAATGTTGATTTGAACATGAACCAGGAAAACAGAGAACTTATGTTTATCATTGGACTGGGAATAATCAATACTAACCACGATCACAAACAGAAACAAAAAAACGCAAAGCAGAATTCATTCTTCAAGAATAAGTGTTTTACAGCCATCAGAATCTGTGGATCCCCCCAAAAACTTCAATTTAGACACGCAAAAGCATGATTCAAAACGATATTAAGGTTCACCGAAAATTTCAGTAAGACAAATTGGTGTATCACAGTACATCATGAGTACGGTCAACGCGATGGAGAAAAGACCTACGTACGAAACTAAAGCATTGTCAACTCACCAGAGCACACAGTATTCTAAATCATGTATCGACTAACATTCATACGAATCGATAGACTAACAATGAAGCAGAGTTTACGCGATCATCCAAACAAACAAAGAGTTAAAGTTCAATTTCACATTACCAAAAGAGTCACCAAAATTAGTCCAAATCTCCGCTTGGATAGTATTGTTGCTCATTGCGACACCGAAGACTTCCACGAAAGTCGTCAGAGAGTTCGGCGGATTTCCCTTGACGATCATCTCCTTCTCGTCCGTCGATTTCCCGATGACCGATCCTCCTCCGTCGGATCTCAACACCTGAATCACAGCACGAACTCTCTTGCCGACGTGCATCTTCAACAGCTCACCGTTGGCGAAAACCGCGGGGTTCGAAGTGTTCATCTTGATCTCAAGAAGCAAGAAAAGAAAATATATATACGCCAAATCTGTCAAATATTAGGGCTTGGAAGTGGAGGTTGTCTTCGACTTCGATTCGATGTTAGGGTTTAAGTAGAGATGAAATTGGCGCCAAGGAGCGCGCCTTACGATTTAGGAATTCTTCTCTTTCTTCCGTAAAACAAAAGTATTATTAAATATATAATGGCTGCGAAATAGGAGAAAGTAAAACATTTCTTGTACAATGCAAGAAAATCTTAATGAGCTACAATACGTGGGCTTCTAAAAACATAGATGGCCCTCTACGTAACATAGCCCAAATTACTATTTTTCATTTTATTTTTTATTTATTTTAATTTGGGTAAGTATCGTTTTTCCTTAAATTTCCATTTAATTACAAATTTTTTATCTACTAAAATTACAATATTTCACCTATCAAGCATTATACAAATCTTATATATACAATAATTATACAAATGTAGGTGTTCTTTTATGTTGCCATGTGTCCCTTAACTTAAAACGTAAGTTAAACTAGTACTATATGCACACCCTTTGCGTGTGCTTAAAAAATATTGTTTTAATTTTAATTTTAAAATTTATAATTTATGTTTAGTAGATGACATATGATTCTTATAATATAAAAGGAACATAATGATTACGTGTATAAGTATAATAACTAAAAATTGAGGGGTTAAATGCGATTACTTAATGGAATTAGAAATAGAGAGTTTAAATTGTAAATATTTTACAGACCAAATTAGCAGTTAATATCCACCCTCACCCTTAATATAATATACTATAGATAATTTAACCCCCAAAAAAATCTCACTATCACAAGTTAATTTTACAATAAGGTCCCCCTATCAAACATAAATTTAGTAATTTTATTATTAACATATAATGATTATATATAGTTAATACCATGCATAGCACGAAAAACTAGTAACACGCAATATAAAAGTAAAGTTATATATATAACAACGCAAGCATATCAAGGATCAAATGTGCATAAAATACTAGCAATAGTATCCAAATTGCTTTGCACGATATAAACTCAACGTGTCCGTGCATATGAATCATAATCCATTCAATACATATAGATCTTATAAATTGTGTAATAAATAGATAAACCAAGCTCGTGGGCTCGTAACTTGAGAGCAAAATACTGGCCTATAAATAAAATAGACGATCAAATCAGTCGGAATTAACAAGAATCTTCTTCATGTGCTCCACGAGTTCCCCCATCTGCTTCCTCGAGTGCAGCGGTGCGGGATAGACCACCACGCAGTCGAGCTCCCCGTCCCTGACCGTGTCGAAGATCCCTATCGACGGTCCGATCCCGTGGACCGACGCGCAACCCGCATAGTCCCTCACGCCGAGCTCCTTCTGCACTCGGCTCGAGTCGTCGATCACCGGGTCCTCGAAAACGCACACGAGGGACGACCTGAGGGACGACGAGGGGGTCAGGCTAGGGTTCTCGATGGCCTTCTTCATCAGGAAGTTTAGGTCCGACATGTCAGTGAAGTGCCTGTTTCGGGACTTGTAGCGGGCGAACTCTGAGTAGCACACCTCCGCCAGGGCCCAGAAGGGCTCCGTGCCCTTCACTGCGTGGGTGTTGAGGACGGCCGAGTGGTAGAATCCTTTTGCGATGTTGATGAGAAAAAGTTGTTATTAGAAAGGCACGGACGTTTTTTTAACTGCCTACTTAATTTAAGGAGTTGAATTATAGGAACAAGGAATTTAGTGGATGGCATTTTAAGGACAATAACTTTCAAATTTAAGCAATATAGGAACATTATACGCTGGACCACTAGAAATTGGGTTCAGACGTGTATTAAGATTTCGACGAATTTAGGAGTGGTATTATAAGGACAATAACTTTTAAAATTAAGCAGCTTATGAACATTATATGTTGGAACCCTAGATTTTGCCCTTAATTATAGGGTTCCTCGCGACGTATAATCTAGGGATCATGGGAATTTAGAAATGTCATTATATGAACAATAAGTTTCAAGACTAAGCAATTTTAGGGATAAAATCAAGACATCCGACGTATGCTGTTCTTAAATTATTTTTGGAATTTATTATCCGTATTATATAACACTATAGTTTCTACCCCCTATAATGTCACCACCCTAAACTACATGATTGAGAAAATAATTAATCCTGCGTATAATGAAGGATTGACTTATTATTACCATATTGATGAGCGGGGAGAGGTGGTTCGAGAATGGAACGGCAGTCCGTGAGTGTGACGACGCCGTATTTCTTCTTACTGCGATCGCTTTTCTTGGTCGTCGAGTGTGCGGCGATTAAGGCGGCGGCTGATAAAGCTCCACACAGCTTTATCTCTCTTGATTTACATCCCTTTACGTAACAACAATTAAATTTTAATTAATTATTATGCTATATATAAACACATATATATTTCGACAGCTTATATGTTAGATGAATTGCATTGAATGCTCTTTATCTGTCTATATCCGTCCTCCCAATGGAGCTAGAAAGGAAAGACAAGGACAGTTGAACTAGAGTCAATCTAGGCCTCAGTTATTACACAACATGTGCTGATGCTTCGCTCATAACATACTGTGAGTTAGGAATTATTTCGATAAAGTGAAGAAAGATCTTGTCCCCCACACCAACACTTTATATATATGACAGAGTTCAATGCCGTACTGTGTGGGCAGTTCAGATGGAGTTTAATTAATCTTTCGTTAATGCAATATTAATACGCTTTTAGTTATAATAAAAACTGACCTGAAGAATTCTTGCAGTAGTTTGCTTATCGATCTTAAGCCTAACCACCTCGGACGACCTCGGCGACTTATTGCTACAAAATGCCAAGTTGGTTAGCCCTAGCGAGCCCACTGAGTAGCCGAGGGTGTCGAGCCCATGAGCCCATAACGTCTTCTTCCTCGAGCCCCTCGGAACCAAGCTCTCTATTCCCATTTCGCCCTCGCCTCCGTTATTCTTCAGCCCCACCGGCGGATAGGCCGTCGCCGTCGTCTTCCTCCCCTCGTCGGCGGCTACGGCCTCGGCAGCCATGGCCATCACCTCGTTGAGCAGGGAAACGGCCGTGGTGCGGTCGCAGACGGCGGTGTGGAGCCTCAGAACCACCGCGCAGTCGTCCTCCGACATGGCGTGGACGTCGGCGAGCATGACGTCGGCGCCGCCGCAGGGGAAGGATTCGAAGTCGGCCCACGCGCCGTTGCAGCTCAGCGCGCGTTCTAAGATGGCGTCCGCCGTGGCGTAGGCCGGGTCTCGGCCGTGGAGGGAGACTTGGGCGGCGGCGCCGGCGGCGGAGGATTTGAGGAAGGTGAAGTTCCTTGTGGTGTGGTTGAAGTGGAGCTTGCATTGCAGCAGCGGGTGGGATTCTTGGAGCTTTCTGAGGATTTTCTGTAGCGTTAGCCGAGTGTACGCCGGCGGCTGGGAGAGCTCTAGGAGGAGGACGGTGACGCCGGTGCCGGAGGAGACGGCGTGGCACCAGTTCTGCTCGGTGGTGCCAAGCGGCCGCGCGTTGGTTTCAGTCGTTTTGTTGCTGCCCGTCATATTTTGTTTCTTATGTATATTTTTTTTTTTCTTCTTCTATTGCACGGTAGTTATATATGGAAGGTGGTGTTGGTATGTGTAGAAAGCCTTGAGGTGGTCGACTGATATATATAGAGATGCGTTATATTACTAGATAACAAATTTTATTTTTTTGTTGTCTTAATAAATTGTTTTTATGCTGTTTAACATACTGTCTTTGAATATCTGTTTTATTTAATGATGGTAGTGGTGCACATAAAGACCAAAAACCTTTCGATATGACATGTCATTCTATCCTACTTCATTTGGTATATGTCATTGTGTTTTATCTTTTTATATCATTTACATCCTCACAACTTATTATCTTTTACATACTTAAAAAACAATTTACCATTAATTAAAATTGTGATTCGACACATTGCAGTTAAGACTTATATAAAATAATGTCATATGAATTTATATATATATATATATATATGAAAACATAGACTTGCACATACGTTATACTAGTAATTAATAATGCATGTGATCCGCTTGTTTCTTCGATAGCATATGCTACTTACCATTTACTGGATTAGTGGAAAAAAGATCTAAATATTAACAGCAAAAGCAAAACCATATATCATCACCACGTTGAAATCGAAAGAACTATTAAATTGCATTAATAGACTCGAATTTTAATTAATCGCTTAACTTGATAAACATTGAACGATGATTTCCTAACATACATTACCATCGAAAATATCTAACACGCAATGAACTAGCTTTGACTCGACCATTTCATTGATATTTGCAATAGTAGTACGCGCTTTATGCTTAAATTTAGGCATACTTACATGTGATGTGTTTATAATTGTACTTTATGTAATAAATGCGTGGTCATAAACTTCATTGCATAGCAGGGGTAAAGTCAAAGAGGTCACCAATCAACAACTAATATTTGTAAGTCATTAATTCTTGGAGCTACCATACCATATGCATCTGGCATCAGCTAAAGTGAATACAAATCGAACTTTTTTCAAATATTGAATAACATTTAATGTGCATACAATACATTATAATAAAACCTCCCAAAAGATAGTAAAATCAAGTAAGCTAGAATATACAGATAAAAAATAATAAAATGGCAGTTAAGATATTCCACCTAAAAAATACCTAATTGAATAAATTCCCAAGAAAATTAGTGAATACGCAACCGTTTTCTTGCTGGTATTTAATCCGTCGCTGGCACTTCATTACTCAGCCAGCAAGAATGCAATGAGTATATTTATTTTTGACACACAATTTTATTAATTTATAATTAATAATGACAACATAGTAGCTCACATATTAAATAAAATAAAAATGAAAAATCTAAAGAACTTGGGTTGGGCTTTTGCTTTTGCTTCGTACATGGGCCGATGTGCTCATTTCCAGCCCAAAAGAGGAAATATAAAATCGGAAGTCACAGCTTGGCACTGAGCTCACAGTTTAAGGAAAAATAGCGAATCTGAAGAAGGTTTAGGTGTTGTATGCCTTTGAATTCTATGTTTTTGTTCTCCTTTTTTAGTTCTTGCTGTTGGATCACTTCCTTGGGTGTAAGAAGATTGCATCGCTTCATCCGAAAGTAGTGATCGATTCAGGAATTTAGATGGAGAGAAACGGTAGTAGCAGCTTTTTGCCGGTTACGTCTTCGAAGCGATCGAAATCGAAGAGTGCTGCTCAAAATACGTCCAAATCATCTCTTCTAATGGCTTTTATTTCGTGCCTTGCTTGGCTCTACATTGCTGGAAGGTCTCATTTCTAAGCTATCTGTTTTCCTTGATCCATGTTTTAACTTTGTTATTGTTGACGATGATGACGTGTTGATGCTGTTGTTGCGGGGATACAGCTGAGTGAGTATCGATTTGGCATAATTGATGTACTGGTTTGTTTGATTTTAGGTTGTGGCAAGATTCCGAAAACGGAATGATAATGTCTAATCTTTTGAAGAAGCATTATGCTCAGGTTTTTCTCGTTTTTTCGTTGATCGATTATTAGACACCCGCAGGATTCAGAATATATGGATAGCTGTGTCATTTATGGTATTAATATTCAATGGGTGTTCGTGTATTATGTTTACAGCGGCCGAAAGTGCTTTCATTGGATGACAAGCTAATGGTCCTCGGATGCAAGTAAGTGTCCTTCACAATCAGTTCTTTATTTTTGATTTCGACATAGTTCAGCTTATTAGTGCTCGTACAGGGAATTAGAAAGGAAAATCGTCGAAGCTGAGATGGAATTAACATTAGCAAAGAGTCAAGGTTATCTGAAAGAACAGTACAAGAAACCTGGGAATTCTCCCAATAAGAAACTGCTTGCTGTAATAGGAATATATACCGGTTTTGGGGGTAAGCTGCGACGCAATGTCATAAGAGGATCCTGGATGCCAAAAGGTTGGTGTTAACATTTTTTTCTATATTTCATATGGTGGTTTGAAAATCCTCTTGTCATGCAATGAGCTTTATCACTTTTAAATCATGTGGTTAGATTCTACTTAGTCATATGACTAAACGTTATCTTCTATTATTCTTTACCTTCATGTCATAGTATGTGTTTTCTGGCGATGGAAGTGAATTTCTAGTGTAATAATTTTATGCTTCTTATCCTCTATGCCTTCCTTCTTTTTTTTTTGGTATGTGTTATTGCTAGATGCCATTATAAGGTTTTTTTCATCTTCTCTCTGTAATTTGTGCGTTGTGGCGTGTCGGTTTTTGTTTTCTAACATAAGTTTTGCCATTATTACTACAGTTGATGCTTTGGCAAAACTTGAAGAAAGAGGAATAGTTGTCCGGTTCGTAATTGGACGAAGGTTCGCGTTTTTTGATGTTTTTGTTTCATAGTGGCAATTATGTGTTTCTGTCCTTTATCTAATTCCCTTTTGCACTATAGGTGTGGATCTTAGTCCATTTATCGGTTTAACACATGCTTTCTTCGTGGCTTTTCTGTTTGTAGTCCCAATCGTGGCGATAGCTTGGACCGCAATATTAATGAAGAAAATCGAGCGACAAATGACTTTCTGATTCTTGTGAGGCATTTTTAATTTTTAAATTTGTAACCTGTACAGATATGCGGTGGCCTTGTAGTTTGATCACCAGTTTCTCGTATCTAGTTGATTGATAATCAGACAGACAGTCTAATGCTTTTGAAACGAAGAAATCAAGATGACTAGTGATGATTTTCTTCTCAAGTATTATTGTAGCAAAAGGGCAATATCAGTTTCATGGATGCTTTTCATTGTATTAGTAGTGTTGCCGGCAGTTGTCTCGTAGATTTCTTTAACAGTTCATGGGAATATAATTTGTGAAGTTTTGATTTTTAATCTCTAGGAAAGTCATGAAGAGGCTCAAGAGGAATTACCCAAGAAGGCAAAATTCTTCTTCAGCACTGCAGTTCAAACATGGGATGCTGACTTCTATGTAAAAGTAGATGATAACATTGACCTTAATTTCGGTATGTTCTATAAACACTTTGAAGTTCGTTCGATTCTTGTAATTGACCCTTCAACTTGCCAGATGGAGTGATTGAGCTTCTTCAAAGCCGGCGTGGTCAAGACAGTACTTACATTGGTTGTATGAAATCCGGAGATGTGGTAACTGAAGAGTAATGCATCTTATTTTCTTTACTAGCACATGCAATGATCTATCTGCAAACTGTTAGTAGGCTAAGCATACATGTTGTCAGTGACGTGTTTCATTATATCTTGGTTCCATAAAACCATCAAATATTTCTTATAATGATATATTGACGAAAGTAGTCTTTTATATCCATATCTAACTTCTTTTTTTAGCTCTGACATGTTGCTTATTTTTCAGAGGAAAACGATGGTATGAGCCAGAGTGGTGGAAATTTGGTGATCAGAAGTCGTAAGTCAACTCTTGTACTTTCATGAACTACATTAAATATTACAATGATAAGTTTACAAGAATCAATTTTTCTTTCCAGGTACTTCCGCCATGCCTCTGGTTCCATCTTTATAGTTTCTAAAGATTTAGCTCGTTATATACATATAAACAGGTTAGTTTCCTCACATACCGTGTAACTTAATACTGCTGTTTTTCATCATGACCGCAATACGTTCATGCAGTGCATTGTTGAAGGCCTATGCTCATGAAGACATCTCCGTCGGTTCATGGATGATGGGTCTCAAGGCAACCTATATAGATGAAACTCGGCTATGCTGTGATTACTCAGGCCAAGGTAACTTACTCTCTGACGTATTGATTGAGTCTGCTTGTTTTTATTCTATTTCAGTGATATGTTTTCAGGGAATGCGATCCGTGCATTTCTTATTTATTAATCGTAACCGCCGTTGCCTTTTATTGCAGATAAGGTCTGTTCGTTGTCTTGAGGACAGCTGGGACCACAGTCTTGTGTCCTGTACATTGGTTGTATACTCAGGCAGCTATGAGATGAATGAGGAACATGATTTGAAACGGATTATATGCTGTTTTTTTAACGATGAAACATCATCTTATTGTTGAGATATTCATATCATTGTTTTCTCATATCAAATGCTGGGGGGAGTTATTCGGCAATTGCTCAATCATCTCCTTACAGAAAATCATCGACAATCCTTCATGTCCGTACATAAATATCTCGAAAATGTTCCAGGAGAAGCAAATTTCTCCTCTCAGTGGTTCATCAGCCTAGGTCTGTTCATGCTCCAGGCGCTCAGAGTGTCGACCGTGATAACTTCAGAGCCATTATTGAAGACGAAAAGGTGCGCATTTTCATATATAGCGAGAGTTGGATAAACCCTCGATGAAATGCATGTCTTTCCTCTAGCTCCGAAGCTCTCCACAACCGAGTGGTCAATCTGTGTAAGTGACCATAAGGTGAGCCAAACCTATCTTGGCCAGAAAAAATCGGCGTATTTCGATAAAGACAGGTAATTTACGGATTTTCTTACCAAACTCCTGAGTGAGAGCTTCTTGTCGCTCAAATCGACATCCACAAATCCCGCAAACGATGGCCTATAATCACCCGCTGGATCCGCTAAGGTAGACCTGCATTTACATTTGAAGTTATATTCTTACAGAGTATTAATCTGCTCTCGTTTAGATAGAAAGCATACTTTGAAGCATCTGAGCACATAAGAACGAGATGCTTGTTTCCATCCTTGAAGACCCTGAAAAACACCGGCGTGTACTCTTCCAGCTTTTGTGAAGCCAAAGTCAAGAATCCAAACGGTCCCAAACCGCCTTGAACGGTCGAGCCCTTTTGGCTGCAGATCCTTTGCACATCATATCTGTCCCATTTAGAGTCGAACGGCTCGGCTTTATCCAAGCTCTTGAACGAGAAAGTTGCTTCAACGTCCGCCTACACAAATTGATACGATTCAACTTCGCCAAAACGAGGTATACGCTATTTGCTATCTCTTTGCCTGCGTTTTCGCAAGAAAAATTGTACCTGCGCTGCTGTTATTCCTTTGACTTCGATCTTTTGTCCCTTCACGAGCTTCAAATTGCTCAGTCCCACCTTGGTCCCCCTTAGAGTCTCCAATTCTTCGATAGGCCATTGTAGCAATTGCTTCCCGTTTGGATCGATTACGATCGTCCTCGGGACAAGCTACACAAGAAACGAAAAATACAGATGAATTGAAACTACCATTCTTTTTTTTTTTAATTGACCCAATAAACCCTAGCTTTTAGACCAAGTAAATCTAAAGGGCTGGCGCAATAGCCTGCAAACCACTCAAAGTGAGTCATTTGGCTTACTGGTCAGGTTGAGGCACTCAAGGTTTTCCGAAACTACCATTTACTGGAATTGAATCGATGGATTTTTATGTGTTCCGTACCTGAATACCAGCCCATCCCTTCGTCACGTCATCGTTAACAGAATCCGACTCGTTCGCCCAACCCCACAGTATCCTCCTATTCTTCTTAGGATCGAAGAACGATTTCGAGGCGTAGAAGTTCCCATAATCATACCTCAACCCGTTCCACCCATCAATCATCCCCTTATCGGGCACGTAAACGTCCCTATCCTGCAAGTAAGTCCCTATGGTGTAGTACTCGAACCTCGTCACGTCGAGGCTAACCTTCAACACGTGCTTAACGTTAGGCCCGTTATCCGAAGTATCGAGCCCGTTCCTACCGCCCACGGACACCGGAAAGAAGTCGGGGCACTCGAAATTTCCCGTCCCTTCAACAGCGTGCAACGGGCCATTCCCCTTCACCCAGTGCAGGAAATCCTTGCTCTTGTATAGAAACGCAATCCCAGTGTCGCCCCTTCGACCCCCCAAAGATATCCTCCACTGCCCGTCTTTGCCCACCCAGGCAGTCGTTGGGTCCCTAAATGCCGTCTTGTTGACGGATTTATCCGCGACGATCAGCGGGTTGTCGTCGGGCTTGACCCATTTTCTTAGGTACGGGTCGGACGGGTCGGCGGGCACCGCGTAGTTTTGTACTTGCGTGTTGTTCTTGTCTACGATGCCCGTGTAGAGTATCACGGGTTTGTTACCGGGTAGGATCGTGGCCGACCCGCTCCAGCAACCGTATTTGTCGAAGGGCTTCGAAGGATAGATTGCGTTCTCGAGCCTCTTCCAGTTGATTAGGTCCTTCGAGACGGAGTGGGCCCAAACGATGTTTCCCCAGACAGCTCCCTTAGGGTTGTATTGGTAGAAGAGGTGGTATACTCCGTTGTAGTACATTGGTGCTGTTCGAAATCAATGTTATTGAAGTTCATAACTGGGTGAAGTTATATGATTGTAAGTGTTCGGCTTAGTTGTTAGTTTTACTCACCGTTGGGATCTGAGGTTGGTTGATTTCGATCATGTCACGCAGCAGAAGGGCCCATGAAAAAGAAGATAATCAGTTAGAAACGATATTTTGAACTGTGGGCATGTTTTACATAATACTTAGTATTTTATGGGTTAACCAGTGTGAGACTACTACTTATTATGATATATATGACACATTTCGCAAGCCACGACATTTACAGGGTTGAAACCGTGACTAACGAAATTTAACAATTACAATCAATTATTGGGCCAAAGCCACGAGGATTAAAAAGAACTATTCACCGTTTTTAATATTATTATTGTGGAGATTTGTATGACAAAGGTGAAGACAAACAAAGAGTCAGGACGTTTTAAAGCCACGCATGAGGTTGAAGACAGCGAGACTTTTGTTGTCCGTATGTAATAATTAGCTCATTACAGACAATAACACAAAGGTTGACCTCACCAAGTCAGTTCTCATCCCTCTAACATGTTGTCATGAGATAATATCTTATCAAATCATCGCATTTACAAAGGGAATGGAGCAACAATATTGTGTTATTGGTGAGATCTTACCATTAATCCAACGCTTGGTGGGCTGAAAATGATACGAAGTCCTATGAACTTTCCTTACATTAAGCCCAGGTGATGTCTGCAACTGTGGGAAAACCTTATGAGATGCTTCCACGACGCCATTGTTGCATATAATCAGTGCGTACAAACAGCAAAGAATGAACAATGAGAAAGATGGCCGTAGGGACTTCTTGCAATATCTTTCCATTGTTTCAGAGAGAGAGAGAGAGAAGAAGAAGAAGAAGGAGAGAGAGTTCAAAGCTCGAGGAAGACAATGAGACTATATATATAGGCAAAAGTTTTTCAATGGAGGAGTGAGGATTTGCTCGAGAGAAAAGTCAAGGGGATAAGAGTGAGTTTTATTTTTCTTGGATGTTTAGTAGTGATTGGACTAACGTTGCGGTTAACAAACGGATTTTGTACTTCAAACTTTGGCTTTTCTTTCCCTCAAAACTTTTTTTTTATTAATACTATTATTATTATCTTTCAGTCGCATATATTTGTTTAACGCGATTTTCTAGAGAAGAACGAGAGGGATAATAGTATGCGACGTGTTTGTGTTAGCTGGTTTGTTATATAAATAGTTTATTAGCCATTTTTAGTAAAAAAAATTAAGTTAGATGGAGACAATGTATAAAAATGAGATCTTCTATCTTGAAGGATTATCCCTGACCAGATTTCAACCCCTATGTCGGTTTCATTAAATTACTTAATATTACGTGAATTTGAAATTATTTTTGTATGTTTCTACTTTCTTAGACATGATTGCCGACAAGCAACTCAATGAAGTTCTTGTAGCACATGGATATGATAATAGCATGGTAATTAATATCTCCACGTTAATATATCTAAAAAGAATGCTGTTAACTTACATATTTGATATTTTGCAATTGGCGAGAAAGGCGTGACATATATCTTTTATAGGTGATTATGTCATAAAGCTGTATGATGGATTTGTATATGGACAAAGACGAAATAGTGGACCATGAAGATGAACTGTAATGACTTGGATTTGGAGTTTTGACTTCTCATTTCGTCTCATCTATTTTTCTACATAAATAACTATTTATTCTCTCCACATGTTTGGGTTGTTTTTTTATTATTCTCACTTTTTCTTTTGCCTTGAAACAGAGAATTAGGCGAAATTCAACAAAGCATGGGGCACATTATAAATTTGTTGGTATATATATAATACTAATTTATACTATATAGGCTGGCGACCACGTATACGGAGTAAAATTGATAGGTCGATAGCTATATTCAGCAGCACTTATCTCTTAGATGCATATCTATTATGATGCACATTATAAAAATATAACAATATTCTACTTATGAAGCATGGTTACTCGACAAAAAAATTAAATACGCTAAGCCAACTTGCTACCCATGGGCAATACTCACCCCATTCATTGCCATGCTTACTACATCAAGCATGTCCCATTGAAATAAATAATAAATATATGATATTAATTATATGGTCAAAGCTTCTCCATCCCATACTTCCCCATCATCATAAGATAATGTAGTGTAGATATCTCTAACCTTTTGGATGATTGAAATTAGAAAAATCGGTTACGGTCTACGTGGATGAAATATACGCAGACACAGGCATACATACCTTTGGATAATATATATATATATATAATATATATATATATATATATATATATATACATATACGTGTGTGTGTGCTAAAGTCCAAGAATTACGTTGAATGCACAAATCAAACTTGGCGAGAACAATCACATACACATATATACATATACGTATCTATAAGTTTCCAAAAAGTGGATGATTATTTTTCCTCAAATTTCCCGTGGAAAAATGCACGAGAAAAGAGCTTGGCATCCCACTTTTTTATTTTTCGTTACGATAAAAGGATCCGTAGAAAATTAAATCTCACGTTTGGTCGTTTTTTCTTACGAACGTTCGAGTCAGATTCTCCAACAAATACGTGGGACGGCAATAAACACACAAATCTTCAATCTGTTTAATCTGAAAATAAAATGTCTAATTTAAGTCAACTAGTCAACGCAAGCCAGCCCATCGAAGTTGACTGAACTGATGAAGTTCACACGCACGCCAGAGAAGAACAATTACGAAATCATACTAATGAAAGGAAACAAAAGCGTAAGTAGATCAGAATGGGCTTCAGCAGCTGATGAATGGCTAGAAAACTGCTGCGTTAATCTTTAACAGTGGCCCGAAGAATTTTAACGTCGTGTATGGGCCTTCACAAAATAAGATAAACGGGTCAAAACAAAACTCGTTCGAAGAAGACGATGAACTACAGAGAAAAAAGAATGCAGCTTTTTCGTTGACGATAGCTTAAGGATTAATGGAGATGACATTGAGTAGAGAGAAACCTGTCTGTATTGTCAGTTTGAACGCTGCCGAGCCTCTTGATAATTTCCATCCCTTTGCATACTCTGCCGAATATCGTGTGCTTCCCTGTAAAGGCCACGTTTTCGAGCTTTTAGTGTATCGTGTGATGAAATACGAGGGGACGTAATATCGAAGCTCTAATCTTTTACAGTAGCACCAGCAGCTTAGTTATCCAAATCTGAATTCGAAAAGAATCAAATAACAAAGCAAAAGCCCAATCGATCGTATGGCTTTCGATTTTTTTCTTTCAAGTACTCCTAACATCCCCTTTGTACATTAGACTCCACAAATAACATAGAGATATGATCATATGCACGAACGTGCAACTTTTTCACAAGATGCTCAAGTATCACGACTCGCTGGAAAAGCCCTCTTTTGTATTCGAATAAAAAAACGATTCGAGGTTATAAAGGGAAAGGAATTGCAGTTTACCGTCGAGGGAAGGTGCAGGCGCGAGAGTAATGAAGAACTGGCTCCCATTTGTGTTTGGACCAGCATTTGCCATAGATATAATACCAGCCCCAGTATGCTTCAAATCCCTGTGTATCTCATCCTCAAAGACCTTTCTGCAAAAAAAAAGACCAAACTTCGAATAAATCTTCAAGATAAAGCTGTTGGGGAAAATCAACAAAGGGCAGTAAACACACACATCGATGCTACAATGAGAGACACAGATATATCCAACCAAACAAATGGAGTTGTCTCAACCTTAAACTGACTCATTGCAAGCCTAGCTGCAAATCTCAGTACAAAGGATCAAGGAATACAAAACCTAGGCAAATCCTTACAGAATATCTAAATATTCGAAGGCAAATTAGGGCAGTTAATGTCAAACCCGTATATGGATTCTCCGCCTCGGCCGGTGCCGGTGGGGTCGCCGCCCTGGACTATGAAATCCTTGATTATCCTGTGGAATTTGACGTTGTTGTAATATCCCCTTTTCGCCAGCTTGACGAAATTATCGCAGGTCCGAGGAGCGTGGTGGTAATACATCTCCACCGCGAACGGACCCATCGACGTCTCTAAGGTAACCTCCGGCGGTCCGCCGTCGGAGCTCACCGCCGCCGTATCTTTTCGAAGCGACATAGCTGACGCTTGCGACTCTTTGACTGTGATTTTCGTGAAGGAAGATTCTTTTGCTGCGATAAAGTGTTAGAAATTCGTAGTATTTAAGCCAACTTTTTATTTTTTTATTATTCCTATTAAAGCCATAATAAAAAAGGAAAAGAAAAAATTACGGTTTCAAAGCCGATCTTGAAAATCGACCAAGCAGAAACAAGGCGATTGATTTCACGGTAAGCTGCAAAAGAAGCAACGGTTTAGTTCGCCGAAGCTTTTACGCAATTTTTAAGGAAATCAATGTTCCCTTATTACATTGCTCGAAACCTGTTTGATAGAGTGCCTCACTGAGGTTAAACCTGAATTTCAACCATCTGTTACTGCTGTGTTGAGAATTTCGAGCCTACAACTCGCCGAAGATCGTCGGAAATAGCCGGGAATGTCGTCGGATCGAGCTAGTTTGAAGAAGAGCTGGAAATGCCGATGAATGGTCCCGATTGCAAAGTAACTGTTGGATCGGATGCGCGCGAGATCAAGGGCTGAGATTCAGAGGTCGGTCTTTGAATCGTGATCGTCAGATGGCGCGCAAAGGGGATGAACGGTTCAGATGTCGCGATGGATGATAAAGATGGATCAACACTTTCAGCCGTTAGATCTATTGATCTAGATCTAGATCTAGATCTGGATCATGTGAGATGCATAGTGTGACGTGGCGCGTCCTGAGGCGACGGATCAGATCGGAAGTAACGACCAAGATCGATTTCTGCTGCTATATAATTCAGGATTTTGGAGTTCAACTGATTATCTTGGCGAGCGATTATCTTTGTATTAAGTGAGAATCACGTAGAGTGGTAAACACGAAAAGTGTAGAGTGCTGTGAGTTCTGTAACTTTCGTGTTGGGTGTTAATACAAAGGAGGCTCGGTTGATCCGTGGATGTAGGCCAAAGTCGGCCGAACCACGTTAAATCCTGTGTGTTTCTGCTCGTTTCTCTTTCGTTTTTCATCCGTTTTCAATTCCGTTTGTTCGGTTCGATCCCTACGAGTGTCACACAAGTATTCGACATAGAATCACGGTTCCAACGGTACCTAATTTCCCAACAACTGGTATCAGAGCGAGGTTGAACGAAGCAATATTCCGAAATGGCTACCACGAAGTTGGAGATGGAGGTGTTCAATGGTTCGAATGATTTTGGCCTGTGGAAGCTCAAAATGAAGGCTGTGCTCGTGGAGAGGGGATTGGAGGAAGCGTTGAAACCCGAAGCCGAGATGTTGCCGGCGACTTTGACTGCGGAAGCGAAAAAGAAGATACGAGAAAAAGCTTACTCGACACTCATCTTGAGTTTGTCGAACCAAGTGCTTCGAAGGGTCGCTACGGAGACTTCGGCGGAGGAGATTTGGAAGAAGCTCGATGCTCTTTACATGACCAAATATCTAGCTCGCAGATTGTACCTCAAACAAGCCTTATACAAGTTCCAAATGGTGGATGGATCGGCCCTAGATCAACAAGAAACGAGTTCCAACGGTTGGTGTTGGATCTTCAAAACATCGGAGAGGAAGTGAAGGATGAAGATCAAGCTCTTCTCCTACTTTGTGCTCTTCCTCAAGCCATGATAACTTCAAGGAGGCTCTCTTGTATGGAAGGGAGAGGTTGAAGATGGAGGATGTGCTCTCGGCACTTAACTCCAAGCAACTAAACACGAAGAAGCCTCTCGATGGTAT
This sequence comes from Craterostigma plantagineum, assembly GCA_027422505.1. NCBI lineage: Eukaryota > Viridiplantae > Streptophyta > Magnoliopsida > Lamiales > Linderniaceae > Craterostigma > Craterostigma plantagineum. Next base: position 381,992 of record JAPQWV010000291.1, on the reverse strand, counting down.
TGAAGGTGCAAATGATGGGAATATGTTGATGGTGCAAGGGAAATCCAACCAATGAAAGAAGAAGTGGAACGGGAAGGGTAAGGCGGAGACAAGGAGGTGTTACAACTGTGATGAGGTGGGACACATCAAGAGGTTTTGCCCGAAGTTGCAAAAGAAAAGTGAAAATCAAAACCAAGTTAATTCGGCCGAGAATGATGATGGTTTTGAGTACGCCGAGCTTCTTCATGTCTCGGAGCTCGAAGGGGTTGAAGAATGGGTTCTTGACTCAGGTTCTAGCTACCATATAACTTACAACAAGGAGTGGTTGCAAGGTTACGAAGAGTCGAAGGGGAAACCGGTGAAGTTGGGCAATGGGAAACTTTGCGAAGTTTTGGGATGTGGTTCCGTCCGTTTGAAGCTCGAGAATGGTGGTGTTGTGATCCTTAGAGATGTGAGATATGTTCCGGAGTTGGAGAGGAACTTGATCTCACTCGGATCGTTGGATGAGAAGGGATACAACACGCACTTAAGCGCCGGGAAAATTTCAGTGAAAAGGGGAAGCAGGTTATACAAGTCATTATCTATAGTAGACTACGTAGGCGCTTAGAGAGAGGCAGAGGTCCCAGAATCAGAGGTAGTAGCAGCAGCAGTAACACTGTACATCAACAGGTTCTATCCCGATCAGCTTTCGGTTAAGTAATCTGTCACTATTTATTAGATTTCGTTTGTCAACCGTTCATGCTTTTACGCTTTGTATCGGAACTCCGAATTTGATTTCTTTCGACTTTGTTCTCTGTTTGTGTCGGGTACTCGCTCCGCGAATTGGTATGATAACCAGTAAAGGGAGGGAACATAGTCATCTTTTCCAGAGCACCTTAAACCGTAACAGCAATACCAAGGGATATGAGCAAAAAGGCCTTGTCACGAGCCGAGATCGAACCGGCGCTTTCCGGGTGTCAATCCATTTATGATCATATCAGACAAAATGGAAATGTGGAAGAATTTTTCTTCGGAACCTCCTTCCCCAGTTCAGTGATTGGTAGTCTCAGTCTGTCTCTACCATACCTTATGACTTCACATTATTAGATCTTGGACAGTATGAACGGTAGAGAGCCTCTCGCCTAGTTCAGAGAGAAAAAGAGCGCGTCGGGAACTCCAGATGCTACTCCTTGTACAGCTTGAAAGGTACTTTTGATTTGAAATCTTTTTCTTTTTTCCACCGGCATGGTCTTTGCCCCTTTTTCCAGGAAAAACCTATATTAGAGTAGAGGTAGAACGGCATTTTTTGCCCTAACCACTGTTCTACCTCTTTCGTTGTTGTACATCTTTCCCGTCTGATCATAATGCTTTAGCTTGACTGCTCTCCCTTTTCGCTATAACCGGACTTAGCATTGGCCAATTCCCCCGCTCTATCCCTGCCTCTTTGAATATGACCTTCCAAAGGTTTTGATTGAGGAATGGCCGATTTACGCCCACCCTTACCTTACTCTGGTTGGGGAAGGCCTTGTTGGTTGTCGATAAAGAATTCCCATTTTGACCATTCTCTGAACCTTATAGTTCAGAGTGATTAGCCCCCAAAGGAAGGATCTTCTTTCGGTCTTGTGAATAGGGTGAGTGACTTTCAACGAGGTCCAAATGGGATCTATTGAGGCGCAGGAGGGTGATCTAAGTTGTCCCATGCCAGGATGAAAAAATTCAAGGAGAGTGAGAGTTATGATCCTGGAAGTCTTGACATACCAAGATGACAGAGCATTGGAACATTTTATGAACTATTGATATTAGGTTGTATTGTATCCCGTCTCTCTCTTTGAGAGACTCAGGACTCGACACTCGTTTTTTTCGTTCACCCACTGGGTGAATGAAAAAAAATGTCTGAGATTGTAAGAGCACCCAGAGAGATAGAATGTCGAATCAGAGGATCCTTCAGTTATGGTCGATCCTGAAGTCTCTGCCCACATTAGAAAGCTTTCGTTCCCGACCCAATACGAGAAGAGGGAATCAGTGCATAGCTTTAACCGGCCAAGGGTAGGCAGTCGTTCCAACTAAAGAGGCAGAAATAAGGGGGGACAAAGAGAATCCCAAAATGACTTTGGAGAGGTGATGTTTTACTTTGGGGATGCCCTACTATCATCATTTGGCTCCCAAAAACAACAACCTGGTTGCGTAGGCACTTGACTCTGAAGACATCCCATAAACTTAGAGCCATTGATTAGGAGAGACTTTTATGACCTACATAATAATCAAAGTACATTGCGGATCTTATGTGCTGCTGAATATTTTGTAACTGTAGCTTGACGAGTGCTGGTATGACCTTGTTTTGTAGTTCTCCTATGGCTACTTACAGCAACATGTATTATGGAAGGCCTCAGATTGCAAAGAGAGCGATAGAGCTGGTGGAGCTGCGCAAGTAGTTTATCCTGCAGCAGGAATAACAGCTACAGGCCGAGCGTAATTAGCTGAAAGAGCTGCCTTTAATTGCCTGAGCTGAGCTGTCATGCCTACTTGTCCGAAGGAGCCAACAATTAAAGGCGCTGGCGCGCTTCCTAGCGCGTTTACTAATAGGGGCGGTCGTTGCTTGCGGGGTAAGGTAATAAAGCTTTCTTATTAATAGCCTTACTAATGGGCGCGCCTTACGCTGTTATGTTAGCTGACAGTCAGACTCCAAGTGCTTTCTGGTCTAGTCAGATAAATAGAGATAAAGTCTTATTGGATATGATATCTATCAAGCTTCAAATTAATAAGCTAAGAATAGCTAGGATCTGTCATTTTGTGAGGAATTTATTCGGAAGTTATCTCTTATACCACCATTCTAGGTCTAGGGAAGGAGAACATAGGGTTTTTAGTATTAATTCTTCCCCTACCACCTATCCCTCCTCGGTGGATCTTACCTATATCTAAAAAGATCTTACTAAAACTTGTCGCAAGATGGACAAACCGAGCCAACCCCAGCTCAATTGATTTTGATTTGTACCAAAAGGCCATTTCACTTGCTTGAAAGTGGATGAATCAGAGTAAATATTCCCCTGGTGGGGAAGCTACCTTGAAATAAGTTAGCTCTTTTGAGCAAATTTACTTAGTAAACAATCCTTACCCCGAAGCTCCGTTTCACTTCGCTCCTATGTGGCCGACCCACAGAACCCTTAAGGACACCTTATTCAAACTATCAAGTCACCCAAGCCCCAGAAGTAAGGTAAGGAAGCGAAGCTGTATCGGTTCTTTTTCCTTGCCCTTGGGCAATCCCATCATAGAAATCCTTTAACCAATCCCAGACCCAACAGGGCTACGTTTCTTCCTTCCCTCGAACCAACAACTGCAGTTTTTCCCAAGTCTGAAGATAGAGATGAATCATCCGCTGTTCAAGATTGGCTTAGTGTTAAATCATCCACTGCTCTCTTTCCTCTTGTTCTAGTCACTGTGGTTCTTGAGCCGGGAAGTACATAAGGCACAAAGGTGAGAAGTGTTTAGATTATAGATACGAAGGTACGAAGCGGATTTCTCATGGCCCTCCTAATGAATCCTTTTTATGCTATACGAGCATAAACAATAACCATTTAGAATACCTGCAGGGAGAGGGACGAAGTGAGTATACGGGACACCGAGCGATTTATCTTCCTCCGCTGGTTGTTGGATTAGTAGTCTATGTCTATGGGCAGGAGGAAATGATAATTGTTTCATTAAACCTCCCAATCCTCAACTTATCAGTAGAGCTACTTCGTTCCTTTCTTACGACTTCAAAAGGCCTGATGGTGGAAAGCCGTCTGCATACTAAATTCAATAAGGACGAAGTCGTAAAAGGCATAGTTTTTCTCTTTGCAGACATGTACGCCTCGAACTAAGTGTAAGTGCCGGTATTGTTAAGCCGGCGAAAGGTGAGACTGGGGGTAAAGGGTGGTACTAAATGGAGTCCCGATTCAAAAGTAATTGCTATTTCAGCGGCAGCAGACTAGTCTTTATGGCAAGAATTGTCCGCAAGGTGAAAAGGTTGCTATGGAATTGCTCCTATTACAAATCCCGTGCCAATGTCAGATCTACGAATACCGGGTTGTTCTTTGCAAGAATACGCTATTGATTTTGCTTGGCTCTTTGAAGGACGTGAATCAGAAGGTGCATAGAAAGCCCTGAGAGAAGGAATTGAATCAATAGTCTAAGGGGCATGCCCAAAAGAAACTGCTGATGTTGAAGTCAGTGAAGAAGATTCATCCTATACTCTCATAAGCATCGAATGGGATTTCTGGGCAGAATGCGCTCGACGCAATTGAATCAACTGCATAAGAGTCCGTTCACTCCATTGTCATTTCATTTCCAGTTTTTTCTCTTCTTCAGAGTTAAGCTAGCCACTCTCAATTAGTGGAGTGGGCAACTTGCTTCTGGAGGGGTTTAAAAGGCGTTGTATCTACGTCTTGAAGGGGTGCTCTGTGGTGACAAACATACCTACGGAAACTAGGGAATGTGGGGGTCACGAAGATGACAAGAAGAAGCCCAGAAAACCTCGGAAAAGGGTGGAGAATGGTCGCTCAAAACTGGAGCTCGAACCAGAAAAAACGAAACCTGCTGCTACTGCTACAGGGCTGGTTTTATTGGGTTCGAGTGGGGCGATTTCCGAGCCCGAGGTGGAGCTGTTCGTGCCAAGGGATGAAGGCACTTCAGGGTCACATGGTAGGGTGGTCTCGGAGGTGGAGAACGGCTTGGATATAGGCGAGGAAGGTGGAGAAAACTTGGTCGAAAAGTGGCTCGAAACCACGGAAAATTCGGAGTTTCTAAAGAGGGCGATTTTGGTTTTTCGATAGATCGAGCCGCTGCGGTCTTGGATTCGAAGAAGGCCAAAAGGAAGGTGTTCCCTAGCCGGAGAGGAGTCGAGGAGGTGGCTCAAGAGGCTAGGAACGAAGAATCTTCAAGCGAACCGAAGATTTCGAGCTCGAGTTTTCGAACCGATTCCAAGTGGGAAATTTCAATCCATCTTGGAGTTGGTAAGTTTACTTTCGAGGCGAGGAGCTCCTAAGGGAGCTGGATGATCAACCGAGCAAGAGAGTATTAATCGAGGTGGAGCTTTGATAGGAGTTCGAAGCTCACGAAGGTGATTCTCCGGAAACAAAGACGATGATGAGGCTGATTTTTTCGGGCGATTTCAAGCAAGCTTAGTTTGCGGATTTGGGAAGATATGGGTAATCTTGGAGTTGTGATCGCGAGTTTGTAGTCTCGAGGTGGAGTTTGTTGAGAATTTCGAGCCTACAACTCGCCGAAGATCGTCGGAAATAGCCGGGAATGTCGTCGGATCGAGCTAGTTTGAAGAAGAGCTGGAAATGCCGATGAATGGTCCCGATTGCAAAGTAACTGTTGGATCGGATGCGCGCGAGATCAAGGGCTGAGATTCAGAGGTCGGTCTTTGAATCGTGATCGTCAGATGGCGCGCAAAGGGGATGAACGGTTCAGATGTCGCGATGGATGATAAAGATGGATCAACACTTTTAGCCGTTAGATCTATTGATCTAGATCTAGATCTAGATCTGGATCATGTGAGATGCATAGTGTGACGTGGCGCGTCCTGAGGCGACGGATCAGATCGGAAGTAACGACCAAGATCGATTTCTGCTGCTATATAATTCAGGATTTTGGAGTTCAACTGATTATCTTCGCGAGCGATTATCTTTGTATTAAGTGAGAATCACGTAGAGTGGTAAACACGAAAAGTGTAGAGTGCTGTGAGTTCTGTAACTTTCGTGTTGGGTGTTAATACAAAGGAGGCTCGGTTGATCCGTGGATGTAGGCCAAAGTCGGCCGAACCACGTTAAATCCTGTGTGTTTTCTGCTCGTTTCTCTTTCGTTTTTCATCCGTTTTCAATTCCGTTTGTTCGGTTCGATCCCTACGAGTGTCACACAAGTATTCGACATAGAATCACGGTTCCAACGGTACCTAATTTCCCAACATGCTGCCCGATGATTAGGTATCTATGTTTGTTCTTCGTTTCTCATCCACATATTTTAAAGTATTGTGTGGAAAAACTATAGGATTATCTTTAGGTTATCTTCAGGAATATATGATCACAAGAAGGAACAAGAAAGCTTCAACGATGGTTCCAAGCTTTCGTCGAAAGAGAGTGTTAGAGATTAATTTAATTGTGTTCATTTAATTATTAGTCTAATGTTCTGTAATTTAATTACGCCCTAGGACTTAATTGTAAATATATCCGACTTGTGGATATATTAGTAATATTGGGCCCGTTAGCCCATTAGGGCATCTGTATAAATACCCTAAACACATTAGTGTTTAGGGTTGCTGAATCATATTTGAGTTGACGACTTTTCTGAAGAACTCGCGCGCTCTCTCGTTCCAACTCTACAATTCGTCTATCGGTATTACTTCTTTATTGCTTCCGTAATTCATCGTAACAGGTAATACTAATCCAGTGATTCAGTACAAGGTTGGATAAATCGGCCTAACAAGTGGTATCAGAGCCGAATTCGTGGATCAAAACTCATTGAAGCTTCGTTGAAATCGCTCACTCGTTCAATTCTGCTTTCGTCGGGTTTCGTCGAGATTTACTCTATTATTCGCTTAGCTTCTATCTTACTTTCTAAAATTTTATAATCGGCTTTCATCAAATTTTCCAGATTTCCATCAGCTTGTGAAGACTTTTTTCGCCTTTTGGTTCTTCCCTGAGTTCTTGATCGATTTTTTTCTTTCCAGCCGAAGAACAGATTGCAAAACAAGATTTAAATTTGAATTCTCGAGATCTTCGGTTTGAATTGCTCATCTCGACATTTGAAGCTCTCGACATTTCTGGTTCGACATTTTTTTCTCGACATTGTGCAATGAAATAAGGGTCTCGACATCTAGCTCGACTTTTTACTACATCTCGACATTTGAAGCACTCAACATTCGTGGTTGTCGATATTTGAAGTCACTTAAAGTACTCGACATTTTTTCTTTCGACATTTGCTCTCGACATTTCTCTATCTCGACATCCTATCCAGTTCGACAATCGTTTCGACATTTATATCGACTACTTCGAACTTGACATCTTATCCATATAATAGGACTCGACTTTTGGTGCTAAATTCAGCTCGACTTTTATTTCGACATTCATCCCGACATTTCCTTCGAAATTTCACTAGGAAACGAAGATCTCGACACCTTATTTGACATCCTAATTTCAGCTCGATATCTATTTCGACACTCATATCGAGATCTTTGAACTCGACATTCTAACAAGGGATCCGGCAACTTACACATCATCCCATTCGACATTTATTTCGATTTTACATCCCGACTTATCAAAAGGCCTCGACATTCCTTTCGACATACTTCGACATCCAATTCGACATTTTGGACAATATTTCCATTTCGACATTTACCTAGACTTCCTACCTCGACATCCAATTCGACATTTTGGACAATATTTCCATTCGACATTTACCTAGACTTCCTACTTCGACAAAGGATTCCGACATTCAAATTCAATTCAAGTTTCAGCATTCTCCTTCAGCAAAATACCATCTCCGTGGAACGCCCTATTCATGCTGATCAACAAGTGCTTATCACCGAAGCACACGGGCTACGATCGTTGCAACCTCAGCATCCTCACCATCTTCTATGGGGTCATCTTCGGGAAACGCTACGACTACGCTGCCCTATTCATGCAAGAAATCGTGGACCAAATCTACATCAGAGATCACCTCAAGACGTCCAAGAGAAAGGGCCTCCCATATCTCCGATGGTTCCAAGTACTGATTTATCACTACATGGAAATCCACCCAGAGATCACTCGTCGTCCAGCGTCAGAGTCCCTGGGAGTTCCCAAGTTCAACTACCTAAAGAAATCAAAGGAAGGATCGACAGCCCAAGGCATGCCTATTCCACGACACCTCCTGGACCTTGCCGATCCCACGGATGCAGAGGTGATCAAGTACAGGCAGTCGCAGAACCTTCCTGCTCCTACGATACGGTCAAACCCCACCGTATCCAACCCCGGGGCTAGCTCGAGTGTGAGACAGGGTCCTGAGCGAGCACGCGAAGTACGCACAAAGAGAAAACACGACCGACAACCGCCTACTCCGGTGTTCGTCAACTTCGCACCTCCCATCCTCACTACATCTCCCAGAACCGAACCCATAGGAACAGGAGCTGATTTAATCAGCTCCCGAGTAGAAGTCGCCGCATCTGGTTCAACGGCGCATGCACAACCCAGCCCTTCCCATTCATCAACCTCCCAACAGGTTGATGTCTCAATATCTCACGGGGAACCATCTCAGCCATCCTTGTCTCGCTCGGAGGCAAGTGATGTACATATAAGCGACCCACAGCCCCACGTCGCTGCCCCTTCTTCTACCACATCGAGTCTAGTGTCCACTTTCCCAAATTTTTCGATTTTGCTAGGACACTAACACCTTTCTCGACTTTTCTTAGTGATCAGTCCAGAACGTCTGTAGAGACATCATCTCTTGATGATACTCGACGATCGGACGGAAGTCCTGTCACGGGCAACATCACTGCCCCCGTGAGTTCAGGCCATCTCGATGAGCTTGTCTTATCGACGATGCAAACGGTGAGCCTCGGTGGCCCTGGTCCCTCAAGTCCCACGCGCTCTTTAGTGCATGTGGGCCGCGACTCAGGAATCTTTTCTGAAGTCGTGACAACAGAACGCCTTCGTGGCTCTGTTGAGTTATCACCCTTCATCATCCGCGCCGACCTCGACCAACACCTCGAACGGAGCCTCGCAACCGTACGCGACGAAATGAAACAAATGGAGGCCTCCATCATGCAAAGAGTCGAGGCACTGGCATCCTCCCAATCCCACCACCCATCCACATCCGCCAGTACACCTACCCCTACTCCCACACCCACCACTAAGGAGCTCCGCCAACAACTACTCGATCGCCTCCTTAGCGAGGTCGACAGCCTCGATGATGAGGATAAGGAGCTCCTTCACCGCCTCCAAATACCATACCATTGCCACTACGACCCGCCCACACACAAGCGACGACATGACGACCCTGATGGCGACGGTCGTCCTGAGGGGGAGGAAAAGCGACAGCGGGTCGAGGCAATAAACCAACCTGAGCCCTCCACCTCAAACCAACCAGAGCCCTCCACCTCAAACCAATCAGAACCCACAAACCCCCAACCTACTACCTCTTCCCACCTACCAAAAGACCTACCCCCATTACCATCCGACTTCAGACCAGACCCACCCCCACAGGTGACCGACGAGCCACTACCTCCAGTCGCAGACATAAATATCCCTGATCCTCTGATTGAGCTCAACGAGTTGTAGACCAGGGATGGGGATCTCAAAGCTACAGCGATCATCCCGCAGAAGATGAGCTTCAAGAGCGACTGGACAACGTCAGTGGACTAATCTGGGCGGCGGTCGAAACGAGCCTCAGGATGGCGCCAGACGAGATCAGAAATGGAGAAGACTACGAAGAAACGCCATGCGATTATACAATCCCATGGGACAAGATAACCACTCCATTTCAAGAAGAACTTCGAGATAGAATCTGGCGAGAACGGGATCAAATTCGTCCATACAATGAAATGGAGCTGAGAGGCCTATCACATGTTGGAGGATCCACAAAATTGGCCTATCATTTCCTATACAAATGGACGACAACAGGAGGCTCGAGGGTCACTGACGACGACAAGAAGAGGATGCGGGCGAAGTCTTCAATCAAGGAGATCCTGGATGTAACAGTCCAGGAAATGGGAACGAGCCTAAAATACCCAGTCTACCTAGTGCGACGACTGGACGACTCTGTAGACATGATCTCTGAAGGAGATCTTCAGTACATTGATCCCAGCGAAGTATTCAAGCTATCAAGACTCTACAGGAAATTCATCCTACGAGAATTCAAATACAAGCTGGGATATGAAGCCATTAAGAGACACATGCTGAGAGACATTACCTTCTACACAGGCCACGACTTTCAGATGGCCATTGAGAATAACGCTAGGAAGGTAAACCTAACGAGACCAAACTTCACAGACATGGAGGACGAGCTCAAATCATATCCAAATGGCTTCATCTTCAAAGAACCTGAACTTTCCGTAGTCTACAGCAAGGATGGACTAAAGAGAGTCATGTTCCTCTCAGAAGTTGAGAAGTACTGCGACGGCACTCTCAGGATCATTATCGAGAAACTGAGAAGTAAAGTTAGAAGATATTCTGATCCTTCAAAAGGCGACCTTGCAAGCTTAGGACTCGAGCAGTTCAGAGAAGAAATCATCAGCCTAAGCAATATTGCTATTGAAGAAATTCAGAATAGACTATATCTTCGCCGAAGCATCAGACAATTCGAGTACGTTCTCAATCTGAGGAAATCCGCCTACAGAACAGAAGACCGGGATACTACGTAGAATGAACACAAAGGGGGAGATTGTTAGAGATTAATTTAATTGTGTTCATTTAATTATTAGTCTAATGTTCTGTAATTTAATTACGCCCTAGGACTTAATTGTAAATATATCCGACTTGTGGATATATTAGTAATATTGGGCCCGTTAGCCCATTAGGGCATCTGTATAAATACCCTAAACACATTAGTGTTTAGGGTTGCTGAATCATATTTGAGTTGACGACTTTTCTGAAGAACTCGCGCGCTCTCTCGTTCCAACTCTACAATTCGTCTATCGGTATTACTTCTTTATTGCTTCCGTAATTCATCGTAACAGGTAATACTAATCCAGTGATTCAGTACAAGGTTGGATAAATCGGCCTAACAGAGAGGAACAAAACCATTAACCTTCGAGGATTGTAAGTATCTGAAATCAAACGACTCAGATTCGTCGTATGTTAAATTTGATGCTAAGTTATGCAGTGATCATCCTTGCTTCGTTCTTTTTTTCAAGATTCAATCTTTTTCCATGTGGGGCTCTCGTGTTTGCCGAGTTCTTTCGATCATATGCATATCGTCAAATCGGATGCTGAGTTATACAATAATCATCGTCTCTTCGGTTTTTTTTTTCAAGACTCAATCTTTGTTCGTAATGCGCTCTTGAGTTTGCTAAGTGCTTTCCATCATGTACATGTCAAATTTGATGCTGAGTTATACAATGATCTTCGTTTTTTTCGGGTTTTGCTATGTCAAGGCTCAATCTTTGTTCGTAATGTGCTCTTGAGTTTGCTAAGTTCTTTCCATCATATCCATATCCTAAAATTTGATGCTGAGATTTTTTTCTTTTGGGTTCTTTATTTCAAGATCCAATCCTTTCATAGTGGTCTCTTGAGTTTGCTGAGTTCTTTCGTCAAATTTGATGCTTGCTGAGTTTTACAACGATCATCCTTTCTTCGTTATTATGTTTTAAATTTCAAGATTTCAGTCTTTGATGGTAATGGGCTGCCGAGTTTGCTGAATTTTTTTCCTTGTTCACGTTTAATCTTCTTACAAAGTGGTCCAAACATAGTCTTTAATTGTACAGACAGACCACTTAACTGTACTGTAGAATAATTTTTTTTATCCTTCCTTATTCAAATATGTAATATAAATATGCAAGTATATATTATCATCATTTCATGCAGAGGCAGAGGGAAACCTAAATTTTACCACCATTAAATTCAAAAGCCGTTTAAAAAGGCCATCATTTCAACGACCTCTCTCACTTATTTACTTAGCTGCATTTACTCCCTTTCCGATGTACAGTGCATCAGTTTCGCTTTGAGTAGTAATAATCCCATTTATGTTTGCAGTTCTCTTAATTATTCCCTCTTCTCATTTCCTTTTCTTTCCTCTATTCTTAAAACATGTGACTAACTCCATTGGTTTGCATGTAACGTACAAGCTCCATAACAAATTACCATGGTTACCGTGGAAAAATTGGAATAAATTCTACACATTTTACTTGCAGTTGAAGCATTCAGTTTTCGAAAAATAGATATATGTTCCATTTATTAAATAAATAAACATTTAATACCCCACCAAACTCATCATCATTTTGTTCCATATATAAATCCAATCCATCATATCGCCATAATTCCATAGAAAAAAAAAATCTAGTACCAACAACTCTCAGCAAGAGAACTTTAATGCACATCCATCACTTAAACACTACAACAAATAAGACATTCCATCTCAAAGCACACACAAGAAAAAAGAATAATCCAAGAAAAAAAATATGAAGTTATTCGGCTTCTCCCCATTCATCTTCTTCAAAGCCAAACAACTACACTGCTCATCATTTACTTGGCCTATCACATGCGCGGACAGCAGTCTCAAAACCCTATCTTTTCGGCTCAACAGAGACGAACACAATCCTAACAATGATCCTAAATCTTCCCTTTTCAACGACAACGAAGAAGAAGATCGTTATTACATGCCCAACGAAGACGAAGATCAATGTGCAGCAGTGACTACTAATAAAGGGCTTAGATCATCTGATAGGCTGTTCTTCGAACCTGGGAATAATACTAGCTCGATCATGGAAGGAGAAGACGAAGAAGAACCAAAACCCTCACTGCATAACTTCTTTAGAAACGTCTCTATAACGGAAATGGAGTCCGTTAACCCTACAGTCGATTTTAGGGTTTCCATGGAAGAAATGTTGGAATCTCAAGGGTTGAAGAACTGGGATTTTTTGAGAAGCTGCTAGCTAGGTACCTCAGAGTTAATGAGAAGAGTAACCATGGTTATGTTATTAGGGCTTTCGTGGGCTTAGTTCTTGATCTTGGCTTGGACAATGATTGTTCTACTACAAGTAAAATCAGTGCAGAAGTTGATGGTAATAACGACGATCGAGGTAGTAGTAGCTGTTTGACTGTGGCAGGTAATCTCAAGTGTTTGATTACATCACCTAATACGCCGTCGTTTCGTTCGTTGAGTTGTTCTTCGTCGTCGTCTCGAAAGTGAAGAGAATATGATGATTAGGATTTAGGTTATATTATTCTTTCCTTTTTATGCAGTTCAACCGTTTTAATCTTGTGTTGAACTTATATGTTAGAAGATTGATTAACGAGTTACGTGTTTAGTTATATAAAAGAAAAGTTTTGTTTTCAAAATTTCGAGCATTGACTAGCTCAATTATGTTCACCTTTGAAGTTCAAAATATAGTAGTAGCTAGCTACGGAACATACATTATTATTATCATTTATTATTACTGTGTTATTAAAGCAAAGAAAGTTCAGTTGCTGACAAAAGCTACTATACTGCATCGTTGATTTTAATTGTGTAGTTTGGTAGTGCAGAAGTGTCCTTTCTGAAGCTTCTTGTATTTATTTATTAATAGTATGCAAATAAATGCATGTGTGTATATTTAAATTATGAGATCACATTCACGAAACATTATATATTCATATATCGGCGCTGGCTAAATAGGGTCATTTTTCTGACCCTTAGTTTGATGTGATCCTTTGTGAAAGTCTAGGTGATAATATTTTAGGGGTTGCTTACTATATTTTGTTAATGTGCTACTACTAAATCGATTGAACGCAGTTAATTTTCTTCAACTCATCGAAATGTTGACAATAAAGCAATGTATGTTAATACACAATTTTATGTGGGCCGCAAATATCCATAAAGCCCATATATATGGGTCAGAATCGTATACTCAAAGCCCAATAGCTTTTCGTTGATGTTGCAAAAATATTCTTACATCGAATTTTCTCACATGCACGTCATTTGTATTCACTCTATAATAAGTTAATAACATAACATAGGATTCTCGTAATTGGGAGTGTCGAATTAAAGAGAAAAAAGGGACATTTTTCCTGGATGTGTGTTGAAACTATAAATTTACATATATATATATATATATATATATATATATATATATATATTTTTAAAAAAAAAAGGAAAAAGGCGATGTCATTTATTTAAAAAGGCACAAAAGTTGCATGGATTTTGAAAAAAAAAAAGTATATTGCCTTTAACTTATATATTGCACGAGGTGAAAGAAAAGGGAACGACTTTATGTTAAAAGGGCCGTCCACTTTCTATACTCTATAGTACATATATAATAAATGTTATCATTCATGGTGGAGTATCTTGCTTCCTCCTTTTGAGGGAAAATTAGATTCCATATGCCTCCACATATACCTTAATTTATATATCTATTTAAATTTTGCAGTTCTACGATGAAAATACTATATGTTTAATAGTAGGTAGATATGCCTACATGAGGATGGGATTTTAAGTGCTCGTATTGTGACTTTAGTTCACTTTCACTCAATTGTTGAGCTTCTATTAAAGAATAGTCGAATTTACAATTTCGTATGATTTTCCCTGAAATTTTTTCGAACATTTCGTCATATGATTCGAAGGGTAAGAAAGAACGCATGTTAACGGGAATCGCCAGCAACGGTGACGATCTCTTGTTTCTTATCCATTCTTCAAAAGCAGGGAAAAAAAGGGGGTTTACTCCTTTTCGCGACAATTACGTTATGGATTATTATTTCATGCCTTATTGTATCCTTATTAGAACCTTCTAAAATTCGATAACGTTTGAATCCTCAAAATAAAGACTTCGCTTCATTGCGATGGGAATATTGATTTCTCTTTCGTATGGCCTTAGTTAGTGACTTTATTCTTTTTTCTCACCTCGTAAAAACTGAAAGGTAAGAAGATAACTTGCACGTTATTTTTCTTCTTCTTTTTCTACTTTACTCCTATCTAATATATTGAAAATTCAAAGTTTTAAAAGAAGCATTACGTCTCTTAACTTCATAACATCGTTTAGACAAATGAAACCTAATTTTCTTACAAGCACTTGATTTCGATCAAAACTACCCTACCCAATCAACAAGATCCATAATCCCCATCTCATCAACACATTGATCATCTTCGTCATCTTCATTACAACCCAAAGGAACATTCAAGTCAATATGAACACTATTTGACCTAGTGATCCCTTCTTCAACTTCTTTTTCTTCTTCTTCCCAATCTACCATATTGACCGTTTTGCCCCTAGACGAGGGCGAGCTCGACCTACGGTTGCCCTTACAACACAACACAACAATGGCGTCTCCGAGGCTAACTTCTTCCTCACCATCGTTGCTCATCTTTCCTCTTTCCATAGCCCTCTTAATCCCCATCTTCGACGAATAATCCACGCCGTCGAAATCTTCCACGAAAAATACACGGCGAGGATTAGACTTCACGCACTGAAAAAACCTATCGAAGAAACTCATAGCCCCAATCGATACGAAGCTCGAATAAGATCCAAACACAAGCTTAGCCAGTTCCCTCGAGATTCTCAGCTTCGATTGAGCATCTTCGTGGCCAAGAAATAAGAGCCACGTATCTTCTTTAGCTAGGTTTAATTCTTTCCTTCTAACCTTCCCCGACCTACATCGATGTATAGTTTCTGATATCTCGCGAATTAGATTGTCGTAATGGTGTGGGCCCACTTTCCCCTCTAATTTATCGGACAAGAAATCCATGTTGTCGATGTCCATGATCGCATCGCTTGACGTAGCAGATTTTAGGGTTCCTTCCGAGGAAGAAGATGAGGGTTTTGTGTGTGGTGATGAGTTTCTGCAGTGTGTATTCCACTTCATGGATAAATCTCTGATAGAAGACGACGACTCGCATATCTGAAATAGAGATAAGAGAACATATTACAACCCTTATTGTGATCATACTGTTGTTGGGTAATAATAAAGTAAAAGAAGGTACGTTAAGTAGCTTTAGAAAAAGTTGAGAAGCCTTTTTCTTTTTGTGTGTAAAGAGATAACATACATTAATCAGTGTAGACCTATCTAAATACCGATAAAGCAACAAGATAAAGCTTTGTTATAACAGATAGGATAATAATAATAATAGTGAGAGACCTGATAGTTATTACTTGGCCTTTTCTTACTTTCATCTCTGAGCCAACATGGCAAGTTTGACAATGTGGGCTCTTTCATGTCTCTTCGAACTTCCTCTTCCAACTTTTCCCTGCAATCATCATCGCCATTGTTTTCGAGCCTTTCATCGCTACTAAACGAAAACGATACGTCATTACATACATAATCAGAAGAAGAATTCTGGGAAAACGTTAAAAAAAAAAAATGAAGAAAGATCAGACCTTTCTGAAGAAACAAGGCTCAATCCCAAGCTATTAGCAGGTATAGTAATAGGATGCAAACCCCAAAGAGTCTCAAGCGAATTTAATCCATTTCTGCACCTCATATACGTCTGAAAAGTCGCAATTCCCACGACCCAAAACCTTCTCATTTCGCCGATTCCCCAAACGAATCGACCAATCTCCATAATCATGTGCTCCACCGAACAGTAATATCCCCTCTCTTGCTCGGGCTTAACCCTATAATCGCTGATCCATTTAAGGTCTCCCAAGTACAAAACCACGCCTTTGGACAAGAGACTCTTCACTAGACAAGCTAACTCTCCCATCTTCTGCTCGACTTCTTCCCTTCGAAGGTTGCAGAAGGAGTAAAGCGGCGGTAAGCTCACGAACTTCACTTCCTTCAGTTCCTCGGGCACTTCTTCTCCTCTGTCGACCCTGTTCATTAAGGCTCTAACTGTGTTGCCTATGTTAGAGATGGATTCGCCGACCACAACGATTCTGTTTCTCTTCCCTCTCATCAAGAAGCCCTCCATTAGGACATTAACGTCTTCCTTTCTGACATGCCGATGGTCTGATGATCCACCTTTAGCTACCATTTGTAATGCTACTCTCTCGTCTTGGCTACTTCCATCCAACTCCTTGGACTTGTTATTGCAGTGATTTTCCTGGGAACACAGCTGCAAAGAAACGGCCTTCTCCACGTTGATCTTCACCTGAGTACTCGAAAAGCCAGCCTCCCTCATCACCCTACTCACGCTGGGATCGTCCAAGATTGAGACTATAAGCTGCTCAAGTTCGATCTTCACGGCTAAAACCGTCGATTGCTGCGCCTGATTATTATTATTCTCTATCGAGCCTCGCCTCTGATGAGCTTGTGCTCGCTTGAAAGCAGCAACTAGAGCGTTCGATATAGAAGGGTAATGGCTCTGTTGTGAAGGGTGCTGATGATGTCCCAAGATAGGGCTCGAGGAAGAAGAAGAAGAAGCTGGCAACCTATTTAGGGCTACGTTGAAGCAAAGCTCAAGGGCTTTGCACTGCAGCCTGTGAGAGTGTGATTTCAGACAAGCTGCTCTGAGCAAGCCGTCTTGGGATGAAAGCATCGTATTTGCTACGTGGAGAGGCGTAACTTGTCCATGGCCTCGCCTTTTTGCTAAGATCACAGCTTGCTTTACTACGTTTGCTGCTTCTGAGGATAGAGCTTGCTGTAATCCACAGTTGCCTGCTCTCATGGTTAGTAAGAACAACACTGAAGAAGGGAATGATGTAGTAATAAGATGAAGGAATTACAAGAAAAGAAGTGTGATATGGGGCTTGGTTGAAGTTGCATGTAGATAGAGATTTTTGGGGTTGGGTGAAGATAATATATTGATTGGAGTGAAAAAGGTGGGAAGAATGGTGAAGTGGGGTTCTTTTCTTGGTGATGAGGTAAATAATAATGGATTTAATTTGGCAGTGGAAAGCATATGAATGCACCAGAAACCAAAGGCAGATCAGCTTTCTTTGCTCTCTTATTAGTTTTAGATCCTATAAATAGATTTGGAAGATATACATCATCAATAATATTTTGTTTATTCTGATAAAGCAAAAGTGTGTGTCAATCTGTGTTGTGTGGAATTGTGGTCTGAGTGGGAGTCCTACTTTATATGCCAATGCAACGTAGATTAGTTTAATTAATGTGTTCATTACCATTGAAAGACATCTATTATCTATCCTACTAATTAAGAGAAAAAGAAGCATATACTTTCATCTTGTTTTTCTTTCTAACCTTATCCTTTAATACTTTCATACACATGCATATATTTGGCAAAACAAAGGCCCTCACATTGCATCGTTTGAAGAAAAATGTTCATAAAAACCCTTCTTTCGCACACACACACAACACACACACACAGAGAGATTAGGGCATATCTCAAACTACGAGGAAGAACAAGTTGAGGTTGTCTTTTGTCTGAAGGAATCGGGAACTGTGTACGAACGGAATGTTTTTATTTTTTTCTCGTTCTAAACTCAAAGATTATGTACACAGAATAAATTAAAGTGGTTCTCAGTTTTTCTTAAAGAGACTCCCTCTCGCTGTTGTTAAAGCTTTGCATGTACCAAGGCAAAGCAAAATGTGCGAGCCCTTTTTTTCTTTTCCTTGACTATACATTGATCGTTTACATGTATATGTTAGATACCTTTATAATCTATGATTCATGGCATGGAAATTTAGAACACATAATCAGTGATACGCCTCAGGTAATAATAGATATACATTAGTTCATCATCTTACTTGTAATAGTCTTTTGATTGTAAAGAGTATTTATCTTTGTCTCAGTCAAAAAGGAGCTTCTACTTCATGTAGCTTTGATGGTCTAAAAAGAGATGTAAAGAGCAATACCGAAATAACTTGAGTTACGAGAAAAAGAATATATATTTTCCTTCAAGGCCGCTAACAACAAAAGTAGGGTTTCGATAAACATGAAAGGAATAAATTTCGTAAATTTTTTCACCACGTTATAAGTGGTAATCAGCCTCTACCATCGTCAATATGTCACTAACATGGTTAGTTGTTAAGCTTAAGGTGTAAATAAGTTGATGCATTATATTACACGAAAAATAAGTTGACCGTGCACTAACTTTTTTGAAAATCATGCACTAACTAAAAGTAAATAATACTAACGCGTTGTTTACGTACCTAAACAACTTGTAATTTAGTACCATGTCAGCATTTTTTATATGTAGGTACCTAAACAGAATAATTTTTTGCAGATAGGTACCCGATACGCCGCAGGTACGTCATACAACACATTTGGGTACCCTATATCAACGTATTGTGGTATGTAATACTTTTAGAAAATGGTACACCGTATTATCACATTTGGGTATGCCTATTTACACATTAGGTACGCCGTACAAACACATTTAGGTACCCTATATCAACGTGTTATGGTACGCAATACATACACAGGAAGGTACGGCATGACTGAAGAGACTGGTACAAATTAAATAGGGTACATATCTGTAAAAATTTCTGACATAGGTACTGATCTATAAGTTTTTATTAAATAGGTATTTATGTGTAGATATCAGTTGTTTTATTTTGCCCCACAATTTCAAATAAATTAAAAATATTTTCAGTTGCATTTTTAATAATAAGAAGCCTATTAAAAAGACTGCGATCAAGTGCAAGTCTTGAAAAGACAACCAAGTTTGATTTCAAAATTCAAGTGCGAACTTAGATAGACTTCGCTCGAGTTGCTTAGTGTAAACGTATATTTGTGTATATATATATATCGATCGATGTTTATCATCAAAGTAATCCAAAGGAAATGCAAAAGCTAGACAAAGATTCACAAATCATCATGTATTAAAGCATTTTCTTTTCTTTTTTTTTTTGGTGAGAAAACATATAGTTAACATATAAGATTAACTAGTTATTAATTTCTTTTCCTAAAGTAGTAAAATCGAAGCATTTCGTTACCACAAAGCAACACAATAAAAGTAAAATGTATGGAATTATCTACTCAAAAGGGCTGCTCCATTTATTCTTTTCGAGCTTCAAATATCGCCTCTTGCACGGCCCATGTGAATGAAAGCATCATACGACGAATTTAAATATAAAAATACATATGTGTATACATATATTGAAGAATAAATGCCCTCTAAAGTATTTCTTTTCATAGTTGTATTTTAATATTACACACTCAATACAATATTTGCAATTATCTTCATTAGTGGCAGATAAAGATAGGTACGTAATAACCAAGGAAGAAAAGTTGCTCCAATTTAGACATGACAGCCTTCTGATATAAAGTTGATAGAATTACGTAAACCTTTTCCCCAAAAGCTTCCATTTATTGTTTTAAATTCGTTAATTGCGTCATTACCAAACCTTGTGAATGATATCTGTTTTCTTATATAATAATATCATCATAATTAAAGGCTTTCAACGGTCACCATCATCACGACAACATGTATGCTTATTACCTTCTTAGGTTCTCTTTGTAAGGTCGAGATAGTAAGACGAATGTTCTTCCTTCTTCTAGCATTTTTTTTATATAACTAGTAATTTCTGCACCTCAATGCGTAATGCGTGTGCCTTATATAAATATATTTTTATTAAACTTATTTTAGTTGGATTATTTAATGAAAATTATAATTTAAATTAAATTTTTATATTCTAAATCTACAAAATAAAAATTCGATATATTATATAAGGAAGAATAATAATTAGTTAAAAATAGTAAATAACTAAAAATAGAGAAAAAAATAGTAATTAACTAAAAATAGTAATTAAAAATAGTTAGTGATTTTTTATTTTATCAATTAATTTTTTAAAGCATAATTGGCATACCATATGACGGTTTATCCTCATCCCTACCCCCTCCGTTAATATAATACTCATCTTTTTTCGCACACTATGCGTGTGCTTAGAATTTGATTGTATTTTATGTTGCTCTTAATTTTGAGATTTAATATTTTTAATGTATAGACAAAATATAATTGTTAACTATATAAAATAATTTGTAGGGATGTAAGTATAAATAAAGTGATATGGAAACTATTATAGTAATAAAAAGAGGGACCAAATTGCAAATAAATGACATACCAAATGTGGCAGTTTATAGCCACTCCACGTCCACACTCTTTATAATAGAGTAGATACAATGGATGATTTTGATTATAAACAAGGGCCTTTTGTCCAATCGGCCCAATTTGAGGCCACTGTTATTAGGCCCCTTAATATGTGTTTGGCCCAAATAATATTATACTTACTCGAAATTACATTGGCCCAAAAATATTCCACGGTGACCATGTCCTCAAATTTAGCCTCATCCTTAAATAATTGAGAAATAATATCTTTAAAAAAATATATAATTTTGGTCAAGCGGTATTGGCATTGACCCATATGGAGATTATGACCCCACTGGAACTTTTATAGTAGTAATATATGGTCAAATTTTCAAAATTAGGGATTAAAATTAAAGAAAGTTATAATACGGGGCCCTAGTGAAAATACTGAAAAACATTGGTATCAGGTCCAATTAGACTGGACCCGACTGATTAGTTGCATTGGATTGGAAATAGATGTCATCCCATTGTCGGTATTGAAAATTTGAAATTCATCCTTTAAACTTGAATACTATTTGAGTGTCATTAATTCTCACTAAAAAAATTCTTACACCTTCCAACCAATAAATAGGAATTTAATTTTTTTTTAACGTCTTATTGCCAGTTGGCCACGAACAAACGACAAGTTGCGAAACTAAAATGTTAATATCAATCACCTTTTTGTTTAATTAGTATGAAAAAAAATTGAGAAATAAAAAGGGGTCCCAAGTTGGAACTTGGAACAATGACAATTCCGTGGGCACAATTCATTTACGTTGATTTTTGCCTTTTTAAAGTCGGAGACTATACATAGACAAGTCCACTTCTGTTACATGTAATATCACAGCTAATCTAATCTCACGTTTTTTATCTTATAGCCACATGACATATTTTTTCCCTTTTCTATGTACGTGCGACAATTACAACACGTACATGTGTTGCTTATTCCATATTTATTTTTAAAATTTTTAAATGTCGAATATGGAAGTTTGCATCGTAATTTGTTTATTATTAGTAATGCTACTTCGAGGTCATGGGTATATTTTTAGTTTGTTTAGCTCTGTAGATATCTAATACGTAGTTCGCTTGTATAGAAGCAGCATATATTATAACATTGCTGTATTTAAATGCTATTCTTTTAATCTTTTAAGGCTTCTTTATATGTTTATTCGGCGTATTTATAGGTGCGGGTCTCCAAAATAGGCCGCTATGTGCACTTTGTGGCTAAATTTTTGGGCTACTTCGCGGATATTGCTAGTAATACGAATTTAAACATTCGGATTAATAGTTTTGGTGTTGACGTTACTGACTAAACTTGAGAAACCGGGGAGATCACTCTAAGGAATAAAACGGTGCACTTATGTGACCGGTATTGACTAAGCATGAGGAATTCTACTGCATACCGATTAAGAATACCGATCACAGGCAAGACCTCAAAGAAGAACGTCATGGTACACTGAACCGGACGCGATATGAATGGAACACTCGAGACAATAGCTTATTAAGACAAAAAGGAAAGTTCAGGCATTCAATGCAAAGCTGCAAGTCGAGAGTGAAGCAGAGGTCAACTGGCACAAACAAGGAATAAAGTAAAGTGACAGGATAAACTGCTGTATAAACCGGACAGATCCATTTTGGGAAAGTCAATTAATGCACTGTCCAGAGTGAAGAGTTTATCTCACAACGGTTTGAATTTCAAACCTCAAGCATAAAAGGAGAGATACAAGTTGAAGAACACACTTCACATCTCATCCTCCAAGCTATCATCAATCAGACACTGTGAAAGAGCGAAAAAGCGAGAGTGAAGTCTAAAGACATAACTGTTCTTGTTTATGTTCTTTATTTCCAACGGACTGTAAAAACGACTGCCTAGGCGATTCACTAGATTGGAGCTGAGTTCAGCTGGGTAGGTTGTACTAAGTTGTATAACTGAAAATCTAGTGAACCTTCCTTGCGAGGAAGAAGGGGAGACGTAGGAGATTTTAACTCCGAACTTCTAGAAACAAACCGGTCTCACACACACACACACGTATTCCTTTTTTACATCGGTTACAATCAGTCAGTATCACATTCCGCACTTATACTGACCGATCATTGATTGAACACTTGTCACTCCACAGACAAACCGAAAAAGAGACGAGCGTTTATTCACCTCCCTCTAAACGCGTAAACCGATCCTAACAGATATATATTAATAAAAAAAAATGTAATGTTTTCTCATATATGATGTACCAAAGAATAAGGTAGTTCTCCAATTTTATCCCAACTTTCAAGTGTCAAATGTAAATTTCCTTTGGCACTCTCATTTCAATTTTAATGGCATTATTGTTACATTTTTCCCTGCGAACGGTCGACAATTAGGCAAAAAAATGTAACATCATGTCCTAAATTAATGACAATATATATTATGTATAAAAAGGTGATCACTTTCAAGCTGTGTAGGTAGGGTAGAGTGGTGGTCGAGTGGAGCATTAATTGTAAAAGTAAATAATACACAGAAAGAAAAGTAAATTTTTTGGGGGTTAATTATGTTGTAATCATCGGAGAATCGTGATTGTATATGACACGTGGGAGGTTTAAATAGTCGTTAATTGATTTTTGTTAACACGTGTGTGGACAAAGTGTAAAGGCACGAGCTCAGCCACTCAGCCACCGTCGCTATCACGTGCTTTGGCCGGCACCGCCACTTTTCGACACAAAGACATTATTATTATTATTATTATTATTATTATTATTATTATTATTATTATTATTATATTTTATATATATCTCCCTATTTCAAAAATATATATGTCTCCCATCTTTTCATTTTATTTAGATTTTCTCTCTTGATATGTGTCACGCGTTAAATTAGAAATTAGAAAATGACTGTTACGTAAATTGAAATTCCGTCTTCTCGAAGAACTAGAATAATTTAATATCTATCTGCAATTTAGAACAAAGAAAATATACAATCAAAACGAAAACTATAGTTTAAATTGAAATCACCTCTTAACGACGCAAGTGGATCAATGTACACATCAAAGGCAGGAATATGTCCAATTGATGCCGCCAAGATTTTGTTATTTTATGGACACAATGTCCAAATTGAATTTCTTAACTAACAATTACGCAACTAAAATAATATCTCGCACAAGTATTGAAAATCCTACATTTGTGTGAACTTTTGGAAAAAGAAAAAAAAAAGATTTGATTAGTTTAGATGGTTAGGATGACAAAATTCAAGTTGATTATTGAGTTTAATCGAAGCATGACAAAAAAAAGAAAGCTAAACTAAATAATAGTAATGTAGTGATGACACAAGATGATGAAATAATTCGGAAAAGAACAAACTAGACATTTACAATTTCAGATGGATAAGTACGCAATCATCTCTTGCAAATCTCGGCATTAACAAAAATGACAAAACGATAAATACATATCGAAAATTTTTCATACTCTTAAAAGGTAATAAAAAGGTGGTACATATGATAGTGAAATCAATGAAACGATAACGTAATGCCTTGAGACTTAGGTAAGCTATGACAACCAAAATCAAATTACGACCTCAAGATATTCCAACGATCCTTCCTTGCACGTCGATCAATATCACGATATATGTAATGAGACGGCATTTTGTAAAGGCTAATGAGGTTAAAAATCATTTAATGTTAATATCCTTATTCAAAATGACATATTGCCTAACTTCAAAATGATATGATCGTGATGCCACTCAATCAATTGTTATTGCTTATCAAGAAATTAAATTATAAGAAAAATTAAAATACATTCCGATTATTGCCAAAAAAAAATCACACGAGCTAGTTATACATGACTAGTATATTTAAAAAATTGTAGGCTTGACTAGTACAACTTAATTATAAATTTTTAAATATACATCGTATCAAGATTTATGACAATTAATATGTCCAGTCGAGTCTTCGTCTAGTTAGTAATGGGCAGTCAAACATGACTTAATGCTTATACATCATTATAGGATGACTTCATATACGTTGTTTGATTATTGTGGAGTAAATGATGTACTAAAATTAATATTAATGTACTCAACATAATGATGTATCATACTTTTATCATATCGTTGCGTAAGTCAAGTATTTTTCAACAAGCGTGGAACTTCGTCATCTCTTGTGAAAAAACACCAACTTTCAAGGGTATTTATGTCATTCTATTTCCCATCTACCCCCTTTATAAAAGCGGACTCATTACAGTTTACGAACCATACAAACCAAACTCTTCTTCTCTCCTTCGACAACTTCCATAAGTGTAAACATATCTTTTCTTCCTCGGCTCTCATCTCCTTCCTCTCCATTCCTAAGCAGTAAGTGTTTTCATTACAACAATGAATATTCTCATTAATGCACTGATATGAAATATAGTTCTGAGTTACCTACTTATATTAAACGCAGGTGTGTAAGAAATAAAAAAAAAAATGACGAGCCTCATACGAACAAAGTCCGACCAGCTAGTGGAGACGATGGCGTCGGCCCTGGCGGCGATGAAGTCTCCGATCTCATTCTCCGGCGACGCCGGCGGCGGAAGCGCCGAGGGAGAGAGCGGCCGCCTGTCCAGGAAATCGAGCCGAAGAATCAGCGGCGCCGGCAATGCACACATCAGAAAAACGAGGAGCGCTCAGCTAAAGTTCGACGTCGACGATCTCAACCTTAACAGCGGCGCCGCCCTGAGCAGAGCTTCGAGCGCCAGCTTGGGTCTGTCTTTTTCTTTCACGGGCTTCACTGCTCCGCCGGACGGAGACGTCGACGGTGGTTCGAAGCCCTTCAGCGACGACGAAGATGCGAGTAAGTTCTTTTGTTTCGTATTTATTTCCTTTTTATTTATATTTGCTGTATGTATGTGTGTTTTGCGTACATTTCGTGAAGTAATAAGATAACTATTAACGCGCCCCACATAGGTATTATACGGCGAGTTCCCTCGGTTCTGGGGAAGTAATTGAGACCACTTGAAGAGATAAAGAATAAATATATATAGATATGATTAATTTAAGATAGGCTCGGATAAAGTGGAGGAGACCATTGTCGAATTGATTAAAAATTATTTGAATGGGAATATATTAAGGGGAATGAGGTTAAATAGGCCTCTATAAACGTGATCGTGCTATGCATGGAAAATTAAAAGAGGTGATGGAATCCCATAATGTTAGAGAGGACCCAAGCATGGTAGTTAATAAGGAAAACCTAGAATTTCACGAACTTGGAATACAAATGGACTGCACTAAGCTTAGGTCAATGGTGTCAGTAGTCCTTTGAGTGACAAGTGTCTATTAAAAATTTAAAACTTTTTAGTAACAGTTTTCTTTACTTTGAAATTATTTAATGGTTGGGTCATTACATCAACTGTAAGCGGTGGGCACTATGTTGTCCACTAAAACCTAGCTGTCGGGTTAAGGGCCACCAATAATAATCGAAATAATTTTTAAAAATACAGAAAAAAAGTTTGCTTTTTTACGCTAATAACGCGTTATATATTAGCAGTCGATATCGAGGCAGGCAGACAAAAGAGGAAACTTCAATCAGAGCCCACTTTGCCAATCTATCTTAAGGTAAAACAAAAAAAATATATTCAGTTATGTCGCGACTTAGAGATGGAAGAACAGCAAACAAACCCTAATAAAGAAGAAAAACAAATGTAATAAAAAAGATATATTGATCATTTGCTTGGCTTGGTGTACTTCACAGGAAAATAAAGGGATTTGCAGAGGTTTTTTGTTACTAGCTAGAGCTCATCGCATCATCATCATCCTCTCACTACTGCAAAACTCATTGAAACAAATGGAAAATTTTATATGCATTATCTCAGGTTTCAGTCTTGTACATATTTGTCATACTCTCCCCATGATTCTTGTGTACAAGATTCTTCCTTTCATCCTAAAAAACAAGAAAAAAAATCACACACACACACACAGTGTGAATGTGTGTGTCTGTTTAGCCAAGTGATACACACGTAGAGCATTTTGTTAGTGTAGCTTTAACTATTGCGCGAGCAATTATTCTAAATATGTCTAAATGTTCGTCGCCGCGCATTGCAGTTCGCCGACGTTTCTTACAAAGTAGTACTCAAAGGCATAACTTCGACGGTGGAGAAGGAAATTCTCAATGGAATCAATGGCACGATCGACCCAGGCGAAGTCTTAGCCCTAATGGGACCGTCGGGCAGTGGAAAGACCACTCTGTTGACCATTCTCAGCGGGCGGGCTAAGCAATCCATCTCGGGCGGTTCCATCTCTTACAACGATCAACCCTACTCAAAGTCCCTCAAGTCCAGGTAATAAATTATTTAAACCCCTTGAAGAAAGAAATCCTAATTTTTTTCGCCCCCCTTAAAAAAATAAAATTTTCAGAATAGGGTTTGTGACCCAAGACGACGTGCTCTATCCCCACCTCACGGTGAAAGAAACCCTAACCTACGCAGCTCGTTTAAGGTTACCGAAGACACTAAGTCGAGAGGAGAAGTACAAGCGAGCACTGGACGTAATATACGAGCTTGGACTAGAAAGGTCCGCGCACGCATATTTCATTACAAAAGTATTGTGTAAGAATAATTAATGAATATGTAACTAAGTTTGCCAGGTGCCAAGATACGATGATCGGGGGATCTTTCGTTCGAGGGGTTTCGGGCGGAGAAAGAAAGCGCGTGAGCATAGGAAACGAGATAATAATAAACCCTTCCCTTTTGTTCCTCGACGAGCCAACATCGGGCTTGGATTCTACTACAGCGTTGAGGATAATCGACACATTGCACGACATTGCAGAGGTAGGTGTAAATAGCAACCCTATATGTAATATGTGTATATAATAATATACCTTAAAGTCTTGCTATTTTATGATTATAATGGGCCATAAATATATATATCTAAATTTTCAACGCAGGCCGGCAAAACGGTGATCACGACGATTCATCAGCCGTCGAGCAGACTCTTCCTCAAGTTCGACAAGTTGATACTCCTCGGAAAGGGAAGCCTCATTTATTTTGGGAAATCGTCAGAGGCTATGATGTATTTCTCTTCGATAGGTTGTTCGCCGTTGATCCCTATGAACCCCGCCGAGTTCATGCTCGACTTAGCCAATGGGAACCTCACTGACATCTCCGTGCCCTCCGAGCTGGATGATAGGGTCGAGAATTCGTCCGACCCTGAGACTAATAATAAGCCGCCCGGCGGCGGCGCAAACCCATCCCCTGCCCTCGTCCTCGAGGTGAGATTGTTTAGAGAAAATTGTTTTACGCTCCCTACTATTTAGGCTGATTTTTTGTTGTTATCTAGCATTGGATGTATAATATTCCTAAATGATTCGAACTCGAGACATGTCTTTGGTCCACGAGCTCTGATAGCATGTTGGCCACTCCACCTATAAGCTTAAAATTTAGGGGATCGCATCGTTTTTTGATTTTTTATATTACATTTCCAAGCAGTACGCGACGAATCCAGTTAACGTTAGTTTTTTCTACAGTATCTGCTCGAGGCGTATGAGGCGAGAATGGCGGAAGACGAAAAGAAGAAGCTCGTGGGCCCGACCCAAATCGACGATGATGTCAAGAGCAAGGCGGGCCCCGTGGCCAAGAGAGAATGGGGGGCGGGATGGTGCGAGCAGTACTCGATACTCTTCTGTCGAGGGCTAAAGGAGAGGAAGCACGACTACTTCAGCTGGCTTAGGATCACCCAAGTCCTCGCGACCGCCACCGTCCTCGGCCTCCTATGGTGGAAATCGGGCGCAAACATTCAAAACCCTAGAAAGCTCCAAGAGCAGGTAAAACTACTACTATTACCGCTGCTACTACTGCTGCTTTCAAAACCCTAACCCTAATAACATATTCGTGGTAATAACACCCTTATCATGTCTTATAAATCGAATTAGGCGGGGCTTCTCTTCTTCATCGCGGTGTTTTGGGGATTCTTCCCCGTCTTCACGGCGATTTTCGCATTCCCGCAAGAACGGGCGATGATAAGCAAGGAGAGGGCGGCGGACATGTACAGGCTTAGCGCCTATTTCTTGGCTCGAACGACGAGCGACTTACCGCTCGACATGATTTTGCCAGTGCTTTTTCTGATCGTGGTTTACTTCATGGCGGGCCTTAGGATGCACGTTGCGTCTTTCTTCCTAACCATGGTTACTGTCTTCCTATGCATCATAGCTTCCCAGGTAAGTATCCCATGCATTTCGCTATTACTTTTCGCCCTATTTTGTATAGTGGAAATAAACGAGGAAAAATCGCAGGGATTAGGGTTGGCTATTGGGGCTACATTGATGGACATGAAGAAGGCGACTACTCTAGCGTCGGTTACGGTCATGACCTTCATGTTGGCCGGCGGTTTCTTTGTAAAGGTAAGAAAAAAGAAAAGCTACTTCTTTCGACTTACTTCTACATATCTTCGGACTTCGACTACATTTAATTTTAGTCATTTACGAAATTCTCTTTTCGTCTTCTAATTTGTCCATCATGTACGAAAGTAGCCGTAGAACTTTCGAAAAATTCGGTTTTTGGTCCCCTAACTTACTTCATGTTCGAACCAGTCTGACATGTTTACACCATCTATCATAATTAGTTATTTTTATTTTCCCACCATATTTTAAGTGCTTGCTTTAGACTTTACACGGCAGATTATCGAAACTTTAAAAATGACTATGAACGAAAAATGGTGGAAATATGATGTGGACTAGTCTTGGACAGAAACAAGTTAGACAAGTATGACAAATTATTTGCAAATTTCGTGAAAGTTATAAGACACGTTTTATTTACAACAAATTACATTCAATGCTAACGCTTGTGCAATATAATATATATATATATATATATATATATATATATGCAGGACGTTCCAGTGTTTATATCTTGGCTTCGGTACCTATCGTTCAACTACCACACGTACAAACTCCTACTGAAGGTGCAGTACGAGCACATTACTAATACGGTGGATGGGATTAAGATAGACAAAGGTTACAAAGAGATCGGTGTTTTGTTGGCTATGGTGTTTGGCTACAGATTTCTCGCCTACTTGTCTCTTAGGAGGATGAAACTTGGAGGAGCTTGAAGAATTTCCTTTTTCTTCTTTTTTTCACCAAAACATGGCTTTTTGTTTGGTGTTTTTTTTTGTGTGTGTGATTGATGAATGTGAGGAAGAAAGACAAAATGTTGTGGTTTAATTTGCCTTTTGGTTTTTCCCATCTTCTATCATTAATGGAGGTGGTTTGTGATTTTTGTGTAAATAATATGTTTTGTTTGAAGAAGATTGGTTATTCGCCTGTTGATCTCATCGGGCCTAGGGTTTGGTATGCGAAATTTGTGATGAAAAACAATATTAGTGCATCAAGAAATAATATTATGAGCTCAGAATTTCGTACTATGATGCTTTTTCTTTTCTTTTCTAAGTCATTTTATACTATATTGAGCGGTTGGCTCGAGTTGGATTATGCTCGAGTTCGGCTTCTGAGCTCATTTACTTGACATGCCCTATCTTTAAATTGACTATCATATGTTAATTAATAATTAGTCATATTTATTGAACAAATTCAGTGGTGGAGCCACGTTAGGATCAGTAGGGTCCTTGGATCCCACTGCAAATATATCCTCTTATTATTTTATAACAAATATTGACTATAATTCTTATTTATTAAACACTAGTACAATATGACCCCACTCAATGTTATAATTAGATTTAGAACCCGGTAAATAAACTTTATTATGTTACATTGGACACCACTGCTAGTTAGAAGCTCTAGCTCCGCCACTGGACATATTTATGTAAGTTAGACGTGTGCAACGATTTTCAAAAACTGCCTGCACCGCACCGTATCGCACTGTATACCACAATTAACCGTTAAATTAATCGTCTAAACCGCGGTGTAATTTTACTAAACCGCATCATACAAACCGCAATGAACCAAAACGCACTGCTTTTACATTTTTCTTTCTAATTATATCTAATTTTAGAAAAAAAAAATGACCCACTATTTAAATTTCAAGTTTAGATTGGCTCATACGTTAAGATTTGCCTATTTTATTTCTAATATAGCAGCGTATGCCTTTGTTGATTCCTTGTTTTACTCGTAATTGCAGGATCATTCACTAAAATATAAGTAATTTTATCTCAATCGGATAAAAACCACAAACCGCATCACAACGTCCAAAATCGCTCAAAACCGGACGTGTAGTTTGATTTTTCAAAACCGCAATTTAAGAATTTCTGTCAAAAAACGCATACAACATTTTGGTGTGAGATCTACCAAAACCGTCCAAAACGCCCCTAAATTGTCAGTGAGGGGAGACAAAATTGAATAATATATTGGATCAAATTTGTGAGTCACATGTTTTCTAATATTGGATTATCGTAATTATGCGAATGAATACGTAACGCGAAATAGCCAATAAGGTTAGGCCACAACACCACTACCACCTTCACTATACTCCACGCCACGCTCTTGCCTCTTCTTATCGATCTTGGGATTCTACACAAAGTTCTTCGCCGAACTTTTCCTCTCAGGTACCCACTTTAGCTCTCATACTTTGCGCATTAGCTTACTGCGATGAAGTGGGATTTCGGTGGTTGGTTTTGGTTTCTGAATCGTCGAAACTCGTGTTTCGGATGGATTGGTTTTCGATGATTTACCTGTTTGGCAGCTAAATAAATCGAATCTGAGCCTGTGAAATGTTTGATTTCTGCTGATTGTTGATTCAATTTAGAGGAAATTTTGAGAGGTGCTCGTTTTTCGGATGAGTGAAATCGAGATTCCTCCGGGTAATCTGGTGTATTTGTAAGAACATGTATTTGCCCATCGATTGCTCTGATTTCGGATGAATTATGTTGTCGTGAATAGAAAATCTGTGTTCTATGAATCATAATGCCTTGGCTAAGGATTTTCAATCTTCCTATTTTACTATGCAAATTATTAAATCAACGATGATCGGCTTGTAGACTGGCTACCTTTCTCTCAACGATGGATCGGCTTGCAGGCAACGCATGCCTTATGATTGTCTCTGATCTTGACCATACAATGGTGAGTGAGATTCAAACGGTAAATCGTATTTAGTTTAGCTTTCTTTTAGCCTAAGGACTGAATCACTGATACCTAATTATTCAACTCTATCTCAGGTCGATCATCACGACCCCGAAAATATATCATTGCTAAGATTCAATGCCTTATGGGAATCCCACTATCGTAGTAATTCGCTCTTAGTGTTTTCGACTGGGAGATCGCCGACTCTCTACAAGGAGCTAAGGAAAGAGAAGCCCATGTTAACCCCTGACATCACCATTATGTCCGTGGGAACTGAAATAACTTACGGTAACGCAATGGTGCCAGACGATGGCTGGGTCGAGTTTCTAAATCAGAAATGGGATAGGAACATAGTTGTCGAAGAGACGAGCAAAATTAAAGAACTCACTCTTCAGGTTTATTTCACTGGAATATGAGTTAGGTAACTTCTTTCTTGAAAATGCGTTAGTTTGTAAGAGAATTTCGACTCTTTGCAGTCTGAGACAGAGCAGAGGCCTCATAAGGTGAGCTTTTACGTCAAGAAAGAAAACGCTGTCGAAATCACCAAAGCTCTTTCCGAAATCTTGGCAAAACGAGGGGTATGTATGTACGTATTTATGTATGTATTTCATTTACATCTCTAAATAAGACCATTTTAACTTTTTCTTTCTCGTAATATCAGCTCGACGTCAAAATTATATACAGCGGAGGAATGGACATGGACATACTACCTCAAGGCGCTGGCAAAGGGCAGGCGTTAGCTTACCTCCATAAGAAATTTAAGGGCGAGAGTAAATTGCCTAAAAACACCCTCGTCTGCGGCGATTCTGGGAATGACGCCGAGCTGTTCACTATCCCCGACGTTCATGGAGTCATGGTATGTACTCTTTTACACTTTTCGTCCTTTCTGAGATTTGAGTTTGAGCGACCTCAAAAAAAGAATTTCTTGGTATATTCATATATATAGGTCAGCAATGCCCAGGAAGAACTACTACAGTGGCACGCTGCAAATGCTAAGGACAATCCCAAGATAATCCACGCTAAAGAGAGGTGCGCGGCGGGCATTATACAAGCGATTGGACACTTCAACCTCGGCCCAAGCTTGTCTCCCCGAGACATAACAGACTTGTCTGAATCGAAGATGGAAGAATTTGATCCCTCTTACGAAGTAGTCAAGCTTTACCTTTTTTACGAGCGCTGGAGGCGTGCTGAGATTGAACATTCCGAGGTTTACTTAGCCAAGCTCAAAGCTGTTTGCGTATGTCTTCTTCGAATGCTATTTAGACTTTTTTTTTTCTTTTTTCTTTTTCCCCGAGGTTTTGAATTCTTCTCTTACAGCTTCCGTCTGGGACTATCACACACCCCTCGGGCTTTGAACGATCGCTCCAAGAATCCATATTGTCGCTCAAAACTTGCTATGGGGACAGAAAAGGGAAGCAATTCCGTGTATGGGTCGATCAGGTTTTCCCGGCCCAGATTGGCTCGGGGTATTGGCTCGTGAAATTCAAGAAATGGGAGCAGTGCGGTGAGCTTATCTAACCTTTGAACGTTATTACATCATTAATGGCTATATGGCTAGAAAATTCGTAATAATTTCGACGTCTATCGATCGATCGAATAGCCCGTTTTGAGATTTTGTTGTGTAATGGGTTGGCTGGGCAGGTGAGGAGAGGCTGGGCTGTTTCACGACTGCTGTAGTGAGCTCAAATGTGAGCCATGACTAACTCACCTTCGTCAATTTTGTGCTTTTTTTTGGTGTTTTTTTTTCACGAGCGGTTTTTGTGGTAGGATGCGAACGTAGGAGAAGGGCTCACGTGGGTTCACGTGCACCAGACGTGGCTCGATGGATGTGGGCCGAGCGGTCAAGCCGAGGCGACGGGGTTCTTCTAGAAAGGCTACATGATATGTATGGTTCTTCTATTTGAATAAGTACTTATATTTCTCCATGCAAATGATTTATGTATGTTGTAGCTTGGCTGATGTTAAGCCACAATAATAAAGGGATAGAGAACGCAAGCCCTTTTTTCATCTTCAATCTCATTCATTTTCTCACTAGTCGCCCTTCTTACATAAGAACACGCAAATAGATATAACACTGATTTATTACAATTTCTTTTGGTAGAGGAAAATTTGTTTTATTTGTAAGATAGAATAGTGTTTTCATTTAGGTGAGGATTATAAATATCAACTTTTTTCCATGATGGTGCCGACAGAAAAAATTGAAACAAGGAAAATGAATAATGTGCTGGTCCAAGAACGATTAGTTTTAGGGGCTTTTACAATACATGCCACATCATAAGTTTCATTCGGGTTTCAGGCTCCTCAGAAAATTTTTAGTTTTAAGAACCCGATTTCTGCATTACCACTTCGTTGTTCTGTAGTACTTCGTTGTTCTGCAGTACTACTTCATTTGTTCTGCACTACCACTTCATTTATCTGCAGAAAGTGGCACTGTAGAAACAATGAAGTGGTAATGAAGAACAACGAAGTGGTACAACATAAGAACCAAGTGGTACTGCAGAACAATGAAGTGGTATTGCATAAATCGGGTCCTTAAAACTAAAAATTTTCTGACAGGGGCCCGAATCCGATTTTAGAACTTAGATTGGCTGAATATAATATAACACTTGTAATTCGAAGCATCCATATATATATATATATATATATATAATATATATATAAAACATATTGATTTCTCTGGTTATCAAATAGTTAACAGTGTATTTGGCACCGACGGAACTATTAAGAATGAAAAAAGACAACAAAACAAACAATCAATTGGGAGACATATACGTACACCACCTAAAACCCAATATTCCAATGTTGTCTTGTCCAATTAATTTATTTACGTCCTTTATTATTAATCCCGGTAGAAACTAGTATTATAGGTGAGATGTCAATCCCATAAATAATACTTGATAAGATACGAAACCCCTAAAATAATCTAATTAACTTGAAAGGTTCTTTATATAATGATATGGCGAAAAATCAATGTTTTTTGGAGGTCCATCGCAATCAAAACGTGAACTAAGCACCCAAAAATCCCACTCGCCCCACGCGCCAAGAAACGGAAGTGGGCCTTGCCTTCTCTTTTTCTTTTTTTTTTACTTGCCGTAGAAAACGAAACGATGCCACTTATTCGCTGTCCGAAAACGACAGCTCAGCTTATGACTCTTAACTTTGCTTACGCCTGAATTTCCCAGTTTACCCCTACTCTCCTTTTTCTTCAACAATTATTACTGTTGTTATTACATAGTAAAGCCAAAGACCTTTTCACCCAAACTAAGCACTTGCATAAAAAAGCATACTACAACATTCACATTTCACAATAATGCTTCAATGAAAACATAAATTACGACATATCACCTATTCTCCCTTTCTCTCTCCCACCCCTTCTTTTATTTCTCCATAGCCTCAACCCAAAGCAAAGCTCAACCAACATTTTTTCCTCTCAAGAGAGAGAGAGAGCGAGAGAAAAGAAGAAGAAAGAAGAAGAAAGAAGAAGAAAACAGAGGACAAAAGCACATTCTAGAAAGAAAGGAGAGAGAAGGAAGAATTTCATGATGGGTTCTCAGCAGATCCATGGCGTCGTCATCTTCCTCACAACATTCGTCTCCTTCATCTTCTTCACTTCGACGGCGGCGGCATTGCCTCAGATAAACTCAAACTCCATACTCATCGCCTTGTTGGAAGACTCTCACTACACAGAACTCTCAGAGCTCATCGAAAAAGCCCTCTTATTACAGACCTTAGAAGAATCCGTTTCCAAGCACAACGTAACCATATTCGCCCCGACGAACGATGCCCTGAACCGGGAACTTGACCCGGATTTCAAACGGTTCTTGCTCGAACCGAGAAACATCAAATCCCTACAGAGCCTCCTTCTCCACCACATGATTCCAACCCGCATTGAGTATTCTACGATCTCCGGCGCCGGAGCCGTCGGCGGCGGTAGGCACGCGACGCTCTTCGACAGCGGCGAGCAACTGCACCTTAGTGCGGGCGAGAGGAAGGTGGATTCGACCCGTATTGTGAGCTCCGACGATATTATCCGACCCGATGGGGTCATCCACGGCATAGAGAAGCTGCTCGTTCCCAAATCGGTTCAGCAAGAGTTCAACGCTCGCCGGAGTTTGAGGGCCATCTCGGCGGTGATTCCTCAGGGCGCGCCGGAGGTTGACCCGAGGACTCACAGGCTGAAGAAACCGGCGCCGCCCGTTCCCGTCGGAGCTCCGCCGGTACTGCCCATCGTAGACGCCATGGCTCCAGGCCCTTCCCTAGCTCCGGCGCCGGCGCCGGGACCCGGCGGACCCCACCACCACTTCGACGGCCACAGCCAAGTGAGGGACTTCATTCAAACGATGCTGAAGTACGGCGGCTACAACGAAATGGCCGACATCTTAGTCAACTTAACCTCCCTCGCGGCGGAGATGGGCCGACTAGTCTCCGAAGGATACGTTTTGACCGTTTTAGCCCCCAACGACGAGGCGATGGCGAAGCTCACCGCCGACCAGCTCAGCGAGCCAGGCTCGCCGGAGCAGATTATGTACTACCACCTAATACCTGAGTATCAGACGGAGGAGAGCATGTACAACGCCGTGAGGAGGTTCGGCAAGGTGAAGTACGATACGCTTAGGGTTCCGTACAAGGTCGCCGCCGAGGAGGCCGATGGGTCGGTGAAGTTCGGACACGGCGGTGGGTCGGCGTATCTGTTCGACCCGGATATATTCACCGATGGGAGGATATCGGTGCAGGGGATTGACGGAGTTTTGTTCCCGGCGGAGGTGGTAGGCAAAGCGGCGGAGAAGAAGGTGAAGACGACGGCGGCGGCTGTGGGGCCGGCGAAGGTTGTTGTAAAGACGAGGAGAGGTACGTAATTTCTGCCACTGTAATAAAAGTAAATCAGTTTGTTCGATTTCTTATGCTTAAGTAAGATTAGATGAAAGAGTTAATTAACGTAGTTAAAATCGATTAGTAAGGTAAAGACATTCGCCTTAGGACAGGGAATTAACGAATTAAATATAAAAAAAGTGGTGCTTCGTAATTGTTATATCTTTCGTCGGTGGAAGGAATGGGCGTTGTTGAATATTTGGTGCATTTAATTGGCAATTAATATATTTTTATTTTATTTTTTTACTTGTGGGGTTCATTTGGTTGTGTTTATAGAGTTTCCAGCTTAAAAACAGCCTGTAAAAGAGAAACATTGACATTTAGAAGCTGTCCATTTTGGCCAACTTGCCACGTACTTACAATAAATTTCGATAGTGTTGATTTAGTAATTTGGTTATTGAAAATTTATTTATTTTTGTTATTATTGCAGGGAAGTTGATGGAGGTGGCATGTAGGGTGCTTGGGGTAGTTGGGCAAGATTCTAATTTCTCGAGCTGTCGTTAATTTTTATTTTATTTTTTGGGTTTTTTTGTTTTTCATTTTGAATTTTTTTTACGAAAAAATAAAACTATGTTGTAAAGGAAAGGAAATGGAATTACAAACTCCACGTTGCCGGAGAAGCGCATGCATTATATTATAATGTAAATAATAACTAAGCGTATTTTCCATCTTAAATTGTTTACTTTTTTTCATTATTTTGACCACTTCAAAATTTCGTAATTTCCCTAATAATTGGTATGTATTTTTGCGAATCAGATATGTTGAATGACCACTATACGATTGGTGGAAATTGGTGCTAGGAGAATTAACCAACCATTTGCTCTATTTTCCTCTCCCTACTTTTAGTTTGGTAAAAAAATATGAATACTTTATATATTGTTTTTAAATGCGTTAAAAAGTTTACTCACCGACAGTTTATGCAATGAAAAATAAATCCAATTATCATCGTCACGGGAAGTCAGTGGCCTTGCTTTTTCTTTTTCTTTTTTTTTGTGTTGGTTATTATTAGTATTTTATTTATTTCGCTTTCAGTTTAGAAGGACCCAATTTCCTGCCTTTTTCATTATTTGTCATCATATTCATAAAGTATCATTTCTCAGCGACCAATATTCACAAATGTAGATGGTAATTTTTTTTTTTTTTTTCAATCGAAAGCTTGCTATCTCTCATTCAAAAAGTATAAGTACATTGGCTAAACAGCCATAGAGGGTTCCTCTGGCGACATCGATCATACCAGTAGGAACGAAGGCTCACCATAGGAGCAAAACAAAACAACAAACAAACAACAAAAAGCAATGAAGAAAAGCAACAAAGAATGCAAAACACAGATTGCGCCCAGGTTGCAAGGTGTCAAAAAATCTCCGCACGAAACCTGCTTCTCACCACTGAATACAAGATCCCTAATGATAAGCAAGTAGCCGTCGCATTGAACGCTAAATCACCCCAAATAGCATCCAATGGTAAGCAAAGGAATCAAAAGATGCACTGGTCAGAAGTGAACCCTACACCTTTTGAAGAAGACAAAAGACATCCCAAAACAGAACAAAAAACCAGAATGACAACAGTTAAGCAGATTTTAAAAATTCTTCCCATTCTGACACTGCTTGTTTAACAGTGTCAAATTCAGTCCATTTTTCACCATTAAAAATCCAGAGATTTCTGGTCTTCCACAGCATCCATAAAATGTAGACAGAGAGTTGCATTCGATCGATGATACAATTTGTGTTCAGGCTCATGCATAGCTCGATCCACCAGTTCTTGAGTTTGTGGTCACTAGTTTGAATTCCCACCCACAGCACCGGGGAGAGTTTCCAGACTTTCTGTGCTCTATCACATCTAAAGAAAATATGTTCAAGCCGCTCCACTTCCTCCCCACACCAGCTGCAAATCGGATCAATATCAATGCCTTTCTTCTTCAAGTTCTCCTTAGTGGGCAGTACATTATGAATGGCCTTCCAGAGGAAGTGTTTGAGTTTATTCTTAATCTTCAGATTCCATGTGATCGACCACATTCGTCTCAGTGCTTGTCCTCTATCGCTGCTCTCCACAATTCCTTCGCTCAGCCTGTGTCTCCACATGATTGCCTTATAAGCCGATCGAACACTAAATTTTCCACATTTTTCTAAGCCCCAGATAAGCATGTCTTTAGGTCCATGAGCCTTGATTGGAACAGCTTCGATAATCTCGGCTAGCTCCGTAGGCACAACGGATCTGATCACATTTGCGTTCCAGCTTGTACCATCTGCATTAAGGAGTTCAGAAACCCGTGTGAATTGTAAAGCAGTCTGATTGGGCGGATGTGGCACAAATCCTGGTACATCTTGAAGCCAAGGAGAGCTCCAAATCTTAATGTCTTTACCATTTCCCACCTTGAATCTGACCCCGCATTTGATAACATATAAAGCCTTGTGCCATGATCTCCATAGCCATGAAGCCGATGCGGGGCATGGAGCATCAAGTAGGTGCAGCTGCGGGAAATATTTAGCCTTGAGCACTTTGGACATGAGGGAATTGGGTTGAGTGAAAATCCTCCAAAGTTGCTTCCCAATTAAGGCATCGTTGAATCTAAGTAGATCATGAAAACCGAGACCACCTTCCGCTTTAGGCCAAGTAAGATGATTCCAAGCCCTCCAATGAGGTTTGGAGGCCCCCATTCCATTGGATCCCCACCAGAAGTGGGACGTCAAAGAGATAATCTTCTTGCAAATACTCACTGGGATCTTAAAGCACGACATTGCATAGGAAGGTAAAGCATTGATAACAGCTTTGAGAAGAACTTCCTTACCTGCTTGATTAAGGAAGGTGTTTTTCCAGCTTCTAAGTTTTCTTTCGACAGCTTCCACAATATAGCTGAAAGTTTCCAATTTCGATCTTCCAATACCAAAGGGCAGGCCAAGGTATTTGGATTTAGCTTGAGTCTGGATTCCTGGGAGAACTCTGCCAATCTCTTCCTTGATTGTAAGTGGTGTGTTCTTGCTAAAGAAAACAGAGGACTTCTCCATGTTGATAGTCTGTCCGGACGCTGCTGCATAGAGCTCGAGTAAATCCTTGATGACCACAGCCTGTTGAATGGAAGCTTCACAAAACAGGATAGAATCGTCAGCAAATAAAAGGTGAGTAAGAAGTGGGCCTCCTCTACAAATGTAGATGGTAATGGCCTTTGCTTTTTTCCCATCTTATCATTACAGATATGGGCCGAAAAGTCATACTCGGACAATTGGCTCAGTCATCATAATTAAAAATATTTCGCCCAAAAACAATTTCTTACCGAGTCAAACGCCTGTGCTGAAAATATATTTAGATTGCGTTTGGATTGGCGTATTTGAACGAAATAAAGGTGATTTGAAATCATGAATTTCAAAATCTTAATTTCAAATCCAAATTCATTGTTGGCAAAACGTTAGGATTTCGAAATTCGGATTTCAAAATGAAGTTCGAACTCGAGTAGCTCGTCGAACTCGAATTCTAACTTTTTATTAAAAGATTAAAAAGTACAAAAATGAAATAAAACAAACTCGTAGGACGGCTTGCGAGCTTTCGAGCACCTACGAGTGAGCTCGAGCTCGAGCCGGCTCAATCGCTAGCCTGTAACAAGCTCGTGCCGGTTCATCGAGCTCACGAGTCAGCTCGACTCGTCATTTACCCATACATTATTATTATTATTATTTTATTTATTGCTATTATTTATTATTATTATTTGCGAAAAACTCATTGCCGATTCAACTTCGGATTTCGAAAACGAACCATTTGACATGGAATTTCAAATCCGACAAATATTAAGTGTCTCGATTTGACATCGGATTTGACCGAAATCAAAATCCAAATCCACTCGATTGCCAAACGGTAGACTTGGGCCAAATCCGAATTTCAAATCGAAATCCGGAATCCAAACGGGGCATTATATTAATATAAAAATTATTTATTTATATTAATATAAAAATTATTAAATAAAAGGGTACAATGGAGAATATAAAACTATCATGCCTGGTTTTCTAACTATTTAATATTATTGTTAATTTAACTTTACGGACCAATAAAAGTTTATCCTAAGCTTGACGCTTAACAAAAGTATATAGATGATTAGTAATATTAGCACATTCGGTGCTCAATAAAATATTAAAACTCAAAACAAAAGAGTATAGATGATTAGTAATATTAGCAAATTTGGTGCTCAATAAAATATTAAAATTCAAAAAGTTAAATATTTTAATATGTAAATGATAATTTAAAATAAATTGACATATCAACTACAATCTAATTTACAGTTTTTATCCGGGCTAGAACGTCTATTTAAGTATAGATATTTTAATAACCTCATTGCCGACGTTCATGAAATTTATTATCTTGCAACGACTTCAATCAAACACAGAAAAAAACAAAAAGAATCTAGCAGCTCTCATACCTTCCAAGAGAACATTAGGACATCACTTCAAAAAAACACCCTTGAATGAATGATCATCATCACCATGTATTAACAAACAAAATACAACCTCAAAAAACCCACAAAAAAAAAAAGAAGAAAAAAGAAATCAAAAAACAGGCATAGCCTCTCTGAAACCAATGCTGAACTCACTACTCTGAAATCTCTTCCCCCCTAAATCTGCATTCCCCTTCTGCATCATCGTCACAAACTCGTTG
This sequence comes from Craterostigma plantagineum, assembly GCA_027422505.1. Taxonomy (NCBI): domain Eukaryota; kingdom Viridiplantae; phylum Streptophyta; class Magnoliopsida; order Lamiales; family Linderniaceae; genus Craterostigma; species Craterostigma plantagineum. The sequence goes on along the minus strand of JAPQWV010000291.1, from coordinate 340,910 downwards.
TAGTCGATTCGACCATCCTTCGAATATCACAGACGAAAACATATTATAAACATTATGCGAATCGAATATACGCCAAAAAAAAAAAAATCGAAGGCAGGATTTTTACTTACATTGTTCTGATCGGCTTCTTTGATCATCTCCTCCAAGTGAAAGTCTGCTATGCCAAACTCCTCGCATGCCTTTTGAAGCTCGTCTTGCGTTATGTATCCGCTTCCATCCTTGTCAAAGTACGAAAACGCCCTAAAGAGATGATCTTCCTTCTCTATCTTATTCAGGTGCAGCGTAGCTGCTATGAATTCTCCGTAATCTATCGTCCCACTGTTATCCACGTCGGCCTGAAATCAATACAGTAAAGCCATAGTAAGTTTCTTACAGATTTCACATGCATATGATATATGTATATATATAGCTGAGTTTCTTACAGCTTTCATGAGGTCGTGAATCTGTGATTCGTCGAGGTTGGCCCCGAATTTTCGAAGGCCCGTCTTCAGCTCTTCGAAGGTGATGTAACCGCTGTTGTCAGCGTCGATCGCCTTGAACATCTCTCTGAGCCCAGCGATTTCTTCCTCGGAGAGGTTCTCTGCTATTACTCTGAGTGCCATTTTCTTGAGCTTGTTCATGGCAGAGAACTGAGTCATACGGGTCAAAACCGCAGAGTCGAGGGGCTTATCAGGCGCAACGCCTTCGACTTGAACCCATGGATGGCCTGCAATTAATAATGCATCATTATATGCGATCAAGATTCAAAAAATACGAGTGAAAGACTATACGCTATAAAGACACAGGAGCGAAAACTCACAAAGAACTTGATGAGCAGTAATACGCCTCCTTGGATCACGGACGAGCATTCTCTTCACAAGATCCTTAGCGTCATCTGAGATTTGAGGCCAGGGATCAGACGTATAGTCGATTTCTCCATGCAAAACCTCTTCGAATATTTCCTGCTCGCTCTCTAAACAATTTCGAAACGAATAAAAAAGATTAAATTTTGACAGCAATTAACCCCAATATTTCAATTTAGATCAAAACTTCATGCTATCTTACCACCCCAAAACGGTGGCACGCCCGAAAGGAGTATATATATTATCACGCCGGCGCTCCACACATCAGCTTCTGGCCCATAACGCTTGCATAGAACTTCTGGCGCAACGTAGTATGGGCTCCCCACCACATCATCGAAGATCTCCCCTGCAATAGCAAAGAAAAGAACAACCTTTCAGAAAAAATAATAAAGAATGCCAACATCCCACAAAAAGCAGAGAAATGATCATTTTATTACCGGGCTTAAAGAACACCGACAGCCCAAAATCGATAGTCTGTAACGGCGAATCTTCATCCACGTCGACGAACAAGAAATTCTCGGGCTTCAAATCTCGGTGCATAACCCCCAGCGAATGGCAGGCTTCGATCACGCCAACGATAGTCCTCGTCAGCTCAGCAGCTTTCTTCTCAGAGTAGTGACCCCTCTTTACGATCCTATCGAAGAGCTCCCCACCTTTGCAAAGCTCCATCACAACATGGACAGCAACAGCATCCTCGTAGGCGCCTTTGATGGATATTACGTTAGGATGTTCAGACAAGTGATGCATTATTTCGATCTCCCTTCTTACATCGTCTACGTCCTCTTGAGTCATCAGCTTCCTCTTGGCTATGGACTTGCAGGCGTACTCTTTGCCTGTATTCTTCTCCGTGCACAGAAAAGTCGTCCCAAACTGGCCGTGCCCTAATTTGTGACCTAAGGTGAAGTGCTCCTTCAAAGTCCCTGTTTTCGTCCTGAGCACCGATTCCACTTGCAGGCCCACGCTCATCATTCTCTTGACGTTGTGTGGCGTTTTAGGCTCGCGTGCTTGCCTCGGGCTTGGTTTTCGGTCAGCAGGCTCGACTGCTTGGCTCGAGGTAGTGGTTCGATCGGGCTTTTTAGCGGGCTTGACGGCTTGGCTCGACGCAGTGGCTCGATCGGTTTTTTTTGCGGGCTCGATGGCTTCGACCGACGTAGTGGCTCGATCGGGCTTCTTGGCCTCGCTCATGGCTGGTTCGGCGGGCTCGATGGCAGCTTGGCTCGGCGTAGCGGCTCGGTAGGGCTCGTTCATGGCAGGTTTTGCGGGCTCGTTCTTGATTATGCGAACAACGGGCACAAATTTCACGTGCGGTGAGGGCGGCTGACCTTTCTCTTCTTTGAGTTCGACCTTTAACACTTGGGGCGGGTCGGTTTCGACTGGATTCGGATCTTTATCAGCAGCTGATTCTACTGCAGCTTTGTCGTCGCCCTTCTTTTCGTAGGCCAACATATCTGGCGATTTAGTAGACGACCACCACAGTGAGTGTGAAATGGTGTTCAATAACCCCTCTTTTCCAGCCCTTGCGTTGACGCAGTTGTTCCCCATTTCTTCTTCCGATTACACAGATTTAACGACGAATCGACGAAGTTGTTGCGCGATCAAATCAAATCGAAACGCAGGCCCTGGATTTTGGATTCTCCATCAGCAACATACAACACAGCAGCTCATGATTACGAGCGACGAGCGAGAAAAAGACACGGCGATAAATCCCACGAGAAAAGAATCGTCAGAGAAAGAGGAAGCGATTCAGCATCATGTTCACGTAGACGAACGATCGAAATGAATGCTCATCCATCGAGAGAGTATTTTGATGTGGTAATGTGTATTGTGTTTTAGGGTTTTCGGATTGTATTCATTCGACGGAGCGATTGTACTCCAATTTCCTTGAATTATTCAGAAGAGAGAGAGAGAGAGAGAGAGAGAGAGAGAGATTTGAAGAAGGAAGGCTAGGAACGTTTCTGAAGTGGGAAGCTCGTTTTATTTGATTTGTTCTCTTCTCCCTTCACATTTCAAATATAATGTTTAATTAATAACTACTAATCCTTTTCCACGCAATAAATCTGGCGCTAAATTATTTCCTATTTAATTAGATTTCAATCATTTCTTCTGCTTCCGCGTGAAATAACAGTCAAATTGAAGAATTAAATGATCATTTAATGGTAATTTAGAGAAATTAATATGATTACTTACTTGGCATGATTGACGTTATGACACCTCTATCTCTACTACAGCATAGGAGTTGCTTCGAAGCACTTGGTACTTGGGAGGCATATTATAATTATAATATAAAAAGTAAAGGAAAAAAATCGAATTCCAAATTGCTAGACTTATGAAGTTATGAATCAAATAAAAAATGAATTCATAGACGTGGGAAAATACGTTATCTTTGATATGGAAGATTTCGTCTTTCACGGAAGTTGCGAGCCACTACGACGGGATAAGCCTTTGAACTATTCTTTTATTTTATTATATGGCGAATGACTTTGAATTATTCTTTGTTTTACCTGATGGGTTATAAATTCATTAGCATTGACAAATGTTAGCGCGAGCAAATGTCGAATTTTTATCTTCAGAATTTTCATCTCTTAGGATTCAACGCCCGCCGGCTGCAGATATTAGCCGGCGATGTTAATATTTCTTATATATATATATATATATATATTATATACTTTTATTAAGGCTTAGGTCTAAGTTAAACCGTCTTTTACTCTGCCATAAAATAACAATCTGTTGAAGAAAACTCACCCACTTCATAACATTTATACATTCCAATTGTATCATTCTATTTTTATAAATTAATATTTATATACATAATATATAGCACACATGTATGGTGTCAAAAGGGGATTGATCATCTATCCCACTTTTTGTCTCACATCAGAGATGACAAATTCAAAGTGTTAAGATTTTTGTCTTTTGTTTAATTACGTACTCCAGAAAATCCTAAGATCATCATTATTTCATTTGATTGATAAGATATAATTAAATAAACATGTCTAATTGATATTCATATCTTATCAGTATTATTTTATTTTGTATGTTCTAAATTGTGCGATATAAAATGGGTTATTATTGTGGAAAGAGGATCTGTTCCCGTGCAAAAATACTAATTATTTGATTTCGAAGCATATCCCTATCCTATCCCATATACCGTATACTCGCAACGCCTGCTCAATTTTAATTTTTTGAAAAAAATAGTAATTGAATAGGATTAGACAAATAAGACGTTAGAAGAAAAGGTCCTATAGAACTTTTTTTAAATTTAAAACGGATTTCAGATATACAATACATTACAATATAACTAGTATTCTTGCACAATCAAATGCGTGTGCTCTAATATCATAAGGTAATTTGATTTGTCATTAATTTAAGGTAGGACGATAGTTAACTAAAAATAGAAAATTAATATTTTTTATTATATTTAATAAATTTTTCTAAAAACTCAACTGACAGATTATGTAATTGGACGGTTGATAGGAAGCTCCTACGCAGCGCTTAATTAATAAAATAGCAGGGATAATAAAACTAGCGAAGTCGAACATAGGCTGATAGCTTATCTTTTTCGAGCACTAAGCCAATTTTTTGGAGGGGCCAATTGATTGGGCTTTCATTGGGCCCATTTGTTTGATTTTTTATGAATAACTTTTGTTTTGAATTTAGAGTTTTTTCTCTTATTCTTTTGGTTGCCTTTGCCACCTTTTTGTTTTTGTATATGGTCGGTATTATTATATTACAAATTACAACACAGTCATATTTTAAGTTTAATTATCCATATATGAAGCTCAGCTCAGTTTCCATGACATCATTTTGTCACGAGGCTGTTGTCTGATTTTGTCAGTATCTGTAAAGTAACCAATCCTTGTTTTCTGAAACCATTAGCAATTACACTACATATTTTTGTCTATTTTACAAATATACACATACATACTATACAGATATATATTACATTATTTATTATACAATGCGTATTATATAAAAAACCTGAGGGCATCTGTCTCCAATAAACTTTTTAACAAAGACTTACAAGAGAGTTGTGAATATGACAAGAAGAAGAATCGTTTGTGTAAAATGATTATATATATTATATATAACAAAAGGTGGTGTGCCGAGTATTAAAGACAAATAGTCGACTTACAATATAATATTCAATCATATGTGTTTGAAGGCGAAAGGTGGTTATATTGCTCAGTTTTATATTATTTTGTATCAAATTACTATTACTAGTGACAAACGATATGCAGAAATAATACACATACAATTTTAATTTCAAATTTATACTTGGGCAAGTATTTTATTTTTCTTGGAAGTTGAAACCATCAAGGCTGCAACTCACACGAGTTTTTTTGCTTAACATAGGAATATTCTCCAAATCGTAGCACGTGTAAATCTCCCAATCTCAACTCCATACGCAATTCACATCTGTATTTTTTCTTTATTAGTCGTTTTATTATTAAAAAATATAAAGAGAAGTCAATTGAGCCAATCAATGTTTAGCCAATAAGATGAACTATATCACTAAAGTTGTAATATTTCGATATTTGATTATTATAGAGAAATGCATATCACATAGTTGAATTACAAATTCGAATGTCCGATCCAATTATGGTAATTTTGTGCGTTTGTTGTTGACTGGTACCAAAAATTTCTCACGTAATTTTTTTTTTTATTTATTTCAAAAAATATACTTAAATAACCAAGGGTCTAACAAGTCGAGCTCATAGCTGAGTAACTATAGGCTTAAATTTGGCTCGTTGATTCGTTTATGCAACCAGCTTGAGCTTCACGTATTTTTTTAAAACATACGAGTCAATTCGTGAGCTTTCGAAGAGTTATAAAGCAAATTTAAACATATTAGAAAAAGTCATAAGTTGCCATAATAAATAATTAATAATGCCATTACAGTAGAAACTCTATAAATTAATACTCGATAATTTAATAAACTCTTTAATATAATATTTTCGTCCGGCCCCGACTCGAGGATAACGTACTAAATTAATAATTCTCTAAAATTATAAGATAATAGACTTTTGATAATTTCTATAGGTCCCGTATAAATTATAAATTAATAATTTCATATGTAAAAACATTCTCGTCGGTCATTGTTGTTTTTTTTTCACACTTTTAAGATGAGATGCCATGTACAAGTTGTTTGTGGGTCTTCTTTCATAGTGTATTATATAGAAGATATATTTATTAATATTACTTAAATGTACATTAACACCATGCGGATTATGATAGATCTGGGAGATTGAAGGTTTGATCATTAATTTGACGTTCATTGAGAACATAGGAGATTGAAGTTTATTTGATGTTTGTTGAGTTTGAAAGATAATATACACTATAAATTAATATTTTATTAATTTATCGATAAATTAATAATTATTAACTTATCGATTAATTAATAACTCTTTTAATTAATAAATTTGGCCGGCCCCAACTGTATTAATTTATAGAGTTTCTACTGTATCTAACTTAAACTTCATGGCACCCACCAAAAAATAAAGGGGCAACCTCAACTAAATCCCCATTTCCTTATTTCCTATCAACTAACTCCCCATTCCATATTTTTTATTAACAAACTCCCTACATCAAAACAATCATACACATAACTCCCCATGGACGATTTTACCCCTCTATTATTTATCTTTCTTTCCTTTCTTCTCCAAAGCATCATCCACGTAACTTTTCTATTTCAGCCACCATGTCCACCTAGTAAAGGTCTCGCCGGCGATGGGAAAGCCCCTGCACGCACCGGAAAAGCTTCGACCTTGCCTAATCTACCGTGGACTTCTCGGTCTAGGTGAGTTGAGATAGGTTTTTTTTTCACTGTGGGTTATCCCCTTTCAAATTCTTGACCTCGATCGAACAAATTTGAGTTAGAGAACACTCCGATGAGGTGTATTATGAACGTTTGTGGGAGTGGCATTGACCTAAATTGGGTATCGAGTTGTGGGTATCGCGATTTGTGTATCGAGCTGTGGGTGTTGCGATTTGGGCGTCGAGCTGTTAAAAAGTTGAATTTTCTTCATGTTTTCTACGATTAGCATACTGTGGGTGTCGGGGAGGTTAGTATTTGGATAAAATTTGGCTAATTTATGGGTTAAAGGAATCTATTATATGCAGTACAAAAGTATGTTGAATTACAGTACCCGCATTTCTTCTATGAAATTACATTTTGAAGCTTTCTAGCAGTATCATATGATAATTATTTGTCGTTTTACAGGTCCCATTATACGAAGCTATGTGTCTATAAATATCTTCGGAGGATGAAACGATAGGTTATGGTATATTCTTTCTCGGTATGTCGCTGATAGGTTAGCATACATTCTTACGTCGATATGTTCTTTATTACGATATTGGTGGTTAAATGATATTAATATTGTCGATATGTTTAATAGTAATATTGTTGGTGATCCAGACATCCATGTTATGCCCGATCGCCGAAAGATGCGGAGGTACCATTCACAAGTTGATAAACAAGTGCAACATATGTGGACAATATGGGCATAATCGTCGTACGTGTAAAGAAGCCGCTGCTACATAGCTTACTTGCCCGTATTTTGCATGTATTTTGTTGTGTTTATTTTTTCGTTTTGTCCATATGGTCATTATGCCATCTTTTTGTGGTTATGGCATATTCTTTTGTGGATATGTTGTCGATTGGTTATGACACATTCTTTTGTTGATATGTTGCCGATAGGTTATGGCACATCTTTTGTATTGGTTGCGCCACTTTCTTTTGTCGATATGTCGCCGATAGATTATGACACATTCTTAGTCGATCCATTGCAATATGTTTAATTTTTTGTTATTTGCCGCAAACATCTACGTGGAGTACTGTAAGATACTATAAACAACCTACAGAAGGTACTACAATAACGTACGTTATGGTACTACAAAAGTACACATATAGGTATTACAATGTCGTTACATTGGTACCGCAAGTTACAGAGCATATTTCGAAAACCTACCGACAAAGATACTACAAACTACCTAATTATGGTACTACGAAAGCATGTAATATGGTACTGCACTACCCACATGTAGGCACTACAAACGTTTATGTACTGGTACCACAAATTAGATTTGGTGTTTTTAGAAGCCGCTCGCACGGCAAGAAAAAGGTACTACAAACCACCTAATTATGGTACTACGAAAGCATATAACATGATACCTTAACTTTCCATATCTACGTACTACAAACGGCTATGTATTGGTACCACAAATTAGATTTGGCGTATTTTGAAGCTGCTCTTCCGGCACGAAAAAGGTACTGCAAACGACCTAATTATGGTACTACAAAAGCATATACTATGGCACTATGGTACTGCAACGTTCCACATCTAGGTACCACAAACGTCTACGTATTGGTACCATAAATTAAATTCGGCGTATTTCGATGCGCACGCACGGCATGGAAAAGGTACTACAAATGACCTAATTATGGTACTACGAAAGCATTTACTACGGTACGCCAACTTTCCACAACTAGGTACTGCAAATATGTATGTATTGGTACCACAAATTAGATTTGGCGTATTTTGAAGCCGCTCGCACGGCATGGAAAAGGTACTACAAACGTCCTAGTTATGGTACCACGACAGCATATATTATGGTACAGTAACCGTCCACATCTTCGTATTACAAATGTCTATGTGTTGGTACCACAAATTAGAGTTGGCGTATTTCGAAGCGCTCGCGTGGCACGGAAAATGTACTACAAACGACCTAATTATGGTACTACGGAAGCGTATAGTATGGTACTGCAAACGTCACATCTTGGTACTACAGACGTGTTCAAATTGGTACTACAAATTAGAGCTTGCATATTTCGCCGTCGTTCGGGTACTACAAATTAGATTTGGCTTATTTTGAAGCTGCTCGGAAGGCATGGAAAAGGTACTGCAAACGACCTAATTATGGTACTACGAAAGCATATACTATGGTACTGCAACGTCGCACTTCGAGGTATTACAAACGTCTTCGTATTGGTACCACAAATTAGATTTGGCGTATTTCAAAGCTGCTCGCACGGCACGAAAAAGGTACTACAAACGATCTAATTATGGTACTACGAAAGCATATACTACGGTACTGCAACCGTCCATATAGGTACTACAAACGCCAATGTGTTGGTACCACAAATTAGATTTGGCGTATTTCGAAGCCGCTCGCACGGCACTGAAAAGGTACTACAAACGACCTAGTTATGGTACTATAGAGGCATATAGTATGGAACTGCAACCGCCCGCATCTAGGTACTACAAACGTGTTAGTTCAGGTACTTCAAATTAGAGTTGGCGTATTTCGACGTCGTTCGGGTTATTTTTCGGTCCGTGAATGCGTTACGATAGTTAACGCTACTAAGTTGATCATTTGGTACGAAAAATGCGGGTTAACATTTACAATCAAGGACTGTTACATTGAAGTGCCCACTTTCTTTCTACTTAAGTAATGCTAGTAACAATATCTTACCACATAGTCAAGATTTAACGTTGTCATATATTTATTTTTGTTATTTGTCGCATTATGTAGGCTGTAAATCCTTAATGCTCAAGATTCTACGTGTTTTCGACAATCGAACGAATGACACGAAAAATATACTACAAGCGACCTAATTATGGTACTACGAAAGCATATACTATGGTACTACAACATTCCACATCTAGGTACTACAAACGTCTACGTATTGGTACCACAAATTAGATTTGACGTATTTTGAAGCCGCTCGCAAGGCATGGAAAAGGTACTGCAAACGACCTAATTATGGTACTACGAAAGCATATACTATGGTACTGCAACGTTGCACTTCTAGGTATTACAAACGTCTTAATATTGGTACCACAAATTATATTTGGCGTATTTTGAAGCCGCTCGCACGGCACGGAAAAGGTACTACAAACGACCTAATTATGGTACTACGGGAGCATATACTATGGTACTGCAACCGTCCAAATATAGGTACTACAAATGTCAACGTGTTGGTACCACAAATTAGATTTCGCGTATTTCGAAGCCGCTCGCACGGCACAGAAAAGGTACTACAAACGACCTAGTTATGGTACTATAGAGGCATATAGTATGGTACTGCAACCGTCCGCATCTAGGTACTACAAACGTGTTAGTTCAGGTACTTCAAATTAGAGTTGGCGTATTTCGACGTCGTTCGGGTTATTTTTTTTGTCCGTGAGTGCGTTACGATAGTTAACGCTACTCAGTTGATCATTTGGTATGAAAAATGCGGGTTAACATTTACAATCAAGGATTGTTACATTGAAGTGCCCACTTTCTTTTGATTTAAGTGATGCTAGTAACAATATATTACCACATAGTCAAGATTTAACGTTGTCATGTATTTATTTTTGTTATTTGTCGCATTATGTAAGCTGTAAATCCTTAAAGCTCAAGATTCTACGTGTTTTCGACAATCGAACGAATGACACGAAAAATATACTACATGCAACCTAATTATGGTACTACGAAAGCATATGTTGTGGTACTGCAACGTTCCACGTCTAGGTACTACAAACGTCTACGTATTGGTACCACAAATTAGATTTGGCTTATTTTGAAGCCGCTCCCACGGCATGGAAAAAGTAATGCAAACGACCTAATTATGGTACTACGAAAGCATATACCATGGTACTGCAACATTCCACTTCTAGGTATTACAAAAGTCTTCGTATTGGTACCACAAATTAGATTTGTCGTATTTTGAAGCCGCTCGCACGGCATGGAAAAGGTACTGCAACTGTCCTAATTATGGTACTACGAAAGCATATACTATGGTACGCACCGTTCCACTTCTAGGTACTACAAACGCTAATGATTGGTACCACAAATTAGATTTGGCATATTTGAAGCCGCTCGCACGGCACGGAAAAGGTACTACAGACGACATAATTATGGTACTACTAAAGCATATACTATGGTACAGCAACCGTCCACATTTAGGTACTACAAACGTCTATAGTGGTACAACAAATTAGTTGGCGTATTTCGAAGCCGCTCGCACGGCACTGAAGGTACTATAAACGATCTAATTATGGTACTACGAAAGCATAGACTATGGTACTGCAACGTTCCACATCTAGGTACTACAAACGTCTACGTATTGGTACCAAAAATTAGATTTGGCGTATTTTGAAGCGGTTGGTACGGCACGGAAAAGGTACTACAAACCACCTAATTATGGTACTACGAATGCATGTACTCTGGTACTGCAACGTTCCACATCTAGGTACAACAAACGTCTTCGTATTGGTACCACAAATTAGATTTGGCGTATTTTGAAGCCGCTTGCACAGCACGGAAAGGGTACTACAAACGACCTATTTGTGGTACTATGAAAGTATATACTATGGTACTGCAACCGTCCTCATCTAGGTACTATAAACGTCTACGTATTGGTACCACAAATTAGATTTGGCGTATTTTGAAGCCGGCACGGCGCGAAAAAGGTACTGCAAACGACCTAATTATGGTACTATGAAAGCATACACTGTGCAAACGTCTATGTATTGGTACAATAAATTAGATTTGGCGTAGTTTGAAGCCGCTCGCACGGCACTGTGAAAGGTGCTACAAACGACCTAATTATGGTAGTACAGAACCATATAGTATGGTACTACAACCGTCCTCATCTAGGTACTACAAACTTGTTAGTTCAGGTACTACAAAAAAACGAACAAAAACATAAACAAATCAGAAAACTGAGGATCAACAGCATATCAGTCCCAAAACACACATACATATCACTCAAACAGGTGGAGCGTGCAACTAAGATCGTCCGTAAGTATCGTGGCAGTCATGACGCCACGATACAATTCAACGTCGACTTCATCAAGATACCTCCCACGAGCCACCGGTCCGACGATGTATCGATCCATGGACATTGCAGTATGTACGCCGCAACGTGCCCTCTGGATTCTGCTCCCTCATGGACTCAAACTCTGGCATGATTGACTTTGCCTTATAGTCTCACCTCCATGTCTAGTAGGTCGACAGAAAATGAACCAGTACAAATATTCAAACACCGTGATGTCATCTCGTAATTCTTTCTCGATGGGTTTTTTCGACGTCTGTGCCATTTCTGCATGCAACAAAAACGAGAGAATCAACTAATGAATTTACGGTACCAATTAACAATGTAATACGGTACCAAAAAACATATACAAGTACAAATTCAATTATCGTACCCTAAAACAACCAAGATTGGTACCGAGACAGTCATAAATGCAGATTTACATCGAGCAGGGAAATTAGAAGCTAACAAACCCTAATTTGAATGATACCAAGTTCCCAATTCGAAAAACAAAATAATTAAATCCTAATTTTGTTATAAACCCCAAATTCGAGCAGTAATCACAAAATTAAACATAGCCCGACATTAAATCTTTCAAGAAATGCAACTATGAAAGCCATAATCTCTACATTAACCCAAAATGCCATAAAAAACAAAAATTGAAGTCAAACGGTGTCAAGAAACCGTTTTTACAATATATCGTTCTTACAAGTCGAATAAAGGTGTGAAGCCCTAAGAATCTCGTTCGCTGCTCGTTGTGAAGGTGAAGCTGAGAATCGGCCGGCTTCTGTACTCGTTTTCGTTCTGCTTTTCATCGTCTGTTGTTCGTCAACGTTCTCTCTGTTAGTGAATTCACAAGGTTATTTCGGAATATTAATGTTTTACAAGGGTATATTTGTCCATTAGGTAGCTATGTGATAGATAAGTTTGAAATGGGGAGTTTAGTGATAAGTGAATTGAGAGGGGGGAGTTAGTTGATGAGTATTTTGGGTAGTAGGGATTTATGTGTAGATTTGCCATTTATAATTTCCTTTTATCAGTTTTATTTTTGGCAAATCTACACATAAATCCCTACTACCCAAAATACTCATCAACTAACTCCCCCCTCTCAATTCACTTATCACTAAACTCCCCATTTCAAACTTATCTATCACATAGCTACCTAATGGACAAATATACCCTTGTAAAACATTAATATTCCAAAATAACCTTGTGAATTCACTAACAGAGAGAACGTTGACGAACAACAGACGATGAAAAGCAGAACGAAAACGAGTACAGAAGCCGGCCGATTCTCAGCTTCACCTTCACAACGAGCAGCGAACGAGATTCTTAGGGCTTCACACCTTTATTCGACTTGTAAGAACGATATATTGTAAAAACGGTTTCTTGACACCGTTTGACTTCAATTTTTTGTTTTTTATGGCATTTTGGGTTAATGTAGAGATTAGGGCTTTCATAGTTGCATTTCTTGAAAGATTTAATGTCGGGCTATGTTTAATTTTGTGATTACTGCTCGAATTTGGGGTTTATAACAAAATTAGGATTTAATTATTTTGTTTTTCGAATTGGGAACTTGGTATCATTCAAATTAGGGTTTGTTAGCTTCTAATTTCCCTGCTCGATGTAAATCTGCATTTATGACTGTCTCGGTACCAATCTTGGTTGTTTTAGGGTACGATAATTGAATTTGTACTTGTATATGTTTTTTGGTACCGTATTACATTGTTAATTGGTACCGTAAATTCATTAGTTGATTCTCTCGTTTTTGTTGCATGCAGAAATGGCACAGACGTCGAAAAAACCCATCGAGAAAGAATTACGAGATGACATCACGGTGTTTGAATATTTGTACTGGTTCATTTTCTGTCGACCTACTAGACATGGAGGTGAGACTATAAGGCAAAGTCAATCATGCCAGAGTTTGAGTCCATGAGGGAGCAGAATCCAGAGGGCACGTTGCGGCGTACTGCAATGTCCATGGATCGATACATCGTCGGACCGGTGGCTCGTGGGAGGTATCTTGATGAAGTCGACGTTGAATTGTATCGTGGCGTCATGACTGCCACGATACTTACGGACGATCTTAGTTGCACGCTCCACCTGTTTGAGTGATATGTATGTGTGTTTTGGGACTGATATGCTGTTGATCCTCAGTTTTCTGATTTGTTTATGTTTTTGTTCGTTTTTTTGTAGTACCTGAACTAACAAGTTTGTAGTACCTAGATGAGGACGGTTGTAGTACCATACTATATGGTTCTGTACTACCATAATTAGGTCGTTTGTAGCACCTTTCACAGTGCCGTGCGAGCGGCTTCAAACTACGCCAAATCTAATTTATTGTACCAATACATAGACGTTTGCACAGTGTATGCTTTCATAGTACCATAATTAGGTCGTTTGCAGTACCTTTTTCGCGCCGTGCCGGCTTCAAAATACGCCAAATCTAATTTGTGGTACCAATACGTAGACGTTTATAGTACCTAGATGAGGACGGTTGCAGTACCATAGTATATACTTTCATAGTACCACAAATAGGTCGTTTGTAGTACCCTTTCCGTGCTGTGCAAGCGGCTTCAAAATACGCCAAATCTAATTTGTGGTACCAATACGAAGACGTTTGTTGTACCTAGATGTGGAACGTTGCAGTACCAGAGTACATGCATTCGTAGTACCATAATTAGGTGGTTTGTAGTACCTTTTCCGTGCCGTACCAACCGCTTCAAAATACGCCAAATCTAATTTTTGGTACCAATACGTAGACGTTTGTAGTACCTAGATGTGGAACGTTGCAGTACCATAGTCTATGCTTTCGTAGTACCATAATTAGATCGTTTATAGTACCTTCAGTGCCGTGCGAGCGGCTTCGAAATACGCCAAATCTAATTTGTTGTACCACTATAGACGTTTGTAGTACCTAAATGTGGACGGTTGCTGTACCATAGTATATGCTTTAGTAGTACCATAATTATGTCGTCTGTAGTACCTTTTCCGTGCCGTGCGAGCGGCTTCAAATATGCCAAATCTAATTTGTGGTACCAATCATTAGCGTTTGTAGTACCTAGAAGTGGAACGGTGCGTACCATAGTATATGCTTTCGTAGTACCATAATTAGGACGTTTGCAGTACCTTTTCCATGCCGTGCGAGCGGCTTCAAAATACGACAAATCTAATTTGTGGTACCAATACGAAGACTTTTGTAATACCTAGAAGTGGAATGTTGCAGTACCATGGTATATGCTTTCGTAGTACCATAATTAGGTCGTTTGCATTACTTTTTCCATGCCGTGGGAGCGGCTTCAAAATAAGCCAAATCTAATTTGTGGTACCAATACGTAGACGTTTGTAGTACCTAGACGTGGAACGTTGCAGTACCACAACATATGCTTTCGTAGTACCATAATTAGGTTGCATGTAGTATATTTTTCGTGTCATTCGTTCGATTGTCGAAAACACGTAGAATCTTGAGCTTTAAGGATTTACAGCTTACATAATGCGACAAATAACAAAAATAAATACATGACAACGTTAAATCTTGACTATGTGGTAATATATTGTTACTAGCATCACTTAAATCAAAAGAAAGTGGGCACTTCAATGTAACAATCCTTGATTGTAAATGTTAACCCGCATTTTTCATACCAAATGATCAACTGAGTAGCGTTAACTATCGTAACGCACTCACGGACAAAAAAAATAACCCGAACGACGTCGAAATACGCCAACTCTAATTTGAAGTACCTGAACTAACACGTTTGTAGTACCTAGATGCGGACGGTTGCAGTACCATACTATATGCCTCTATAGTACCATAACTAGGTCGTTTGTAGTACCTTTTCTGTGCCGTGCGAGCGGCTTCGAAATACGCGAAATCTAATTTGTGGTACCAACACGTTGACATTTGTAGTACCTATATTTGGACGGTTGCAGTACCATAGTATATGCTCCCGTAGTACCATAATTAGGTCGTTTGTAGTACCTTTTCCGTGCCTTACGAGCGGCTTCAAAATACGCCAAATATAATTTGTGGTACCAATATTAAGACGTTTGTAATACCTAGAAGTGCAACGTTGCAGTACCATAGTATATGCTTTCGTAGTACCATAATTAGGTCGTTTGCAGTACCTTTTCCATGCCTTGCGAGCGGCTTCAAAATACGTCAAATCTAATTTGTGGTACCAATACGTAGACGTTTGTAGTACCTAGATGTGGAATGTTGTAGTACCATAGTATATGCTTTCGTAGTACCATAATTAGGTCGCTTGTAGTATATTTTTCGTGTCATTCGTTCGATTGTCGAAAACACGTAGAATCTTGAGCATTAAGGATTTACAGCCTACATAATGCGACAAATAACAAAAATAAATATATGACAACGTTAAATCTTGACTATGTGGTAAGATATTGTTACTAGCATTACTTAAGTAGAAAGAAAGTGGGCACTTCAATGTAACAGTCCTTGATTGTAAATGTTAACCCGCATTTTTCGTACCAAATGATCAACTTAGTAGCGTTAACTATCGTAACGCACTCACGGACAAAAAAAATAACCCGAACGACGTCGAAATACGCCAACTCTAATTTGAAGTACCTGAACTAACACGTTTGTAGTACCTAGATGCGGGCGGTTGCAGTACCATACTATATGCCTCTATAGTACCATAACTAGGTCGTTTGTAGTACCTTTTCAGTGCCGTGCGAGCGGCTTCGAAATACGCCAAATCTAATTTGTGGTACCAACACATTGACGTTTGTAGTACCTATATGGACGGTTGCAGTACCGTAGTATATGCTTTCGTAGTACCATAATTAGATCGTTTGTAGTACCTTTTTCGTGCCGTGCGAGCAGCTTTGAAATACGCCAAATCTAATTTGTGGTACCAATACGAAGACGTTTGTAATACCTCGAAGTGCGACGTTGCAGTACCATAGTATATGCTTTCGTAGTACCATAATTAGGTCGTTTGCAGTACCTTTTCCATGCCTTCCGAGCAGCTTCAAAATAAGCCAAATCTAATTTGTAGTACCCGAACGACGGCGAAATATGCAAGCTCTAATTTGTAGTACCAATTTGAACACGTCTGTAGTACCAAGATGTGACGTTTGCAGTACCATACTATACGCTTCCGTAGTACCATAATTAGGTCGTTTGTAGTACATTTTCCGTGCCACGCGAGCGCTTCGAAATACGCCAACTCTAATTTGTGGTACCAACACATAGACATTTGTAATACGAAGATGTGGACGGTTACTGTACCATAATATATGCTGTCGTGGTACCATAACTAGGACGTTTGTAGTACCTTTTCCATGCCGTGCGAGCGGCTTCAAAATACGCCAAATCTAATTTGTGGTACCAATACATACATATTTGCAGTACCTAGTTGTGGAAAGTTGGCGTACCGTAGTAAATGCTTTCGTAGTACCATAATTAGGTCATTTGTAGTACCTTTTCCATGCCGTGCGTGCGCATCGAAATACGCCGAATTTAATTTATGGTACCAATACGTAGACGTTTGTGGTACCTAGATGTGGAACGTTGCAGTACCATAGTGCCATAGTATATGCTTTTGTAGTACCATAATTAGGTCGTTTGCAGTACCTTTTTCGTGCCGGAAGAGCAGCTTCAAAATACGCCAAATCTAATTTGTGGTACCAATACATAGCCGTTTGTAGTACGTAGATATGGAAAGTTAAGGTATCATGTTATATGCTTTCGTAGTACCATAATTAGGTGGTTTGTAGTACCTTTTTCTTGCCGTGCGAGCGGCTTCTAAAAACACCAAATCTAATTTGTGGTACCAGTACATAGACGTTTGTAGTGCCTACATGTGGGTAGTGCAGTACCATATTACATGCTTTCGTAGTACCATAATTAGGTAGTTTGTAGTATCTTTGTCGGTAGGTTTTCGAAATATGCTCTGTAACTTGCGGTACCAATGTAACGACATTGTAATACCTATATGTGTACTTTTGTAGTACCATAACGTACGTTATTGTAGTACCTTCTGTAGGTTGTTTATAGTATCTTACAGTACTCCACGTAGATGTTTGCGGCAAATAACAAAAAATTAAACATATTGCAATGGATCGACTAAGAATGTGTCATAATCTATTGGCGACATATCGACAAAAGAAAGTGGCGCAACCAATACAAAAGATGTGCCATAACCTATCGGCAACATATCAACAAAAGAATGTGTCATAACCAATCGACAACATATCCACAAAAGAATATGCCATAACCACAAAAAGATGGCATAATGACCATATGGACAAAACGAAAAAATAAACACAACAAAATACATGCAAAATACGGGCAAGTAAGCTATGTAGCAGCGGCTTCTTTACACGTACGACGATTATGCCCATATTGTCCACATATGTTGCACTTGTTTATCAACTTGTGAATGGTACCTCCGCATCTTTCGGCGATCGGGCATAACATGGATGTCTGGATCACCAACAATATTACTATTAAACATATCGACAATATTAATATCATTTAACCACCAATATCGTAATAAAGAACATATCGACGTAAGAATGTTGCTAACCTATCAGCGACATACCGAGAAAGAATATACCATAACCTATCGTTTCATCCTCCGAAGATATTTATAGACACATAGCTTCGTATAATGGGACCTGTAAAACGACAAATAATTATCATATGATACTGCTAGAAAGCTTCAAAATGTAATTTCATAGAAGAAATGCGGGTACTGTAATTCAACATACTTTTGTACTGCATATAATAGATTCCTTTAACCCATAAATTAGCCAAATTTTATCCAAATACTAACCTCCCCGACACCCACAGTATGCTAATCGTAGAAAACATGAAGAAAATTCAACTTTTTAACAGCTCGACGCCCAAATCGCAACACCCACAGCTCGATACACAAATCGCGATACCCACAACTCGATACCCAATTTAGGTCAATGCCACTCCCACAAAAGTTCATAATACACCTCATCGGAGTGTTCTCTAACTCAAATTTGTTCGATCGAGGTCAAGACTTTGAAAGGGGATAACCCACAGTGAAAAAAAAAACCTATCTCAACTCACCTAGACCGAGAAGTCCACGGTAGATTAGGCAAGGTCGAAGCTTTTCCGGTGCGTGCAGGGGCTTTCCCATCGCCGGCGAGACCTTTACTAGGTGGACATGGTGGCTGAAATAGAAAAGTTACGTGGATGATGCTTTGGAGAAGAAAGGAAAGAAAGATAAATAATAGAGGGGTAAAATCGTCCATGGGGAGTTATGTGTATGATTGTTTTGATGTAGGGAGTTTGTTAATAAAAAATATGGAATGGGGAGTTAGTTGATAGGAAATAAGGAAATGGGGATTTAGTTGAGGTTGCCCCATTAAAAATCGACCGCCAATTTACATTTTTTGATGGATTGCATCTCGCGAGTGACTTAATGGCAGAATTACAGAGCCTAGGGTTCTAGTCAGATATTTCTATCATTTTATCTTTAATATTTCAATCTGTTACAATTTTATCCTTACTTTAAAGTTTTATATTTTAAATCTTAATTAATAATGTAAGATATATTGCACATACATTAGATGTGCTAAAAATCTACTATATATAACTCAATAATGCTTTGTGGATCAAAAATACTAAAAACATGCCGAAACACTTAGTGATTGTTTGGTTCGTAGGTTTATATTTAAATGTGTTTAAATTAGTAAGGTTTATATAAAACGAATTAATTAGTATACAATAAATGTGTGTTTGGTTAAACCTGTTGGCGTGCGTTTAAACTAGGATTAGATAAACCCGTGATTAATTTATACCTATAAACCGAACACTTGAACATGTATTAAATCCACACTTAAAAAAAAAACTGAACATATGAACCACACAAGCCATATTGTCTTACGCTTACCTCTTACAATGAGATTTTATTGTCTTGAATGAATTAAAAGGTAATTCCACCCAATACATAACCTATTACCGTAAAAGTACGTTGTTCAACTCCTTCGAAAAAAGCATGGTCTATCCCGCTTTTAGACAAAGACAATTAGAAAGTTGAGAGAGAGGGAGAGAGATTCAAAAGACCAATTGCGTAGTCAAGATTTACACACGGAGAGATAAAAAGATAAATAAGAGACCAATATACGTAGTCAAGATGTACACAAATTAAAATAGAGAGAGTTGGGTTGGATATAGAATTAAAAGACTTGATATACTTGGTCAAGATTTACACAATTGAGAGAGAGAGAGAGAGAGAGAGAGAGAGAGAGAGAGAGAGAGAGAGAGAGAGAGAGAGAGAGAGAGAGAGAGAGAGAGAGAGAGAGAGAGAGAGAGAGAGAGAGTTAAAACACTAATGCGTAGTCAAAGATTTACACAAAATCATGTAAATATCAACCTAATCTTGACATTACTTGGCCAAACTAAAAAGTCAATTTCCTCCGTTCTACGCCGTTTCTTTCGCATCTCCTTCTCACACACATTGAATTGAACTACTCCTTGTCCAAGTTCTTCAGTTTTTATAAAATTAAAGACGAATTAAAGAGTATATACCATTACCAATAGGCTTGCTTTCCACATAGCAAACGAAGACCATTTCATATAATATTTGTGGAAAAAAAAAATTACAAATCTTTGAATGACGAACGTAACGGACGGCACATTCCTCTCGCTTTTTGCTATAGTTGCTTATTTGGCAGAGATCCTCAAAACCGAACACATGATTTGCGAACTCCCCCACTGTTTTTTCTCCTCATCCAAATACAGTTAAATAAAAATAAATCCTCGTAATATCATTCCATTCATCGACTCTTCCCCATCGATATCCGACGTCAAAGATCGAATTTTTTTAACATCTTTTCAGCACAGCACACATGAAAAAACACCATTTTCCCCGCTGATTTCTTCCTCAGTTTGAGCCATGGCAGGGAAGATAATGAGGTGGAGGCCTTGGCCGCCTCTTATTACAAGAAAATACGACGTTAAGCTCACAGTTCTAAGGCTCGAGGGTTCGAATCGTAATAAGGACAATGGTGGCTGTTTTGTTGTGGAGATTAAGTGGAAAGGTGCGAAGACTTCCTTTAGGAGGAGGAGCGTGAAGAGAAACTTTACCAAAGGTGTGGATCTGATTTCCCAAAACGGCGGCGTTTTGGCTTTGTGGGACGAAGAGTTTCGAACCGTTTGTGGGCTGTCGGGATACAAAGAGGAAGACGACTTTCATCCTTGGGAGATCGGTTTCGCTGTTTTGCATGTGAGCTCTCTTCTTTTTTTTTTTTTTTCCTTTATTCTCTTTTTCATGGATGATTTGTTTCCCAATTTCACGATCTTGATTTTGTTTGTTTTCCAATTTCCTTTTCGTGAGGAAATCCTTGATCTGTTTTCTTTTTCTCCTTGGCGATATCAGAAAGTTTAGATGATCATCGTAATAGAAAGTACTGTGCCATCGAATTATTACATGACTTTAGACTGTCTTATGTTGTCTCTTCATCGGACTATTAAGACGACTTTCTGATGATTTAAGGATTGCATTTAGCAGCTTTGTCCCTTCTCAAGCTACTGTTTCACTTCTTGTCTCCTTATACGGAGGACAAACTCTCTTTGCAGAACTCTCTTTTCTTCGCCCCTTTCTATAGCTCCATTGCAAGTGTCTTCTTTCCTTGTTTTCGCTCGACTTTATTGGAACACTCAGATCAATTTTATTACAGGGTTCGAATCAAGCGACCAAGAAAAAGAACCCCATTTACGGCTCGGCGACGCTCAACCTAGCAGAGTACGTTTCTCAAAGCGAATCAAAAACCGAAGAAGAAATCAAGATTCCCTTAGTCGCCTTTGGCGCCGATCTTCATCGCCGCCCTTCTACTCATCTCTTCGTAAGTCGAAATCCTTTCCATGGTAATAAATAAATCCCATCTTTCAGTTGATCAATTTTCCCCATTGGTCTTAAAAATCTTATTACAAACAGATATCTCTCCAACTTCTCGAGCAAAGAACAGAGCAAGAAAACTTGGACGCCTTTGCAGAGACCACTACTACGTCGATGCTCAAAGCCAGCCTTCGAAAGGTGAAAACTTTCACCGAATTCGTATACCCACGAAAGGCCATCATAAGCCCTTCTTCCACCTCTACTAAGAGCGAAGAAAGCGAATACATTTATCCCTATTACGACACTACAGACGAAGAAAAAGAAGAAGAAGATGAAGAATCAGACGAAACGAATAACAAGAAATCGATCGTCCCGATAACCTTCAGCTACGAGAAAATATCCCGCGCAAATAATAATCTCTCCTTTCATCCCCACGACGATCGCATTTACTACAGCAACCGTCCTAAGTCAGACGAAAGATTCTTATTACAAGAGTGCTCGCCTTCTCCAAAGCGAAGAAGCATACTCCCATGGAAGAAGAGGAAGCTCAGCTTCTCTTCGAAAACCAAAGGCGAGCCACTCATAAAAAAGGCGCACGCCGAATTAGGCGGCGACGACATAGACTTCGACCGCCGACGCCTTTTATTCTCCGACGAACCATCTCCCAACAACAGTGGGTTCGACGAAGAAGACGCATTCGTCGTGGGCTCGTGGGAAAAAAGGACCATAACGAGCCGCGACGCGCTTTCGAAGATCCGCACGAACGCGTTCTTCGCGTCCATCGACCAGCGAGCCGCGGGCCAGAGCGCGTGCACCGCCCTGGTCGCGGTCATAGCCGACTGGCTGCACCGAAACGCAGGCCTGATTCCCGGGCGGTCGCAGTTCGACGCTCTCATCAGGGAAGGCTCCTCGCTGTGGAGGAAACTCTGCGAGGAAGAAAAGTACTCGGCGCTCTTTCCCGACGGGCACTTCGACCTGGAGACGGTCTTAGAGGCGAAGGACTGCCACGTCAGCGTCGTGCCCGAGGAGTCCTTCGTGGGCTTCTTTCACTTGGAAGGGTTCGATTTCTTGGAAGGATCCATGTCTTTCGACGGCATATGGGAGGAAATTAGTCGCCGCGAAGGCGTGTATGCGGTGAGCTGGAACGATCACTTCTTCGTGTTGAAGGTGGAAGGAGACTGCTATTACGTTGTAGATACGTTGGGGGAGAGGCTCTACGAAGGTTGCGAGAATGCGTATGTGCTTAGGTTCGACGAAGAGACTGTTGTCGAAACGAAAACTGAGGAAGCGACGAGGGACGTCGTTTGTAGGGGGAAGGAGTGTTGTAGGGAGTACGTGAAGGGTTTCTTGGCTTCGATAACCGTCGGGGAGGTTCGAGAGGAAATGAAGAGAGGCGTGAAGAGTTCGACGTCTCTTCATAGGCTTCAGATTGAGTTTCACTTCACTCGTCTTAACGACGAGTTTACGGCCGGCGGTGCGTAGTTTTCTTTTAGTGTTATTTTTACGTAAACCATGGTAAAAATTTGTATAGTTGATCTTTGCTATACACTGTGATTTTTCTCATTTAATGGAAAGGTGAAGAAGATAGGGTTTTCATCTCGAAACCCTTGTCCGTATCTTAGGTTTTTCAAATATATTTGTGCCACCTCTATGATCTTATTTATATTATATTTAAGCTCGTGGATTATTGATTGCGTACATAGGGGGACACGAAGATATTCGTTACGTTTTGAGGTTTGATGAAGCAATTCTTTCATTAGGAAGTCAATGAGCATAGAACAAGGTTTCCTTTCCTCTTGAAGAGGAAATCCCCAATGAAGAAACCTTCTCCTATTGATGATTCTCTTACAATGTATATACATACATAAATATTATATATTTATACATGTTCTTTATCTGCAAATATATGACAAGCAATCGATCAACTATTACAAGATATATTGCATTATTCTAGCAACTATGGACTTAAAGCCTAATAACGGTAGTAATCAAGAAGCAGCAGTTATTACATACGAAGAGTTCGAACCATTCTGCAAATGGCAGCGCAAGGAAGATATAGACGTTCTTGAAATTCATCTACCAGGTAACTAATTACATAATACGACTATTGAGATTCTCACATAATTATCGTTAACAATTGATTGTATTTTTGTTTCTTGATTAGATTTCAAGAGAGAGCAGCTCAAGGTACAAATCAGCAACCAAGGGCTCCTAAAGATCTCAGGCGAACGACCTATAATAAATTCGCCATCTTCAAACTCTTCGAAGAAGACGAAGTTCTACAAAGAAGTTTCCCTCTCGGAAAAAAACTACGACGATTCCTCGATCAGTGCAAAGTTCATAAACAATCAGCTACACATAACGCTTCCAAAGAAGAAGGCCAATCCAGCGATTACTAACCCTACTGTCGAAAAACCAGCCGATGAAAAAGAAAACGAAAAAATCGATCAAAACCCTGAAAAAGAACCGAACGTCTTTAAAGATAATAATCTTTTTCAGAATAAGAATAGCAAAGGTGTGACGCTGGCAAAGGTTGCCACGGTTGCGTTGGTATTGTTGGCTTTGTTTGCTTACGTTGTTTTTATGTATCGGTCAACGGCCGGAGAAATCGACGAGGGGCAGTATACGGAATGGGATGCCTTTGATTATTAGGAACTAATTAGGACAAGAATAATTTAAAAATGTACTATGTTATCTATTCTATTATATTAGTCTCATCTGCAGGCTCATACGTTTGTGCTATGTAATGTATGAATGTTTTTATTAACTATGATATTACTAAATATAGAAGGGTAAATATTTTTTTCGGAGGTAATAGAAGGGTAAATATGACAATATGAAAAATGCACTGTAGTGGGTGATTTTCTTTTAAGTTAACATTAATATTTTCATTTTAATTGACCGACCAAACTTACGGTTTATACAAGCCCCTCACACTTAATAAAAGAGTAAAGGGTAGTACTGTCAATATGGCCCGTGGGGCGGGGCGAGCTGCAATATTTTAGGCCCGCCAGGGGGCGGGCTAGCCCGCGCGGGCACAGGCTTTGGCGTGGCGGGGCGGGCTTGCCTGCGGGCCGACCCACCATTATTGTAATTTACATTTATTATATAATATATATTATATAGAAAATAAATATTAAATAAATTAGGCAATGTAATTAATGATACATTAGTTATGTCTAATTAATACCATATTTATTTTCAAACACATAATTAATGGCATCTTTATCCGTAATAAATATCATAATTAATTAAAAATTATTAGTAAATTTAAATTATATGAAAAAAGTAGCAAATTTATTTTCTAGGCGGCGGGCTCCAATGTTTTAGGCCCGCCATCCGCGCCCGCCCGGCCCCGCCCCGCAAAATTGACAGTTCTAGTAAAAGGTGGTCATAAACTGCCAATTTGGTCTGTTATTTTATTTGGAATTTAATCCCTCTATTTGTAAATTAATTAATTTATTAAATTATCATTTTCACTTCTAATTTTTTAGTTATTGTAATTATACCCAAACACATTAGTTTTCGTTTCAATATTTTAAAACTTATCTATTATAATATAAGGTATTATAAATATCATAATTGGAGTAACATGAATATAATTAAATATTTAAGCGCACGCATAGAGCGTGCGGAAAGTACTAGTTGCATATATTGATCTTTAATCCACATAGTCGTCCAATTTAGAATTCTTGAAAATATGAAAATTAAAATGTCTACCGGTCATTTAAAAGTAAAAAACAACACTAACTTGAGCTTGCAAAAACATATAATACAGCCTTGTTTTTTCACGATTCTTATTAGTAACATAATCGTTTTTTTTCGTTAAGAGCAAATAACATAGGATTGCCGAGGACGAGGGAATGGAATATTTTCCTCTCCGAGAACATAAAGCTATACGAGTATTTGAGAACCAAAAAACACATCAATTGAGGAAAGGAATGTATAATTATCTCTATACACAAATAATTGAATAATATTCTTACTTCTAGGAAGAAGCTTAGATCAAATTATACAAATCTCGTCTCACATTGTGAAGAGAGGGAGGCCCTATGCCTATTCTTGCTTTTGCTGAAATAATAAGGCTTGAGAAAAGCCCTTTGACTCAAGAAAACATATATAAATGACAATTAGTGACAAGATAATATATGTAGTTTAGTACGTGTGTGAGTTCAAGACTAGACGTTTATTACACAAGGTGCAGAAATACTTGCTCTTGATCCTAAAACAAACTGGAAAACAACATAGTTTTCCAACGCCTTGAACGTCCACGATCTTCACTTTCCCACCACAATAAGGGCACATTCCTCGGGCCTGCCTTCGCCCTAACTCTCTTTCGTCTTCTTCGCATAGATACAATATTCTCATCTTTCTTAGAATTCTTACACAAAGTGTGTGTGTGTGTTTTAGTAAGGTTATAGAACGAGTGTATGTGCGCGCGTGTGTGTATATATATATATATATATACAGAAAAAGGTTTGACATGAAGATGTATGGGTTGGGGTGGGGTTTTTCGATTTATGACTTGCTTATATATGATTAGGTTTACATCAAATTGTGCTAAAGTTTAGTTTACGAACGTTTTTTTGAATTCTTTTTATCTTAAATTCAAGCTGAAAATGAAATCGATGAGAAAATCGAAATTGGTTACGTGGTCCCTATCGATTTTCCCCATCCTTTGATAAAAGTTTCACACAGCTTTCGAATCTTGAAATAGTAGGAAACTCAGTTTTAAGCAAAGTTCACTGTCATAACGTGACTTATTTCTAGGTTTAATAAAGTCCTCATCGCTTTCCCCAGCTTCTCATTATTACGCAATGTGTCAGCGGTGTATATTTTCATTCGCCAAACAATAGTTTCTATAAGTTTTTTAATCATGAAGATAAATGCTTGCATAGTTACGCCATAAGTAGATCTTTTCCTCCAATTCTGGAATTACGTGTTCCTTTGCAGTTGTTCTTGGCGAATCGAAATAGCCTCTCTCTTTTTTAAAAATAAAAAAAAAAATAAAGAAAAAATATTTGGAAAGTATATAATTCCGTTCGTGAGCTGCTCTTTCTTGAAATGAGGTGTGTCGTTATTAGCCGATTAGAAAGCCACAAGTATGCACTGCATGTGAACGAATAATACTCCATCCGTCCCATTAGTTTATAGACATTTGGGGTATGTCACGGTTTTTAAGAAATTGAATATTTAATACAATTAAAAGGTAAAAAAAATGTATATTTTGACAGTCTTTTAAGAATATTTAATATTATTTTAGTGATTATCTGTGATAGTTTTTTGCTAAAAAAGGAAATGTAGAAAAGCTATCGCAAGACATAGTAAAATGTACAAAAGATTTATGGGACGGAGGAGTATACTCTTTCCTTTTATTCTTTTCCCGAGTATCACACAATCACCGACCGTCGATAAGTTCAATCTGAAACGCATATATACGAAATGATCCCAACTTTCATCAATTAGCCCTAATTATCAGGTATGGAATGATCTCGACTTTCGGCAGGGCTAATCTCACGGCCATGTATTTCATAACCTCAATTTGAACATGTAACTATACCATTTGACATATTCCTAGTACTTTCACAAGCCCAAAAATAAGGAATTGCCATCTTTCACATATTTGCATACTGTTGTCAAAATTAAACTATTTATGTCAATTGTCATGCTAGGACAAGGTTTATTACTTATTGGCATTCTTTTCTAACTATTAGCAAATGGCAAGAAGCTTTTCCAAGTAACGTTTGATGTTGGGCAAGGCCCAAGATGGACGTATTGGCCCAAGATAATTATCGGGTCGGCCCATACCAAATGGACCCATCTCTCCTAATCGCTAGCATTCGCATGGGACCCACGCGCTGGCGTACATAAAGCTATGGCCCTTCCATGTCAAGACCATAATGCCCTCGTCCATCTTCATCCCCCAACCGCCCGCATGCTCTCCTAACAAACTCCTAACTTCCCTAACCGCCTCCTCGCCGAACGGTAGGCCAGAAAAGCCCGAGCTCTCCATTCTTCGGGCCAATTTGGGCCCATTCTCGGGCCTCTCCATCCCTTCGAACCCTATAACGTTCTCAATCTTTCGACCTATGTCCGCCTCGTATTCGATCCTCTTAGGGCTATTCTTGGGCAAGAAAGTGTCCAACGCGTCGAAGGGGATCCATAGATAGTTGAAGCAAGCGGCTATCCTCGAGACTAGTCCGGGCGAACTACACAAGTCGCATTCTTCGTCGACCACTATTACCAAACGAGGACTTAGCTTTTTTATCGCATCCAAGAAAGAGTCTCTAGGAGTCGAGTATGGAGCCACACGACGTGTAGGATTATCCACGTGTTCGTCAGGCATGTACCTATTGAATGACCACTTACCTAAAAGATTAAGCTGTATGGAATGGATCGTTTTTGTGATTTTATATAAATTATAGTTCTGACATGTCCTCACACATATAGTCTGAGTTCTTTATACCTAGTATTTTTAATTTGATATATTATACTTTCAACACGCTCCCTCATATTTAGGCTAATATGGTTATAGCCTTAGACATGTATTTCTTTTTAAATGGTTGGCATAAGGATTCGTAACGAGCACCGATCTGCTATGAGTTCTGATAACTTATTGAGTGATCACTTTATCTAAATGCTAAGTCAGGGAGCGCATCAGTTTTTTAATTATATATTATATTTCGTACATTACCTCATCCAGTTCTGGCAATTGACCACTAGAGCTTCGTCTTCGCCGTCGCCCCTAACCTTCGAGCACATCGAGTTAACCCGAGTCAAAATCAAGTCGAACCAAGACCCCTCGTCGGGCCCCACTTCGACCACATTGAACTCGAACGGGACGTCCTTAAAAGTCGCAAAATTCGTCAGACGCTGTCCAATTTCTTCGACCGATGCGGTAATGAAAGGCGGGACAGGCGGCCTCCAAGAAAGCACCGTTATCTTCAGCTTAGGCGGGTCCTGCGGGCCTTTGGCCAACGCGTCGATTAAGGTAGGCCACTGCATGCAGTGAGTGATGCTAAAGTCCAAAATGTGAACCCTTCGAAACCCTAACACCGACGTGAGGATAGTGCTATTCGAAGCGCAAAACCCAAACGTATGCCATGGAATGAGGTCCACATAACGGGCGAGCTCGGTGACATTCATCGGGTTTATTATTCTTGCGGGCCCGTCGTTATTACCTGCGGGTTGTAAGTAGTAGTTATTCGATGGGTTCAGAGAAGCCCTAGTGGCTTTCAAAAGTAGGGATTTGAGGAAGTACGAGGCTAGCCTTTGATTGGGTTCGCCCGTGTAAGAAGCAACGTTGTTTAGGACCCACATAACTTGCTGAGCTAAGGTGACGTCATTGCTTTCTAGGGCACTTGCACAATGTACTAGAAGCTTCTCTATGCATGCCCCATCAAGACTACTTATGAGGCTAAAAGAACTTTGATTGATTGAAGATTGTGATAAAAGGGTTCTTTTAGGGTTTTGTAAGGAATTAGGTGAGTTCTTTCTTAGTTCTGCTCTCATGTTTATAAGTGGTTGAAAGTTTCGTTTTCTACGACTGAACTGCTATATATATGGTAGAATCTTGATATATGTTTTGTTCTTTCTCAAGTTGAGACGATTTTGCACATCGTGTCATTTACTATGATGTCATGCTCAATTGTATATGGTATTAATTGTTGTTTAGCACGCAAATTTGCAAAGGAAGAGTTAAAAGGGCCGATTTAGCCGGGCGTCTCCTTCTCTAATTTGTCTCATGGAATGACGATTTTTTTAAGACAAAGAATGTTGTTTATAAATGTTGGTCAATTTTCAATTTAGTTTAGGGTCTAATCGTTCTTCCTAGTACTGTTGTTGTCCGCGTCGTCTACTCATTTATAAGGCAAACACATGAGAAATCATTTGATCATTGTCACTTTCATCGTCATATTTTTTTTTTCCCTTGAGAACATTTCATTTATCCAAATCTTGTAAACTGGCCTGCACTTCTTTCTATCGCCTTGGATCCGAATAAAAATATCGCCTTTAAGTCGCACATGACCAATTTAATTTCGAAAAGATGTAACAATAATAATTCCAAAACGCATTGTCTGTTAATGGTGAAGACAGTTCGTAATTTCCCAATAACGTGTTCGGGCCTTGTCCAGCCCAATTAGGCCCAGATTGATCCTGGGTCGGGCCGGGCCAGATACTGAAGACGTATATTCGTTTAGTCCACTCTATATATAAATCAATAATGTATGTTTCTAACGTGTCATAAATAGGGTTGATGGGAAAATGAACATCCATGTGAAGCCGAGGTTTGTTAGTCGCACGTTAACCATTTGTGTTGTAAAAATTTGATTGAATTGGTTCGAAAAAAAAAAGCTTAGGAGAGGGTCTTGCCTTAATTCAAGGAGCACTGATTGTTGGAAATAGCGAAACACCAAATCTAACGAATATTTTGTCATTTAGTACAAAAAGGGATGATCCCATCACATTCACAGCTTTTAAATAAATTTTAGTGGGTGAAAAGGTTGTGACTTTTCTTCTTTTTTACCTCAATAGGGTGAAAAAGTTGGAGTTCAAAGACAGTGTGATGATCATTTGACAGGGCAAAGAGAACAAAGGATTACGTCAGCCTTTCATTTCAGGCCACCTCGTAACTATCATTTAGGATTCGGGCCTCTTGCCAAAAAATTTAGTTTTAAGGACCCATTTTCTGCAGTACACTTCATTGCTCTTTCATACCATTATCTTCAAATTTTGTAACACAAAACCATAATTCAGTACCAGTTTATGATCATCTGATATCAGTTTATTTTCTGCAGTACCACTTCATTGCTCTGACATACCAGTATGTTGAAACACAAAACGATAATTCTATACCAGTTCATATATCTTTTATACCACTTTTCTACACCACACAAAATGGGCCATTTAACCTAAAAAATTATCAAACAGGGCCTGAATTCGAAATCAAACCCTTAATGGGGCCTGATTTCGAATTGACCCTTAAATAAATTATATTCACTAATCATCTTCGTCAAGATTTTGTAGTAAATACAACCGTGTCAAATAAGGGTCATACTATTCACACCCCTGGAGGGGGTAAAAACACATGAAATTTGTAAAAAAATTAATATCATCCTAATTAATCTTGCAAATTCCAGGTATTTTTCAACATCTACACCATATTTTTAACAATAATTAATTTTTCAATTTATTTCAAATTAATTCATTCGATTCAACATCAGGTATTTAATCTTTATTTATTTTTATACTAATTTAAATTTTATACGCAACTTAGAATTAACCAAGAATGTTTGTATTATCTCACTTTATATGAAATTCATATAATACGAAGATTTCTTATAAGTGTATACAAATAGAAATGAAGTTTCATTTAGAGTACCGACATTTCCTTCTTTTTTTTTTTCGTTAGTAAACATTATAACATACATATTATATAATTGAATGTTTCTCCTCTAACTTTTCCTATATAATAACATATATACGGTTGAAAAACCAGCGGCTACAGATTCGCCTTTGAGAGATCTCTCGAGGGTGTGTAGCAATCGAATCGAAAGATTCAATCTTGGTAGATAATTTGCTCAAAAACAGAGAAGACGAAAACTGGTAAACCAAAGGATTTAACGTGGTTCGACCCAATATTTGGTCTACGTCCACGGATCAACGCTTCGATTTTATTCCGAACGATTTACAGATATTACAAGTCTCACACTTTCTCTCTAATTTCACAGTACAAAAAGTCGAGCTAAATCTTCCTATTTATAGAAGATAAATCGTCTAGAAGGTTCCTACTTGATCGCCGATATAGTTGTAACTGCTTTCAAGAACTCTGTAGCGCGTCACGACCTCTTACACTCTTAGTCACAGTCGTGACTCCATCGAAGTTCCAATTCTTCAGTTTCTGTCTCAATTCACGGCCTCGCACACATCGTTCACGGCCGTGAATCGTTTGAACGGAGTTTGCGCGCGTCCAACTCACTTTGCTATTGCCATTCACGGCTTGGGGCAGTCCCAGTCACGGCCGTGACTGTGTCGGGCCGCATAGCCATCGCCTACACAGCCCTTGTTCACGGCCGTGACCTCTTGTGCACGTGCCCGTGAACATTAGCTGCAAGCTTGCTTCGATCCGTTCTCCGCTCGAACTCGTCCCCGATCGTTCGCCAACGATAATTCCCGGAGTTTTGGATCATCTTCCCCAACATATACATATTCCAAACCCAAAAAGGAAAAGGACATATCCGATGAGTTTTATTGTTTTTTTAATTTCCATAAACAGATAGTTGAGATAAGGTAAAGTAGTATTGAAGTCAAAGTAGAGTAATAAATAAAGGGTGATATAACGAAGGGGTGTAAATAGTAATTTAGTGGGGTGACAATAGAATTACCCGTCATAGAATATATCGGATTAACGTACTTAGGAAAGAGGGTACCTAAAGGTCAATGAAATGGGTGGATTATCTATACACTGTTTGAAAGCAACTTCGAAAACAAAATGAATTAAATTGAGGGTCATAGCGTCACAAGCGCTCAAATTCGTTTTGTTTGTAATATATGTATGCACATGGGGTTTCCATATAAAGACGCCATTACCATCATCAAATGTCTTAATCACGTACCAAAGTGAAGATTTAACGAGTATAATATATATATATATATATATTAATATGTGTGCTTAGCAATGTTTTAAAAAGCGTATTGCGCAGTGTGTCGCGTTTTAGTGCTGGTAGCGCGTAGCGTAAATAGCGTAGCGCATTGCGTGAGTATTTCGAGCAAAACATTTATAATGCAAATATATGTATATATACGTGAGTAGCCTATAAGCATAGAAGTAAGCAAAGCAAGTCTAAGAAATATTCAGATATTAATCGTTACAAATATTTCGAAGTCACACATTGAAACAAACCGTTAAATCTAAAATTAATCTAGGATTTCCCCTGTGTGGGGTGAGCCTTCGTTAGTGGTGGGGTCTTTTTTTTTTCCCTTTGTCATCACACAGAGAAGTAAAGAAAAACTCCATCTCATTCTTTACGGCCCTCTGACTCAACCGTTTCCCAGCTTATTCTTTGATTTCCCATAACTATCTCACTCACTACTTTTTGAGTCCGCACTCAGTGCTTCTTTTTCGGTGTTGAGCTGACTTATGAGAGTTATATAGATATCAAGCAAAATAATCACTTGTTGAGATCAACGAAGCAAAAAAGAGATGAATGGGATTAGAGAGACAGAGAAGAGTGAAGATCTGACAGAGGTGGTGAAGATGCTAGAGAAGAGCAAGAGTCCCCATATTGCTACTTCTGTGAGCAAATTTGATGTCTGATTTTAGTTCTCGATCCTAAAGATTGGTCTTTTCTTGTTCTTGGTCCAGTTCTTCCGATGATTCAAGCAATGTATTTACAGATTTACCCCCTAAATTCAATTTAATTATCTTATACTCCTTAATTTGAATAATATAATGATTTTTCCAAATAGCGTGAGGATTATACGATATAGGTATATAGCGTAAAAAGCGTAAAATATAGCGCATATAGCGCACGCTTTTTGGGAAAAATGCGAAATTTATTACGCTACTACGCGTTTTATGAAAATTTTGCGCTATTTACGCTATAAAGCGCGCTACAATTGCGCTTTTTAAAACACTGGTGCTTAGTGTTTGCAAGAATGGACTCTCTTTTTTCAGACACATGGCGACATATTATTACAATTATACATTCATTATATACTCAATATGCGTTGCTATCAAATACATGCCTCGTTCTTGGAATCTAAAACGTCGAAAGGGTTTGGTCTTAATGTCTCTCACATGTGATGTGTTCGATATTAGAGACAACTCTTGTGGGTCCAAAAGCTCACATGACTTTCTGAAATAATAGTGACCGTTGCAATCTTGTTCGATTAAATCCTTGTCCCCAATATTTTATTTTTCTTAATGGTGGGTAGATTACCTTTATATAGTTTTTAATTAGTGAAATAAATGCAAGGTAGCGGTCATGGTGGAAAACATAGAAACCTAAGCATTCCAATATTTAATTAATATCTGGTCGATGCAAACCGAGTAAGAATTAAGTAGTGGACAAGTAATTACAAAGTCTCTCTAGCTACTCGTGTGACGAAATCTGTGAAAATGGTTAGCTATAAAGTTAAGTTAATCGATTGCATTTCTTTCCGAAAAGAAAAGTAGTAGTCAAAGCGTTGCTCTCAAATCTTTGAAATTGAGCACTGAAATCTGCCCCTTTTCCCTCTTTAGTTCACTTTGTTCTTTAAAGATCGAAGAAGAAAGGGATTTAGAATTTAGATTATTATTATTAACTTTACCATTTATCATGGTTAGTGGACATCAAACTACGTAAAATACTAAAACGCGTTAATCTTTTTCTCTTTTTCAAACGATCAGTATAATCTCAAATAAAAATTACCGTGTGTCCACGTTATAGCTTTCCATCTACGTGTTCAAATTACGACAGTAATGCAATTTTATCCCACAAAAATCTTCCAAGTAGAGATCGATAATAAAAAGAAATGGAGAAGAGAGAGAGAGAGAGAGAGAGAGAGAGAGAGAGAGAGGGAGAGAGAGAGAGAGATTTCATAAATCATCCTATGGTAAAATGTATGAGTGCGTTTGTCATTTGTGGAATGGTAGAACGTGGAAAATAAGCTTTTAAAGGTATTACATAATAATCCCATTCGCCCTCCATTTTCGCTTTAAACCCTATGATGTAAACTAACATAAACCGCCCACACACACAGAAAACTTCACAACACAAGTTCAAGGATTTGGGAGTTTCGGCATCTAATGAGCTGCATTTCCTTGATTTTTTGTTGCTTGCCGTAAACCTACTCTAGGGAAGAAGTCGACAAAGAAGCAGCTGCTTTGTTGCCAAGTTCTTGAGTTTCTGCTTTCTTTCTTGGATCAAAGTGAGTAAAGATCTCAGCTTTTCCCCGCTTTTGTAGGGGCATTCATAGTTATATCTCAGTGTGCTGATTCTTTGCTTTAAGTGGAGGTTTTTCTTCTTTTTCCTTACATATTCACATACATATGTTTCTATTGGCAGAGTAAGATGTTTCACATGTAGTAAGAAGAGAGTAGAAATAGAAGCTCTCACCTCATCTGCAACACTTCCAATTCCCAGGGCAATCATTTTCTTGATAAGGGACTTCAATAATTCAGCGAAAGATGGGCAAAGCACATTTGCTAGCATCTCCTTCCATGGCCGCAATAATCTTCTTCAGCATTACTCTAACATTCACAAACGCCGAAATATACATCGTTACAGTCGAAGGCGAGCCCGTAATAAGCTACAAAGGCGACATTAACGGCTTCGAAGCCACTTCGATCGATTCGTCACACTCCAACGAAGAAAAGATCGATTTCGCCAGGTTCGTACGCCTTTTTCAGTCGATTTATACGCTCTTCGTATAATAAATTCGTCGTTTAATTTCTACGATTTCAGCGAATCAGCCATAGCCTACGCTCGCCACCTCGAGGCAAAGCACGACATGCTTCTATCCATGCTATTCGAGCGAGGAACGTATACGAAGCTCTACAGTTATCGCCACTTAATCAATGGATTCGCAGTTCATATCTCGCCCGAGCAGGTCCATATTATTACGTCATTTTTTTGGCGCACGCCTTAAAAAAAGAGCGTTTTTTTTTTTCGGGTGTTTGGTTCATTGAAAGTAGGAGGGAAAAGAAATGAAAAAGAAAAAAGAAAATCCTTTTCGTGTTTCGTTGTTCGGAGAAATACGTAAGGAAAGAAAGGAAAAGAAAAGTTGGTTTATTTTTTACTAGAAACTAAGGAAAACAAATTTCCAAATGGTGCGGAAAAGGAAAGAAAAAATTACGAAAATCATTCTCCCCCGTTTTCTTTTCAACCCTAATTTCCTCAAAAACAAACACAATGTTTTTCTTAGGCAGAAACCCTAGGGAGGACGCCAGGCGTGAAGTCGGTGGAGAGGGATTGGAAGGTGAGGAGGTTAACCACACACACGCCGGAATTCTTGGGCTTGCCGACCGGCGTTTGGCCAGACGACGGCGGGTACGACAGGGCCGGCGAGGGTATGGTGATTGGGTTCGTCGACTCGGGGATTTATCCGAACCATCCGAGCTTTGCGGCCCGTCGGGCCGACCCCTACGGGCCCGTGCCCAAGTTTAGGGGCGAGTGCGAGGTTAGGAGCTACTGCAATGGAAAGATCGTCGGGGCACGGCATTTTGCCGAGGCGGCTAAGGCCGCCGGTGTCTTTAATCCCGATGTTGATTACGATTCTCCGCTCGACGGCGATGGCCATGGAAGGTTAGAGCCCCTGACATTCTCCGGCACTTTTCTGTAATTTTTGTTGAATGATCACCTCACCTAAAAGCTGAAGCTTTTAGGAAAATGTTATAATTTAAATTTATCTTATTTTTAGCACGACCGATGTTGATTTCTTTCTTATTCTAATTTTAGAAGTGTAATTTTTATTTAATGGATGGCCTTGAGGATTCGTACCCACGAGCAGGCTAAGCTCTGATGTCATGTTGAATGACCTTTTAGAGGGGTTGTATTGTATTTTAAATTTTATATTAACATATTTTAATCCTTTACGTCTTATTTTGGGGTTTAATACGCCTTTTATCTAATTTTGTGCTAACTATGCGTATATCAGCCACACGGCGGCGATTGCGGCCGGAAATAATGGGATCCCGGTGCGAATGCACGGGTCGGAGTTTGGTCGAGCAAGCGGTATGGCACCTCGAGCTAGGTAACGCTTTTTTTTGTTCTTCTTCTTTGCCGCTTTACATATTATTACAACGTTGCTCGTCGAAAGATTCGATTTTTTTTTTTTAAATTTGTTCGCCTTTATTCAAGAATTGCCGTGTATAAAGCGCTCTACAGAATATTCGGCGGATTCGTCGCGGACGTAGTCGCCGCCATTGATCAGGTAATAGTAGTCCGTACGTTTATTTTGAAATTTTCGCCTCCGTTGAGCTAAATCTCGACATCCGCGATTAGGCGGGCCATGACGGAGTGGACATATTGAACCTCTCGGTGGGCCCCAACAGCCCACCCGCCAAGACGAAGACGACTTTTTTGAACCCCTTCGACGCCGCCCTCCTATCGGCCGTCAAGGCCGGCGTTTTTATAGTGCAAGCGGCCGGCAACGGCGGCCCATTCCCCAAAACCCTACTTTCCTACAGCCCGTGGATAGCCACCGTGGCTGCCGCCGTCGACGATCGCCGCTACAAAAACCACCTATTCCTCGGAAACGGAAAAATCTTGCCCGGGTTCGGTTTGTCCCGTAAGTGTCCTTTTTTCTTTTCGCTTTTTAAACTTTGCGCTAATTCGCTACGAATCGTGTTGAAATTATAAAATGGAGTTTGTCTGACATCGAATAAATAAACATCATCAATCCAGTTAATTTATCAAGAGACAATATCCTCATATCAATCCACTAATGAATCTTTCTTATAGCCGCTACGCATGGAAACAGTACGTTTACGTTAGTGGCCGCGAAAGACGTAATGCTAGGCCCGTCAGGCTCGAGACTTGGCCCGCCGGACTGCCAAAGGCCCGAAGTGCTGAACAAGAATTTGGTGCAGGGGAAGATTCTACTATGCGGATATTCGTTTAACTTTGTGGTCGGCACCTCTTCGGTCAGGCGGGTCTCCGAGACCGCCCGAGCGCTCGGGGCTGTCGGGTTCGTGCTTGCTGTTGAGAGCGCTTTCCCGGGCACAAAGTTCGACCCCGTCCCAACCGGAATTCCCGGGATCGTCGTCGCGGACATCGTTAAATCGGCGGTAATAACTTTTTTCTTTGTTTTTCTTTTTTTGGTCGTGAGAACACAACGCATCATGCGATAACTATTACGCTTAGGAGCTCATAGATTACTACAACACCTCCACGCCGAGGGACTGGACCGGGCGGGTCGAGTCCTTCGGGGCAGTTGGGACGATAGGCGATGGGCTTAGGCCCATACTCCACAAGTCCGCGCCGCAGGTAGCTCTGTTCTCCGCCCGTGGGCCGAACATTAGGGACTATGCGTTCCAAGATGCCGACCTCCTCAAGCCTGATATCTTAGCCCCCGGCTCGCTTATATGGGCCGCATGGGCTCCCAATGGGACCGACGAGCCCAATTACGTCGGTGAGCGTTGAACCAACACGGCTACTCGGCTCCTTATAGTTGAGCTAATGCTTTTTTTTTTTGCATACGAAGGGGAAGGATTTGCGATGATATCGGGGACTAGCATGGCGGCCCCGCATATAGCTGGCATAGCCGCTCTGTTGAAGCAAAGGTACCCTCATTGGAGCCCCGCTGCTATCAAATCGGCATTGATGACCACCTCGACGACCATCGATCGAGCCGAGCGGCCTATTTGGTCACAACGGTATTCTGGGTCGGAGACTCTTTCTCTTGTTCCCGCCACTCCATTTGATTACGGAAGCGGGCACGTAAACCCCAGGGCAGCTCTAGATCCCGGCCTCATTCTCGACGCAGGTTAAAATTTAAAATAAAAAACTTAATTTTTTGTTTTATATCGAACTCGGAGCTGCAACTTCGCGATTTTTACTTGAGGACGACTGGTCAAATTTCTCGATTGCAAGAATCGCAAAGTTGAAGCGGTTCGACCGCTAAGAAAAAAGAAAGGATGAGATAAATTCACAAACTAGGCGAGGCGACCATCACAAGATTTTGGCCTGTACATTCAGATCTGTTGCACATGACCACAAATTTTTAGGGCACAACATCATATATAACCAAATTTTAGGGCCAAATCGATCAATGTTATCACATTTTGAGGGCCTGGCCTCTTTATTAAAAGAACGGAGCCACAAGTTTCTTTTTAAAAAAAACTCTAAAGGCGACGCTTTAGTTTCGAACTGATTATTTCCCACGCGATTCGATCGTTTTCTTAGGGTACGAAGACTACTTGGGATTCCTATGCACCACGCCCGGGATCGACCCCCACGAGGTTTTTAACCACACCCATACGCCGTGCAACTACACCCTAGCCCATCCGTCGAACCTCAACATTCCGTCAATCACAGTGGCTCGGCTTGTCGGGACCCAGTCGGTCACGCGGACCCTGACGAACATAGCCGTCGAGGAGACGTACGTCGTGACGGCTCGAATGGCTCCCGAGATTGCGATCGAGGCGAGCCCGCCGGCCATGACCTTGAGGCCCGGCAGCTCACGGGGAATAACCGTGATCCTATCGGTTCGATCGGTCACGGGCTCGTATAGCTTTGGGGAGGTTTTGCTTAAGGGGAGCCGAGGACATAGGGTTAGAATTCCCGTCGTGGTGATGGGGTACGATCGATGATGTCAGCGCGATGGCAAGGAATATATATATATATATGTTTGGAAAATAACGATGGTAATGCATGAGATGAAGATTTTGGACCTTTCTTTTTTGTCCAATCATCACATTTATGTAAGAAATTGTGTACAACATTGTATTGTGATTTTTTTATGCGTTTGTGTAAGAAATTGCAACCTTTGGAATTTGGAGAAGGTTGGTAGAATATGTAAGTGCTTGTTTGGTTGGAGTTTAGTAATTTTAAACTTGCGTTTAAAATAATTTGTTTATATAAACTTGTGCCTAATTAAACACTCTTAAATATAAATATATCAACGAATGGAGCACTAAATTTTACGTGGAAATGAAGAAAAAAAAATCATCCTAAAAACCCAATATGTGAAAACATCACAATCACAATTATTTTACTCGATTGGTTATGATAAATTTAATTAACTGAATTTACCTTACTGAGATTGTTGTCCTCCGCCATTGATCCATGTATTCTCTCGTCTTTCTTGAATTTACGGGGAAATCAAATTAAATTATTGTATTCAACAAGTTCGCTTCGCTCACCTTAAAATTGAAGTTCTCTGTGAAGCTGTAATGAGGGGAGGCATCCTTCGAAAACGAGAATGCCCTCACTCTCAACTCTGCTGAAGAGAGGCTACACACCAACGCTCAAAGACTACAACAAATTTCTCATCTTCCTCTTCCAAGCTCGAAGATTTCAGTCCATCGTTCGCCTCTTCTCTCAGCTGATCTCAAACAAGATAAACGGTGATTCGCAAACACACTCGCTATACGCTAAAGCATTGCTCAAAGATCACAGGTACGAAGAAGCTGCCCAATTCTTGAAAACCCTTGAAGGAAAGTCCGATATCTTCTGTAAAAATCGCATCTTTGATTCTTTGGTTCAAGGATTCTGTAGTTATACGAAAGACCCTGAAAGGGCGCTTCGTTTGCTCAACGATATGCTCGAAAATTACGAATTCGTTCCCTCTTCGCGTACTTTTGTTTCGTTAGTTTTCTCTTTTAGCAAAATAGGAAGGATGGATAAGGCGGTTGATTTGATTAGGCTGAAGTTTGGCGAGAAATTGAAGTATCCCTTCGCAAACTACGTTTGTAGTTCTGTGATTTCTGGGCTTGTGAGGATCGGCGAGCCCGAGCTCGCGGTTGAATTTTACGAAACTGCGATGAAATTGGGTTCTTTGAGACCTAATACAGTTACTTGCACAGCTGTAGTTAATGCATATTGTAGGTTAGGGCGATTGGATAAGGTCTCAGATATGGTTTTTTGGATGGAATTTAATGATTTGGGCTTCGACGTTGTGTTCTACAGTAGTTGGATTTACGGGCTTTTCAGCGAAGGACTGATTACTGAGGTGTTGAGGAAGTTTGGGGAGATGGTGGAAAGAAAATATGAGTTGGACGTAGTTAGCTGCACTGTACTTATCGATGGATTTTCGAAGAACGGAGATTTGAAGAAAGCTGTAGGAATCTTGCAAGAGATGAGAAGCAAAGGACTTTGCCCCAATTTAGTCACTTACACTGCGATCATGCTGGGATTTTGCAAGAACAGTAAGTTGAAAGATGCTTTCGCTGTCTTTGCCTTGCTCAAGACTTTAGGTATCGAGCCCGACGAATTTACCTATGCAGTTCTCGTCAATGGAGTCTGTAAAAAGGGCGATTTCGACCTTGCTTTCAAATTGCTCGATGAAATGGATAAGAGTGGTATTAAGCCTGGCGTCGTGGCGTATAATACGGTTATAAATGGACTATGCAATGTTGGGAGGACAAAAGAGGCAGATGATATATCGAAAGAAATAGTTGCAGATGTTTTCACTCACGGCACTTTACTGAAAGGATACGTTCGAGAGGCGAATGCCTCGGGAATTTTAGAAACAAAGAGGAGGTTCGAAGAAATGGGTTTAACGATGGATTTGGTAATGTGTAATGTGCTAATAAAGGCGATGCTTATGGTGGGCTTGTTCGACGATGCCCTCGAAATTTACGAGGGAATGCCAAGAATGAACTTGTCTGCAAATTCTGTCACTTATTCGACTCTCATCGAAGGGTATTGCAAAGCGGGAAGGGTCGGAGATGCGCTCGAGGTATTTCTTGATTTTAGAGGAACGTCATATTATTCTCCTAAATGTTATAGTAATATCATTACAGCGTTGTCCAAAAAGGGCATGACGGATATTGCACTTGATGTCTTCTACGAGTATGTTGAGAAAGGTTTGCCTTTGGACAGAACAACTTACGTGTCGCTCTTTGAGGCACTTCTGAATAAAAGAGGAGTCGAAGGCGTTTTGAATTTGATTTACGGTTTGGAACGTATTGGATCTCAAGCACTGTGTGTAATATGCGAGGATGCCCTTTCTTACCTCTGCGAAAAGGGATTCCCCGAGGCTTCTTACAGCGTATTTCTAGCGATGAAAGAGAATGGAATATCGCCGACGAGCGTATGCTACTATTCGATCCTAAGAGCTCTTCTATGCGAAGCTAAGGTATCATTTGCTCGAATAATTCTTCCTTCGTTCCTCAAGATGTATGGAATATCTGAGCGTCGAGTTTGCAAGATTCTATTACATTACCTTTCCTTGCTTGATTTCAAGAAAGCTCTTACATTTCTGAGGGCATTAAACTCGAGAAAGTACAATATCACCATTCCTTTCGAAATCTTCGAGGCGTTAGCAAACGGCGGCAGAAATTTGGACGCCTACGAACTTTTGATGGGCGCCGAAGATAGCCTCCCCAAAATGGACGTCGTCGAATACTCTGTAATAATCGACGCCCTCTGCAAAGAGAGGCGCGTCGACAAGGCGTTGGATATCTGCTGCTTGGCGAAGAAAAAAGGCGTATCTCTGAATATCTTCGCCTACAATTCTGTGATTAACGGTTTGTGCAAGCAGGGATGTCTAATTCAAGCCCTTCGAATCTTCGATTCTTTGGAGAAGATTAGCGTTTCTCCTTCCGAAATCACTTACGGTACGATCATCGACGCCTTAGTCAATGAGGGCCATCTGTCAGACGCAAGAACGCTCTTCGACAGAATCGAGGCAAAAGGCCTTAAGCCCAACGTTCATATATACAATTCTTTGATCAACGGTTATTGCAAGTCGAATCTTTTGCAAGAAGGTTTGGAGCTATTCGAGGAAATGGAGGAGAGAAAAGACCTAACGCCAAATGGGTTCACGGTGAGCGCGCTTTTGAACGGTTACTGCAATAAAGGCGAGGTAGAAGATGCTTTGGGGCTGTTCTTCGACTTTAAAAGCAAAGAACTATCGCCCGATTTTCTGGGATTTATGTACCTTGTAAGGGGACTTTGCTCGAAGGGAAGGATCGAAGAGAGCCGTAGTGTCTTAAGAGAGATGCTTAGGACAGAGTCGGTTAGAGATGTATTGAAAAGGATAGATAGAGAAGTTGAGTTTGATTCTTTGGAAAGTGCGCTCGCTTTTATGTGTGATGGAGGGAATGTATACGAAGCTGTTTCTCTGCTCGAAAAAGTTGGCTCGTTTCTTTTTCCCGACGACGTAAGGGATTCTTCTTCGGAGGATGTGAATGGGTCGGGCCCGCTTGGGTTGGAGGGTAGTATCGACCTTTTGCTTTCGGGCGAAGAAAGTGCGAGGAAGACGAAGATGGAAGATTTCGATAGGGTTTATCATATCATTCGATCGCTGTGTATGATGGGAGAAGTGGAGAAGGCGAATAAGCTGACGAGGTTGCTCATTGGGCTCTGAGGATTTTTTTTTAGTGAACTTTTTGAAAATGTTCGGCGGTGGCGGAGGCGGTGGCGGTGTCGTGGTGGTGGCGGCGGCGGCGTCGGAGGTGGCAGCGGTGGTGGTGGTGGTGGTTGGGTGGTGGTGGTGCCGAGTGCTGAGAATGTGTACATAAAGGATAGTTTCGTCGTTAGGTTATTACGTACTTCAATGGATTCATGTTATGTTTATGAAATGTGAACTCAAGACTGTATAATTAATTTTTGTTTAAATAAGTTGAGAAATTTCAGCATATATGATTATACATTTTTAACAACAAATGATGTAAATTGTATTAATTCCGAGAAGGGTGTTTTATCCATAAATACTCATTTGCAAAAATTGTAATTCAGTATCCTATCAGTAATTTTTTATACGTAGGTACCTAATAGAATAATTTTTTGGCACATAGGTACACGATTCGCCGCGGGTACGCCATATAACACATTTGGGTACCCTATAACAATGTATTTTGTACGTAATACGTTGAGAAAATGGTACGTCATATATAACACACTAAGATACCATATAGAAACCGTATGGGGTATAAACACATGACGTAGTACGCAATACACACATACAAAACGACAAGACTGAGAAAATTGGTACAAACAGTAAAACGGGTACATATCTGTAAAAATGTCTGACATAGGTGCTGATTTATAAATTTTTATACAATTGGGTATTTTTCTATAGATGTCACTTCTGTGAATAGGAATTATTTTTTAAAATGTTTCAAATAATAATCTACTATTTGGTGCTTCCCTTCACTATCTTACATGTTATTAAAATTATGGACTGATTTGTATACTTTTAGTAGTATATGGGTGATATGAAAACAGTTGGTCACATTGCATTTTGCCCCAATTAAACTTGCCATTTTCCATACATTTTCGTTCTTTTATTTCGTTTTAGTTTCCAGAGTATATATACGTATTGGTTAATAGCATCTCTAACAAATTTGTTTCTCTTACTTATTGTTGATCTTTACTGTTCTTGTTGGGATTTTCATTTTTCGGGTTGCTTGCGGTAATTACTTGTGCCCTTTGCTGCTCAGGTTTGCGTAGAAGTGTTTAAGTGCTAAACGTGTTTGTAAAAATGCCTCATTGGAACTGAGTTCTACTCAATTCGCTACTTTACAGCACAAATGGACGACTCTTCGCTGTTCAACAAGCTAATGCTCAATCTTCGTGCAACTTGCAAGTACGTTGCACTTTATCATGATGTTAGAGATATCGAAATTAATTGATGATTGATTGAGTATCTATGGGTGAAACCTAACTGAAATAGGTATTACACTGGGTATCCAAAAGATCTCGGGCCATCGAAAGTGATGCACTTTACGTCAGAGCGCGAGTTTGTGCATCTTCTCCATCAGGGTTACCCTGTTGTCGTTGCGTTTACGATCAAGTAAAAGCTACAAACTGTCCCTCTTTTCTTGATTTTCGTTATGCGGAATTTGATGTAAGAACATTGTGAAGTCGGCTTATTTAATATTGCAGGTGTGATCTGACCAAACATCTGGATAGGGTGTTAGAGGAGACTGCAGCAGAATTTAGCCCGCATGTTAAGTTTATGCGTGTAAGTTAGTTATGCATCTGATATGATCGAAGAGAATCGTTAATGATAGCAAGACATAAGATCTGCTGCTATCAGTGATTCTTGAATTTTTTACTAGTTTCAGCTTTTGCTTTCGTATTCTTTAAATATCGTCTACATTCGAATGCTGATGTTTGGCTTATAGGTTGAGTGCCCAAAGTATCCTGGATTTTGCATAACGCGCCAGAAGAAGGAATATCCGTTTGTCGAAATATTCCACAGCCCAGAGCAGGTAACCTTCTTACCTTGGCATTGAAGACAAATCGTGATTATATTCCTCACAACGATAGGATCTTTTCGTTTTGCTGAAATTGTCGCCTGTGATTTCACATAT
The DNA here is from genome assembly GCA_027422505.1 of Craterostigma plantagineum. NCBI lineage: Eukaryota > Viridiplantae > Streptophyta > Magnoliopsida > Lamiales > Linderniaceae > Craterostigma > Craterostigma plantagineum. The sequence goes on along the minus strand of JAPQWV010000291.1, from coordinate 296,453 downwards.
GCTTGAAAGGTTCTGCTGTTATGTTTATTTAGTATTGCTGCAAAGAATTGTTACTGTTTTTACGTTTTATCATAAAGATCGAACAATTTATGCAGGCGAATCAAGGAAAGGCTGTTGATCCGAATATTACTAAGTACTCAGTTAAAGTTTTACCCGTAAGTATCTCTTTGTGCGTGCCTGCAATGCTTTTAACATATAAATTTGTTCATTATAATTGAATTAATTGAACATCTAATAGAAGAATACTCTGTTCCTCGCTTGATATTGAAACTGTTGTATACTACTCTTTCCCAGTTCAATTATGACCTCAGTCCTTACGGATTCAGAGAATATTTCAAGCGCCACGGTATCAAATCATCCGAGCCCAAGTGACTTTAAGTAGAAGATGGAATCAAGAAGAAACTTACCGGTGAGCGTCGCGCTATTGTAGAAACAATTTGTTACATGTTTATTTGGTTATTTAAATGATGATCTTTTGGGGATCGAATGTTGCACTGCCCGAAAAAAGAACAATTCAAGTAAAATAGAATAATAGATGAGCTGATAACTTCTACAAAGGCCATTCATTACAGAATGACTGAAGCTGCTCTAACTCTTCAGTCTAAGAATGTAATGTCATAAAAGAAAGAATTCCCAAGCAGGTGATACAAAAATCTATAACCAAATTCAGTTACTACATTTTCTCCTTCTATTTCTTTCTCTTCACTATCGTTACGAGGGCTTCGCCTTGCCCACCAAAAGAAGCTATCGAGTTCTTGACGAAAGAAGAAAACCGAGAGATTGCTTTACAAAGTTATCAGAATCTATTAAACATAACTATAGAATGCCGCTGCTGCACGACCAAGAGAGTCAATATCTTGTCTAGAATGCTCCTTGAATGTATTTGGGGAAAAGCTCCATCAGAGCTTCAAGAGTTTCGGGCAAGAACTTCCTTGCGAACAAATAGCAGGGTTTTTGCCTTCCATTCCACAAGCACGGTTTGATTTGAATCTCCCTCTGTAGTTGAAGAAGAATGGGATTCATCAGAATACCGTCGAGTATATCTATATAATAGCTGAGGAAAGTACTAACCTTCTCCTCACTTGTAACATGCACACTGTCTTGAATTGACTGCATTAGGATACATGATACAGTTAGTTTTAGCAGCTTGAGAAGAACATGCAGATTAGATACTGTAATAAACACGCGCTAATGGAAGATTAAAGGGAAAAAAGAGGCCAGACCGTTATGTTTTTAAACAGCTCGTAAGATATATCTTCTGTTCTGTATGATTTGGGATGCCATTTCCCTTCAGACCAATCAACATGCGTAACGGACCAGTTGGCTATTCCCGCAGGGTCAAGCATCTGCAAGTTATAAGCGTGTAACTGATTTTGTTTGAATATGCGAGGAAAGATGGATATATTAAGCCAATATTAATGTTCTTACATGGAAATAAGTTGGTAGATAATGTTCATCGGCGTAGCAGTTTTTGTTTCCCTCCATGCCAGGCTGTTTGATAAATAAATAAATAGGGTAACAAACAACTGATTAAGCAATCTCTCGGCGAGCTGAAGATGAAGAAGATTGAAAGGACAGAGATGCAGTAAAACCTTGCAGTAATACTTGAACTTCGAATAGTAGAGATTGTCGGCTGTTACTATAATAGCATGTTGCCTCTTCATAGTAAACCACTGCATTGCATGTGAGCGTATTATTACAAGAGGAAAATTGGAGATTAAACATAGAATGATGCTAGAGGATAGAAGTCAAACCTGAGCACCCTTGCGGAAGTCTTTCTTCTCAATCTCGGGCAGCATGTAATGAATATATCTGCCACTTCCATGGGGGCCGGGATCCTCAAAGCTACAAAAAGCATGGCAAAAGCTTATTACACAGTTGTAAATGGATATTGGACGGAACTAATTTTAAGGTATTCTTTTCACCAACTATGATGAATCCAAAGATTGGCAGGCTTACCTATCAACAAAGCTGACATTTGTGTACATGAGATGGTTGTACACGTAGCTAAAGTCGTGAAGTGGTATGCAGCTGGGGTAAAAAGAATACCACTGTATAATTAGAAAGAGATCAAATTCCATTCATTAAAAGCTAATAATCTTACCTGTCTGAAAGAAGAACAAAGTGCTGGTTATCTGGATCTTTCAGTGCATTAGCCAAAAGCCTCTTTTCTGCGTCAACCATGGAAATTTTTCCCCATACGACCTGCATTTTTTATCCATCAATAAAGCTAGCTAGTGCAAATCAATGCATTGCGCAAACTTTGACAAATTAAGACAAGGAGAAAAAAAAAAAAAAAAAAAAGACAAGGAGAAACAGCAATTGAGCTTTGGCAAACCTTGCTACTCCGAATCTCACGATTGATAAAGTAGCGGCTAAAATGTACAGGTTTGTTCTTCGATGCGTGGACATATATGGAGAATTTACCCTCATGTCCCTGCAAGACGTAGAATTACCATAAAACAGACTTCCAAAATCAGTAAATCAACATGTCAAACGTATAACTGGCCATGAACATGCTCCTAAGGCAAGTCACATCAAGGTGCAACTAAGCGCTAATCCTCATTATCTTGATAAAAGTAAAACGATAGTCACCAAATATCACCAAGAAAGAGCATGCCATCATAAAAAAAACAGACCGTAAAAATTATTCAGTTTGACACATGAATTTTGGTGGTACTAATAGAAGGCATGGAAAATCCATAGAAACAAACTAACGGAGTCGCAATCTAAAAGCAGCGAAAAAGATATCAATTCAAGTTGCTAGTATATTTGTACCTGGAAAAACCTATCCCACAGCTTCTCAAATGGCAATGCACCTGGAGTCAGAAAGAGAAATGCAATTTTGGGACTCTTTGCAATTGGAAGCACTATAGTCTTCAGGACATCGCTTATTACAACTCGAGAGGCAATCTCTGCGTCAGTTAATTCTCTTGCAGGCGCCGGCGGGAGCCATTTCTCGAAAGCCTTACACCCGTCCGAAGAAAACATATAACAGCGTGGAGAGTTTTGTGGTGGATAAACGTAAGCACATACTAGGAACAAGCTAACTAGGGAGAGCAATACAATGATCCATTTTGGCTTCCTTAGGTTACTTCGCCGGCGAGGCGCTGGCAATACTTGCATGTCCTTAGCTCCGATCCTCCAATCTTGAGGTGATTTCATCTAGAAATTATAGTGCATTACACTTCGATTCTCAATAAAATTCTAACGCTGAGTCGTCTTCTCTTGGGTGCTCAAAGCAGAATACAGTGATCTGTAATGACAGTACACTGAAAAACTTCAAATTATAGACCGGCCTAATCAGTACAAACTCGGCGAAATATAGATGATCAAATGGAAATAATATTCATTGAAGAACCAAAAACGTAGGAATAAGACAAGAAGCAACCAAAAGACATAATCAAACGTCATTACAGCAACAATTAAGGATCCTAAAGACCACACTTTACATTGCAAAGAATCTAATCGGAAAAACAGGGAAAACATCAGCTTGTTGATAAATTCGAACGGCTACGCTCGCCCATTGAAAATAAAATAAAAAAATAAAATAAAATAATCAATCACACACCAAAGAAAAGCGCATGAATGCTCAAAGCTACAATCGCAGGAACACCAGCAAACCAATCGAAACACAGAAACAGAAACCGCCGGAAATAAATATTTCAAGGTCCTCAAGACGAACAGCAAACTCAAACAACAATCAATCGAATTTTCAACCTCGATTAAACGCGCGTACCTTATAGATTGAGCATCACGCAGCTGGAAAATTGAACGAACGAGCTCAATTTCAATGGAATATACAAATGCAAACGCTTATATACATCCGTGATCTAGGGCACTGTTGGCATGATTAAAAACACCAAAGTGTGTTTATGTGTGTGTGTGTGTGTGTGTGATGAGAAGATGAACTGCTATTTATATAAATGAACAGAAATAGTTTTTGTGCTCTATTACAACAATCTTATTATGCAATGCCAACGAATAACGATTGTACTGTAAATATGTATTAACATAATTTTTGTATCTTTATTTGTTTTTCTGTAATCCTAAATTACGGTGATTCGAAGAGTCAGCAATTTTGTGTTATTTTCTTTTTCTTGGCGTGTGTAATGAGAGTTTTGACCGTTACATTAACATTGTAATTGTCCAACCATTCAACAATGGAGAAAAGATAACCAAAAGTAAATTTTTTTTTTTTTTGGTGTTGGAAAGGAAAATTAGCGTAATTAGGAGAAGAAAAGGAAAAAGCTTGAATTTCTTTCGATAGAGAAAAAGGAAAATCTCAGTAAGTTAAGATAATATAGGTTGGAAAATATAGAGATAATGAAAATAGAAATTGGTGTTTTTCTGCGCGTGCCGAGGTATCGATATGAAACGTGATCGGCAGTCATCATATTTCGACTAAGTTCATATTGAAATATATGAACTTCATTTTCGATTATGGGATCAATCCACCTAAATTCGACGTGAAGCATTTGAACATTACTATTTTTTTTTTTAACAAAAGATGCTTCAAAGAATATCTCAAGATCTTAATATGAATCCCTTTTTCTTGTTTAAGAGAAACATCATTCAAATGACATTAAACCTTATAGTGGCATTCATGGAATATGTTAGGTGGGTAGCACCATAGCTATAAATTTCATTCATTCTATTTTCGTCATTGATTTAGTTTAGGAAATTTATTTAGATATAGAACATTGCATCCAATGGAATTGGAGCCTATGTTGAATGTCTGTTGAAGGGACTGCATGTAATAAATATCTGTGTAAATTAGGCTAAGCAGTAATGATTATAGAAATATTAATGGACCACTATAGCTACAGTAAAACCTCTATAAAAAAATTAATAAACTCTATAAATCGTATGGTCTCGGGGCTTTTGCAAAAAATTATCAAATTAGATAAGATAATAATATAATCATGTTTTGGAAATAAATAGTAGGCCCATTATTACAATTATATATGTATGTTGTTTCCTAAAATGATAGATAACATATTCATGAGCTTTGATACTACCACACCATGTCACATATCTAAAAGATCATTTACAAGATATAAAATAATCTATATTGTTATTGATAAATTATTGTACGTGATATAATTGTATGTAATAAGAATATGTATTTTAGTCATATTCTAATTTGATTCAGTCTGTCGTTGGTATGGACTGAGAGATAACTGAATTAAAAAGTTTCTCTTTCAATTAATAAAATATTAACTTATTGAAATAGTTAATATATCTCTAAATTAATAAAACTTAATGGTCCGCGCGTTATTAATTTAAAGAGGTTTTAGTTTATTTAAAATTTTTAATTTCGAAATCAATAGAAACCAAAATTAAAATGTTATAGCAAAATAGACCGGACCTCGACAAGAAGCCCATCCCAGACAATAATTTTAAGGATGTCCATGAAATATTCCGAGTCTTTGACCCAATACTAATATGTATATATAAGCATCAGCCTCACCTCAAATGTATACATTATAGTTACATTACATGCATATAATATATATCTATATATATATCAAGTGTGTGTGTGTGTGTGTATGTATTAACGTCCATTTGAGCCAAGTGTTTCATCACTAGTCCAACACTAATGATGTTCTTGCGTGTTACTAAATTTGCAGGAAACACATAATAAAAGTAAGAATCAAGTGAAGAATAGAACAAGAAACCTTTATTTTTCCTACTTTAGTTTATAACTATGGATATCTATACTACTATAAAAGGGGGAATGTGGCCAATTTCTACATTGGGTTGCAGGTTAGCAATTGCACATAACTAATTGTGTGTGTTACCTGTATTTCAAGGTTGCCAAGATCAATTTCTACATAATAATGCAATATATGTATATAGCGTAAATATAAAAAGCTGAAAAAATTATGTTTTCTTTTCTCTTTAGTTTTGTTCCTTTTAGTTTTTGTTATAAAATAATGCAAAATAATGCAAATATATATCATATTATAACTAAAAAAGAAATAAGAACATGTTTCTGTTTTTTTTTTTTCTATTAACTTTTTCTCATTATAATAATTCAAATATGTATATCATATCCAACTCAAAATATAAATAATTATAGTAACATATTAATTTATGGTGAATCTATAGAAAATATACAATTGTATAAAAAATTTACAAGTCAGTACTCATGTCAGAAATTTTTATATAAGTACCCGCTCGACCGTGTCTACTATTTTTCCGGTCTTGACGTATCTTTTTATATGTTTATTGCGTACCACGTCACGCATTTATATGGTACCCATTTATGGTACCTATATACGTTCCATATGGTACCTTGCGGGTTGCGGCTGACTATATGATGTACCATTTTCTAGCTGTATTATGTAACACAATACGTTTCTCTATGATACCTAAATGTGTGATATGATGTATCTTACAGCGGGCAGGTACCAATGTGCAAAAAAATTATTCTGACAGGTACCTACATATACAAAAATACTGATAGGGTACTGACTTGCTATTTTTTTAATATTAATGGGTATTTTATGTTCAATCCCCTTAATTTATCATCTTTGATAAAATGCTCATTCTGATTTCAAAACCTATCGTTTTACACTTTATTTTTTGTTTTTAAATACAAGTCATTTTACTATTTTCAAGAAAAATAGCTTGAAAATTTTAAGTTTTACCCCTCATTCTAAATAAAATAATTAGATTAAATGTGATAAGACAATTGATTAAGCCTATAATAAAGATTTTACTTTATTTCTTAATATGTTTGCAATTTCCTTAAATGATTTACTTATAATCAGATGTAGTACATGGTAAATAACGGGATGGGCAGCTATCAATCCACTATCAAGCTATTGTGGTTTGCTGGATATAAAATTGAAATTGAAACAATCTCACGCACCGGCCACGATTGGAGTTTTTGGGTTTGGCTGGTGGAAATGACGGTCGTGTGTGCAATTTCAGTTTTTTTTATGTAATTTTCATTTTGTCCATGATCTTTTAGGGTTATCGTTATTTTAATGAAAGTTCATGATTTTAACCTTGTGGTTTAATTTGCGGAAAAAATGTGATATCGGACTTCTTGTTTTCTAACCAAAGTTGAAATTTCTACTTCACATATGGAGTTTTGAAGTTGGTTGATGCTGCTGGATTTTTAGCACGCCTTGAGCTTACGGGATTTTCATGATAGTTTTTTTTTTTTTTTTGCCTTCACAAGTGTTTAAAACTAGCTAGATCTTCATCTTTTAACAGGGAGTTGGAGTATAATAATCTTCTTCTCATTTTTTATATTTGTGAGTAATTTGATCCCATGGTTGATTTTCAATCTTAAAATTAGTCGTGGTGGTTGGATTCTACATTTAGCTAAGATTGATATTTTATGCTGATTTCGTCCAAATTAAACAGATTTGAAGATGATGAATCACCGTTATCTAAACTAATAAACGCGACTTTTTCTCAGCATCGAAATAACTTCCTCCCGTAATCATTTGTGAAAACAGTGATTATCGAACATAACTTTCAACCATAAATCATTTGTGATAAGAGTGGTATTAACTTCGAGGAATGATTTTCTACGCGAGCTCAATGATGTATTTCTTAGTGAATTTCATGTGAAGAAACAATTTGATTGATTGCAGACCATGAAGAACAATTCCATTCTTCAAACGTTACATGGCCTCTAGCCGCATACGCAATCATAAAGAAATGCATCCATTTATACTGCGTTAAATACTTAATCGAACAAAATCTCTTTTAACGAGGCATGTCTTATATTTGGAGACTTTAAAAGTAATGTATCACCGCAAACTAATTTTTTGTTACTCCATTTTAGAAGTAAAATTTCAAGTCTCATTCAAGTTTTTCAGTGAAAGTTAATAAAGCATAAGACAATCTCTAATTATGTTAAATCCATCCGAAGGAACATGCCTTTTAATATGGGCGATTTTATACTGCGTATCAAGAGCTAAATCGCTTGATGAAATATGAACGGGGTATGATTATACAAAATCCGCACAACGTGCGGCCGCATCATCTAGTCTATTATAAAAGCAAGAATGTAGCCAGTTTTCATTGCAAGTATCAAGTTGTATTTCAAATGTTATTCTCTACTAGACAAGATGGTAATAGTAGGTTGCATGTTTATTTGTAATTATTTATTTAAAGGCTTTATTGGATAGTGGGACCCACATTCAAATTAAATAGTGTTGCACTTATTAATAAACATCGACAACCAAATCAGGCCACCAAGGTATACATATTGTTAAAAATATAAGGTAAATATATTACTTAAAGAGCTTATAGAGCATCTCCAATTGAGACTTAAAAACGCCAAAAGTAGAATAAAAAAACAAAAAGTATGCCTTCGAAATGAGATTTCCAAAAATGAGTTTAACGTTTTAAAATTACGATTCACACTCTTTTATTTGTGTTAATTATTGGAGTACACATATAACAAGTAAAAACTAAATAAAGATATATAAAATGACGTCTTATTAATAAATATTTTTCTATGTTTTCCATATGATAAATATTGAGTTTATTATTATATTTATGAAATTTTATCTAGCGAATTAAAATAATGGCGTGGTCTAATTTGTAAAGTTGAAAATTATATAGATAATATTAACAAGTTGGGTAAGAGAACCATCTTTTGAGTCTGAATAGTGTTTTCTTTTTTGTATATTCCAATTTTAAACCACTTAGTATATGATCGAAAAACATCCACGTACAAACACATAGATAAATAGAAATGAAAAAACTGACTTTGAAAGAGATTTGAGTTTGATGTATGCGCATGTTCTTACAACAAAGTGAAAATCTTGTGGGAGAGAAGCTTGGAGAAAAGCCGGTTATCGTTGATGCTTGAGAGAAGTGTTGAACTTGAGTTGAGGTTGCATTGTTGTACGGGAGGACTTAAATTAATGTTAAGCAGTAAGTGGACAATGAGTAGTTATACTAGAAACGATACGGTGGTTGTTGGCTGATTGACTTACACGAAGTTTCCTGAAATATGTCAATGATAGAGTGATTTAAATATCAAGTGTCTTGCTTCAACCGAGAGGGCTTCTTAATGCCTTGAATTGATTTTCTTTGACCAAGTAAAAGATAAGTTTTAAAGGAAGTAGCAATGTGCATGTAACCTTCTTTAAATCGATAACCTTATCGTGCATTCGAGGGTTGAAGTTGCGTGTTCCACACACAAGCATTTCTAGCCCATCGAGATTATACTGATAAAATAATATTATATTATCATATTGCATTTATCTAACATAACATCATTCTATTCTGTGTAAATCTATATTAACTATTTTAATCATTCGGGTTCGGGGTACAGTTACAGTGAGCCGCACAACGTGCGGCCACATCATCTAGTATATATATATATATATATACTTACAAATAAATGAGATAAAGTAGTAAATGAATTCGGATCCATTGAGCTTGACATGAGAGGAAGAGACCAAAATGTAGCCAGGAACAACTTGCCGATATTACATTTCATGAAATAATATATATCTATATATATTTTAATAATAAGATGGTGAAAAACGATATTTGGTTTCTAACCGGCAAGTCATCCTTGGCTGCACTATACTCTCTCCCCTTTATGCAAAATCTCAAGAGATAAGATATATATATATATATATATATATATATATAGAGAGAGAGAGAGAGAGAGAGAGAGAGAGAGAGAGAGAGAGAGAGAGAGAGAGAAGAGAGGTTTGGAGAAGCCTACGTATAGTGTAGTAATCTTGTTATGATCGAAGCATTGGGCATTGTCTATATATAGGCATAGTTCGGGTATGAAGATTAAATTGAAAATAAAAAATAAAATTGAATAGATAAGGAGACATGGCATGATAATATTAAAAGCGATATCGTTGAGATTGAAAAAATAAATAAAAATATTCTGTGAGGTCAACTATCTAAAAAGAGACATAACGATGCACCGGCCATGCACGAAGATCTGATGCTTTTAAAAATTTATTATTTTTATGTATATGAGAGGAAGCTGGCCACAAACTTGCCATTTTTGGAGAATACTCCTTACTTTAAATATGTAATAAACATGGTCTGCTGTGATATAAAGGATATCGTTTCGTATTTAATTGAACGAATTTATTATATATTATTATGTAAATAATATTCTTATTCATTGTATGGTGAGGTGTGGGGTTGTTGCATGACTGTCAATGAGTCCATCCAATTGTGGCAGCTTTGGACACTACATACTTGTCGTATTCTTTTTTCTATGATATATATTAATTATACATATGATTTTAATATGAAGTATAATGGAGTAGTTTTAATTAAGTTCAAACTCTCAACGAAGTGAATGGACACAAATGATTAAATCGAGAATGATTATAAATATTGGAGGGAGCGTAAGGTAGTGATAGACAGAGAATATGGAAGATTCGATTCGATCGAAAAGTTTAATCATGCATGTAGATTTTGTCATAATAATATCATTATTTGATCATTTGTTCCCCCCCCCCCCCCCCCCCCCCCCCCCCCCCCAATATTATATTATATTATTTTTGTCATATACCAAATGATGTGGCTGACTCACGAGCCGATGAAAAGGCGTAGAGATCACAACATGCATGGGAAGACCTTTGCGTTATTCGTGAATATTTATTTAATTTTTAAACGATAGAATAGAAAGATTTAGATTCCTTTTGATTTCTAAAAGATTAAAATTGAGTGTGATATAGAGTTAGACTGATGATATTATAACTTTATTTAGGGATGTGCATTCGATTCGATAGAATTGTTCGGGCTATTATTTGCAAAACAAAATTAATAATTTTTTCAAATAAAAAATTGGTACCGTAAATCCAATACCGAACCAAATTATCGATTTGTATTTTTATTTTTTTTTTCAAATACCAAGTGCACAACCCTACTTTCATTTCATGAATTACATGGTAACTAAGAAAGAAGAAACAAACCTCTTTCATAGCTAAAAAATTGAATCAACAGTAGAGAGTACATATGAAGAGTTGAAGTTCTTCAACTTCTGAAAAATAGAGAAAAACAATATATAATAGTTCATCAATTCCAAAAAAAAGGAAGTTTCATCATCTCATGGAAAGATATAAAAGAGGTTTTACTCGTAATACAAACCACCATCGCCATCATCATCGTCGTCTTCAAGCTCTACTTCAACATCGTTCGATCCACCGAATACAGACAAGAAAACAAGAACAGCAACGAACTGAGCAACGAGGAAGTACTTGGCCCTTTTTTTGAACTGCTTCTCTTCCGCCGTCTTCTCTCTCTTGGTTTTCGCCTTAGGTTTCGAAGCTACGATTCGACGAATTGTACTTAATCTAATGATTTCTTGACAAGGCGTTTACACTATATAAGGATGTTGTTAAGGTATAGTGACTTACTCGAAGAAGAACGACCTTGTCTAGAAGTCGATGAAGACGGATCTGATTTAGGTGCTGATGATGACGAAGAAGATGATTGGTTATCGATGTATTCAGCCTTGAGATTCTGGGCATAAGTTACAATGTTGTTATAACCCGAGAGCTTGCTTCTTAGGACCGATGTTTCCTAATAGGAACAGGAGAAAAGTAAAAGGGAATGAGATTTTCGTATTCTTGGCAAGTTCACTGAACATAGAATTTGATGACAAAAAGAGATGCCAAAAGCAAGCTTATAATTATGAAACAATATAAGGGGATTTCAGAGCTCATCCTCATTAGATAAGGGACTCACTGGTAAAGCGTGAAGGGCAAAAAGAACGTGTCCGAGAAAAACTGCATCCAAACTAGTTGGCCTGAAGCATTCAAAACAGTAAGAAAAGTGTAGAGAAACAAAGAAAACACCAAGTTTTATTACAGCTGTGAAAAAAAATACAAGCTAAGGAGAAAGAAACCACCTGTCTTCAAAGAGAAATGTCTGTTCCCCTAACCTCGATGATAGGGCATCGTAAGCCAGCAAAGCTCTGCGGTAAATCTGCAAAAATAAGCATATGGAAAGTCCATGCTTTAGCAGATCTATTTTTCCTGGTAAATGCCCATCACAGATATACCGAGTCTATTTCGACGAATATGACAGAATTGGTCACAAGAGAAAGAAAAGGGGTACCTCTTTTTCTCTTCTTTCACCGTTATCTGATGTTATCCCAAGTAGTTTCTTCGTACTGTATACTTGTTTGAGGTACAGAATTTTCCCGATTGGCCAAGGAAGATCAGAGTAATAAATCTTATACGCCGTGCTTTTGTCACAAGCCACCCAAAGTTCATATAAGATTGCATCTGAGAGCCATGAATCGATCATAGCCTTCATCGATACCCATTCAGGGACACCTCTGACCTCTGAGTCCAAATCGACGATTCGCTCTTCGTTCAAGTTCTCAATAACTCCACCGTTCTCGTTATTGTAAAGTACGTAATCGCCAGATTCAACAAAGGGAATTTGATCTGCTCACGATTCAAACAAAGTTAACAAACAGTTTAGTTTCCTTCCAATACCTAACAATTTACCTAAGTGGGATACACATATAAGAAGGCAGTTCGTAAATTCTCAATCCTTCGAGTAAATTCCACTACTTTGTCTTTCACTTATTCTTCACGATTTCGGTTATCCTTCAACGCGCATCAGTCAACAGTTTTCGGCGTTAGTACAAGATTAAATTTTTCAAGTAAAAAATTGGGGAAATATCTCTGAATTAGAGATAATTAGACGCACCACCATCGAAGTTGCAGCAGAAATATTGCACGTAGGCAGCACAAACAGATCAGGAATATCACAAAACCGATAAAATCAGCCGCCCAATAATAAGACTGAACAAGGTTCTAGATTTCTAAATCGAAACGAAAAAAAAAACGGGAAAGAATCAGAATCACAAAAAAAAAAAAAAAAAAACTTGATTACCAAACGCACCAAACTTCATCGCAATCGAAAACCCATGAAGTATGTTAAAACTCACCAGAATCGGGGTAGATGAGATTGAAATCCATGGAAAATGGGATCTTAGAAAACCTAAGGTAAATGTAAACGGGCAGGCATGACGGGCAGCTCGTGGGCAGCCCGAAAGCAGGCTTCCGTGCTACGAGGGTAATTTTGCTTTCTGCTTCCATGAGAGGTTTTTCTTCTTCTTGGTTCTTCTTCAATAGATTGAGACAGTCAACCTTTGTAAGCAGATGATAGATATAATAAATAAAACAAAATGAGTTAAATTGCTAAACCCTAGTCAGGGTTTTACATATAACTTTATTATTACTGTTATCAATTTATAATTTCCTTGATAGGCAATAAAAATTGAGCTTTTAATTTAACGAGTTCAAAACCAACTGAATATATTTTCTAGTTGACCAATGCTTAATTAAAAAATGTTTTCTTGTAGGCTTTTGTTCGTGTTTTTTATTTGTTTGAAAATTAAAATGCATTTGTAACTTCGGGCAACAATTAAAAAAATAGGAAAATTCATGGATTTATTAATCAACACATACAAAGCAACCTAGAGACTAAAATACCATGAAAATACAAGCCAAAAACTGTGTTAGAATCTCGAGTTATGAAGTTTTGGTTCTGAGAAACTAATTCTAGGAAAATTGGTAATAACCCTTTTTTTTTTTCCTTCTGCAAAAAATAATGTAATAAATCAAGCGAAGACGAAGACGCCTTTATCTGAGCTGATCATTCTCTTCGCAGCAGTAGAACCAACTATTCTCTCAAGCTGAATCAAATACATCATCATAAATTTAAGATTCAATTTTTATGATCATTCAATTCTAACAATGATATAAATAATATATACGTATGTATGTATAAACATACCCTGAGATGATCCAAGACTGAAAACAGAACAGTGCATTTCATGCCATCAGATTCTTGCAGCAGATTAACCATCTGAGCAGCAGACAAATTAAAACCGTAAACTATTCATAGATCGTAATCTTATCTTATGCGTCGAAGAAGTAGAAAGTATATTTTACCTCGGGGTAGAATTCTTTTCTCTCGGGCAGAGAATAAAATATCAAATTTTTAACGCCGCGAATCTGTAATGGATAACCGTAAAAAGTGAGATCGAAAAAAAAAAAGCAAAACGAGAGAACGACGATTCACTTAGATCGAAAATGATAGAGAAGGGACAAAAAACCTTGTATCTGTAATAAAAATGGGCTCTCTCTGTGTAGAGAATGATTTTCTTCTCTCCCCTGAAGAACTCTCCACGCACACGAGATATTTCATTTCGTTTTATGTATCTGCGTCGTTTATATATCGTTTTCTTTGGGGAATTTTGAAAATATAAAGAAAGATCTTGAAGGGAAAAAAAGGAAAGCAATAAAACACTTACTCTCCAAACAAGCAGAAGGATGCTCCCTGTGACTTGAGAAAGTTTCGAATTCGGACAAACTCAAAGTAAGAACTAATAAATATCATTATCCCATCCTACAATAACAAAGTGTAAAAAAAATTGTGTTAATTGTCTGTGACGGAAATGCCATAACATAAGACCAATGACTATTTGTAGTTTGTAAACTTTACTACCTGAACAGAATCCTTTATCTTGGGAAATAACTGCAAAGTGAAAAATGTCAAGTTGTAAGAAAATCAAATGGCTGATGGTTGAGCTTCAAGAAAGCCACGAAAAGGCTAATGTTTAGGTTGAGCACAGACCTTATCGCAGAAATATTTAAGACGGGCATCATCTGCTTCTGTTATCGATTTTGTCTCAAAGCGCTCGTAGACCTGCAAAATGCCAAAGCAAAACATGAAAGAATCAGATGCAACACATGCCCTTTAAGAGGGGATTCACGAACATTAAGACATCTTTTGCAATAAGTACACGTCCTTTAACCTAGAGAAGTAGCCATATGCTTTATCAAGAAATTTTCATTTTCTTGCATAAGGTATCAGTTGTGAACCATGAACATGCAATAAGTTTACCTGTTTAGCTTGAACCAAGACTTTTGGAAGGACACCTTTATACGTGCAATCCAATTTGACCTGAACAATCAATAAAGAAAGAGAAGTGCATATTACATCTATAATCAAATCATAAAAGACATAAAGGTTTGCCCAGCACAAACCTTTCCTCGGTAATTAAGGCAATGATGGTTGAACAACGCATTAATGTCTGAAGAATGAAGCACCAAACCACAAAAAAAGAGGTTAATATTCTGATGAGAGTAAAACAAAGATGAATATCAGCCAACTGCTACCCATCGTACAAAAATAGGGTTCAATTTCGTACCTGGACTTATATGGGAACTTAGAATAATAGATTGTCTGTAGAAACGCGCTTGGGCATTCAGATACCTAAAAATCAAGTATATGGAGAACATAAAGAACGGCAGACAAGAACAGATGGAACACAGCCAAAAAGCATTATAAGTTATTTCGAAATTTCTAACATTAGAAAATCAAACCAAGTAAAGATCTGTTATATGTACCATGGCCTTATGCGCATGATGTCAGTTCCAAGTCGCTTTAATTGATCATTATTCAGTTTTTCAACGACGGTATTGACGTGAGACCAATTCTGGAATTTGGGAAGAAACAGAAAAGGCAAAGATTCAACACAAAAATCCCTATGAAAGATATTGCCATGAGTCATGACTCAAGTCTTGACGACATTTAAATACCTGCATTAGCATGACATCTGCGTGGTCTATGATTAAGATCTGTCACACAAAAGTTAACCACCAATAAGTTGACTAAATCATTACATGAAATATCTTCATCTACAAAGTTTGCTATCCAACAATGTTGTGCATACCTCTATCGAAGATAAATAATCAGCATCTTTTTCTTTTTCAAGTTCAGCCTCATTGATTTTCTGCATGAGGAAAGGAACTTCTTGAGACTATTAAGATATATGGCTGCAGGCTGCTAGTGCGATATAGCTGGAAAGTGCACCAAGATCGGCAATTTAAAAATGCAGACTTTCCATTTAGACTTACGAGCCTTCTAATTTGATAAATTTTCTAGTAGTTCACTAATATGCATGATTTTGTTGTCTGACTTTCTGCCTTAAAGCAGGAGACTGTCATGTGTGTTACCCAGAAAAAAAAGAATACACACGAAATACGAACGACAATAAAATTAAAGAAGCTTACAGTGATTAATCCCAGTGGAGAGGCAACAATCAAATCGGATGTGTAAAAATCTCCATACAACTTTATGCGCCTAAATGCCAAAAAAAAAAACAGAGAGGTATTAAGACCTAATAGAAGGTAGCTTGCATGATGAATTATCATGTCAAGTATCTGATCCATCAGTTTCATCATGGCATTATGTATCATAGACACAGTTTAAAGGTATAGTATTGAAATCAGTGGCTTAAAAGAGGTGATTTAGAATATCATATTAACAATGACCTACTAAAAAGTTCCAAAACAAACATTGACTCTGAATAAAACATGTTATAATAGCAAAACAAATAACATTTATCTTAGTAAAAATCAAGAATATCACCTGTTCGCAAACTTTACGCCTATCATAAAGTGATCATTGTCATTATCTCCAAATAATGCCTGGTGGTCAGACGGTTTAGATGACTTTTTCAAATTAGGAATTTCATCTTCATCATCTTCAGTTCTTGAAGAACCAAACTCTTTGTAAAAGCGTTCAAGATTTTCAACTTTAACCTGCCCAGCCTGAAGACATATGTTAAACAGAAACGTCTCGATTTTGTTCCTTTATCTATTGAAAGCATACTAGACATATATATACCTCATTGTCAGAGGGAGTTAGCTGTATCAACCTCTTCACAACCCTCCGTGCAATGCTTGCTATTGGCAAAAGAATCAAGACCTAACACATCAAAAAGGGAAGATAAGTAGCTGATAGTGACAAGCGAAGAGTAGTACAAGAAAGAATTTAACTGTATGAGATCGAACAGATGCTGACAAAGACAAATGGAGATAATATTGAAGTGCATTGCATCAGACCCAAAACTAAACCTTTGGGCGGGTATAACCACGATCACGGTATGCATCATCATCCGCGTCTGGTCCATCATTGCTCTCATTATTAGCTAACTTTCTTTCATTCTTGACCACAAGATCTCTACTTCTATAGATATGATTCAACTGCACAAGATAAATGCTTCAGTACCCACATACAATAATGGGCTAAGATCATAATAGGAGTTGCCTCATGCATGAGGCCCACAAAAAGTTCTTACAGAGTGCATGAGGTAAGCATTCAAAACACTCGAATCTTCTTCTTGGCCTTTGAGGTAGAAGGGTCGTTTCTTGTGGTGCAATATATCGTGATAGCTGTTGCCTAGATACATAAGATGTTGAAATGGGGATTAAGGACCCACAAAATTATCCACACTCAAAAGATCTTGTTCAGATTCAATAAGCTGCTAGCTAAAATAGGAATAAAACGATTGAAGAAAGAAAGTGTTAATTGTAATGGATTGTCTTCATATTAAACTTTGCCAGGCATAATATCTCCCTCCTCTACGTAAAAACATCGAAAATCAGTTTATTCCTCCACTTACATAACGTAAAAAACGATCTTTGTTTCGATTGTTCGAACTCAATCCCACCAGAAGCCGTGTACTTAGTCAACCAATGTTTGTATAACCGTGGCTTTAGGTTACCCAAAGAACTTATCTTCAGGTCCTACATATAAGATACGGTCATTTTATTTGGGAAAATAAGAGTTCGAACATAATATAACCGAACCACGCTCACAGTTAACATGCAAATAGGAAAATGTAAAAAACAAAGAACAGAGACAAACATCAATGAAGCAAGCTCCCGTTCCTCTCCAATTGCAGTTTGACATATCCAAAGCTGGCCTTTTCCAAGTATATTTCCATTTCCTTTCAAGTAGTTTTTCAGTATCTGATGGTTCGAGCTCGTAATTCAAATGCTTGTCAAAGGTACTGCATGTGAAAGAAAAAAACATAAGCAAATACATACACACCAAGACTGGCCCCCTTACATGCACAAAGTAAACCACATAATCTCGTAGAATTAAGACAACCTCGTCAATTCCTCTGAAGAAAGTCTATCCTTCACTTCTACGTCACTTTCCTCCGAATCAAATAATGAATCATCTTCATCAGCATCTGTTGTGGCTTCTTCACTCTCTTCAGCAGTACCTTCAACTTCTATTGCATTGAAAAGAAGAAACAAAATATCAAAATAAAACAAATCCATAGAATATATCGGTCGCTAAAGAACTACAACAGAATCTATTTTCACAACTCAAACTGAACAAAGCCAATAAAAATTCTCAGAAATCGATAATTACCATCAGAGTCATCCTCCTCCTCTTTCTCCTCCTTATCTGACAACTCAGCCCCACTCTCCGAATCTTCGTCTGTGCCACTTAGTCCTTCTTCTTCTCTTTGCCTGATCAAAATTAAGTATAAACTATGAAAATGCCTGCCCACGAATTACCGAAGCAAAAGAATACAAAAAGATTCTTCTTTTACTATTTCCTAGAAGTCTACCCTTTTCTTCTTTTTCTTTTCGCGTTATTGGCCAGGATTATAACATAGAACAAGAATAAAACATCAAAATTTTCCTTACCCTCTCAAGACAGCATTAGCGTAAGACGAATTACGCGAGCCGAGCCTCTTCACAAGAACATCATATGCGTTACCATCACTTCCCACTGAAAATTCCTCTTCTTTTTCTTCTTCTTCTTCTTTTTCCTCTACGACTCGCCCGGGCACTTCTGCAATTTTTTTTTCGACAAAAAAGACTAAGCTTCACGGACTTAAAGAGTACTCTACCCAAGCGCTATATAAATAAACCTTTATCCTTTTTCTGCAACTTCGTTCTGCTACTGCCTTGCTCCTCGCCGGCCGGCGCACGGTGCCGCTTAAGAGTTCTCATCGTCGAAGAACCAATCACAGAAATCGAAACCAAAGTCGGAATTGGCGCGACGGCGTATGAATGAAGATAAATTTTGGTCGATTATAAAGTGAAACCTTTGGCCCGAAATATAATTTATACATAATTAACCATGTCGGAAATTCAGACAACGTTAGGTTTCTCAAGGGTATATCCGTAATTTGCACTTATTGGGTTGGATTTACTATTCGACTATGGGCCTAAAGCCCATTTAAGCCCATAGGATTTTAATATGTTAATCCAACGTATTAATAAGGTTCTTGCGATCGATCATTCAATTCATTTCATCTTCTAAACGATGTCTTCGTCTAGGGTTTCGCTGAAGGCTTCGAAGGGAAAAAGCGTGAAGAGATCCGCCGCAGCCGACGAGGACGAAGGCTACGTGGCGGCGACGGCGAAGTTCGTGAAGGAATGGACCAATTGGAGCCTGAAGAAGGCTAAGGTCATCACTCACTACGGTTTCATTCCGATGATCATCATCATTGGGATGAATTCCGAGCCTAAGCCATCTCTTTCGCAGCTCCTCAGCCCCGTTTGAGTCGCGAATTCGAACGAGTTTAATCTCTGTTGGTCTATTAGTCGAATACGCATGCTAGCTAGGGTTCTATGTTGGGTGTTGCTTATAATAGGTGTTTGTTCGCTGTTATCTGACGCTCTTGTGTCTTTGACTAGTTCGATATATCGTATCCTTGTTCGTCGATTTTGGAATGTTCGTTCTTTGCATTATCTGTGAATCCCATAGCTGAATGTTTTCCCAGATTATTATACCTTTGATAGCTGCAATTGGAGTTCAAACCTTCATCGACTTTGGGTTAAGGGAGTATGCGTGATGAAATCTTGTGATTATTGATCTGTGTATTTCTCTGAACTTGTTAGGTTTATCTCATGAATTGCCAAAAATTTGTCAATTCATGGTGTTTGTTCCTATGCGAAAAATTGCTTCTTTATTTTATAAATTTCCTTGCTCGAAAAGTTTAAGCTCGATTTCGTTGAATAAATGAGCTCACGATCTAAGCTCGAGTGTAATCATAGAAATAAACTCTAATTAATTCAACTGATCATATTTACTATATTACGGTAATACAATCATGAGTTCAGATTAGGGGTGTGAAAAGAGTTGAGCTAATTGAAGTACAAGCTCAAAAAATTATTCTTGACAACTTGTATATTCTCAAAGCAGCCTATTAAAAATAAAGATTTTGTCGAAAGAAATTAGTGTCTTTTGAATATCTGCAACGTTAGCTATTGGTTTTTTAAGGCAATTACCTTCTTTAAACTTTATTTTATGTTTCATTAATTATTATCGGTTAAATGAATAATCTGATAAAGGAACATTGCTTAAAGTTCTGGCTTTTACTGATTGCAAATCATATCTATAGATAGATTATAGCATTTAATCAAAGTTTGCCCAAAGTAAAACGTGTTTAGAAAGTTGGGGAAATATGTAACATAATTTCGTATGTGTGAGGGGTAAAACGCAATTACGTAAATACCATCCATCGAGCTCCTTGTTTCTCGAGGGGTAAAATGCAATTTACACAAATACCATCTGTCTAGCTAGCTAGCTTCCTCTTTCCTCAACCTCAGCACAGAAAACCTCTGCAGCTCATTTTCAAGCTCACACAAACAGGAATTGCAGAAAAATTGCTGAGGTAATAATCGTCTGATAAATTTATACTGGTGAATACTCAGATCCCCTTTTTCTCCTTCAGTTTGTGTAAATTATTTTGCTTTCTCGATTACGTCTTTGCATGTGGCGTGATGTTATGTGAATTTGGATGTGTAAAGAGGCGAATGGTTTAATCGTTCTGATTTCCTCTGCTCGATTGCAACCTTGGTGAATTATCTTGGGAATTTGGATTTGTTTGCTGATACACATTTTTCATTTTACCTCGTTGATGCTATTTGTTTGCTCAAGACAGCTTTTTTCTCTTTTCTTTTAACAAGAAGTTAGAAAAATAAGGGAAGATCAAAGGATTTCCGTGGCAGATTTTGAGAGATTCCACTTTTCCTGAATTTCTCCCCCTAGAAAAATGGAAAAGGAAAAGATCATTCTTTTTGGGTCATGTTTTTTTTTCTCTTGTTGGCAAAGCTTAAACCTTTAATTTAGTTATGCATGTTTTGAGTGTATCTTTAAGATGATCCCTCCTGATTGTGAATTTATCATTTCTAGTACTGTCTGAAAATGGATATTAAGTTACACTTTCATGAATCTCACCTTCTCACGTTAACGGTTTGCATTCATTGCGGCAACATTTTCTTTTCTCTCATGGCGCTTCTTTGTCTTGATCTATATCTGCATTGCGTCAAATATCTTTTCCTCGTTGTTCCTATGCATTTATCAGAACATGGCGGCTGAAAATCTTATGCCCGTGAAGTGTGGAACCCTCGCAAATTCTGAAATTTTATTCTTCGATTGCATTCGTTCCTTTTAAATCTCAGGGAACAATGGAGAACGAGAATCAATCACGGCCAATCAAAGTCACCATCAAGGTGAAGAGCGGTCAAGCTACTACAGACAACTCATCGTCAACTACCTCCGATCAGCCCGAGAAAGTCGAAGTAAGCTCTCCAGGCGAAGTCGAGGATCCCGAAGCAAAAAGCGACAATCCATACCAGATAGTTCCTTATAGTGAACCCGAGGCCGAAGGTGAGAAAAGCAGCGCCGAAAATACGGTGGGTCCCAATGATGGCGGTGATCTTCATCGTACTACGGTCCCAAAAAGGCGTTCATCTTTAGGCCAACCATCCGTAGGGTCCTTTACCGTTCAGTGCTGCAGCTGCTTTAAGTGGAGGATTGTTCCCAGCAAAGAGAAGTATGAAGAGATAAGGGAGAATATCATAGAGGAACCTTTCTTTTGCGAGCAAGGCAAGGAATGGAAACCCGAATTGTCCTGCGATGAGCCGCCCGATATTATTCAAGATGGGTCGAGGCTTTGGGCCATCGATAGGCCCAACATACCTCGGCCTCCTCCTGGGTGGCAACGGCTCCTTAGGTTCAGAGTCGCCGGGAGCTCCAAGTTTGCTGATGTGTACGTATCATGCTAATCCTTTTTTGATGATATCTTAAGCTTTTTTTATCTGTGCTAATATAAGTAATTCAACCTTATTGCCTACTTTGATGGGATTCTGAAATATGGTAATTTTAAACTATTCTTTCACCGTTAGGACACAATGATCTTAGTGCTGTGAAATGCTTTTATAAGCTAACTTTGTACATATACTCATATTACAGTGAGGATTTGAGGGATGGTTGTTTACTTTCCTCCTTCAATTTACCTGAATTTCTGTTCTTTCTGTCAATCTATAGTTACTATGTTGCGCCATCGGGCAAGAGGTTCAGGTCAATGGTCGAAGTTCAAAGGTGCATAAAATCTCTGTGTAGTCTATGCAATTTACTAACACTGTCCGTATAATTTTGTATTTGTATTTTCATTACATTTCTTTCTCGCTTTCAAGGTATCTTGATGAGAATCCTCATTACAAAGAAGAAGGCGCTGTGTTGGCTAAGTTTTCGTTTCAAATTCCTAAACCCGTTCAAGAAGACTACGTGAGAAAGCGAACTGCGCCTGATCATGGGACTACTCCCGAAACTGCCGATGTTACAGAAGGTGAACTTTCTTGACAAACCTCCGAAACGCAATTTTTAGTATCTAAACTGAAAATTTGTCTCAGAAAGACATAAATGAAACATCGATTCTTTGCCACGGCAGATCTATTTAGCAGCTGATTTATAACGCCGTATTATTATATGTTACAGTTCAGCAGATATCTTGGTTAAGTCATATTATTATATGCTACAGTTCAGCAGATATCTTGGTTAAGTCAAGACGGAGAGGACGAATCTCAGCCCAATGGATTGGAATCTTCGACTCACAGCTCTGAGTCGCCTGAAAATGCTGAAGCCGAACCACCTAAGAAGAGAAAGCTGGTAAAAAAAGAAATTCGCTGAACCAACTGAGATTCATCGAAGTCGGCCGATATATCTGTATTAAAATTTATGCATTTCGCATGCTGCCTAAGTTTTGCTCCTTTTACTTACCTGGGATTTGGGATTGTATGGAGTGTGAAGCCTTGTTTCTGTGGCTGTAAAAAAACTCTCGTATTCTTACATTACTCATCAAGAATCTTTATCTAAACATCGCACACAACAATGGATGTCAGTTGATGATCTGAGGCACCACTAATAGTTGCACCTCTGCCTTTAACATGCAACAGATACTTCAACGCTCTTTCAGTGATCACTTCCCCAGGGATCAACACTGGGATTCCTGGTGGGTAAGGACATACGAGCTCTCCACATATTTTGTCAACACTTCCCTCGATGCTCTCTTTTCTTTTACGGGCGAAGAATGCCTCTCGAGGAGTCAACGCCATGTCAGCACTGTCGAAGATGTTCCAAGATGAGCTATTACCATTAGGGTTATTTCTTGACGAGAAAGTTGAAGATAGGTGATTCAGTCCCGATAGGAGTCGTAAGACGTGCTCTCTCGTTGTCCCGAGGTTCAGTGCGAACGTAATAGACCGAGTCCCAACAAGCTCAGAGACTATCCCGAAATCCCTGCTTAAGATTTCGTCAGCTTCGAAGCCCGAAAGCCCGAGTTCCCACGCGCCAGTAGTGACCCGTAAAGGATCAATGACGGGAAATTTGGCGAAGGAACTCGAGTTAAGTAGAGAGATTCCAGGGATTTTCTTCATCGTACTTTTAGCTCCAGAAGCCAATTCAATAACCCTGTTGAAAATAGTTTTAGGGCTTCCGCTGAGCTGAGCCCTAGCAGCATCTAGCGACGCCAGCAACAAGTAACTTGGACTGCTGCTCTGAAGCATTTGAAGGCACTGGGAAATCCGACCTCTGTCTATGAGATCGCCCGAAACGTGTAGCATTGATGACTGTGTGAGAGAGCAGAGAACTTTGTGAGTCGATTGTACCACGATATCGGCACCTTGAGAGAGAGCTGATCTTGGAAGGTGGACGTGGAATCCAAAATGGGCGCCGTGAGCCTCGTCGACGATCAACGGAATTTCGTAACTGTGACAGAGTTTGGAGATTGCACATACATCGCTGCATATGCCGTGGTAACCAGGCGAAGTGACCAAAACAGCAGCTGGTTTTCGACCTTCTTTATTTAGTTGCTTGATTGCTTCGTCCACCTTTTTTAAGAAAATACAGTGTTATCACTTAAAATCGTATCTCAATAAAAGATGGAATTCTCAAATCTAAGAAAGTAAAGTTGTCAACTTGCCTGTGAAGCAGTGATGCCACCAGCAATATCCCATTTCGGGTCATATTCAGGCAACACATATTTGGGCACGACGCCAGACAATACCATCCCAGATATGGCAGAGATGTGAGAATTCCGAGGAAGTATGAGGGTGTCTCCAGGCGAACAAGTGCCCATAATCGACGCTTGGATTCCACACGTAGTACCACCGACGAGAAACCATGTCTCTGACGCTCCAAAGAGTTCAGAAGCTAAGTTTTGTGCTTCTAAAATGGGCCCCTCGGGAGCGAAAAGGTTGTCCAGTTCTGGAAGTTCTGGCAAGTCGTGGTGAAATGGCTTCGTACCGATGAGCTGAGCGAGCGAAGAAGGGGCAGCATGTCCTCTGTTATGGCCGGGGAAGTGGAAACTAGCGGCGTTTTCCTCAGCTGAAGCTTTAAGTGCTCTGACCAGGGGAGGAAAATTGCAGTTGTTGAGCACATTGTTGACTTGATCATCTGGAGTCGAAATATTGACATGTTTGATGTGTTCTTGACGATTCTTTTCTACTGCTACTCGGCAACTCCCCTACTAACAGGTATATGAAGACACTAATTTAACAATTGTTCTGCAGCACAATACATCGTTGGACAGAATAGAGTACAATCAAACACATGCATCAGCATATTTCTAGAAAAAAAAAAAAAAAAACAACAAACTCAAGCAAAAGTTCTGACTGAATCCCCAAATTCCACCGCAGAATCCAAAAAATTTTAAATTAGACTACGATTAGCAGTTTCAAATTGCTTCATAACTTCACCTTCGTTCATATTATCCATACCTTTCGATCATATTATCATACCGTGTCTGCGTGCGAAAGGCCTAGAAATCGAAACAACGACACTCGCTTCCACAAAGCAGTCGCTTACCTGATCAATGCAAGCTTTAGGCGTTCTCCTTATCGTGCAACTACACCATTTATGGCCGATATTCAGATTAAAGCTCTGCACCAAAGAAAAAGTACTACAATCAAAGATAAAAGCCAGTAAAAACTACAGAAATGAAACTGACCGTACCATGACGACGAGCTAGCAGCTTGAATATACGCTTCCGTTTCTTCAACAACTAATGAATGAAGATACTCAGCTCACTCAAATAGTCGCAGCAGAGCAGCTTCAGATAAAATAGAAATAGATATTTTATCCTTGCAAAAAATCGCCGTTTGGGCCATCATTTAGTGGGCCGGCCCAGTAAATTATTCAAGTATACTAAGCCAATTTTACAATAGCTTCAAAACGATTAAATATCTATTCTCCTATATTAATGGTGAATGTGGAGTTAAAAACTACTTTTTTGGTGTATCTATTAACCAATCAGAATTTTTTTCCAATTAATAATTGATATAAAATAAAAAATAAGCTCACGTTATTAATTAACTTTTACAGTTAAAAGAAACCACCTGCTGTCTTGCATTTATATATTGTTACATTTATCCTTCTATTTTAGTTGTTTTAATAAATGATTTATATATATTATATAGCACACGCATATGAGTGTGCAATTTAGACTAGTTCAATGCAATTGTCATCGAAGATCCATATTTCAGGATATATATATGTTTCAATTGTGAATATCTCTCGAGTCTCGAATAAGGAAATAAGAAGTGAAATTAAATTAAATTGCGGCCCATGATATCTTCACAGCAGAGTTGCACTGTAGTACCATATGGTCACGGCTCGGCCAACAAATACGACAAAATTTTCAGGTCATTTATTGTATAAGCATTTAATAAAGTAAATTTATCAAAATTCTGCAACATACATGTTTAGTGAATGGATAGATAAATACCAATTGAGTAAGAAAATTACAAATCAATAACTATGTCAGAAATTTATACAGATACCCCTTTTACTGTTTGTATCAATTTTCTCGGTATTGCCGTATCTTTTTATGTGTGTATTGCGTACCACGTCACGCATTTATATTGTACCCGATACGGTTACTATATCGTACCTTAATGTGTTATATATGACGTACCAATTTCTCAACATATTACGTACCACAATATGTTGTTATATGGTACCTAAATGTGTTATATGGCGTACCTGCGGCGGATCGGGTACCTATGTGCAAAAAAATTTATTATGTTAGATTAGGTACCTACATATAGAAAAATACTGACAGATAGGTTTCTAAATTACAAGTTTTTATCCAAATGGGTATTTATGTATAAAGACCCAGATGATTTATGTAATTAATATATATTCTTTAAATGAAAAATATAAAAGAAATAACATGCATTACATTACTCATTGAACTCGATTGTCATCAATCAGTTTCAGTAGCGGTCCGCCTGGTTAATCGATTGAAACGATAAATAATTAACTTCTTCACGTATTATTTATTATAAATATTCATAGTGAAACAACATTAACTTCCCTCTTTATTATCTCATTTCACTTCCATGATTTGGTTTATTTTTTTATTAAGACTAAAATTTAATTTATAACAATATATATTTCTTACGCAGCATACCTACTCAAAGGCTTACACGTCGTCAGCTGGGGACATCACTGTCAATTTTCTGTGGAAAATACCACTCGATCCAAAATCGTACATTTCATCATGGCCAATTGAATCGCTGCATGTATGTGAATCTCCTGTCCCTTCAATTTGTCGTTTTCTGTCCTTTTCTTTTTGCTGTTGTTAAATTCATGAAGAAATATAGTTGTGCTCTTCGAATGGTTGGGTGAAAAAGAATTTGTAGTGTATTTGATTCTCGAGTAAGCTCAGTTGATGCATTTCTGAGGTAAGTGGTGGGTTTTGATTTTGGAGAACGGGCGTAGAACAAACGAAAGAGGAATGGAATGTGAGCTAAAATTGAGTTTGGTGACTCCATTTTTATTCCATTGTGGACTGACCTTTGATTGAGTTCAGTAGTTGGATTAGATTTCAATAATTGTTTTTCTGATGAAGCATTATGAGGTTCTGCATTAGCATAACGTGATGTTTACTGATGTTTGCTTGTAGATTGTGGAGAACGGCTTCGTCTTAGAGATCGTTAGAAATCTTATATAATATGTGGAAGCTGAAAATTGCTGAGGGTTCGAGCCCATGGCTGAGATCCTTGAATGGACACGTGGGCCGTCAGATTTGGGAGTTTGATCCCAAGATTGGGTCGCCTGAAGAACTTGCTGAGGTTGAAAAGGTTCGGCAGCAGTTTAGTGACCATCGCTTTAAGAAGAAGCATTCAGCTGATCTAATAATGAGGCTTCAAGTTAAGTGAGATAGATAAACTTAAGATTCATCGTTATATTTTTTTTTTTTTTTTTCATGTTTTAGTGGTGGTGGTGGCGGATAATCTTTTAATGCTGAAATTGTTTGGATTGTGTCTATTATGCTCATCTGCTCATCTACTTACGTCTCTTGGTTGTGAAGTTTCTGGATTGTGTTAGAAGGAAACCGTGTTCTTTAGATTGCGTCAGGTGTATAATTTTGTCCTTTTGTATGTGGCTTAGTTTTGTGTTGCGTCAGATAATGCTTGACTTGTATTGTATCAGCGAAGTTGCATATTTTTTGTAAAATGTTAGCAATGGCAGTGGACTTGACTTTCAGTTTTTCTGATTTTTGAATAGTTTGCAAAGGAAAATCCAAGCCCTACACTTTTGCCCCAGGTAAAAGTGAAAGATGTCCAAGATATAACCGAAGATGTGGTAGTCAGCACATTGAGAAGAGCCATGAGCTTCCACTCGACTCTGCAGGCTCATGATGGGCATTGGCCTGGGGATTATGGTGGTCCGATGTTTTTAATGCCTGGCCTGGTAAGTGTTGATACGTCTTCTGAACTGTTCTTACTGCGCTATGTGGATGCTTAAGTCTTCCGAGAAGGCAAATACGAAAACTTTGTCTTCTGGTTTGTACCTATCATGTGAAAAATTAACTGTACAAGGATTGGACTGCAGAGTTTTTTGGATTTTTCTTTCTTGGGTTTATATCTCATCCCTTCATCTGATCCAAGTTATTCGTATATGTCTTACTTTATGTTTATACTGAATCAAGAGAAGTATGGCATTTGAAGTCCATGTTGATCTTATGTTTTGTGGATGTCTATTGATTTAGTTTCCCTCTTGTCAGTACTTGTCACCTTCGAAACAAAATGTTTTGGATCCATCTTTTTGTTTACTGTTATTTTTTTCTTGAAACAATATATGTGACAGATCATCGTATTGTCCATTACTGGGGCAATTAATGCTGTATTGTCAGAGGAACACAAGCATGAGATGTGTCGTTACATCTACAATCATCAGGTGTAGGCTACATTCTTTCAAATTTTTCGTCTTTCTCTTATTATGTTTCAGTGCACTGTGAAATTTATGTATTAACTTCAAAACGTACAGAATGAAGATGGTGGATGGGGTCTACACATAGAGGGACCAAGCACCATGTTTGGTTCTGTCTTAAACTACGTTACTTTGAGGTTGCTTGGTCAGGGACCAAATGATGGGGATGGTGCAATGGAGAAGGGAAGAGTGTGGATTTTGGATCATGGAGGTGCTACTGCGATAACATCATGGGGAAAGATGTGGCTCTCAGTTCAGAATCAGAACTCTTCTTACATCTTCTTGCTGATTATAACACCTACTGACACTGATGTTACAAGTAATTTTAATGATCGATCGTAATGATATCAGGTACTAGGAGCTTTTGACTGGTCGGGAAACAATCCTTTGCCACCTGAGATATGGCTTACTCCCTATATTCTCCCAATCCATCCTGGTAAAAAAGCTTCCTTTTATGCAACCATCTTCCAGTATAATCATTTTTCCCTTGGTTTTCTAAAGAGGTTTAAACTTGCAGACTTGTTTCTCTATCCATTCTTGCAGTTTAAATGGTTTTGAAATAGTTATCTTTCTTCTTAATCTTTAATCGAGCAGACCCATCTTATGTAGTTCTGGTAGGTTTAGTACTTGTCATCTACTCACCATTATGTTAAAGTTTATTTTGAATTTGTTTGTATTATTGTATCATTATTTCCACTAACAAGATAGAACGTAAGATCGTTCAGCTGAGGTCCTACACTGAACCCTCATGATCATCCATTTAACATTGTAGGGAGGATGTGGTGCCATTGTAGAATGGTTTATCTACCCATGAGCTACTTATATGGGAAACGATTTGTTGGTCCAATCACACCTACTATTTTGTCGTTGAGGAAAGAGCTTTATACAGTTCCATATCATAAAATCGACTGGAATAGAGCACGTAATGAATGTGCAAAGGTTGGTGAGAACCACAAACCCTATATTTTGTAACTATATCAGGATTGTTTCCAAATACTCTTTTTTTATCCATGTTTAGTATCATTGTGGAATCTAGGAGATGCGCTAAGGCCTTTTAGTCTGACATTTTTATAATCATGCCATATAATTACAGGAAGACCTATACTATCCTCACCCTCTTGTGCAAGATATGCTCTGGGCATTCATCGATAAGGCTCTCGAACCCGTTTTAACACGCTGGCCAGGAAAAAAACTGAGAGAAAAGTCCCTTCAAACCGTTATGGAGCATATTCATTATGAAGATGAAAACACTCGTTATATATGCATAGGTCCAGTGAACAAGGTTTGCTATACATGGTCTATTTAGGTTGCCTATTAAAAAATATTTTCTTATTAAAGATGATAATATTTTGACGACAATAAACTTGAGTATAATTGACTTGTAGAAGGCTTATTGACAAAGTAGTGTATGGCTAAGACTTACTCCTTTAAATCAAGTTTATAGTTTGTTCTTTTGTCACTACTCAGTGGAACGGAAGCAGATTCTCATTTAGTGACCACTTTTGCGCCTTGTTGGACTTTTTAGGTATTGAATATGTTATGCTGCTGGGTGGACGATCCAAATTCCGAAGCATTCAAACTGCATCTTCCAAGACTTCATGATTATCTTTGGGTTGCAGAAGATGGCATGAAAATGCAGGTCGGTATTTTATCAAGCTGTTTAATGTATCTGATTTATGTGCTTCTGTATGCTTTCACAAAAGAGGACATCTTGTTTATTTGGGGAGCATTTCAAATTTTCATTGTGTAAGTAGGCTGAGCTGTCGGCGCAATTTACTAATTATTTGTTTTTCATTAACTCTTTGTTTTGTTAGCTTGTTATTGATGTTCAAACACTGGTTGAGTGTTGTTCGCCAAAAAACCCGTCATCTGCTTCTAAGATCTGACTGCAGTAAAACATCATATATTAACATATCTTTCCGGAGATGGTAGTTAAGCTCGAAATCCCTGGAGCATCGTTAAACAACCCCTAATCATGTAATAGTTCTTTGATAATTTTAAGCACTTAATTGTAGGGTTACAATGGAAGTCAGCTATGGGACACCGCCTTTGTTGTACAAGCCATGGTTTCGACAAAGCTTTCAGAAGAATTTGCTCCCACGTTAAAGAAAGCACACACATTCATAAAGAATTCACAGGTCAGCATTATGTTTTGTTGATCTTTGTGACCTTTTAATGATCAGTTGCGTTTGGTTATACATTTTGGAAGAGTTAATCATCTTATGATATATCTGTTTGGCTTGAAGGTGTTAGATGACTGCCCTGGTGATCTGAGTTTTTGGTACCGTCACATATCTAAAGGTGCTTGGCCATTTTCTACTGGTGATCATGGTTGGCCTATTTCAGATTGCACTGCCGAAGGACTCAAAGTAATAAGTTACTTTTTTCCTATTTTTTTATATCCCATAAATTATGTCGAAAATCACTTTGTAACCTGTCTCTGTTGTTTAGGCGGCTTTGCTGCTTTCAAAGTTACCACAAGAAGATGTTGGGGAACCACTGGATGCAAAACGATCTTTTGATGCGGTGAATGTTATCCTATCACTACAGGTACTATGGACTTTTAACATTATTTGCCCTCCGTAGACTACCATGGGAAAAGTTCAAAGTAAAGTTTACTTCATTACGGATAAGGTAAATACATCACCATTAAGGACCAGAATATTTACATTTGAGTGGTGAGAAAGCAAATTATAATGATCAATTGAGCTTGCAGCCCTATTTCGATAATTCAAATGAGAACATATGTTTTTGGTGTGACTCAACTGGATCATGACATAAGCTGACTTTGTTGACGAGTCATTTGACTCTTCATTATTTGATCTAACTTAAGGGATGTCACGCAAATATTCTGCAGCATGTTGAATATATTTTGTGGTCATTTGCAGAATGGCGATGGTGGCTTTGCTACGTATGAACTCACAAGATCCTATAGTTGGTTGGAGGTATATGTGCAATATCGAAGCAGTATGACTAGCTTGTGCAACATTTATATTAATATTATTTATAAGTCAATCTTTTTGAAAATTAACTCTGCATGCTCTCGTGGTCTTCTCATTTGATTGCGAAATCATATAAAATATTTTGTGGATTACCGTCCATGTTCATTTGCATTAAGGCTTTGAGCAATGGATGAGCGATCCATTGTAACAAATCCATGAGATTGCGTTGTTGTGTCTCGATGAATTTCATAGTCATGTCTTCCTATTTTAAACTATGTGAACAATGGTTAAGCTTCGATTATCTTCCTATGCTTTTACTTTGGCTGGGCACCTATACTAAGTATGTTGTTTTTTTCCTCAGCTGCTAAACCCTGCTGAAACTTTTGGAGACATAGTGATTGATTACCCGTAAGTTGCGACAAACACCTGGCTATGTTATTCTCTATACAAAACATTATTATGAATTTGATTATAAACCTCATGACGCTTTACAAAAATAGGCCGGCTGCTGATTTTTATGTCTTGTTTCTCTAAGCTCGTTTGGTATGGAGAGATGGTTCTCTAATAAAGATCGACAAAATATAAGGAGAAACTCAAATTTGAATTCCAAATTCGCTCGGAAAAGCAAAATTCTCCAGATCTATGCTTCGTAACACCAAATATATTTTGTAGTTATGTTGAATGCACATCAGCCGCACTTCAAGCATTAGCGGCATTTAAGAAGTTATACCCTGGGCACCGAAAGGTAGAAGTCGAATCATGCATCGAAAGAGCTGCTAAATTCATTGAAAGGATCCAATCAAAAGAGGGCTCATGGTCAGTTAGTCTCATTCGTTTCTTACTTTTCTATCTATATTACTAACTGGACAAAATGTTTTTTGAGTTGCAATTGCGAGTCACAACATTTTTTTTTCCTTTTTGCATATGTATGCCCATAACGCATTGCATTTTTTCCAATATGCACACAAAAAAGGTATGGATCGTGGGGGAGTTTGCTTCACTTATGGAACTTGGTTTGGAGTAAATGGCCTCATAAAAGCTGGGCGAAACTTCGAGTCTTGCCCTGCAATCCGCAAGGCTTGTGAGTTTCTGTTGTCCAAACAAAATCCTGATGGTGGTTGGGGAGAAAGCTACCTATCGTGTCAGAACAAGGTGAGAATACTAAGGTTCTATCTCATTTGCTTTGTTATGTTGTTCTAATAGTAATGATGCACAGATTAAACCAAATTGATTGTGAGTAATTCAGAAAATAAAGTTGTATGAACAGAAATATTGTTGGATATACACATATCAAAACTGAATTTAGTGACTGTTATATATCCTTCTTGGTATCTTAATGTCAATCCTCATTCTAAAATGATTCGAAGGAAACAGTGAATCAATCATACGGAGGGCTTCAACTGAGATTTCACAACTGGGAATTTTGTGGAGTAAAAACTCAACTAGCTTATCTAATCGAGTACTTGAATTCAATAACGGTTTAGTTCTGATGGCAATTTCTTCTCAGGTGTACTCAAATCTCGAAGGCAATCGCTCTCATGTGGTAAATACTGGCTGGGCATTGCTTTCTCTCATTGAAGCAGGACAGGTTAAAACAACTTCAAACAATCTCTACTATTCTCATTTCTTTGCGACCGCCGATCTCCATTAATGCTTCAAATGAGAATATACAAAGTTATATAAGCTTTAGTCGATTATCGTTACCCTCAAATAACTTGGCGAACATGCATTTCGGTCACTCTTCTCGTATTTGTTCTTTTATGTAAACACATAATTTTTATCACCTCGTTTAATTTCTCAGGCCGAGAGAGATCCTTTCCCACTACACCGTGCCGCAAAAGTCCTTATAAATGCTCAATGTGAAAATGGAGATTTTCCACAAGAGGTAATATTCTTTCTTATCGTTTACCTTAAGCTCTGCAAATCTCTCTCTCTCTCTCTCTCTCTCTCTCTCTATCTATCTCTCTCTGTGTGTGTGTGTCAACAATATGATTATTACATATGCCTTTTGATGCCAAAAGTCGTCGAATTTCAGGAAATCATGGGAGTCTTCAACAAGAATTGTATGATCACTTACGCAGCGTATCGAAACATATTCCCTATTTGGGCTCTTGGCGAATACCGTTCTCGGGTTCTGCATGCTCAATGAATCAAATTTCAAACCAATCTTCGAAATGTTCGGTTATTCCTCAAATAACAAAATCCTATTTGGAACAAATAGAGCTATGCATTGGACTCTATGTTCACCATCCACAACACAAATTGCTCACCTTTCGCAGTGTAATGGCCGCCAATACTTTCTACTAGTACATTTTCGTACACTATATGCGTTTGTTTAAAATATAATTATATTCGGTGTTATTTCTAATTTTCAGATTTATAATTGTCAATGTTTATTAATGAAATATAAATATATAAAAAGAATAAGGGGATAAATACTCATTAGAAAGTTTGAAGTGATAACATAATTAGTTAAATTATAAATAATGAGTGAAATTGTAAATAATTTTGACAGGCCAAGTATCAGTTTATAGCCAGCCTTATCCTTCATTAAATAAAAGAGATAATCATACACACATCCTATGCTAGCATCAAAAGCTTGAACAACACATTTAACAACATTCACATTGCTCCAAAAAGTTTGTCAACAAAAGCTTTACTCCCAAGACAAAAGTAAATAAAACTAATCAATAACATCATCACAAGAAAGTCTTATAAAGGTAAGTGTCACACTCCTTTGTGAGGCTCACTCTTGCTTCTTCTGGCTTTCTAGCCATCGCTCTTTTCTTCGTTAAGCGTCGGACTTCCACCTTCGCCATGCAAGCTCGAGCCTTCTCGGCTCATTTCCAGAGCCACGAGCGGCTCGAGAATCTCAATCACTTGGTTCATCGTGGGGTCGGCCCTTAGGGTTTTGGCTAAGGCATTGGCATGCCAAATTGGGCACCTTCATTAGAGTTTTGACTGAATACTGACCCTTGATCCTCGGGTCGAGTATCCTAAGGAGGTTCTTGCTATGGTTTAAGAGAGGGCGGGCCCACTCGACGAGGTTGTGCTCACTGCTCGGCCTGCTCTTTTCAATGGCCCGCCTACCTATGAGTATCTCGAGCAAGACTACGCCGAAGCCATAAACGTTGCTCCTCACAGTTAAATGTCCTTTGAGAAAAAAATTAATATGAGTATTTCGATGGGCTTTTTCTTTCAGACTGTTGGAAACATAATGTATAAAATTAAAATATAATACAATTCCTCAAGCTTAAGCTTTTAGATGAAGTGGTCATTCAATGTGATATCAGAGTTCAAATACAAAGGTCGTGGTTAGGAAACTATCACGACCACCCATTAAATGAAAATTATACGTATAAGGCTATATACGAAACAATTTAGCCTATACGTGAGGGGGCGTGTTGGAAATATAATATCTAGAATTAAAAACATAATGCACTCACCGGTCGTTACATACTTGGGAGCAGCGTAACCGTAGGTGCCCATCACCACTTCCCCAAGATGGAGTATCAAAGGGACCACAAATATCAAGCGTAGACTAACTTAAGGAAGCACAAACATCCAACAAAATCCAACAAAGGTAAAATACGTTTTCATCAACCTCAACATCCTTGTGATCCAATCATTGATGCCAAAAGAAAGCAGAATGTTCATTAGATGCACTACGCTTACTACTTGTGTTATGCTCAACATGAAACAAGGATTCAGCAAAAGCGACTAAGATTAAAACGATATAAACAGTCAAATAAAGTACGAGAACAATAAAAGTACTCATGTTTATACAAATAAAAGTACCATTTGTAATCTTAAACTTAAATCCTACGTCGTATAACTTTCCAAGAGAAACTAAATTTCAGTGTTAAGAATCAATCTGTAAGTCCTAATTCTTTCTATTCGTGCCTTCATTCTGTTCCCCATAAACATAATTGATCAGTTCAGTTTATAGGTTGGATCGAAAGAATCCATGTATGGCATGTGAGACGTGAGTAGTTGCAAAGAATCCCACGCTTTTCTTTTTAGGCAACCTTTCTTGAAGTTTCCACTTTTCTTGTAGAAATGACATTTCAACTCCTTACAAATTTGGCCCTCATTAACTCTCATTGAGGCTTTATCCTGTCTTTGTTCTTCTTCCCATGCTTAGTTTTATTGCCGCTAGCTCCATCATGAATCGTGTCATGAACAGAGTGATTTCACTTTCTTCAACCGCCCTTCATAAATCAACATGGCCTTAATTTCCTGAAGGTTCTCCCTTAAGGGTGTTATAATTCACCTAGAACTGGCCGAAATCAGGAGGAAGTGAGTTGATAATATACTAAACGAGAAAGGTCTCACTCACATACATGCCTGTCGATTCAACTTTGCTGCTAGATTAGACATGTCTGCCACATGATCATGAATGGGTTGCGACTAATTGAACTATCAAAACCCATGAACCGGCACACACCTTCCCGACGTGCTGGTTCCGGCCGCGGTTCCGGGGTGGTTACGGGTGACCCACCCCCGTTGTCCAATTCTAGGGATCGGAACGAGGATTCCGTAAACGTAGTACTAGGAAAAAAAGACAGTCTGTACATCTAAAACCCAAACGATCGTGAGATTGGAAATTTCAATGTTCTTTAATTGTCAAAAAAAGAATTGGGGATTATTAATTGTTTTAGTAATGTAAGATAATGAAGGTGAAAATGTATAATATTAAAAGATTTGTGGTGAAAAATAAAAATAATAATCATCAAAGTTGAAAAGTTAACTAAATTGCAATTGTATAAAAAGGTTAACTTTTGTAATTTGCTTTATAACACTATTCCATTGCCAACCCATAATTTCGATTACCCTTTTCTTTTAACTCCATATCCGATTAAAAAATTATTAATATGTAAAAGAGTAAAGGATGAAAACTTGTAAATGAGTCAACGCTGCTATGATTTGCACCTTCTCAAAAGTAGACGTACAAGGTTAGGTTAAGTCACGACCTCGACGAATCTTCCTCGCAATTCATTGAATTTGGTTGATACAGAAAATGAGTCCGACCGCAATAATTTGTTTCTTTTTGTAGTCAATGTCTCCATTTTAACGTCATTCATCCTCTTTATTTTTATCGAAGTTAATTTGTTTGAACTTCGATGTACTTGAGCTTTTATGAAACCTAAATATTATTATAAGGGTATATCGGATGTTCTCTATATCCAAGCTTCTTTTTTTTTTACCTTGAACAACCTATAAATACGAGCATTGTATTGTTGCTTGACGATAAATTGATTGGAGTTTCGTTATCATGTAAATCAGAGCCAAACTATTGATATTGGAGATTTTTCTTCATCAACAGTTCCAGCGATGCCAATCTTTATTGCAACTGGAGATCGTTTATATTATTCTATTCGGTGAATCATCCTACGATTTAACAGAACCTTACATTATTTTAATGCCTCTTGTAAGAGCCACATTAATTCAAGTTAATTCAAATAGTGATGTATTAACTAATTGATATAGCCCTTTTTTCTGGAAAAAAAATACAGGTAACGAGTGTTTGAATAGGTCACTCAATAATTAAAGGATGTAATAAAGAAATGGTTGAGTTACCCACGGGGGTTGGTCCAATGGTAAGCGGCTTGGTATCGTTAAGCAAGGTCTCGGGTTCGAATCCTTGTGTATGCAGCAACCCCCTTTGGGAGCCTCACCTGCCGTTACCAGGATCGCGACGCGGGGCGAATCTAGTCGGAGCAACCCGGAACCGGTCGTGTATCCGAAAAAAAAAAAAAGAGAGAAATGGTTGAGTTACATACTAGCAAGCATGCTACTCACCGCCGTTGGGAACCGACATCAAATTGTCCTTTAAAATATTAATAAAGTCCAAAAGTCGTCGGTCAACTTATTCTCTATTGAAAACGAAAAGAAAAGAAAAGAAGGAAACTTGAGAAGATCAACGCGGTTTGCTACAGTCAGTGAGTAGTCCTTCCTCTCCTTAACATGCACAGACAGAGAAAGCAACACATACAAACAAATACCACACACACGCACACACTAAAGCAGCATAATAGTTAATAATCGAAACAGCTCGAGAAAGAAAACAACAATCGCAAATGGCTGATGCAGCTGTCCAATTTCTGCTGCAGAACCTTCAACAGCTTCTGACCTACCACTCGAAACTGATCTCTGGAGCCAGCAAGGAAGTCGAACAGCTCCAAAACGACCTTCGACTTTTCAAGCAGTTTTTAAAGGACACGAGTAAGAAGAGACGAAGAGAGGACACTCTAAGCGAGCTCGTTCGCCAGATCCGAGATGTGGTCTACAAATCCGAGGATGTCGTAGATTCCTTCGTGATCCTTGCCTCAGAACCGAAGTCGAAGAGTTACTTCACCAAGGTATTAAAGGACGCTCCGACCCTTCATGCGATCGCCGTTGAAGTCTCGCGCGTGAGAACCCTAGTCAATGAAATATACGGTGGGAGGAGTAGGCTTGAATTTGCTGCCGACATGGCTGCTGGTGATAACGGGGATGATGGGGTTGAGGTAACGACAACATTTTTTCCACTTGTAATTTGAAGTTTTACTGCTTTGTTTTCTTTAGCTATGAATCTATATGTACGATGTGGCGGCGACTGTTGTTGGAGTATTGATCTTGCTTTGTTTAAGATTGATCTGATTCTATCTTAGATCTCGTAATGCTAATTAAGACGGAGGTTGTTCTTAACTTAATGTTGTCCCATTGGAGGTTGCAGATGCAGTTGACTTTTAAGGCAGCTGAATTTTTCGAACTTTGTTAAGAAGCAACACCTTGTTATGTCTTAATTCATGGGTGATTTTTTGTTGATTTGTCGACTGAGGAGGGAGATTCTGCAAATTTTGAACTGCAGTTGAACGTTTATGTAGAACATCTCTTCTGATTATTAGATTTACAACTGTTTCTGTTGACTTGTTCGACGATGCAGGCTCCTCCGTTGATAAGGGAAGAAAACATCGTGGGGTTCGAAGACGAAGAAGAGAAGCTGAAATCGTACATCAACAAAGAGACGGAGAAGCTCGACGTCATCTCCATCGTCGGGATGCCCGGGCTCGGAAAGACGACCCTTGCCGGGAAGATCTACCGCAGCTCAGACATCGAGTTCAACTTCCCCACCCGCATATGGGTGTACATCTCTCAGGAATTCACGAGAAAGGACATATTCCTCTCCATCCTCAAACAGCTGGTCACCGCCATCGACGACGAGACGGCCGGCAAGACCGACCAAGAGCTCGCCGAAGAGGTCAAAACCCGCCTCGGGGGAGGGAAGTTCTTCATGGTCATGGACGACGTATGGCAAACCGCCCACTGGGACCAGCTCAAGGCCGCCCTCCCCATGGACAACGGCTCGGGGAAGATCCTAATCACGAGCCGTACCGCGGAGGTGGCCCGCTACGCGAACCTCAGCAGGGACCCGCACAACCTGCGGTTTCTGACCCGGGAAGAGAGCTGGC
This sequence comes from Craterostigma plantagineum, assembly GCA_027422505.1. NCBI lineage: Eukaryota > Viridiplantae > Streptophyta > Magnoliopsida > Lamiales > Linderniaceae > Craterostigma > Craterostigma plantagineum. The sequence goes on along the minus strand of JAPQWV010000291.1, from coordinate 257,695 downwards.
TGCTGCTCAAGTACGAGGTCTTCGGCAGGCCCGAGTGCCCGGAGGAGCTCGAGGTGCTCGGGAAGCTGATCTCCAACCAGTGCGGCGGCCTTCCCCTCGCCATAGTTGTCATAGGGGGTATCCTCGTCAAGAAGTTCTCCTCGAACGAGGACATGGGCGCGAGGAAGAACGCGTGGGAGAAGGTGTCGAAGTCGGTGAGCGCGTACATGAAGGAGGACACGGGTCGGCGCATGGAGAAGATCATCGCGCTGAGCTACGACAAGCTGCCGTACCACCTGAGGGCCTGCTTTCTCTACCTGGGGATATTCCCGGAGGACTTCGAGATCCCCGCGTGGAAGCTGACCCGAATGTGGATAGCGGAAGGGTTCATACAGGAGAGGGAGGGCATAAGCGCGGAGGAGGCCGCGGAGAACTACTTGGACGACCTCATCAACAGAAACCTGGTGAGGATCGACAAGAGGAGGAGCGACGGGAGAGTGAAGACCTGCCGAATCCACGACATGCTCCGCGACTTCTGCAAGGACGAGGCGGGGAGCGAGAGGGAGAACTTCTTGCAGGAGATGAAGAGGTCGAGCGACGGACGCCTCGAGCCTCCGCCGGAGAACGTGAAGAAGTACCGGCGCATATGCATGCACTCGAACGTGATGGCCCTCATCTCGGCGAAGCCCTACGGCCCGAACGTGCGGTCGTTCGTCTGCTACTCCAAGGAGGAGGTCGTCCTGTTCAAGGATAACATCTCGGCGATCCCCGCTGGTTTCAAGCTGCTGAGGGTGCTCGAGGCCAAACCCCTCAAGTTCGAGAAGTTGCCGAACGACATGTACCACCTCGTCCACCTGAGGTACGTCCACCTGTCCTTCGACAACTTGAAGGTGCTTCCGCAGTCATTCTCCAAGCTGTGGAACGTCCAGACGCTTGTGATCGACACGACGTCTCGGGCGTTGGAGATCAAGGCTGAGGTGTGGAAGATGATGCATCTCACCGACCTCAAAACCAACACCTCCACGACTCTGCCCAAGCTGGGAAAAACCAGCAAGGAAGGGGCGAAGCTGCGAACCCTCGGTGCGATATCCCCCGAGAGCTGCACCGACGATGTTTTCGATCGGGCTCGCAACCTTAAGAAGCTGGCCGTCAAGGGGAAGCTCAACGTGCTCTTGGACGGAAAAATCGACAGCTTGGGGAGGTTGGGGAATCTTGAGAAGCTGAAGTTGTTGAACGACGTCTTCCCAATCGCTCCGTCCGAGGGACCAATGCGGGCCCTACCTCCTCAGCACAAGTTCCCGCCGAAGCTGAAGAGCCTCACGCTTTCGGACACTTACCTCGACTGGGTCCATATGTCCGTGTTGGGCAAGCTGGAGAACCTTGCGGTGCTCAAGCTGAAGAACAACGCCTTCATGGGGAAGTCGTGGGTGACCAAGGATGGAGACTTCAGCCACCTTGAGATTCTCCACATTGGGCGGACGGACTTGGTCGTTTGGAAGGCTTCTGCCCATCACTTTCCAAGGCTCAGGCGCCTCCAGCTTAGAAACTGCGAGGACATCGAAGCTATTCCCGTTGGATTCGCTGAGATACCGAGCTTCGAGCTGTTGGATATGTACCGTGCGAGCCAAGCAGCTATCTCGGCCAAGGCCATCCGTGATAATAAGGGATCGGATAGCAAATTCAAGTTGATCGCGTACCCACCAGTTGAATGAAGGAATTTTGTTGACATCTCGATTCAGTGTGGCAAGGTGAATCCTTAGTTCTCTCTGAAACTTAGCGCTTGCATTTACGTTTTATTCGAACTGATTCGTAGTTCTATTAACACAGCCTTCTAAGGGACTGATTACGTCGGTTTTGAATGCAGGAGTGACATTCATAAACAGGGCTTCGAAAACTTCACATCAGAAAGGAAAGGGAATCTCTCTCTGGAGACGTGATATGTTTTTTGTTTGCACGAACTCTTTGTTCCTTATTACAGTTTATCTTGTTTGTGTTTGAACTTTGAAGGCTCCATCTCGATCACTTCGCTTTGTTCCACTTGCATTTGTTGTGTGTTGTTTTTCTGAATTATATGTCGGAACTCTCTATTCGGTGATGATCGTTGTTTCTTAATGTACCTTGGAATAAAATAAGAAAGGCGAGGCATTTTATTTTTGAAATACTTTTTTTGTTTCTTTTAGTACTATTTTTGTGTTTGGTTTAAAGAATAATATTACTAGTATTTATATTGTGTATTAATAGCGTCAATTATTTTATCCCGTAAATTTGGAAGGGTGACTGACATCATAGGAATAAATAATAATGAATTCAGGGGTTGTATTTATGCAGACAAATAACTTTCACAATTATGCAAAGTCTTTATATATAAATAACATTCTGTAAAAAAAACTTGTAATTTAGTATCATGTCAGGATATTTTTATATGTAGGTACCTAACAGAAAATTTTTTTTACAGATAGGTACCCGATCCGCCGCATGTACGCCATACAACACATTCGGGTACCCTATATCAATACATTTGGGTACCCTATTTAATAGAAAACAGTACGCTGTATTAATACATTTAGGTACGCCCTATTTAAAACATAGGTACTCCGTACGAACACGTTTAGGTACCCTATATCAACATATTATGGTATGCCATACACACACAGGAAGGTACGGCATGACTGAAGAAACTGGTAAAAATTAAATCGGGTACCTATCTGTAAAATTTCTGACATGGGTACCTATGTGTAAAATTTTTATTGAATTAGGTATTTATGTTTATATGTCCGATTTGCTGAAACTATAGATTTGATTCCAAAGTTTCTTGATTTTAATGGTTATTGTCCATATAATATACCTTGTAAATTTGCCAAACCCTAGAATTATATGCCGTAACTAAGATGAATCAAATCTTTTTATTCGATTAGAAATTTAAGATTCGAATTTTAAATTCTCAATAATTCTAATTTTTGCAACAACCAATTTTCTTCTGCGAATAACAAATTTTTCGATAAAAGATTTTTCGACTAACTTTTGCTAAATAATTTTCGATACACTTTTGAAAACCATCAACTTACGAAAAATATTCTCGCAAAACTTTTACACTCGAAAATAAAATTTGACACACTTCTTAAAAAAACCTCTTCCAAAACTAATTTTTGATACACATTTGCGAAAATAATTTTCGATATCCATTCCGAAAATCATCTTCAAATACATTGGGATATTCATGCTACTTAACTATGTTGAAGATTGCTCGTTTGTATCTTATCATCCAAAGCTCCTCACGATCGTGAAGCTTCGTCTGTCTCTTGATGAGATACTACAACAATTGCGCCGACAGATTGAAATGTTTGGCAGCTTCGACGAGCCTGCCGGACTCTCTTCCATAAACACAGCCAGCTCATCCTCGTTTAGCCAATCGACGGTCTTCTGTCTTGCTTCGCCATAGCGTGACGTGAGTTGTAACCGGCACTCACGGTCTTCGTCGCCTCCGCCGATTTGCTTCTTCAATATAACCTAAAATAAGAAATTGCAAGCTAATTAGATCGATGAATTATGTTGCGGGCAAATTGCTTATAATTAGATATGCTTCCACGCACGGCTCCTGTGCTATGCTGCGCGGGGACCCTGAGCTTACATCCGGGTCCCGTGCGCTTGCACGCACGGGTCCACAGCGCCCTCAAGCGGGACTCTTCGCTATACTGCGTTGGGGACCCGTGCAATGTGCGAGACCACAGAACTTGCACGCAGGGGTCCCAAGCACTAGTAAGCACGGTTCACTTACTATGTCCGAGGGTGCCCTGGTAGCAGGCACGGTCCCCGCGCTAGCACGCACGGATCCTCAACGCAGGATGGCACGGGTCTTCAGTGCTAGCAAGTCCGAGTCCCGTACTATGTTGCGAGGGTTCCCTGCTAGCACGCACGGGTCCCGTGCTATGCTTCGAGGTTCCCAACGAGGCAAAGCACGGGTCCGATGTCGTGAACCCCTGCGCTTGCCCCACGAGACCCCGACACTTCCATGCACGAGTCCCCTGCCATTGCAGGCACGGGTACCCCGCGGCCTGAATTAGGGTCACGTGCGATGTAGACCACATGTTCTCCATAAATTAAAAAAAATTACCTTCACGTTTCGGGATCTCGCGTGAACTGCCATGGAATCGGAGCTTGAATTCGACTGTGAACCTCTGTGAAATTCGACTGTGAACCTCGCGTGTAGAGAAGAGGGAAAAAGCTTCGATTTTGCAAAGGTCCCGTGAAGTAAAATGAGTGGTTTATTTTTACTTTTGCCTTTTCAGATTCTACATTATACATGTGTGAAAAACTATAATTTTCGTTTAAGTATTGTTGATTGTCTGGTAAGATAGTCCAATGCCAATTTTTTTAAATAATCCGCAATTTCAGTGGCATGGTTTTATTCAAATCCTGACCTTCGTCCCCACGAGGATTCCCTTCTGAAGTATGACCTAAATTCTCCGTAATACGCTAAGTAGAGAAGATCACTACTTCCTATCTCTGGCCAAATTCAACGAATTTTTTTTACATCGTGAAATGGGAGCCCCAAATCGGAAAGAGGTCAACAGTTCAATGGAAAGGTACCAATCATTGAGGCTGAGGGAATCGCTCTCGGAGCCATCGCGATATGCTTTGGCATGCAAGGAATTGAGCTTCATCCTCAAGAACGCATTCGCAGGATGCCCTAAAAATCTCCAATCTATCATGTTTGAAGATACCCTCTTCGCCTTCAGTCTCCTACCTAGGTATGACTCGGATCGACGTTCTGTGTTTTTGGATTGATTGATTCTAACGAATTTATTGTTTTTCAATTCCTTTACAGCATGCGTTCGATTTCGGCTATTTCAGCTGCCGATTCACTGCTGCAAAGTATGGCGGTTTTGCCTAAGCAAAAACGAGCTGTGGCAGTTGCTGAGTATAAGCGTGCCGTTGTTGCTAGTAAGAGGAAGCTGAAGGCAAATCAAGAAGAACAAGGTTTTCCTTTTTCCCCTCTGTTTTATTTCCATGGATTGTTATAGAATTATTGCCCATGGAATCATCAATAACTAAGCTTACGAGCTTGCAAGGCACTGTCTCGAACTATAGTTGGTAGAACGATTCTATTACGAGCTTCGTTTCAATATCGATTATCACGTCTCCGTCTATCCACCAATTTTATTTTCAGAGCTGACTCCTCTCCCAAAGGACGTTCTTGTCCACATTTTCGGCTTCTTAGATTTGCAATCTCTGGTTTCTGCTTCTTCAGTCAGCTGGTAATTTAGCTACTTTGGTGGTTGTAATCTTCATTACTTCTTTTAGTTAGCATTTTTGTTGTTATATCCATATTTGATTTGATTCGTGGGTTCAACTTTGTAGGTCTTGGAATGCTGCGTCTAACGAAAGCTGCCTTTGGAAACAGTTATATACGATCATCGTCGGACGGAGATCTCAGGGAGCTACAAACAACGAGGGTGACACCGAGTGGAGACAAGCGTTTAAAACAGCATATAAAGAAGGTACTTACATTCTTGGGCATCCTTAAAAGATCCACTAGTGCAAACTTTCTGAAGATTCCATTGCAGATAATCGAATATGCATCAGATTCAAATCCCTTAGGGGATACTGTAGGAGCTGTGGATCGATCGTTTGGTTGCAAAACGGCAGGTGTTGCAATTCACAACCGCCCACCATATCTGATTCTGGCGACCACCCAATCGAACCCGTCTCAACACAACAGCATGTGAGTTATTATTATACTCATCGATTTCCCCACCTTTCAAGGACCTTTCGTGCTGTGATCACGCTCCGTGTATTGACAGATTATCAGGTATGTATTGGACGGTATGCTGCCGTACGCTTCTTCTTCGGACAGTGACAGCGATGGTGAAGATGCACCACCCATCTTTGGTCTTTGGGCCTATCCAAGGCAGATTAGGTTGTGATTTGTGATTAGTGGCAAATTTCATAGCCTAGACATGTTCTTGGTAAGAGTTAAGACTTTCATAATCTTACATGTAATGTAACTAACTCAATTTAAAGGTTCGAGTTGATGTTCGAAAACTCAAGCGATTGGCTTACCAACGGGACGGGGATCTAATTCCCATTACATGCCTAGTTTTTATAAAGGATCATATTTTATAAAATGTAGATATAAGGACCTAGACCAACAAGTGTTATAAAGTATATATGAACTGGTATTGGATGATCGATTTGTGTTATTCCAGAATAGTGAAGTGGTACTGCAGTGCTGAACAATGAAGTGGTATTACGGAACAATGAATTGGTACCGCAGAAATAGGGTTCTTAAAACTAATATTTTTTCCTGACAGGCCCTGAAAATTAAAATAAAATACTGACAAGGGCCTGAAACGAAATTTGCCTTAAATAAAGGGAGCGAGATATATCTATACGTCAAATAAGAGGTAGTAAGTACAGTAGTTCAAAAGAATGAGAAATGGGGAGTGCCATTGGGCCGTTCTGCATGAAAAAGTCATGGCCCAATAAGAGAATATCCGAAGCTAAGGCTAAGAAACTCCGAACCTGAAACCTCTCCTTTTATAAAACCTCCTCGCATTTCCTCCGTCGTATAGACAGCCACCGAATATCTCGCAGCAAAAAAAGCCCTCGGAAAGCAACGCTCGATTCTTACGTCTGAAAGGTCGGAAGTTGGAAATGGCGGAACACTCAGACGATCATCAGCATGAGAAGCACGAATCGGAATCTCTGATCGATAAGATTGCGGAGAAGATCAGCGGCCACGATTCGTCGACTGAATCCGACGACGATAAGGACGTCAAATCGGACCTGAAGGCCAAGATCTATCGTTTGTTCGGACGCGAAAAGCCTGTTCACAAGGTTTTGGGCGGTGGAAAACGTAGGGAACCTACATCTCTTTCTTTTTGTGTATTTATTATGATAGTCTATTCCAGCTGATTTCCGAACAATGCCGTCAAAAAGTGTTGAATGTTTTCTGTTATTGTTTTACTTAGATAGAGCTTTGTTGATCTTATTATTTCCATGAAAATGTGTTGATACTTTGTCGCATATAGTTTTGTTAGATTCATCTGCAAATTGCAAATGCCTTTTATGGCGTAGCGTGTTTTGCTATTTTCTGGTTGCTGCCGTTAAAAATGTGTCGAACATGGCATTGCTTTTTTTCATATGGATGTGTTTTTCTATTTACATTCAGAAATGTGTCCTTCCATTTTGCCATTTTTTAGTGTTTACTGGTTTGCTATTTCCATTACGATATTATAAAAGGCGTTTCATTATTCATATAATTATCTTGATAGGTAAATGCTGCTTTCAACGTTTGATGCTTCTCTGAAATTACATTTACTTGTTCGATTGAAATTGTTTTGATCCAAATTTTGTACTTGAACACGTCGCTTCTCTCATTTTTCATCATAATGTTGCAGAATTCTTTTCATCCCCCAAGTGTTCAAACGAGTGTCCTAACTTGGATTTTTTGTTGTTTTTATCCTGAGCAGCTGCTGATATTTTCTTATGGAGGGACAAGAAAGTTTCTGCTGGTGTGCTAGGTGTTGCCACTACAATCTGGGTGCTCTTCGAATTGCTTGAATACCACCTTCTAACGCTTGTGTGCCACCTGCTCATTCTTACTCTGGCAATTCTCTTCCTTTGGTCCAATGTATCCACCTTCATCAACAAGTATGTTTCTATGTGCTAGGAGCTGCATAATTTCCAACAATAAAACCTACGTGTGCATATAAACATCAACACAGGTCTCCGCTCAAAATCCCAGAAGTTGTCATACCCGAGGACATCGTCCTAGGCGTAGCTTCAGCTCTTAGGATTGAATTTAACAGAGCCATTGCCATCCTTCGAGATATAGCATCTGGGAGGGATCTGAAGAAGTTCCTTGGGGTATCCATCTGACTCCTAGCATTATGTTATATCCTCTAATCTAAGCATATACAATATGTATGTATGCACATCTCAGATCTTTGTTTCGTTGTGCTTTTGCTTTTAGCTCTTTCCAATGTAGTTTGAGCGTGTGGTTTACTTTCCTTCTGAGTAGGTGATTGCTGGTATTTGGGTGCTTTCAATTCTCGGAAACAGCTTCAACTTCCTAACCCTATTCTACATCTGTAAGTAACTTCATTCTATTCACCCCACATATTTCTCCCTTCCCCAAATGAGATACCGTTTATGACTAACCTGTGTGAACTCATACAGGTTTCGTATTGCTGCACACAGCGCCCGTGCTTTACGAGAAATATGAGGATCAGGTCGATGCTTTCGCGGAGAAAGCCGAGGCAGAGCTCAAGAAGCAATACGCAGTCTTCGACGCCAAGGTTTTGAGCAAAATCCCCAAAGGCCCACTTAAAGATAAGAAGCTTGCTTAAAAGAAAATCCTCAGTCTTGTGTGCTAGTTAGTTATGTTCTGTTTTTTCGGCTCTTATTGTGTGTGGCTCAGTTTTCTGGTACGGACCCCCCACATTGAAATGGTGTTTGCCTTCTCGCAAAATTTGCGTCCTTAATTTGAATTATTGGAGTTTTTTGGGCAGTTTCGAAAGAGAAATATCATGTCACACAACATGCATGTCTATGGCAAAAATTACATGTATGTGAATCGAAAATAATCATCATTTGCAGATTATGTTCCTCAGCTGCTGCGTAGAAGTCACAACCTCCATGCAACAATCCATCTCAGTCCCTTTACTCTTCTTCATCATGAATATCAAATCAACTTTGCTCGTGATAGGCAAAACTCCACTCAAATCGCTACCGAGCTGCGGCGGTTTAATATCATTACCACCGCCCAACCGAAGATCGACCTCCACCCGACGCTCGATCCGCCGACGGAATGGGAATTCGAGTTCTTCAATAAGAATTCGGCGTTCATTTTCTAAACCCAAGATCAAGAACACTTCAACATCTGCTAAACCATCATTTTTGCTGCCATGTGATATACCAAGTCCATATATTGCATTGCTACTCACAGATGATTTACTTCACTATGTAGCAAAAGAGACCTAATTCTTACAAACGATTTGCCCAGATAGTGTTCAAAAGTCATTGAATTCCATAATCATCGAACATATCATACAAGTAAAAATACACAAGCACGGGTAAAACGAGGTTCCCAAGTTTCAACACCAGAATGTCCAACTTAAAAACTACAAATAAAAAGATCTAAAAACCCAAAATGGCACAAAATAGCAACAACAATCAGACAAAGCGAAGAACTAACTTGTGCTCTACTTGAAGATTTGCTCGATGCCTTTATAAGCTAACTTAGTGCTGTGAAACCGTTAGGACACAATGATCCTAGTGTTGTGAAATACTTTTATAAGCTAACTTTGTACATACTCATATTACAATAAGAACTTGAGGGATGATTGTTATACTTTTCCTCCTTCAGGTTACTTGAATTTATGTTCTCCCTGTCAATCTATATGGTCGAAGTTCAAAGGTGCGTAAAATCTCTGGCAACATATATGGAAGCCAACAAACAAAAAGCACAAGTTAAAAGAGAAGAAGATTCACGTCGCTGCAGCTCTTTTAAAGAAAGCAATAAACAAAAGCAGACGGCAGCAACGGATAAGAAAAGAGCCTGCTAGAAGGTAAAGAAAAGATGAGTCTTGTACTCCAAACTGCGCTCCCCCTCGAAGCTCAACAAGAACTTGTGATTCCGAACGATCTTTGTGCTCTCACGCTGGGGACGTTCATCCATACCGCCCGCTCAGTGCCGACTCAACTTCGGATTTTGAAAACGGACCATTTGACATGGAATTTCAAATCCGACAAATAATAAGCGTTTCGATTTGACATCGGATTTGACCGAAATCCAAATCCAAATCCACTAGATTGCCAAACGGTAGATTTGTACCAAATCCGGATTTCAAATCGAAATCCGGAATCCAAACGGGGCATTGGTGAATTTCGAATTAACTCTTGGTCTTGGTTTCAAATGATCTTCAAGGACTATCACATATTAATTTGATGGTCTTGATGTATGTTGAGGGCAGATTTCGAAACTGGACCTATATCGTAGTTTTCAAAAGACGCTGAATATTCGTCAGTATCTCGCATAATGCTGATCTGAAACAGTACTAATTGTCTTGCAGCGGAAAATGGATGACCGTCGTCGTCAAGTTACTATCACGTATGACGTTGAAGGGGATGAGAAGGAGAGAGTTGGAGGCCGCAAAGTCGTGATTGATCAACAGTGGAGGGGAGGTCCTATAAGCTCGCTGTGTCATAGAAACTACCTCTAGACGCTATTTCACAATATCGACGGTGGTTACACTGAACGAATTTACGAGTGGTATTCAACAACACTTGAGGAGCATCTACGTGAAAGTGGGAAATTTTGTAGACAATTGAACTATGGACGGTTTGTGGATGTTGCGTACAGCAAAATCTGACAAGACTACAGAAAGATTTATAATTCATTGGTGGGTTCATTGCAGGTATTCACTCTAAGGGGTTGACCCTCGACAGAAATCAAGACTTCTCTTTTGACAACAACGTCGGGGTTGATGGAGGCGAATTAAAATTCTGGAAGCAGAATTTTTCCCGTAAGTGTGGTGTTTGGGAGAGAAAGAACGATTATAAAAGTATTGCAGCTATGATTCGTGACGACGACATTCTACGTCGGAGAACGGAAGAGGGAGGTATTCCAGAGCTTTTTCAAGACCTCTTCAGGAGGATAGATGATTACGGTGAACATGACGAGGCGGTCATGTTGCGCTTGAAGGAGACATTGCATCTCTTGGTAACAAAACTGGATGAATCGGTTTAAAATCTTGGATTTCTCCCGTAGTGATTTTCGGAGAGAAAGAACGATGATAGACATATTGCCGTGACGACATTCTACGTCGGTGAAAGGAAGAAGGATGTATCCCAGAGCTTTTTTAGGACATCTTCAGGAGAATGAATGATTATGATGAACATGACTATAGTTTCTTAAACCACCTCGCACTGCTGTTGGACAATGAACGGCCTGAGTTTATGTAAAATGTGTGCGTCTTGAAAAAACGGGACAATCTTGTTGTGCTTGAAGTAGCCATTGCATCTTTTGGTAAGAAAACCGGATGGATCGGTCTAAATTCTGGAAACTGGATTTCTCCCGTAAGTGTGGTGTTTCGGAGAGAAAGACTGATTATAGACGTACTGCAGCTATGACTCGTGACGACATTCTACGTTGGAGAACTGGAGAGGAAGGTATCCCAGAGCTTTTTCAAGACCTCTGCAAGAGGATGGATGATTATGGAGAACACGACGATAGTTTCTTGGCCAACCATATCGCACTGTTATCGGATAGTGAACGGCTTGGGTTCATGCAAAATGTGCCAGTCATGGAAAAAACGAGACAGTCTTGTTGTGCTTGAAGGAGCCATTGCATCTTTTGGTAGCAAAATTGGATGAATCGGTTTAAAATCTTGGATTTCTCCCGTAAGTGTGGTTTTTCGGAGAGAAAGAACAATTATAGACATATTGCAGCCATGATACGTGACGACATTCTACGTCGGAGAAAGGAAGAGGGATGTATTCCATTCCCAGAGCTTTTTAAGACCTCTTCAGGAGGATGGATGATTATGGCGAACATGACTATAGTTTCTTGGCCAACCACCTCGCACTGCTGTCGGACACTGAACGACTTGAGTTTATGTAAAATGTGTCCGTCTTGGAAAAAGAGACAATCTTGTTGTGCTTCGGTCCAATTTCTAATGACGCGACGCACATTGGTATCGGCCAACTGCTATATCTGGATTATGAAAACCCCAAGAAGCCGATCCAGACGTATATCCTTCGGAATACCGCCAGGAAGCCCCGTTTATGATGGTGAAGCCCTAAATCAGCTACCAATTGACTACTTCTTTCTGCATAAGATCCTCAATATAACGTTGTGTAGTGCGAAGGTTGGCAGCGGAGGCCACTTTACTACGATGAACTTCATGAGTACATTCGCAGTGTACACGATATCTCAGGAGCCATTGCACCTTTTGGTAACAAAACTGGATGGATTGATCTAAACTCTTCAAGCTGGATTTCTCCCGTAAGTGTGGTGTTTCGGAGAGAAAGAATGATTATAAAATTGCAGCTATGACTCGTGACGACATTCTACGTCAGAGGACTGGAGAGGGAGGTATTCCAGAGCTTCCTCAAGACCCTTCAAGAGGATGGATGATTATGACGAACACGACGATAGTTTCTTGGTCAACCACATCGCACTGCTGTCGGACAATGAACGGCTTGGGTTCATGCAAATTGTGTCTGTCTTGAAAAAACGAGACGGTCTTGTTGTGCTTGAAGGAGCCATTGCATCTCTTGGTAACAAAACTGGATGAATCGGTTTAAAATCCTGGATTTCTCCCGTAAGTGTGGTTTTTCGGAGAGAAAGAACGATGATAGACATATTGCAGCCATGACGACATTCTACGTCGGAGAAAGGAAGAAGGATGTATCCCAGAGCTTTTTAAGACCTCTTCAGGAGGATGGATGATTATGGTGAACATGACTATAGTTTCTTGGCCAACCACCTCGCACAGTTGTCGGACAATGAACGGCTTGAGTTTATGTAAAATGTATCCGTCTTAGAAAAAAAGACAATCTTGTTGTGCTTCGGTCCAATTTCTGATGACACGGCGCATATTATTATCGCCCAACTGCTATATCTGGATTATGAAAACCCTAAGAAGCCGATCCAGATGTATATCCTTTGAAATACCAGCAACAAGTCCCGTTTTTCTGATGGTGAAGCCCTAAATCAGCTACCAATTGACTACTTCTGCATAAGATCCTCAATACGACGCTGTGTAGTGCGAAGGTTGGCAGCGGAGGCCACTCTACTATGATGAACTTCATGAGTACATTCACAGTGTACATGATATCTCAGGAGCCATTGCACCTTTGGTAACAAAATTGGATGGATCGGTCTAAACTGGAAGCTGGATTTCTCCCGTAAGTGTAGTGTTTCGGAGAGAAAGAATGATTATAAACGTATTGCATCTATGACTCGTGATGACATTCTACGTCGGAGAACTGGAGAGGGAGGTATCCCAGAGCTTCTTCAAGACCCTTCAAGAGGATGGATGATTATGACGAACATGACGATAGTTTCTTGGCGAACCGCGAACCACATCGTACTGCTATCAGACAATGAATGGCATGGGTTCATGCAAAATGTGTCTGTCTTGGAAAAACGAGACGGTCTTGTTGTGCTTGAAGGAGCCATTGCATCTCTCGGTAACAAAACTGATGAATCGGTTTAAAATCCTGGATTTCTCCCGTGAGAATGGTTTTTCGAAGGAAAAAACGATGATAGACATATTGCATCCATGACGTGACGACATTCTACGTCGGAGAAAGGAAGAGGATGTATCCCAAAGCTTTTTAAGACCTCTTCAAGAGGATGGATGATTATGGCGAACATGACGATAGTTTCTTGGCCAACCACCCCGCACTGCTGTCGGACTATGAACGGTTTGGGTTCATGCAAAATGTGTCCGTCTTGGAAAAACGAGACGGTCTTGTTGTGCTTGAAGGAGCCATTGCTGGTAACAAAATTGGATGGATGGTAACCGGAAAAGGAGTATCTTTTATACCATCTTGTTCAGTCTGTGGTCCAATATTGAAGACAAGGAGGATAAGGAATCCGCGAGACGGAATAACAACCTAGACTTCATCGTGGACAGACAGTTTATGTTAACATAAACCTTTTCCGCATGATTAGGAATTTGGCGACCCACCTTAGTGAGCCTAGAGTTGGAACCAGATTCATTGCGGAAAAGGTGGCGTCGATGATTCTAAAACACACTAGCAGTCTGGTGACCGAGTTGCAAGAGGCAACGCACTGGAATGGTTCAAGGTTGGAGCGTGATGGGGTGACCATGAGGCATTTTAGCCTTTTTTTTCGAGGTTTTGGACATTCTGTATGAATCCTTCAACAAGATTTCGTCCCCGTGTTTTTTCGCGATCCACATGAGGCTATCATTTACTCGTCCGGCGGTTTCAGAAGTTGTCATGAAATGAACATCAGTACCTTTTATTTTTATTTTTTTCAAAACACTGCAGTACCTTATATTCTTTCTCGTCATGCAGACAATGTAATTGGAATCATACTTTGAGTTTCACAAAATTTGGCTCATGTTACCATGTTACAACCATTTGATATCTCGAAAATCTCCTTCAACCCCGGTCTGAATCTGATGTTTTATCATGATTTCTCATTCGATTTACTGCAGAAATATTTAATAATACAGCCTAATGTACGTATCAGAAACATGAATTAAGTAAAACAAAATGATACACTACATGGGATATAAGTTAAATAGGCTCTGTAATATCTGTAGTTCGAAACTTAAGCCATTTGTCTTCGTACGGAAAATATTTACAGCTTCAAAATTTCCACATTTAGGAATGAAGAAATGTTACGCTTACATAAACTACCGAGCATTTCACCAAGGGACAGGGTTGTCATATAGCTTCACACAGTTCACAATGATAATGTGGTTTGTTAGGAGTATTGCATTCACCTATTCATGGAAAATAAAAGAACTTCAACCTTCTTTAACAACCTTGCAGTGGAACACATCAAATATCTTGACCAAGCAGTGATCATCTGGAGCTGCGTATATATTCTGCTCTTCCGTGAGAGGTCGTTGTGACCAATCACTGCACTGAAGCTCCTAAACAGTGTATTAAATCACCAAATTGGCATGCCGTGCCGCGTTAAATCCTTACAAAATCTAAATAAATTTAAACTCTTCTGTGATATGGTACCAAAATTTTCCTTTATTTAGTAATTTAAATATATAGAAACATTTGAGAGCGTAATGCCAAGAACTTCTTCGAAAATCACTACCAAACTCTTTGAATGTTTTGGTTGCAGTAAGTTGTATAACGTAGTTATATATACGAAAGGTAACCTTTTTATTTAAAAAGGAAAAAAATTCAGATGATTGAAGAGCTATAGCTAGCTCAATCTGATCTCACATCTTTCCGATGTTCTTGCTCGTGTAAGAATCTGAGCCTCAAGTTTAGAGCAGCATGGTGCATTTCATCGACAAAACTTGTCACGAAGGGGACCCTCATTCACTTTCCAAAGGAGAAATAGAGATGCCTTCGCAAGACCCATCCCAACTTTCTGCAACATCGATCGATCGTTCGTTCATCATGCATGACAGAATATTCATGAATTCGTAAATGGCTGCAAATCTTTCTTCTGTGCTATGTTACATAAGATACCTCCATGTGTAAATATTCATCCCTCCAAAGGTTGTATAGGATCTTGCTGGCATCCTACTTTTCAACAAATATTCCATCTGAGATCTGTATAGAAAAGATGGAAACGGAGATTCTTGGTCTAATTTTTTAACATGATTCTGCGACACAACAATCTTCTTGAAAAATTAGCGGTCCGAAAATTCTTTGTTGTATAAACAACGTAGGGCGAATGGTTTGGTTCTATAATCCGCTTTATGTCTGCAGATACGCGTGCGTTCAGTGAGTAAATCATCCATGAAGAATATTGGATTTACGCAACAGAGAGAAATGAATACGATTACCAATGCTATAACATTCATCTATCCCCGTCGAGATGATTTGATAGCCAAGTAGTTCAAGGGCAGCTCTTATCATTTAACTTAAACTCTGCAACTCTCTCTCTCTCTCTCTCTCACTCTCTCTCTCTCTCTCTCTCTCTCTCTCTCCGTGTGTGTGTGTCGACTATATGATTATTACATATGCCTTTGATGCGAAACGTCGTCGAATTATAGGAAATCATGGGAGTCTTCAACAAGAACTGTATGATCACTTACGCAGCGTGTCGAAACATATTCCCTGCTTGGGATCTTGGCGAATACCGTTGTCGGGTTCTGCAAGCTCAATGAATCAAGTTTCAAACCAATCTTCGAAATGTTCGGTTATTCCTCAAATAACAAAATCCTATTTGAAACAAATAGAGCTTCGCATTGGACTATTTCTTAACTCGCATTGCAGCATTAACTTTGTAATGGTACTACTCTATGTTCACCGTCGAAAACACAAAATTGCTCATCTTTCGCAGTGTAGTGGCCACCAATACTTTCTACTAGGACTTTTTTCGTACACTATATTCGATTTATTTTTTAATTTTCAAATTTATAATTTTCAACGTTTATTAGTGAAGTATAAATATATAAAAAGAGTAAGGGCTAAATACTCATTAAAATGTTTTGAAGTGATAACGTAGTTATTTAAATTATAATAAAGGAATGAAATTGTAAATAATTTTGACATACCAAGTCGCAATTTATAGCCACCTTACCCTTATGAAAGATCTATTTTCCATCTTTCGTTTCCCATTCATTGTTAATAGGTCAGAGATAATCATACACGTTCTATTGACTATTCTAACATCAAAAGCTTAAACAACACATTGAACAACATTCACATTACTCCAAAGAGTTTGTCAACAAAAGCCTTAATCCCAAGACAAAAGCAAATAAAACTAATCAATAACATCATCAGAAGAAAGCCTTATAAAGGCAAGTTCACACTCCTTTGTGAGGCTCACTATTGCTTCTTCTGCCTTTCGAGCCATCGCTCCTTCCTTCGTAAAGCGTCGCACTTCCACCGTCGCCGTGCAAGCTCGAGCCTTCTCGGCTCATTTCCCGAGCCACGAGCGGCTCGAGAATCTCAATCACTTGGCTCATCGTGGGTCGGCCCTTAGGGTTCTGGCTAAGGCATTGGTAGGCCAAATTGGCCACCTTCATTAGGGTTTTGACCGAATACTGACCCTCGATCCTCGGGTCGAGTATCCTAAGGAGGTTCTTGCTATGGTTTAAGAGAGGGCGGGCCCACTCGACGAGGTTGTGCTCACGGCTCGGCCTGCTCTTGTCCATGGCCCGCCTGCCTATGAGCATCTCGAGCAAAACTACGCCGAAGCCATAAACGTCGCTCCTCGCAGTTAAATGTCCTTTGAAAAAAAAAATTAATTCGATGCTTTTTCTTTCAGACTGCTGGTAACGTAACGCATAAAATTAAAAAATAGTTCGTCCCTCAATCTTAAGCTTTTGGAAGAAGTGGTCGTTCAATATGAGATCAGAGTTCATATATAAAGGTAGTGGTTAGGAAACCATCACGACCACCCATTAAATGAAAATTATACGTGTAAGGCTATATAAGAAAGAAATCAGCCTATACGTGAGGGGGCGTGTTGGAAAATATCTAGAGTTAAACAAAATAATGCACTCACCGGTCATTACATACTCAGGAGCAGCGTAACCGTAGGTGCCCATCACGCGGGTCGACACGTGAGTTTGGTCCCCTGTGGGCCCCACCCTCGCTAGCCCGAAATCAGAGAGCTTTGCGTTGAAATCCTTCAGAAAAATCGTTTTCGTAGGAAAAATCAACTATTAGACGGCGTTTTAGTAGGTAGAAGTGTGTAAAACTATAAACAGTTATAGAATTAAGGTACTTCTGATCAAACTGATAACCTTGTCTAGCAAGATATTCGAAGTCTTGAAATCTCTGTATATGATTGGGTTTTCCACGTCGTGGAGAAAAGCCAGCCCCTTTGCAGCATCCAAAGCAATCTTCAACCTCTTCTGCCATGTTAAAGTAGCTTTTACTCCTACATAAGACCAACATATGCCATATATTTGGATAACTGGTAAAATTCAACAGAAAGAAAATTAGTGAACGATAGACGTATTGTTTCTCTTTTCTGCTTTTTTCTTTCGGCTATTTAAAATTTCGAAACTTTGTAAACTATTGCTTTGGTACTCACGGAAGAAAAGATGTTTCTCCAGGCTCCCTGAAGCCATATACTCATAGACCAGCAGCCTATGATCTCCCTCGCAGCAGTAACCGATCAGTTTCACTAAGTTACTATGTCGTAGCTGACCTAAATAGTTAACTTCTGCCTGAAAATTTGGGAACATTTTTACACGATAACAAAGTTATTATATGGAACTAGTAAAACGACGAGAAACAGAATAAAAAGATTCATTATCAAGTTTCAAAACTGTGGAAATATCTTTTTTTCATGACATAAAGACACACGTTGATTCAATTGCTACCGAATTTAGAGGATGAAAGATCGCCTTTCACTCAAAAGTAGGGGTTATGTTTGTGTTTCATGGAGGGAACTTGCAGTTTTCAAAGTCGAAATTCGAAACAGACTATTCTAATAAGGTAACACGCGTTTATTACCAGCCATTCTCTGTCTCCCTGTAGACCTTCGGGGTCAAGCTCTTTGATGGCAACTTGAGTTGTGTTATAGCCAGGCCTCACACTAGGATCGATAACTCCTTTGTACACAATGCCAAATCCACCATCGCCAAGAACTTGATCTGGTCGAAAATGCTTTGTGGCAAGTTTCATCTCCTCGTAAGTGAAGATATCGAGATCACAGTTGCCTGGACTTTGGCGTAGATCCTTCACATTCCGGGGAATTACAATGATTGATGCCCGACCAATAGAGCCCGATTTAACAGGCGAATTGAGGCCTTCATCGCATTTGCCTGAAAATATTCCCGACGGCTAAGAAATTGTTTTGCAGCAAAGGTAGATATGAACTCAACATTTTTTACTGGTTCTTTTTGAGACAACATCAAACACTTGATGCGCAAAGGAAGGCGCAGAACTATACGAAAATAAACCAAAACCGACCATTCAATAGCACTTCAAATCTGCTAGGTAAACCTTTGAATTGCTGCCAAATGATATACCGTTTTCATCTATTCCATCGTTCCTCACAGAAAATTTACTACACTAAGTAGCAAAAAAATCTAAATTCTAATTCTTACAAATTGTTGCACAAATAGTGTGCAGAAGTCATTGAATTCCATGATCATGGAACAGATCATATAACGAAATGATATGTTACCAAGTTTCAACGCCAGAATGTCCAACTTAAACACTACAAAAGATCATAACCCACAAAAAGCACTAGCAACAACAATCAGCCAAAGCGAACAACTACCTTGTGCTCTGCTTGAAGATTTGCTCGATGCCTTCTTCGAATAATCTTCCTCAACGCTCAAACAAGAACCCATATCCCAAATTTCAACAAGATTCAGATCCCCATATCCATTACTCGCAAAGAATGTCAAGACCGAGAGCAGATTCTCTAATCTATCTTTCAATTATGGCTTCAATCGAATGAACCCAAATGCAAAGTTCCAAAGCACACCACAGCAAACGATCACGCTTCGCCGGAATATTCTCAAAGCATGTATTGATGCTTTTGCTACCCTTCAAAATGAAATTAAAAATTTGATCTTTATGTGCGGAAAAGAGCGAGTGAGCGACACTTTTCTTAGATTATTATAATTGTGTTCCTTCGATATATATATATATATATGTATATATATATATATAATAATAATAATAATATTATTATTACGTGGAATGCGACGAATCTTGTACTATTTGCTTATTGAGAAATTCCAAAATACCTAATAAGCAGCTGAGGTCCCATCACTGCGTTTTACCATAATACCCCTTCCGAATCTTTTTTGTACTATTTTTTTATACGCTCGCTCATCGTTTTTGCCGACATTTCTCAAATTGTTCACTAAGACGTATGTGGAAGCTATCAGGTATGTAAGTCTTCTGCTCATGTCGACCGGCCAAATTATTATTTTAGGTCACTAAGTATACATGTTTTCATTTTTGGATCACTATGTTTGATAATTGTAAAAGTAGATCACTAACTATATATATCAAAACAAATTTGGGTCACCCTCTCATTTTTTGATCACTAAGTATACATGTTTTCAATTTTGGGTCAATATGTTCTTATGAATGCGAAAATGGATTTAATATAGCGACGCAAAAACTTAAAACACATATACTTAGTGACCCAAAATTGAAAACACGTATACTTAGTGACCAAAAATGAGAGGATGACCCGAATTTATTTTAACATACATAGTTAGTGACCTATTTTTGCAATTATCAAACATAGTGACCCAAGAAAGAAAACGTGAACTTAGTGACCTAAAATAATATGGCCCATAATATAATTGTAAACTCACCTATGCATCATATTGTTGTGCTAATTTGTCAATGAATATGTCAAATTGATTTTATAAACTTTGAGCAGCCAAGTATACTAATACTATCTGCACACTATATGCTCGTGCTTAAAATATAATTGATTTAATTTTAGTTCTAAAATTTATAATTTATGTTTAGTAGATGATATATTTTTATATATATAAAAGAAAAATAATGATTAGGGGTGTACGTATAATAACAAAAAATTGAGTGGTTAAATGTGTTAACTATTTAACTAATGAAATTAGAACTATAGAGGTTTCATAAATATTTTACAAACAAATTAGCAGTTAATAGCCACCCATCACCCTATATAATATAAGTTTAAGTATAGATATAAAAATCAACATTCGAGTTTTGACCCGTTCTTTTCCGCTACCGATACACGCTTCTAGTGTACAATTTCAGCTACTATTGCTTAAAACAATAGCTATTCCAATTTGGACCCTTTTCTTATTGAAATAATTTTTTTTAATAGATTTACTCTTGTGTCATGAAGAAATTAATATTTAAGTAACGGTGTAAACCATGTCTATTTCAATCTTAAATGAATATGAACTCCGACAATCAAGTAATTTTACGACCCTTAAATTGAGTTTATATTTTTCAAAATTAATAATAATAAAAATGGGCCTTGAGCTTATTCGGCTCCATTTTCAACAGCCCATCATCACTTCTTCGAGCGACTACCTACGCTCTCTCAGATTTTGTAGGAATTTTACAGAAGCAGCGAATAAGATTCCACATAACGGTGTTGGAGATGGCAGATGAAGCAAACAGAGCTGTAGATCTCTTAAACTTGCCTCTCGAGCCTAATTTTCTGTTTTGCTGACTTTGCTTTCTTATTTTTGTTGAATTATTTCCAGGCATTTCTTGAAATCCAAGGTCGAATGATCGAGACTACTGGAAAGCTGAAGCAGGTCGGTATTTGATTGACACAAGCGTGGATGTTTTGATATCGTTCTATGAAAGGAAATTAAGTCGTATTTCCCTTTTATATACCTGTGTGTTTTGTAATGGCTTTTCCGGTTACTTGTCAAGATTCAAACTCAGCTGAGAAACAAAGAAGGAGAGAAAAAGAGGGCATATTTGACTTTAGAGGAGCTCAAGCAAGTATCGGATGATACAAATACTTATAAATCAATTGGCAGAACGTCAGTCTAATCTCTTTTTTTTCCCTGCAAATGCTAAATTCGTTGTTTATTGCTTGTCTGTAGTTATATATTGCTTCTCTGTGATATTGGTGATTCAAAAGACTGTTCATATTTTTCGCTTTTGTGTTTTCTTATTGGGGGCAGGTTCGTTTTGGAGCCAAAGACGATTTTAATGGAAGATTTAGAGCAAAAGCTAAAGGATAGTGAAACGGCCATTGCGACCTTGCAGGTATAACGACAGTCTCGACATTGTTCCAATAGAATAATGCATCCTTTGGAGCACCATCTTTGGTTGAGTAGTTTTGTGCTGGTTGATCAGTATGGCAAATTTGTAATATACTTCTGATAAAAAAATCTGGTTTTGTGCTGGTTGATCCTTGACAAAACACATTTTGTGAATATACTTAAATGCATGTGTGTATTTGTGTCAAGGATTGCATCCTAACTAGATATACAAATAACATCTCAACGTAATATGTGTCTGTAGAGGTAACCTATTTATGTCGTGTATTTACTAGCTTTAGTTACTTACCAGCTACGATAAATAAAATGAGCTGAGAAAAGAATGTGTGTTGTGCATGTATTGGACAGAGCTCAAAGGAGTACCTCGAAAAGCAGATGGGTGAGGTTGAGAACAACCTGAGAGAGCTTCTGCAACAAGATCCTGGACTCGCTCGTCATATCATGACAATGTCTGTGTGATTTCTTACTACATGAAGAGCTTTGTCTTACCATGGTTTGTCTGTACGATGAATTCTAGAAAACTGTGATGCTTCAATTACACTGTTTCAACTCTGTGGTTATTAATACTGATGACAGCGCTCCATGGATTTTTCTGACTCGTGGACGCCCGAATATCTGTGTAAACGTCGGAAATATTGGAAAACGGCGGCCCTTTCAGGCGCCGCTACGTAGCAATGCAGTGGGCTTCATTCGTATTATTGATAATAAAACACATACTTCAGTTTACAAATGATTCGCTGCCTATAATCATGTAACAACGATCCTTTCTACTCAGGAATCCAAGGATTCTTCTTCCCGCCGCGAACACTTCGAACAGCTTTCCAAACCAGGCTGTTGCACTTCAAGCCCGAGCCCAGCGCCAGCTGCCAAATCCTATCCCCTCTCTTGACCCGCCCGCGAGCCTCAAGGTAAGCCAGCTCATACCATATGCTACTGCTCGAAGTGTTCCCAAACCTCTCCAGCGTCCTTCTAGAAGCTTCCATGTACTCATCTGTCAAGTCCAAGTTCTTCTGTATCTCGTCCAACACCTTCTTGCTCGTCGCAAGTATGCAGACGTGCTCGAACGCCAGCTTATAGTCAGGTATGTACGGCTTGCGATAACGACTACCCGTCCTTCGTCTGAAGATGAGCGACTTAAAGAAGTTGAACTGCTCAGACACGGGCAGGACCAAAGGCCCGAGGGTAGTTACGTTGGCCTTAAGCGCCTCTCCCCCGACTTCTATCAGGTCTTTGCTCACCGAAAGGCCTTGCCTTCCCTGCGAATCCTCTCTTAGCTGTATGCTTCTGAAGCTCCTCTCGTCCGTCCCCTTATGTGTACGGACGACTTGCTTCAACTGGTACTTCGCCCGCCACCTGTCGAAGTGGCGGTTGGAGAGCAAAACCGCCGACGCCCCGACTCTAAAGAAGCAGTTGGGAAGCACCATGTCTAGCTCGCTCCCGTTGTACCAAGTGAAGCTTACAACCTCCGTGCTCACCACCAAGGCGTAGTTTCCCGGGTATGCGCTTAGAAGGTCGTTCGCCAAGTCTACGGCCGTCGCCGAGGCGGCGCACCCCATTCCCCCGAGGTTGAAGCTTTGGATCCTATGGCTGAGCTTGTAGTGGTTGATCACCATGGCCGAGAGCGAAGGCGTGGTGTTGAGCATTCCGCAGTTGACTATCAGTATCCTTATGTCCTTTGTTTTGATCCGCGTGGCGGCTAAGAGGTCGTCCACCGCCCCGAACATTTGTTGGGCCGCCTCCTCCCGACCGTGGCGGAGGTCCCTGTCGAAGTTTGGCCGGAATACAGCGCGGGGAAGGTAGGTCTCGTCGCCCAGGCCTGAGTTTTTTAGGGCTCTTTGTTGGAATGCTAGTGCCGCCTCGTTGAATTGGCCTGAGCTTCTGGCGAGGTCGATGTATTCGTCTTTAGTTATCTGATACGATCGATCGATGGATTGGGGTTAGAATCGAATTTTTTGGTTACGTTAGAGGCGACTGATGGGTCGGATGCCCCCAATGTTTGGGTTGGGGCACTTTTGGTCTTTCATGTTTCGAGATGTCACTTTTAGTTTTTAGTGTTACCAATTTCAAACCGTTGTGGTCCGATGTTTAATTTAACCATTAGTTTGGACGGAAATATGGCTCTGCTCGTAAATTCGGGCTGGTCTGGCCCATCATTCCGTTCAGACTAATGGATAAATTAATCGGGGGTAGAACACCCGCCACAAATTCGCTAATAATTGGGACTAAAAATGATATTTCGGAACATGGGAGTCCAAAAATGCTTAGCTCACAAACATTAGGGGCAAAAAGAAACCCGTCCTCCTAACCTAAACGATACCTTAAGTTCATCGGGCGGGAGGTAACAAGCGAAGTCGACCAAGTAGGTGGGGCGAGGAGCCAAGTCGAGAAAAGCGTAGAAGGCGAGGCCTAGAGATCCCACCAAGAGAAGAACGGTGCTCAGCGCGTTGTACTCGAAGGAGAAGACATCCCACGTGAACTTCCCCCCGAGAATCCCGAGGACGACGGGCAGGCCGGCAAAGTAGACGCCGTGGCTTATTAGGTAACTGTAGCCGAGCTTTACGTACTTCAAGTTGACCGAGGCGAGAAAGTCGGGCAGGCCTCGGCGTACCCTGACGGAGAAGGTCGGGGAGCCGGCGTGCGGGCCCGAGCCGTGGATGCCTCGGCTCACGATCTCGGGTGAGAGGTACTCCTTCGATGATGATGATGATGATGATGATGATGATGATTCCCTCCTCGCCATGTGAGAAAGAAAGGTGGACTTGGGAATTTTTGGATGTTGAAAGTGTTTTGTGTGATGGGAAAAGTTGATTGGTGTTAGTTTAAGTATTGGAATTATACGATGAAAAGCATGAAAAAAAGGAGGCAATGGATTCGTTTGACAAGATTGATTGCTGAGTTGCAGCTTGAAATGGTGTAACCGATTGAAAGGGCTTATTTTGCATGAGTTCCTTGAAATCGGCGCGGTTCGCCCCGTTGAAATCATTTGTCCCACAATCTCTGTCTCACTTTCTGTCACACTTTGTTAAATGATTCTTATGATTATAAACAAATATATGATATGAATATCAAATTGATCATCATAAAACAAGGAGGACGTGTTTGTTTATTTTTATCTTATAAATCATATGAAATAACAATGATTTTATGGTTTAGTGGAATATAGAATTAAAGGAATTGATAAATTAGAAAGAAATTTTTTGAACCACATGATTTAAAATTCAATGTATATGATTATTTGGGACATAGAGGGGGGCAATAATTGTGGGACAAATGATCTCATGCAAGGTTTGCCTATAATTTTGATCCTTCTTATGTGTTTCATGCCGAGGAAGAATTTCTGCTATGTTTTCTAAGTGACGTACAATGTCTAAGTGGGGTCTGCACAATCCAACCGAGTTCAGTTTGAAAGCGAATTTGAACTTCTTTATCGGAAACCACGGTGGGATAACATCGGCTTCAAGAGGTGATAATTTCATTGACCTATTTGTTGCACCACACGTACTAATTATAGTATGAAGCAAATATAGACGCCATTGTCGATTGTGAGACGACTTCGGCTCCTGCCATATATGACTCGTCATACGGACTTATTATGATCTACTATTGTGTTTTCAACTAGTATGTTTAGCACACGCTGTGCAAATATATCAAATTATTTTATATTTTAAAAATTTTAGATTATTAATTAAGTTATTTAAGAAATAAAATTTTAATCTAAGGATAAAATAATAATAAATTAAAATAGAAAGTGTAAACTTGTTAATCATATTAGTTGACAGACCAATTTGACACTTTATATCAATGTTAGGCTTTTTAAACGTGAAAACTCGAAACTATGGGTCAGAGAGAGCTCTTTGAGGACCTTGTGATATATTGGGCTTCCGAGGACGGGATGGGCCCAATTATGCTTTGAAATGAGAGAGCCATTTGAGAAATGGCCCAAATAAATCTTGAGTTCACAATTAAGCATATTGCACGAAACTGTATGGAAAGACACCGTAGAGAAATAGGAACCATCGGAAACTCTTTGCTAGTAGAGGAGTCTTCACTTAGTCCTTCAATTCACCGTGCTGCTAACCCAGCCGTAATTTCTCGTAATTTGCAGTATGAAGAATAGGATTGAAGATTCAATTTGGAGATCTGCAACGATGCGTCGTCCTCGAGTTGCTCGTTTTTTATCCCTTGTTATTTTCACCTTCTTGGTATGTTCTTGAAATCATTAACAAATTCTTTTCCTTGATCATATAGGATTTAGCGAGTTCTTGACATATTAGATAGTCTAGATTGTTTTTGTGGATGAATAACTCTGTAGTTTATCTGTCTGAGGCAAGGAATTAATGTATAGTGCAATAAAAAATTACTGTATTTCAGATATGATTGAAATCCCAGAAATAGAGTGGACATTAGAATATGGTTGAAAGTGGTTTTCTTTTGATGTTACCAATGTTGGTTAAGTATATCCCTTTAATTTCAGTTGTTGGGTGATACGTCCCTTGGAGCTCCATTTGGAAGCCGTAAAAGCGGGAAATCATCGGTCTTTTCTTTGTTCAATCTCAGGGAGAAAAGCCGTTTTTGGAGTGATTCCGTTATACGAACTGGTATTGTTTTGCTTACGAATGTATTGTGTTTTGATAATTTTGCATTCTACCTTCAACAACAAGTTCCAAATTGGTTTTTTAATATGTTTTTCGTCAATGGCGAGTACAGATTTTAAGGACTTAGAATCATCCAACCCTGCAAAATTGAATTCCTTAAATTACACCAAGGCAGGTATGCATTCCGTCTGGTTAAATTTTTGGTCAGTCTTGATTTTACATCTTGAATGTGATTATTTTCTTGACTGGTTAAATTTTGTCGTATGGGTTTTATTGAAAGTTTAAAGCTTTAGAATTTATTTGGTTTGGTCTAATTTCGGTGTCGATTGGCTGCTTATGCCAACATTTCCGATTGCAAGGAGATTGTCCGTAGGTGTTTACTCTTCCATGTCCGCCTATGTGTGTGTATGTGTGTGTGTTAAGATGGTGCAGTTAGTTAATTTAATGAATTCATATACGTTAGATAGTCATATTGAGTACTTAATTTGTTAGACATTCAGTTAGCTTATTCTGAAGTTTCATTATTGCTGAGTTCAGGCAATATTGCAAGTTACTTGAAGCTTTTGGAAGTTGACTCAATATATGTTCCTGTGCCTGTAAATTTTATCTTCGTTGGATTTGAGGGCAAGGGAAATAAAGGTAAGCTATTCTAATTCTTGAAAAGAATTCATGTTTCATCATCTTTCTTTTTCAGCAGGATTTAATATATAGTTTTGAGATGTGTGTCTTTGTCCAGAATTTGAGCTCAACGCTGAAGAGCTTGAGCGTTGGTTCACGAAAATTGATCATATTTTTGAGCACACAAGGATACCACAAATTGGTGAAATTCTCACACCGTTTTACAAGATCAGCGTAGATCGGGAACAGCGCCATCATCTGCCTTTACGCAGTCACATACATTACAAGTACTGCCCAGATGGCTAATTTTTGTTACAGATTTATCATTATAATCATGTCTATTTCATCTAGAGAACCTTTGCTACTTTCATTACAAAGAACTACTTAATCATCAATTTATACTTTGATTTATGCTCCTATAGTTTCTCCGTTCATGCAATTCAGACGGGTGAAAAAGTAACGGCCGTATTTGAACGTGCAATTGATGTCCTTGGCCGCAGAGATGATATATCGAATTCTGGGTAAGCTTTCTCAAGGAAATATGTGCGATTAAGTTATATGAATTTATGCTATTGATCTTTGGTTCTATATGGGCAACCTTTATATGTCTTTTTGCTTTTCCTTGAAAGGGACGACAGAACGGCTCTTTGGCAAGTTGATGTTGATATGATTGATGTTATCTTCTCCAGCCTTGTGGAGTATTTGCAAATGGAAGATGCATATAACATCTTTATTTTGAACCCTAAGCGGAATGCCAAAATAGCCAAATATGGATATCGGTAGGCCTTTCTTATAAAAAGTTTCCTGCTTATAAAAGTGTCACTTTATTGATTTTGCTGTATACTTGAAAAAAAAATTGAGTTGCTTTATACATTCTTTTGTACCAGCTAGTATCGATTAACGTGTTATTGAAGTACGAAATGTTTTTTCTTTACCGGTAGGCCTTTCTTCACCGTTGATTGATCGTCGTTTGCTCTTTTCTTCTAATCCTTATAGAAGAACAGAGTTGTGGTGCACGTGTTTGCCATCTTTAATCGTCCACTTATATCTGCGCATTACTGTATGTTACAGGAGAGGATTATCTGAAAGTGAATTAACATTCCTTAAAGAGGTATGCTTTATAACAATGCAACTCTGTCATGCTTTTTTATTTTCCAGGTCGAATTTCTTTACCGAACCAGCTGAAATCGCTTTTTAGCATAGTGGCTGTGTTCTATTTTTTTTAATTTTTTTTTTCAGTTTCTTTGATGTAAAGAACAAACCAATTTTTTAGTTTGTCCCTTAGTTTACGACTGACTTTGAGATAACCAGTGTGTTTTTGTATGTTTTTCTTTTCCCATCTTGCTGGGATAACTTTAATAGAACAAAGGCTTGCAAGAAAACATTTTCAAGTCTGGTGATATACCAGAAAGTGTTCTCGGTGAGTTTATCCTTGTATAAGCTATGGCATTTCCTCTTTAATGTGATAACATATTTGTTTCCACATTTAAGTTTTATAATTATAATATTGACAGCTCTTGATAAAATAACGAGACCGTTATACCATAAGCATCCTATGGCAAAGTTTCCTGGAGTATTATGGAGGAGGCAGACACGGTGAGTGAATTCATTTATGAACTTTTGAGGTTATTGCTAATGTATAAGCAACACGAAGAGAGCTTACATTTCGTGACGTCATGCTTATAAATGTCCGCTATCTTGTGGCCTTCTTTGGCACTATTAAGATGAAATCAACAAGTTAGGTTGATTTTACCTGTTGGTAATGCTTGATGTGGTGCTCATCAGGACTCGCGTCAAATGCTCTAAATTAAACATTTACTTCCGCAAACCGTAGATATCATTAGGTCCAATATATTCATGCGCTTTTCTTCACATGTGCTAAAAAAATCAGTTGGAGTGGCATGACAGATGCCTAGATGCATTGAATAATGTTGAGAAGCTCTATCAAGGGAAGGACACAGCTAATATGATACAGAGTAAAGTTTTGCAGGTATGTCCTTTTGCTAAAAGAAAATAATCCTATCATCAGAGACTTCTTTTTTTTATCGGTGTTAAAATCTTATCTCAGCTATTGAAAGGGAAAAACGACGATCTTAGGCTCTCATATGAGCGAGATTTGAAGGGTGGGGATTTAAGTGGTATTCATGCTGAATGTCTCACAGATACATGGATTGCTGCTAGGCACAGGTTAATTGAATTTCATTCCTTTATGTTTCTTGCACAGTATACACCCTACTTGTCAATGAGTTTTCAGCTTCTGATTTTGAAAACGAATTAGGTGGGCATTCATTGACTTGACTGCGGGTCCTTTTTCATGGGGACCATCAGTTGGGGGAGAAGGTGTGCGTACAGAACAAAGTTTACCAAATGTGGATAAAACGATCGGTGCTGTCACAGGTATAAGCTAATCCTCAATAGAATTTTTTACTGGATTTTGATTGAGAAACTTAATTAATAAAGTTAGCCTGCAAGAGGCCATTTATGATTTTATGCTCTTGAAATTTGTCTTTTTCTGTCCAGAAATATCAGAAGATGAGGCAGAAGATCGGTTGCAAGAGGCAATTCAGGATAAGTTTGCAGTCCTTGGTGATGTATGTATATATCTAAGTTTTAATTTATTTAATTGTGATGCTCAACAATAACAAAACAGGATAACTTTGCAGTCCTTGGTGATGTACATATTTAATTTTGCCTTTGTTTAATTATGATGCTCAGCAATAACATATGAAGATTGAAGTTTATACTTTGCTATAATTGTTTGTATTGCCATAATCTTTCTTATTTTAAATTGGTACCCCCTGCCCTTCATTTTATCTTACCATGGCATTTTAGCAGAACCGACGTTTTAGTTGCATTACTTGGTTCTCTATTTTTCTGGTCTTTATTGTCAGACTTTTTGATGTTTTCGGCTTTTGCTCAAGAATTCTGGCTGCTTAGTATCTGTAACTTGTAAAAGGCAGAGTTTTAATTGTCTAATACCTTGTTATCTCGTGGTACAGAAAGATCATCATGCCATTGATGTCCTCCTAGCGGAGATCGACATATATGAGCTCTTTGCTTTTAAACATTGTAAAGGAAGGAAGGTCAAGCTTGCACTCTGCGAAGGTCATATACATCTTACTTTAGAACATTTAGAGTTCCCATGCTCTCTATCGATCACTGTGTTTTTGCATGTTCACGTACTTGCATCTTTCTACATGTTAGTGATTTCTATTACCTGCTGTCGTTTCTATTAATAATATTAAACTGACTTGCTTATATATCACATGATAATGATAGTAAATAGTATATTAGATTGAGTTTCTCTCATGCATTTACTCTTGATGTTGAATCAGAGCTTGATGAGCGCATGCAAGACCTGAAGAAAGAGCTCCAGACCTTCGAGGGTGGGGAATATGATGATAGCCATAAAATAAAGGCAGTTGATGCATTGAAACGCATGGAGAGCTGGAATTTGTTCAGCGATACTCATGAGGTGGGCAATTTGTTTTTCCACTTTCAAAGAAGATATTCATTCTTTTGTACTTACGTATTCTAGCTCTTCCCATGCAGGACTTTCAAAATTATACGGTTGCACGTGATTCATTCCTTTCACATCTAGGGGCTACGTTGTGGGGTTCGTTGAGGCACATAATATCTCCTTCACTTGCCGATGGTGCATTTCACTACTATGAAAAGATATCCTTTCAATTGTTTTTCGTAACACAGGAGGTAAATGCCACTTTTTCGATAGTCCACTGCACCAAGATACTCATCAGTAATTTGCGTAAACTTTGCCTCCGCAGAGAGTTAAAAATGTCAAGCATTTACCTGTTGATTTAAAGAGTCTTCAGGATGGGCTATCATCCCTACTGGTGCCCTCTCAACGAGTTACGTTTAGTCAGCATATGTATGTAGTTTGTTTCTCCCTATTTATCTCTTTCTCGGACAGTTCCTATCTTTCTTGGGATTTATTTCCGAAGTATGTCTCTCCAAACATTTCCTTCCTAGGTTGCCTTTGTCTGAGGATCCTGCTCTTGCAATGGCCTTTTCAGTTTCAAGGCGAGCAGCTGTGGTACCAATGTTACTTGTGAATGGAACATATAGAAAATCCGTCCGGTCATATCTAGACAGTAACATTCTTCAGCATCAGTTGAGAAGGCTACATGATCAGTCATCTCTGAAAGGTTAGTTCTTAATCATTTCACTTCTCATGTTATTTTGGTGCGATGACAATAGGCGAATGGTTCTGCAACAAACTGGACGGAATTATGCATCTTATATATTGATTTGAGCAGTTGGCTTGCAAAATCAGAGATGCATTGTTGGTCTAGGGGAAACTTATATACAATCTCTGAAATTGTTTGCTAGATAAGATTATCCTTATTCTCTATGCAGGTTCCCATTTGAACAGCCGATCAACTCTAGAAGTCCCTATATTTTGGTTCATTCACAGCGATGCTTTGTTAGTTGACAAGCATTATCAGGCCAAAGCTCTATCTGATATGGTCATTGTTGTCCAGTCTGAGCCATCTTCATGGGAAAGCCATCTACAATGCAACGGGCGATCACTTTTGTGGGACTTGAGGTTAAATCTTTTTCCTTTCGGGTTATATGGATTTAAAATCGGTATATCTTTTTTTCTTTTTTTTTTTCCTTAGTCGCACTCTCTCTTTGTTAAGCAGGAGACCCACCAAAGCTGCCATTGCTGCTGTTTCTGAGCACCTAGCTGGGTTGATTTCTCTTCATCTAGTCTACAGTCAAGCTCATGAAACCGCAATCGAGGTATACTCAATCCACGTAAAGCCATTGCTTTCCATATTTCTTTTGTTTGTTTTTTTTTTTTTTTCGCTATTGATGTATAAACTTTTAACAACTGTGATATTGCAGTAAAATGGCTTCAATTTTCTAACATGGAAATTTTGAATAGGATTGGATATGGTCCATCGGTTGCAACCCGTTCTCAGTAATATCTCAAGGCTGGCGTACATCATCTTTCCAATCTGATACCATCGCAAGGAGCTATATACTGACAACTCTCGAGGAATCTATACAGCTTGTGAACTCTGCAATACATCTTCTCGTGATGGAGCGTACATGTATCCTTTTTCATCTTCATCGTATTCTCTCTATAGCTAAGTTTCTATCAATTCGGTATCATTTGCTGACTGAACTGAGAGTTTGTGCTTAGTAGTTTGCTTCATGATATCATATCGTATACATACAAAATATCCTTTCATGATAACAGAAGGCATTGCAGTATTTCATCCTAATAGTGTCTCATAAGTTCTGACATTATGTCTTTAGGTATTCGATCATGCATTTTCGTCGTGACTCATCCATGTTTATTTCAAAAAATGTGTGTGCTATATTCTTCTACGCCTCATGTTTCGTTCAACTTAATTTAATCCCAGCTGAACAGACTTTCAAGCTCTTCCAATCCTACGAGCGTGAACTGACAAACAAGTACAACTACGTCGTTAGTCTGTGGAGAAGGGTGAGCATGCAATCACCTTATTATTACATCAGTTTTGTCATTTCTTAAACTCCCGACTTTTTTATTTCCCACTTAGATCTCGACTGTTACTGGGGAGCTACGCTATGCCGATGCATTGAGATTACTTCACGTTCTAGAGGATTCGTCAAAAGGGTTAGACTACAAATCTGATATCTCGAGACCCTTTTTCTGTAATCTGTCGTATAAAATCACCTCATCTTCCCTCAAATAAAGGTCACATTACATAATATTTTTTTTTGGCAGATTTGCTGAATATGTGAATACCACTATATCAAGCCTTCATCCTATTCACTGCACAAAGCAGAGGAAATTAGATGTGGAGTTTGACATGTCTACAATACCTGCGTTTCTCTTTGTGATATTTGTCCTATGGTTCGTACTAAAGCCCAGAAGACCAAAGCCGAAGATCAACTGAGATAAATGTGACATAGCCCATCGTTGTCTTGTTTGTTTTCCTTTTGTTCGCAAGGATTGATTTAGAAAGTGAATTTTTTGGGATATTTACACAACGTTTGTAACATCAGCTTTTATTTGAAAGATTTTTGCTGATACTGTAATATTACTGTTGTCAAGACATTATTCATCTCCTCCACCAATAAACCTCACGCACACAATTCATACGCATGAAAAGAAGAGTTGGAAGGTTCTTTTCAGCTACAGTGATGAACTACTGAAAAAAAAAACTCTTCAAATAACATCTCCGAAGTTGAATTAAACAAAGAATCATCACCTTCGAAAATGAATATTTACGACCGCCGGCTGCAAAAACAGTGTTTGTTGGACCGATATTGCGAGCGGCAAAGATGGATGGAATAGAAACGAAGATATCTTCTTTGCCCGTGCATCTGAACTACCCGCTTCAGGCCCTTCATCCCAGAAGAATTCGAAAAATATTAAGAAAAAAATAGACATGTTATTACATGAGATTATCCGATCACTTTACATATATGCAACTCTATTGCCGTACGATATGAAGCGTGTACGTTGAGTAGAAGCATTATGTTACCTGGTTTGATCTTGAATTTGCAAGTATTAGGATGCCTCCTTAAGATGAACTTGATGGGGTTCTCAGCAGATTGCCTGTGTCGGTCACTAGCCGAAATCAACTACAAAAATTATGCAGCTTCTTTAGAAGAACACAACAAACTAAGGACAAATATGTATGTATGTATGTATATATATATGTATACATATATATATATATATATTGCTATTAAAAAAGCCTGTCAAACCTTTTCATCGTATCTGAATAGAGAGTGATCGAAATAGGGCGACGGGCTATGACTCTGACAATTAAAAGGTAGAGCGGATAGCATCTTCTTCACAAACTGTGGTTATTTTAAAGAAAAAGAATTTTGGCAATGTTACGGAATCAATACAAAGAAAAGTTAACATCGTTGCACCAATGTCGAACTAAATAATGAGAAATGTAAAGCACCTGAAGCGAGCTTGTGGCTTTGTTTTTATTACACCTTAGCTGCTCTAAGGCATAGAGGTTGTTTGAAGGAGTCGACAAAAAATTCATGTAAAAAGAATTCTTCGAAGATGAATGGAAGTGGTCAGTGAAGAGCTCGAACAATGTATAGAGATCATCTGCTGAATTCTACAAATCAAAATGTACTAGGGATTAGTCAGCTTCCAAAGCGCATAAAAATTACAGACAAATTACAGGCACCACTGAGAGCAAGAAGATGATAACATAATACTATCATGGACCTGATAAAATGAAATAATTTCTGTTGTCTCCATGTTATATACAGCAAAGAATGCAGGGTGGCTATCTGTGTTCCGTGCCACCTACAGCAAAATTGCAACCAACCACCATATTTTCTCTCTCAATCCAACTGATATTTTAACTTAATTCAAGGCAACAGAGAAGTGAAGTCATATTGAAAATGACAAATAGTAAGAAATAACAGAAAACTTACTCCCCCATCAACACTGCCAAACTTAATCAACAAGTGATGACGGTCTAAGAATTGAACCTGTGCAGATTAAATAACTAGCCGTCAAAAAGCTTTAATGTCATCTCACACAAAGAATTTAAGGGGAGAATTAATGATATGTTAAAATTTTCACAATAAAAAATGGTGTTAAGTAGGTTCCATAAACTCACCTTCCACATAATTAAATCGGCATAATCTTGGAAATGAAAGTAGAACTTCTTTTTCAGGCATTGCATTCTCTGGAGACCGCGGGAGAAAACCATAGAATAAACTAATTAAACGGAAAAGTTCTACACATTCTTTATCAGACTGAAATGAAGAAACCAACGCGATATAGATGTGGTGTACCAGTGCTGGATCGTCTTCTTCGTTCCATATCCCTCGAAATATGAAGGAAAGTAACCTTTGTTTCAAGCCACTTAAGAAAGACGCTTCATTTATGGGTCGGGCATGATCTGCACTATTAGCGATACTGTGATGCCCTTTATTTTTGTCTAGAATCGTCAAACTCTGTGATCGAATTACATATCCTTGTCAGAAAAAACCCAGAACTCCACTTGTAAACATATACACAACGACGGCCATATCAAACAAAAACATTAAAAGAAAAGTGACAACAAACCATAAGATGTTATTTCGGTGACATTCTATTTAAAGATATATATGCATTGCATTCTGTGTTTAACTGCTTGACGTAACACTTGCCTGAGCACTACTATTGAGGAAAAGCTCGTCATCTTCAAGACAATACTCTCCTATTGAGCGAACATCAACAAGGTCACCCGAGTCTCTAATCTGTAGAATGTGTATCTTCTGATAACGAAGGGACACAATAGCCAGTAAATCATCGTACATGAAGACACCCATGCTATGAGTCAAGTTAATATAGTCGTTGCAGAAGACCCTCTCTTCTAGAACAACCCCATCTTCTAATCTAGTTCATTACAAAAACAGCAATCCAAAAAACTTAACCGTGCAGTTCCAAGTACCAACCACGTCATAGAATCAAAGTATATTGACATGACTACCAGACCTTACAAGGTAAAGTGTTATCTTCTCGATCGAAGGAATCCCTTGAACTGCGCCTCCCACAGCTGGTGCATCTTGAATTTGCGCTGTTGAAGTAGCGAATAGTCCAAATTGATTTTTCTCTTGATAAAGGAAAAAATCTTTGCATATAACTTCACCACTCGACGCAAGAGTGATGCTGTATAACTGTGTGAAGAAGCTCTCGAATCTATTGGCCTTAGGTGGGAGGTCATGGTTATCACAATCTTCATCTTTGCAAGAAAATGAGAGCCATGATGGTCTATGTACAACAAGATCCTGATGGTTTCTGCTGAAGGTTATCAAGTACAGTCCATCATCACTGAATTTACGAAAGAGAAGGTCCGGACACTCAACATCATATACCGTGTGACTTGGAACTATGTTCTCGTAAAATTTTCTTGCAAAATGAACCTGTGAAGGATTCCACAATTTCATCTAATTGTAAGGAATGGAGAAACAAACAGTGGCTATTATCCACCGGCGGTCATATGTTTATCTTTTCAATTAATAAATGACATGTCCATCATTAATAGATTCATGAGGCAGAAATCATATATGGGTTCAAGCTCTAACATTCATAACTAAAGACTTCAATCTGACATACTAGGCCCTATCTGCTGTTTTACTCAAAGACGAG
Organism: Craterostigma plantagineum; assembly: GCA_027422505.1. Classification (NCBI taxonomy): domain Eukaryota; kingdom Viridiplantae; phylum Streptophyta; class Magnoliopsida; order Lamiales; family Linderniaceae; genus Craterostigma; species Craterostigma plantagineum. The sequence goes on along the minus strand of JAPQWV010000291.1, from coordinate 221,975 downwards.
TATTTATCTCAAAACTCAGCCCCCATCCGATTACACGACAAAAGGGAATCCATAACTAGCTGACTCATCCGAATACGGAATTTAAAAGATGGTTTCACTGCTTTGAACTAACTTTTATCGATAATTGCCCAGAAAATCAAGTTCAAAATGACATATCTATGGCGATCAAAAATCAACTTGTAAGCATCCCAAAATAGAATAGATTACTGAGCCTACCCAAAAATAGCTTCCAAAATAAAAAAACTGCTAATCATCACAAGCAGAAATCCCAGCCTAAATGTGATCTTAGCATAAATAATCCTAAGCTTGCTAAAACATAATCCCCATTTGCAACTCGCATAAGACCATAAGCACTTTCCAACACATATAACAGTCAAATCATGAAACTAAGACGAACAAAAAAGAGCCCAAAAATACATTAGGAAGACTACATACACTAGTTCCAGGAGCAGGCGAACGAATCTGACGCTGAAAAACCCGAGCCGCAACATTGTTGCTGCTTCTAAACATTAAGCAGCACCTAATCTTAACTTTATCCTTTAAATCAACAGCAATTTGTAAAACCTACCATGCGAAGAACTATGAAGATCAATGGAGTTTAACACTAAAATAAGCACAGAAATTGGTAAAGATCAAGCGAATTGGTCCGCGTGTGAAAAAACAAAGGCCGAGATATGCACGACTTTTACTTTCACCAGCAAGCAAGAGATAAGCTCGTCGTCGTCAGTCTCCTCTCTTCACTGTGCTGTGTGTATCGTACTTAATTAAATAATAATAATAAAAAAAAAAAAGAATTCATGTTATTGTGATAGTGTGTTTATCCACGTGTATTCTATGCTACGAGAATTTAATTATTTATTTCTATATTTCTTTACGTAATCGAAGAGAGTTAATTGCACATGTAAGCACTTTTTCAAACTTACAATTTCAAAAATAGATACCATGTGTATTGTATTACAAAAATAGGCATTCTTTTATTTATTTTTTTGTGTGAATTAGTTTTATTATTTGCACAAATTTGCTACAAAAATAGGCATCCTTTAATTTGTTTCATGTATGAATTAATTTGACAATATTTAAAAAGATAATACAATTGAAACTGTGATTCATAAAATGAAGAAAGATAAACATACTATTCACGAGAAAAAGAAAAGCAACAATAGTAATCACCATTCACCACTAGTTTTTTCCTCCATTTTTAGTTTTTTTAAAGTATTTTTAGTCAACATGAAATCTGATTAAAATTAAAGTTTTTGTCATGAACAGGTAAAACCTGCACAGAACCAACTAAAAAACAAACCGGCGAAGCAAAAAAAATTGTATATCGACGTGGTTCCAAAATATTGCTTGCTAATTAAAAAAATAATACGTTTATATTATTTATTTAGTCATAAAAAATTGTATATATTCCTATGTAAAATAATAAAAAAAAGTTTGATTTCAGCGAATTGAAAAAATTGTATTATAAAAAATAAAAATCAAATACCGAATTGATAATTCCAATTTCGTAATTGAGATAAACGATTTCTAGTTCGATTTAATTCAATTTTTCAATCGAACTGAAGAACATATTAAATTTAAGTAAAAAATCAGAAATATATTACCAATAAAAAATTAGAAAAGGAAATTATAAAATAAATTGTGCCCCTATTTTTGTAATGGTTAACGCATAGTGCCTATATTTGTAAATAACTATTAAAAAGTGACTATAAATGTAAAACACCCAATGGAACACAACTTTCTCTATGTCACACATACTAATTTGAATTACTATAATTTCTCAGTGTAACATAACGTTTTCATCGAACAATCTAGTATTTTAAAGTTTATATATTTTATTTCCAATACATATTATTGGAACTGGATTTAATCATAGTTACAATGACCATAATTATATTTTCCACGTGCATGAGAAAAAAGAACATCGAATTTACGTATGATATAGCGTTTAGATAGAAATTTTCTTATTATTAACAGGCAGTATTCTGTAGTTTGTGTTTCTTGATATAATATAAAATTATCCATTACACACAATCTTCGGTGTTTTGCATCGATCGATCTCATGTTGGGCTTTTGTACTCAAGAAAGTTGGAGTAGTATTTATTCATATGATTCCTCTAATATAGTAATTATCAAATTGTTGAGTGGAAAAATTGTTGATTTATATAGGAACGTGTTACTAACACTATATACGTGCTTCTTTTATATTTCATTTCTTGTATTAGACAATTAAGTAACTTTGTAGGACTAGGGTTCTAAATCTATCTGTTATATTTTTAGACGGATAAGAAGAAATAGTCGAGATAGAACTGAGAAGCTTTTGTATTCTTAGTTGAAAATATTTTTAGCTACTCTCTCCTTCTCATAACACATCACGATAGTAATTTATAGAGCAAACCAACAGACACATACTACTACTGCCTTACTATATGGCTTAAAATAAGAAAGATGTTACCCACTACTAACACCAAACAAGACTTAGTGGAGAAAATTAAGAAGTGGAGAAAATTAAGGATTATATTCCCAATACTTCCCCTTAATCCGAATTTCGTAAGACTGATACGCCAAGCATGCTTCTCAGCTTCACAAACGTGTCATACTTTAGTGGCTTCGTCAAGATATCCGCTAACTGGTTTTCACTTCGACAAAATTCCAACTTAATCCTCTTCTGTTCTACTAGCTCGCGTAGAAAATGAAATCGGATGTCAATATGCTTGCTTCGACCATGCTCAGTTGGATTCTTGGCCAGATTAATTGCTGAACTATTATCGACAAATATCTTCAAAGTCCCTGTAATCGGAGAATGCAACTGATTCATTAAGTTGCTTACCCAGATTGCCTGAGAAGCGCAAAACGCTGCTGCAATAAATTCAGCTTCGCACGTTGACAGTGCAACAAGAGGTTGTTTCTTTGACGACCACGAAACCGCTGTGTTACCAAAGAGAAAACAATAGCCGGATGTACTTTTGCGATCATCTAGATCTCCAGCCCAATCGCTATCGGAATATCTCACAAGTGAATGCTCATCGAGAGGAGTATAAAACAACCCGAGATCATTAGTTCCCTTTAAGTAGCGTAGGATCCGTTTAGCAACTTGTAGATGAGACCGATACGGCGTTTCCATAAACCTGCTAATTAAGCCGACTCCATATGATATATCTGGTCTTGTGCATGTAAGATATCTCAAGCTCCCGACAATCTGTTTAAAGTATGTTGGGTTAACAAGTGGCCCTTCCCCTTTCTTCGTAAGCTTCGTACCTACTTCAACGGGTGTTTTTGTTGGATTGCAATCATCCATCTGAAACCTTTTCAACAAATCGGCAATATATTTCTTTTGAGAAATAAAAATTCCATCGTCTTTTTGAATTACTTCAATCCCAAGAAAATAAGACATGAGACCAAGATCTGTCATCTCAAATTCGCTCGTAATTAAATGCTTGAACGATTCGATCATACCTGGGCTGTTGCTCGTAAAAATTAAGTCATCGACGTAAAGACATACCAATAAAATATCACCCGTGTTGCTGGTTTTCACATAAACAGAGTGCTCAGAAAGGCATTTATTGAATCCAGCTCCAAAGAAAAATGAATCAATGCGTCGATTCCATGCGCGTGGAGCTTGCTTTAGGCCGTATAACGCCTTCTTCAGCCGATAAACTTTTTCCGTCGCGCCCTTTATCACAAAACCAGGGGGCTGTTTTACAAATACTTCTTCTTCAAGCGGACCATTAAGGAACGCCGACTTTACGTCCATTTGATGAATTTTCCACCGATTCTGGGCAGCCATAGCAATTATAAGTCTGATTGTTTCCATTCGAGCTACTGGTGCGAACACTTCTTGAAAATCATGACCGGCTCGTTGTTCAAATTCTTTCGCCACTAGTCTTGCTTTGTACTTTTCAACCACGCCATTTGCCGTCATTTTTGTCTTGAAAATCCATTTGACATCAATTGCTTTATGGCCCCGTGGGAGATCAGTGAGAAGCCATGTATTGTTTCTTTCAATGGCGTCGAGCTCCTCACGCATGGCTGCGTTCCATTTTGGATCGCCAAATGCTTCTCGCAATGTGACAGGTTCAAGATCTGCAAAAAATGCAAAGTGGACCTGCCCCCCATCGTCATCAATAATGTCATCGGAATTTACCTCGTAATCTTGTAAATAAGCTGGTGGTTGTCGGTTCCGCCGAGGTCGTTCAATCTCCGTTGTGAATTCCGGCGCTGAGGAACTTGACGTAGCTTCTTGGTTAGTGTTGTGCACCTCTGGTTCATCTTCCAACGAAAAAATATTGCAATTCTTTTGGCTCATGGGAATGTTCTCACCCCAATTCCAAGCTTCTTCTTCGGCGAAAGTTACATCACGGCTAACAATGACCTTCTTCGTCAAAGGATTGAACAGTTTATATCCTCCCCTTTTATAACCAATAAATATGGTTTTTTGAGCACGATCGTCCAACTTCGTTCTCGATTCTGCTGGAACATGAGCATACGCCACAGCCCCGAACACTCTCAAGTGTTTAACGCTTGGTTTAGAACCGCTCCATGCTTCAGTTGGTGTGCTATCTGGAACTCGCTTTGTTGGACATCGATTTAAGATGTAGACTGAGCATGAGACAGCTTCCGCCCAGAATGAGGTAGGCATGTTCTTAGATTTTAGTATACTTCTGGCCATATCCATGATCGTTCGATTCTTTCGCTCGGCAACCCCGTTGTGTTGAGGGGTATACGGAAAGGTTACTTGATGATGAATCCCATGTTCTTCGCAATACTCATTAAACTCGCTAGATGTATATTCGCCTCCACCATCAGTTCGTAAAATCTTCAAAGAATAGCCGCTTTGCCTTTCCACATGTACTTTAAACTTCTTGAAACAATCGAATACTTCCGACTTTCTACGAAGAAAATAAACCCATGTTTTTTGAGTAAAGTCGTCAATAAAAGTCAGGAAGTACCTGTTTTCGCCATTTGACATAACATTCATTGGACCACAAACATCTGAATGAACGAGCTCAAGTGGTTGCGAAGATCGCTCCTGAATTTCTGCCGAAAATGGTGCTCTGTGATGCTTGCCGACGATGCATGCTTCACACAATTGCTTAGGAAGTTGAACACACGGCATACCTTTCACCATATTCTTTTGAGCAAGCAATTTTAGGCTAGAAAAGTTCAGATGACCAAACCGCATATGCCATAACCAAGACTCATCCTTTATAATTGTACTAAGACAATTATACGCACCGCCAGATATATCGATTTGAAACATGCGATTTCTCGTCATAGGAGCTACAAGAATGAACTTACCTTTTTTTATCCCAAATAGAGAACTTTCCATCTCGAAGCGACATATTATAGCCTTTCTCAAGGAGCTGACCCACACTTAGCAAATTTGTCTTCATTCTCGGAACATAAAACACGTCTGCAATGTAATTTTGATCTCCATTCTTCAGGTTAATGAGAATCTGCCCCTTTCCCATTACGGGTATGCTCGTGTCATCTGCAAATCTTACTTGTGTCTTGAAGGTTTCGTCAAGATCTGCAAATAATTCTTTTGTTCCACACATATGATTAGTACACCCGGTATCAAGAAACCATGTATGATAGTTGGGAAAATCGTTAGTTGTGGTAACCATCAAGAGGGTATGATTGTCTTCTTCATCTTGTTGAGTGCAATGAGCCTTCTGTTCATCACTTGTGCTTCTACATTCACTTGCAAAATGTCCAAATTTATGACAAGAGTAGCATTCAATATTAGATTTGTCATACCGTCCTCTACCACGCCCACGTCCTCGTGTGTTCTGATTTCGATCAGTCTTCTCTCGATTATTATATTGGTTTCCTCCAGATTTGTAATAACCACCACGTCCTCGGTTGGTGTGGGATCTGCTACTTCGGCCTCGGCCTCTACCACGATAAATATCTTGTCTTTTGTTGGCATTCTGATCTTCACTGATTGAGACTTGAGCTTGTAATGCTTGTTCAATTGGCTTCTTTGCTTTCTTTTCGTTCATTCGTTGTTCATGAGCTTGTAAAGTACCCGACAATTCTTCTATCGACATCTTCGACAAATCATGAGCCTCCTCAATTGCCACCACGATGTGTTCGAAGTCCAAGGTTAACGATCGTAGAATCTTTTCGACAATGATCTGCTCCGCTTGCTTTTCTCCACATGACTTCATTTGATTCGTCAAAGTTAGTAGCCGACTTATGTAGGTGGTTACTGATTCGGTGGACTCCATTTGTAGGCCTTCGTATTGACGCCTCAATGTTTGAAGCCTCACTTTTTTTACCTTTTCAGCCCCAGCGTACGTTGTCGTTAGAGTATCCCAGGCTTGCTTCGACGTCGTTGCTGCTTCAATCTTCTCAAATACTTCATCAGTTGCTCCTTGGTGTATGAAGTACAATGCCTTCTTATCCTTTTTCTTGTTTTCTCGGTGTAGAGCCTTTTCTGCATCGCTTGCGCCTTCTGCGACTTCTGCGAAGCCTTTCTCCACGATATCTAGCAACTCGTGGTAGTCTAACAAGACTTTCATCTGCACTGTCCAATGGTGGTAATTTTTCCCGTCCAAGATCGGAACAGAAATTTGGGTAGAGTTATTCATGGCTCTGATACCACTGTTATATTTTTAGACGGATAAGAAGAAATAGTCGAGATAGAACTGAGAAGCTTTTGTATTCTTAGTTGAAAATATTTTTAGCTACTCTCTCCTTCTCATAACACATCACGATAGTAATTTATAGAGCAAACCAACAGACACATACTACTACTGCCTTACTATATGGCTTAAAATAAGAAAGATGTTACCCACTACTAACACCAAACAAGACTTAGTGGAGAAAATTAAGAAGTGGAGAAAATTAAGGATTATATTCCCAATACTATCCACATACTTGTTTAACTATTTCTGAATAAATTTGCCACGCATGAAAACCCAAAAAGACTATGAAGGTTCAATCGACAATTGATTGCAAGACATAGATCATCAATGCAGAATCGATCCCCACCCACATTAACTTTGCCAATCGTTCAACAAATATTGAAAAAGAAAGCTTCAAAATTGACACTAACACTATTTAAGTTGCCACGTCTAATTCCCAATAGCAAGTATTTCTTGGTCCTAATGGAAAGGCTATTCTCTGCCATTAAAGCATTAATATGAAAAGAACAAAAAAAAAAGTATTAACATTTAGATTCCATTGGTTTTTACTTAGTGAAGAAATATAGACTATCCCGCTGGTCCACGTGCCACATATATTTATCTCGAATATACCTAATCGGATATGGCTGCGCAAACAATTTTTATCCGATATTGACAATCATGTTCACAAATAAATTCGAACCACATATATTCACAATAGAAGACTAATCACTAGGTCATTCCATTTGGACAGTAAAATTCTATCTTACAAGCTATGTTCGAAAATGATCAATTAGTTATAAGTAGATAGTCGCAAGTGAACATGAATTGACAACACTTCGAGCTTATAGAATAGGTTAAATTAGTTATGCAATCATGTCATTCATGTCTTGTCAAAAATCTATTCATTGAGTCCTCATGAGTCTATATTTATCACAACTACTAGCAACATAATTTGTTTCCTTTCCATCATTTTTTCGAAATTAAAAAAGAAATTAAGTAGGAAATCCATGAGAAACTAACAAGATCAAACTGTTGTAAGGCTGATTATCAAATAATATGAAATAGAATTTTGACTTATTTTATCCATTAACAGTTGTAGATATAAACACGTTCCAACATATAAAGTTACTTACCAATAGTTACCATTATGAAATATAATTACCAAAATCTGAAACACAATTTATGTTTATGCATAGTGAGACTTCACTATATTAAAAGAACCATATAGGAAGCACCAAATTATAACAAGGATGAAAGTAACTTAATCGTACAATCTCCACGATAGCTTAATAAGACCATAGGATGCTCTTCGACCTTCGTACGTATATGGTCCATACTATCATACTTACATGATTGGAGCATTTATGTCACAACATGATAAAGATAATATATCTTACTGAAGAGTAATATTCTTGATTTATTCACAACCTCAGGCGTAATTATTCCGTTGTTCAAACTCATTGTCGTCCACAAATAATGAAGTTAATGCATGTCGAGTAGTTCTATATTATTATTTTTTCATTTTATAGTGGGAATATAAGATCAATTACAAATAATTATCTCACCAACATTGACTCCATGCATACACGTAAGGTATAATTATATATTTGGATTATTTTTCTCACTATAGTTAATAATAACAAAATTATGCTAATAACTTTCTCAAAATAAATTTAGGCTTTCGATTACTAGCTAGTGTGTAGAGACATATTCCACATCATGGTAATATCTCTATCAAGTCATAAAATAAATCCCAAGGATGGTTGTTATATGATACTTAAAGTCGAGTATTCTTGGTATCTATTAAGACAAATATACTATGCCGTATTGCCATGCCATGTAATATTGAGAAGACTAAGTAACTGACTCCTTGTCATCCACAAATAGTTAAGAATATTAAAATATACATATGTCTAGCAATTTAAAATTCCAAATAAACAATCAAAACTTAATTGACAATATTGTATTGCCTGCCACGAGTACTAAAAAGTTCACGAAATTAACAGAGACGTCAAGAAAAGTGTAGTCTCTTAAATTAGTGGCTTGTATTGGGAGATACGTCATTATACTACAATCACGAAACATACTTGAATGAGCCTATCTCAATGTAAATAATAAAACAAACCATCCTCAAATCAAATTCCTATTATCCAAATTCCAAGACGTTCGAAAGCTGTAGTAACGAAAAAGAAAACGACACCTAAGCTAAACCCTATACATGCAAATTCTCAAGTATAAAAGCCCGTACACCTTCATTAATCTCATAGCTCATCCAATAACAACATTAAAAAGAAATCGTACAATGGGATTCCCAATCTTTTCCTCACTACTCTTAACGACATACTTACTTTCCGCTTATCACATCGTTCTATCCCTTTCAACGAATAATGGCAGTTACGAACTAGCTGTTAGAACTCAATGTGGCTTCACAAGGTACCCTTCCTTGTGTATCGAAGTCTTAACATCTTCAGCATCTGTAGCCGCTGGTACCAACGCCGATTTCATGTCATTCCTCATAAACAATACAATCTCAGAGCATCACAGGCCTTATAATTACAATCAAGAGTCCGAGAATACGCTCAGCTCCACTCTAATCTCCGCCGACGGCCAAATAGAAGCCATGGGTAACATCACCTCTCCCTAGCTATATTCCATTTCAAAATTCTATTTTTTTCTCTACTATATATATAATTTTCAATTTATTTTCCGACGACAGAGTACTGCGACGAACTCTTGGAAATGTCGAAGAAGAGGCCCGGCCAGGCTCTGACCTCCCTTCGAAAATCCCCTACGAAGAACAAAGCCGACGTCCAAACGTGGCTCAGCGCAGCCCTAACCAACCACGAGACATGCAAGGCGCCGCGAAAGAACACTCCGGCGCCACGTCGTCGTCCACGTCAGCAATCGGGCTGCGAATGGACCACCTCTCGAAGCTAGCGAGCATCCCCTTGTCCCTCGTGAACCGCATCGAGCACGCCCCGGATAGCCGCCGCGGCCGGCGGCTCGACGAGTTTCCCCGGTGGGTCCCGGCTAAGGACCGAAGGAGGTTCCTTCTCGGGAATTCCGCGGTTAGGGCCGACGCGGTGGTTGCAAAGGACGGGAGCGGGGATTATAGGACGGTCTCGGAGGCGATTAGGGCCGCGAACGGGGGCCGCTTCGTAATTTACGTGAAGTCGGGGACTTACAGCGAGAAGATTAGCACGAATAAGGACGGGATAACGCTGATTGGGGACGGTAAGTATTCCACGATCATCACCGCCGGCGGAAGCGTGGGCGGCGGCTCGACTCTCCGAGGCTCCGCAACTTTCAGTAAGTCCTCTCAGTTTTCTTATCTGACAAATGCAAATCTATTCTACCTACTATTTCACGATCGTGGGAGGGCGGGTATATACTGTCAATTTTATATGTATTTGTATATTTTTAATTTACCCACCATTTTTAATTAGTTACTATTTTACCCGTATTTACAATAAATAATTTTTCCCTTTTTATATTCTCATACATATAATGAGTGTAATTTTAATTAAAACAACTATATATATTTTGTACACGCATCAGAAATATGAGTGTTTATAAAGAGTGAGCCATACAAAAAGGGCCTCCAATTGATTTTGATCTTTTTATTTTTTACCCTTACAAGTCATTCTTTTTAAATACTTAAAAATGATAAGTTTAAAATTTCATATGTTAAACATTTTAAATAACATATAAGTCTTAAATAAAAATTATATTTTATATACTAATATACCATAGCACAAATATGGAGTGTGCTCAAAATATCGGCAGAAATTATTCATCAGCGAATAATTATCAAAATGTTCCCGCAGGCGTCACGGGGGACGGGTTCATGGCTCGGGACATCGGCTTCGAGAACACTGCCTCGCCGGACAACCACCAGGCCATAGCCCTGATGGTCGCCTCGGACCGATCGGTCATGTACCGGTGCAGCATGACGGGCCACCAGGACACGCTCTACGCCCACTCACTCAGGCAGTTCTACCGCGAGTGCGACGTCAGCGGAACCGTCGACTTCATCTTCGGAAACGCCGCCGCGGTCTTTCAAAATTGCAACATATTCCTCCGCCGCCCCAGAACAGGCGGGGCCTACAACACCATCCTCGCAAACGGGCGGACCGACCCGGGCCAGAACACGGGCTTTTCGGTCCACAATTCCCGGATCGCGGTCGGGTCGGACTTCTCGCCCGTGAGGGGTTCGTACGATTCGTACCTGGGAAGGCCCTGGAAGGCGTATTCGAGGGCGGTGGTGATGCAGTCGGACATAGACGGGGAGATTTCGCCCCGCGGGTGGGTCGAGTGGGATGGGTCGCCCGGGTCGATTTACCGCACGTTGTTTTTCGCGGAGTATGGGAATACGGGTTCCGGGTCGGGGACGTCGGGCCGGGTCAGGTGGGGCGGGTTTAGGGTTATGGGGCCCGCGGAGGCGAGTAGGTTTACGGTGGGGAGTTTTATCGGTGGGAGCGCGTGGCTGCCTTCGACTGGGGTGGCTTTTGTTTCTGGGCTTTGAATGATTTGAATGCGTGACGTAATCATTGTGGAATGTATTATTTGGGTTGTGATTTGGTTTTTGTTTTGGGCCTTATTGTATTTCGAGTTTTTTTAATTGTTAAATTTTTTCTGTCATAAGCTTCTAAACTTTCGAACTTCTTTTTTTCTTTTTTGTTGCTAAAACTATGAAAGAATAGCCAATAATTTACTGAACTTTTCAAACAGAACGATTGCAAACACAACATCGGATTGATATATCTCTCTGTTGTTTTCTATTCTATTGTATTTACAAAGGGGAGGGTGCGTATAAACTTTTTTGGTCTATCATACTTTTTTTACAATTTTACAGTTTTAATGTTTTAGTTTATTATAATTCTATCCTTAATTTAAAATTTTATCTATTAAATTATATTAAAGAGGGTAAGTATAAACTGTTTTTAGTCTATCAAATAAATAATACAATTTACAATTTACCCTAATATGTTAGTTCCTTACAATTTTATTCGTAGTTTATAATTTTATTAAATAATTTCATTAATAATATAAAAATATAAAATAACTTGATATATATGCATAGAACTTGAAAAATATACTAAATTGTACGTTTTATTCTTCCTCGCCATAAAGTTTGAGTTGAAATTCAAAATTTATTGGATTTTTGAAACGTCGTAACAAAACAAAATTTATGAATACTTTAACGTTAATATCAACCATAATATTCCATTCCCAGACACTTCGGCCCTCACACAGCTTGCTGGGAGAGTAAAATGCCACCCAAAGTCTTTTTTATGTAGAGCAAATATTAAAATGTCAACAGCACAAGTCCATTCATTTTACATTATGTAATCAGCGTATCAAAAAAGTTAAATCTATTCCAAGATTTTATTATGACATAATACGCTTATGCTGAATTGTGGTTAAGCAATAAAGAAAACGTTGAGCACTATCTTTTCTAATTTGTATCATTAATTAACGTCTCACGTCTCACTAAACGAGATTAACCATTAATCCTTGAATCTTGCTCAAGTTAATGAACTGAAATGTCTATATCATTTTGAAAGTTGAAAGTTCCGTGATGTTATAGAAACAATCCATACTCCTTTTGAAGAGCAAATGAATCATTCAACTTAAGTCATAGTACATGTATGTTTGAATGTCCGAACTTTTACTTGTATTTTAATAATTAGTCAAATAGTCCCAAAACTTAGGGAATCGACTAGATAGAATTTAATTTAGGTCCAAAGTACTCAAAGATTAGGCCTATCGTAATTGTATTATAGCTTACATAAATTATAACTACACTCGTCCTCTTTTAAGTTTTTAAAAATTTAATTAAAACAAACAATGCATGCAATGCGTAGGTGAATCTTTCTCCTTTAGATTAGAAGTTTAATATTATTTAATTTTTATTTTGATAAACCGGTCGGTTTTAGGGTTTGGTTTGGGAACTGTACTATCCATTAATCACGGGGGACGGTTGTACCCGTGACCCGAACCGGAAAGTTGAGCATTTTAAATCGGCGATTAATGACTTCATTTATTACTTTTAAGCTTTGATTAGGACAAAAAATATTTCAAAATCACAATCGAGGGGCAATTTAGGTATAAGTGGAAAATAAAAAGAAAAAAGGAGGTGTATTAATTAAGGATGTTATAGAACACCAAAGAGAGCCACGCAGTCACGTTCGACGAAGGCTTTCGTGTTATTATTTTACAATATAAAAATGAGACGTTGATGCCCACATATTCCTACCATCACCACCCGAAAAATAGCTGTCCCATTACTCCCTCTCTCTCTCTCTCTCTCTCTCTCTCTCTGATCTCTTCGAGAATTTTCGCAGCTTGTTTTTCTTTTTCTTTTTTGAGTTATTTCGGTAACGGACAAAAATCTGTTGAAGAAAGTTCCGAGGAGGAAGGGTCAAAAATTCGTTTGAAACAAGAGAAAGAAGGAAAGAAAGAGGAATCCTTTGTTTTCGTGGCATTTCTGTTGATGGGTTTTGTAGATCGTGTAATTATGGTGGTCGCCTTCGTTGTTCGCTCTTGCTGATTTCTGTTAAATTTCTCGGCAAACCCTTTGCCTTTTTCTTACCTTTCGAGGCTACAAAGGTTTGTCCTTTTTCTGATTAATTGTTACCTGCTTACGTTGTTTGTTGGGCCGACATTTCGTTCTGATCTGTGAGATTGAGAGGAAGAATGTTGCTCCAATGTCCAATTTGCTGATTGAATTCTCAGATCTGCCTTTTGATAATCTTCAATTATATCCAATTTGTGTATAAATTGCTGCGTTCGTTCAATTCCTTTCATGATTGTGGGTATGCCTTTCCCCTTTGTAGTAACTGATTTCTTGCATAATATCACTGTGTTCACAGACTATATCTCTTAGCCAATCTTCGAAATTCATTACACCATGGTAGCAACATCAGCAACCTCTGCATTCCTACACCTCCCTACACCATCCTCAGACCCGTCTGCAAAATCCTCGGGCAAGCTCGGGCAGTCCATCCCTACAAGCGTGGACCCTCGTTCTACCGCCATCAAGTCGAAATCTGCCCATTCGGGCAGGTCTATGCAGGTCAAGGCGAGCGCTCAAGCGCCGCCTAAGGTCAACGGGACGAAAGTTGGTCTGAGAACAGAGGACGAAGCTAACTCCTCCTCTCCTCCGCCGCGCACATTCATCAATCAGTTGCCCGACTGGAGCATGCTTCTTGCAGCCATTACAACTGTGTTTCTAGCAGCTGAGAAGCAGTGGATGATGCTTGATTGGAACGATTGGAAGCCTAAGAGAACTGATGTGCTCGTCGACCCTTTTGGTTTTGGGAAGATTGTCTCAGATGGCTTTGTTTTTCGTCAGAATTTCAGCATTCGTTCTTACGAGATTGGCGCTGACAAGACCGCTTCTGTGGAGACTATGATGAATCATTTGCAGGTTATATTGGCTTTGAGTTGAATTGTTTTTCTTACAACTGAGGATGAGGATCTTAGGATCATGTAATGAAGAAGAATGTTTTTTTCTTTGTGGGGGCGGTGATAATGTTAATAGGAAACGGCTCTCAACCATGTAAAGACTGCTGGGCTGCTCGGCGACGGCTTTGGGTCGACGCCAGAGATGAGTAAACGTAACTTAATTTGGGTGGTTACCAAAATGAACGTTCTTGTCGATCGATATCCTACTTGGTAATAAATAATCTGGGCTTTTTTACTTCTTTTATCAATATCATGACAGGGTTTTTTTCTTGGTCTGAGATTTTTATACCCTTTTATTTTTGTTGTTTAGGGGAGATGTTGTTCAAGTGGATACATGGGTAGCTGCTTCTGGTAAGAACGGCATGCGCCGCGATTGGCTCGTTCGAGACAGCCTTACGGGCGACATATTAACTCGAGCTTCGAGGTACAAAAGAAAAAACGCAGGAATAATTACGTTCGATAAATGTGAATATTTGTTATATTTGGTTCGTTTTGCGAACAGTATGTGGGTGATGATGAATAAAGAGACTCGGCGTTTGTCGAAAATCCCAGACGAGGTTCGACAAGAGATCGACGGCTATTTCATGGATTCTCCTCCAATCGTAGACGACGACAGCAGAAAACTCCCTAAGCTCGACGACACAAACGCGGGCTATATTCGCAATGGCCTAACTGTAAGCAACCATCGAATTCTCGAATTTTCGGTAATAAATTTATCTCTGCTTCGACTAACTATTCGAAAAATACGTCGATTTTTCAGCCCAAATGGAGCGACCTCGACGTGAACCAGCACGTCAACAATGTGAAGTACGTCGGGTGGATTCTCGAGGTAAGAAACAACGGCGATTTTGCCCCTGTACTTCCATTTTTCGACGCATTCGATTCACTTATTTTCGAAATGTAAATAGAGCGCTCCGTCAACCGTCGTGGAGACGCACGAGCTGGCGGGCATGACTTTAGAGTACCGTAGAGAGTGCAGAAGGGACAGCGTTCTTCAGTCTCTTACATCCTTCGTGGATCGAAAAGCTAACGAAGAAGAAGACAACTCGGGAACTGTTGTTGAGTGCCAGCACTTGCTTCGCCTCGAAGAAGGCGGCGGGGAGATTGTCAAGGGAAGAACTATGTGGAGGCCCAAGAAATCTGCTGCTGACTTGGCAGCTCCTTAATCTCCCTCCCTCCCTCTCTCTCTCTCACTCTCTCCACAGACATACATGGGGTGAGCTACTCTATGAGAAGGTGAAAAGTAGAAATACTCTCTTCTTCTTCTTCTTGGCCTTGGGTGTGGTGATTGATGGTGGTGATGATCCTTCCTTGCCTGTGTAATGTCTCTATCTCTCTCCCATGTATTTTCTTTTCATGTTATTGTGTTAAGAATGGTTTGTAATATTTTATTTATTTTATTTTTGGGTGAAGTATGGTCTTGATTAAAAAATAAAATAAAAAATC
The DNA here is from genome assembly GCA_027422505.1 of Craterostigma plantagineum. Classification (NCBI taxonomy): domain Eukaryota; kingdom Viridiplantae; phylum Streptophyta; class Magnoliopsida; order Lamiales; family Linderniaceae; genus Craterostigma; species Craterostigma plantagineum. Next base: position 206,424 of record JAPQWV010000291.1, on the reverse strand, counting down.
TAGTTATTTCTCTATCATGTCATTTTCTCGGTGGCTGCCATAATCAGTTTCCAGGTAAGCCACATTGTGATGCTTTGTTCCTAAAGATTGTATTATTCTTTATTATTATTATTGCAGATTATAGAGATGCATTTATGCGTTGGCTGATAGGAACTTTACAACAGCCTATTTAACGTGGGCCCTTTAGAAAATGACCATAAATAGAAGAAATGAGTGAAAAGATAAATTGATGTAAAAATTGCGATCTTTGGTTTATTTATTTTACAGTGTTACTTATTCTCAACTCATAGTGGCCAAGTGTTCCATTATTTTATCAAATTGGAAGGATTGGTAGCTATTGAAGACTTGAAGTAGCGTGGGTATGTTTTAATACAAACCTAAAATGTCGTACTAATGAATTAGAGTAAACATCAAGACATCAACTGTATGCTCGGCGAAGTTCGTTCAATATTTGATTACATGAAATGTGAAGGAAATCATTTTCAGTCACAATTTCATCATTAAAGCCTATTTTCTTGATATACTTTTAATTTGTGCCAACCTCATACTTGTTGGACTGAAATGTAATAATTACTATTAATAGAGTACTGAGTGATTTTCTTTTAATTTTAATATTATTTTCTGAATTAATCTAAATTTTCGGACTTAATTATGACAGTTTATACCAAGCCCTACACTTAATAAAAGAGTATAGATAATATAGTTTGGATCCATAAAGCATTAATGAGAATACAAGAGAAAGAACGTATTAATTCAAATATTACTTTGAATACAAATATTCGATATTCGATTCGCATATTCGAGAAAATTTTCGAATTCGAATAAGAATCTTTTTTATGATTCGATAAAATATTGTGATACTCGTATTCATATATTCGATTGTCATCCGAATACGAATAAAAATTTGTGATACTCGACTCGTCGTTTGAAATACTAAGCAGAATCGGTTTAGCAAATCAAGATTGAAAATGAGCAAAATATCATAAGCCCAATATAAAAGAATTTCATAAAAGAATTTCATACCTCCGAAAAAAAATATAAAAGAATTTCATTTAGCAAACCTAACAATAATTATTGCTAGATTTTTTTGACACGTGGGATGTGTGCCCCTCTTGTGGACTATTTTTTTTTATCAATATTGGTCGAAAAAAATTAATACTACCAATACGTTTTACAACACTCAATAGCGTTATCGGAAGAAGAATATCTATATATTAATATACGATGATAATCAAACAAAGTACGAGAAATGATTATGAACACATATATACGTGTTGAAAACTGATCACTCGACGTACTCTTTCTCATCAACCTCCACAAATTCTTGATATGATGTTTTATGGGAGACAAGTGACCCTTTCGACGTCTAGTAAAAGTAACATCATTTGCATTTGCTTGCAATTCATATTTTATGTATTCTTTTATAATTTTTATTATGTTTATCGATTAATTTAATCGATTTCAAAATCAAGATTACTTTGAAGTCGAGCAAAAAAAGGTCTTCATTCGTGCTTCAATAAGACTCCAGCTAACAAGTAACAACAACCTGTCATGTGTATTAACTAAGATTAATACGATATTTGGGATAGAACGATCTTGGTCCTTCCTTAAATTATTGCTATTATTATTATTTTATTCTTATAGATGTATTTTTTTTTTTTCTGAATCTTAAGAGTTAACTTTGACTAGTAACATGGGTTAGGGAGTTAGCTGAAGGATGGCACTATTCATAACCATAACCCCATTGGAAATTAATTAATCACAAAATAATATAAATTGGATCACAGATTCGTAACGGGTATTTTGCTTACAACCCACCAATTAACTCACCCAAGACTTAGCCTAAGATTTTTTCCATAATTGATTACGCTTCCTTTCCCACTCATGCACTGTGAACCACTTACTTCTACAAATAAGTACCTACCCCAAATGTAATATCTTTTCATTCTTTCACACTACCCTACAAAACACCTTTGAAAAATGTTAAACCACTATGCTTATTTCTATATCTCAACTGTTAGAATAGTAGCTTAAAAGTCTTGGCCTGCAAATTAAAGACTCATAACCAATATAAAGAAGAAGAAGAGGAGAGAAAGTAGAAGAAGAAGATGGCCCAGATTTTATTACATGGAGATCTTCATGTTACAATATATGAGATCGACAAGCTTCACACAGGAGGTATCAAAGGGCTTCTACACAAGGTATTTATTTATTACCTTATTTTTTTTCTAGCATTCGTTACCCTTTCTTTTCTGTGTCTTCATTCGTGCTTCAATAAGGTACTTAAGTCAATGTTTCTTGGAATTATATCCCTTTTCTTGCCTTATATATAAGCATGTGCGTTAAGTTCATATATTCGGAAAACCCTTTTGAAATCAACCTTTAGAAAAATTCTAATACTGAGCGATGAGGAGTATTTTGACTCGATGATCTCTCGAAATTTTTGGAAACAAAATATAGAAAATTATTAAGTGGGAAGTGATAATTTACATAGTTGTGTTTATCAGAGTTTCCAAAAGTGATGGTACCACAACCGCAAAAGAACAAATATATCGTGCATTGAAAATATTTCAGTTTAACGTGAAGCAGTAGTCGTCTAATCTAAGGTTTGCCAGCTTGACATTAAACAATTTTATGTATGGTTGGCGACAGCCATCATTATAGATCCTTTGACGACTTTTTGGTAGGGTAATTTACAATTATAATGTTGATAATGTATCAGTGTATGGTTCACAATATAATATTTAATACGTTGGTGGTTAGTACCGTAACATCTAAGCAGCCATATGACTTTTCCGACCACCAACGTGTAACCACAAACTGCTAATTTCATTTCAAGATCTAACAAATATTCGTTCTCACTCATAGTTACTTTCATCGTTATTAAGTCAATACATGAACGTACACATAACCAATTATTTATTATTATTATTATTATTATTATTATTATTATTATTATTATTATTATTATCCGAGTTTAGACAAAAAATAAAAAATAAAAAAATGCCGTTCGCAGGTGGTCGAAGGCGTCGAGGAAGCCCTGGGCTTCGAAGAGTCGAAGCTCTACGCAACGATCGACATAGGAAAAGCCCGCGTGGGCCGCACTCGTCTCCTCGCTGAGAACACAAACCCTCGTTGGTATGAAATCTTCCATGTCTATTGCGCACACTCGGCCTCGGAGATCGTCTTCACTGTCAAAGTCAAAAAAACAATAGGGGCCGACCTCGTGGGCCGGGCCTACGTGCCCGTCTCCGAGCTAGCGGGCGGCGACGAGCTCGACCGGTGGCTCGAGATCCTCAACGACGACCGCGAGCCCATCAAGGGCCACTCGAAGATCCACGTCAAGCTCCAATTCTACGACGTGGCCCGCGAACGGTGCTGGGCCCGCGGGCTTAAAAGCCCGAAGTTCCCCGGCGTGCCCTTCACCTTCTTCTCCCAGCGACGGGGATGCAAGGTCACGCTCTACCAGGACGCCCACGTGCCCGACGATTTCGTCCCAAGGATTCCCCTCTGCGGTGGCCGAAATTACGAGCCACACAGATGCTGGGAGGACGTCTTCGACGTCATCACCAATGCGAAGCACTTGATATACATAACGGGTTGGTCGGTGTACTCGAAGATAACCCTGGTTAGGGACTTGAGAAGGCCCAAGCCCGGCGGGGACTTAACCCTGGGTGAGCTTCTAAAGAAACGGGCCTCGGAGGGAGTTAGGGTTTTGATCCTCGTGTGGGATGATCGAACTTCGGTCCCTCTGTTGAAGCAGGATGGGTTGATGGCGACCCACGACGAGGAGACGGGGGAGTACTTCAAGGGGAGCGACGTGCACTGCGTCCTGTGCCCTAGAAATCCCGATGACGGGCGGAGCTTGATACAGAACCTGGAGATCGGGACGATGTTCACCCACCACCAAAAAACCCTAATCGCAGATGCCTCGATGCCCGACGGAAACCCTAATCGAAGGAGGATCGTTAGCTTCGTCGGGGGGATCGACCTGTGCGACGGAAGGTATGACACTCAGTTCCACTCGCTCTTTCGAACCCTCGACACAGCCCACCACGACGACTTCCACCAGGCGAACTTCGAGGGGGCCGCACTGGCAAAGGGCGGGCCTCGAGAGCCATGGCACGACATACACTGCAAGATAGAGGGGCCCGCCGCGTGGGACGTGCTCTACAACTTCGAGCAACGGTGGAGGAAGCAGGGCGGGAAGGACCTCCTGGTTCAGCTACACGAGCTTGAGGGGGCCGTAATTCCGCCCTCGCCCGTCACCTACCCGGACGACCCCGAGACGTGGAACGTGCAGGTTTTTCGGTCCATAGACGGCGGGGCCGCCTTCGGGTTCCCCGACGCACCCGAGGATGCGGGCCGGGCCGGACTCGTGAGCGGGAAGGACAACATCATTGATCGGAGCATACAGGACGGGTACATCCACGCGATACGAAGGGCGAGCAAGTTCGTGTACATTGAGAATCAGTACTTCCTCGGGAGCTCGTTCGGGTGGAACTCGACAGACATCAACCACCACGATGTCGGGGCTCTGCATTTGATCCCGAAGGAGATCTCTCTTAAGATCGTGAGTAAGATCGAGGTTGGGGAGCCGTTTAAGGTGTACGTCGTGGTCCCGATGTGGCCCGAGGGGTTCCCCGAGTCTGCGTCGGTCCAGGTCATACTTGACTGGCAGAGGCGGACCATGCAGATGATGTATATGGATATAGTCGAGGCGCTAAATGCGAAGGGCATCGAAGCGAACCCTAAGGACTACCTGACATTCTTCTGTCTCGGTAATAGGGAGGTCAAGAAGCCCGGAGAGTACGAACCGTCCGAAAAGCCCGACCCCGACACGGACTATGCCCGGGCCCAGGCCGCCCGACGCGGCATGATCTACGTCCACGCCAAATTGATGATCGGTACGTCATTTTTTCTCATTGTCTTCGTTTTGAAATTTTGAGGAGTCAGTCTTCTAACTTACGAAAATTTGTCCCGTAACTTTCACGAAATTCGTTTTCCCTCCTCTAAATTGTTCATCGCCCGTATACTTAAACTACTTATCATAAATAGTCATTTTTTGTACTTTTCATGTTAACATCCTATAATTTTTGCAAAATTTGTTTTATGTCCTTTAAATAGTCCCCTTCTTTCAAAACTAGTTCAGTAGAATTTTACACCATCGTCCTGCCATCTGCAGTGGACGACGAGTACATCATCACGGGCTCGGCGAACTTGAACCAGAGGTCCCTGGACGGGGCTCGGGACTCGGAGATAGCCATGGGTGCTTACCAACCCCACCACCTCTCGTGCAAGCAACCGGCTAGGGGACAGGTCCATGGGTTCCGAATGGCTCTGTGGTACGAGCACATGGGGATGCTCGACGACTCGTTCTCCCTTCCCGAGACCACCGAGTGCATCCAAAAGGTGAATAAGGTCGCCGAGAACAATTGGGACCTCTACACTCGGGAAGAGTGCGATCGGGATTTGCCGGGCCATCTGCTCACGTATCCCATCGGGGTCGAGTCCGACGGCACGGTGACCGAACTGCCCGGGGCGGAGAACTTTCCCGATACCAAGGCGAGGGTTCTCGGGTCTAGGGCTGATTATTACCCTCCTATCCTTACCACCTAAAGAGTTTCCCCAAGTTTGGCCTTTTGAGTTTGTTTGTGGTTATTTATGTTAGAATTTCTAATGAGTTTGTTGAATAAGGTGTTGAGAAGTGAGTGAGAAAGTACTTGTGTTGTGGAGTGTATGTTTTTTCTTGCCATGTAAATTGGTCTATTACACAAACTAATAAGCACCGTGCTTTTTTTTCAGGTTGTGGTTGGTACTTTCCAAATACCAACTTACCGATTGTAATTTTGAGGATAGTAATTTTGAGAAAAATAATTTAAGAACGCAATGCGTCGGAGATCTAACTTTTTGCTAGAGCATTTATGCAAGTCTTGATAATTTTGTGATAAATCTTAAATCGAACGTGACAGCTTCATTGCAGTCGGTTTACGATGGACAGTAACTTTAATTGTGACTTAGGCAAAAAATGTAATTAACGCTTAAATGACATTGCAATGACATTATTGCAATTCATTTATAAATATCGTAGTTCGTTATAAAGACGTTAATAGCAATCTATTAGTAAAACAGCGTTTTCGAGTGTCAACGTCAACGTTCTTTCTCATATACAGGTAAGCTTTGTGCTGTCTATAGCTTATTCTGTGATCTTAATAAATTATCCAAGGAAGAAAATCATTGGCCTCTATCTATTCATAGTAAAAAGAATCTGATGATAATAAATTTCATATCATTATTTATACGCTAATGTTTAATTTCACATTTACTTAATCATATTGAATGAAGTAATACTCTTACCACAAAAAGGGTGATGTCCGAAATAGAACGGTAACTGTTGAGAATATCACGTGCGGCAATAAAGTCCCACACCGAAAGTTACAAACAAATTAAGTGGGTATATAAGCTTGATGGGCCACTCCTCTTATCACCAATTGGTTTTAAGAAGGAACCCCATCAAGCTTATACCGGGCACCGATCCTCCGTGTGACGCATGTGCGTGGGCCTCTTTAACGGTTAATAATTACTGGAGGCCCGGTCCAGAATTGCTACATGGTATCAGAGCGGGCAGAGATCCGACTCAATTTAAAATATATGAGGGGTTCGAAAAGAATGGCGTTCCCGTCCGATTAAAAAGGAAATGGGCTCACACGTGAGGGGGGAGTGTTGAGAATATCACGTGTGGCAATAAAGTCCCACACCGAAAGTTACAAACAAATTAAGTGGGTATATAAGCTTGATGGGCCACTCCTCTTATCACCAGTTGGTTTTAAGAAGGAACCCCATCAAACTTATACCGGGCACCGATCCTCCGTGTGACGCATGTGCGTGGGCCTCTTTAACGGTTAATAATTACTGGAGGCCCCAGTCCAGAATTTCTACAAAGATAGCTTATACATGTGTACATGCATGTTGGCATTGAGCTTTATATATATATATAGATATAGATAAGTGAGTGTTGAGCAAAGGCAGCTTCTAATCGTATCGCCCAAAGCAAACGGTATGTTTTTCACTTCTTTTCTTCTTTGCTTTCGCACCTACCGCTTGAGTTTTTGGGGTTTAATTCCAAGATTTATTTTTTTTTCATTTCCTTGGAACGCAAATCACTTGGCCGAAAGCTCGATTTTGGTCCTGCGTTTTCTTGGTTGTTACTTGAAAAGCTTGTTCTTTTTTGGCTATTTTTTTCAAGGTTTTTCTTGCGAGGTTAAATAAGCACGCATGGGTGGTAAATCTTGAATGTTTCGGGGTTTAATTCCAAGCTGCTTTTTTTTTTTTTTTTCATTTCCTTGGAACGAAAATCTTTTTGCGGAAAGCTCAAGCTTCGATCTTAGATCTGGTTTCTTCTTGGTTGTTGCTTGAAAATTGTGTTCTTTTTTGGTTTTTTTAATTTTTCTTGCGAGGTTAAATTAAATAATTAAGCAGGCATGGCTGGTATCGGAAATCAAGGAGGTGAGTTTACTTCTGTGATATGTTGAGAATTTCTTGCCATTGATCTTCTTTGAGCTGAAGCTTTTTTGTGTTATTCTTTTGTATTAAATGAAGAAATCGGTTCAATTTAATTCTTGATATGTGTCCGCAATTTTATGAATATATATATACCGTGCCTCATAATGTTGATTGATGGGTTCGTCATACATATTATTCTCTTAATTCACTTGTTTCCCCTTGGATCTTTGTCTTGTTCTTTCTCAGAGTTGTGTTATAACTGTGTTTCCATTGATGGGTATGTGAGATTGTTTTCGCTGAATCAATTCTCACTGTATATATATAATAAGAACATGAAGTTTAATCTCTTAGAAAACCCTAATTGAGAAATGAGAACCACTATATCTCAATCTACAGTTAGCCCCAGATTCATTCAAAAGAATGAGCTCATCGTACCATTTTCGGAGGATAAAACCAACCTGTCTCTATATCATTTCTTAAATAACGGTCGATCGTTGAACAACGGCCGTCCTTTCACCACAACAAAAAACATAGTATCAGACACGAAAAAATAGATACTGAATTGGTTTCGTGTCTAAATTATGAGTATTAGAAACGGATTCGACACGGTTTTTTATTTATATTTAAAGGTAAATTAACGTTTTTATTTAGACACGGATTAGATAGGGAAATAGAAACGGAAATGTGACAAAACTCATTTTAGAAACGGTATATATCCTTCGCCTGAAAGAGTGCAAGAAAATCAGCCCGGCGGAAATCTTTAGCTACGTTTTCTTTCCACGAGCGTACGATGGAATCGGTCGAATCCATCAAGTGGACGGGCGCCGTTTCCGAATGTATTCGTCTCCCCCTTAATCGGTACCTTCGAAGACCCCAAAACCCTAAACGTTCGAAGCTGCCCAGGCTTCGAAAGCAAAAGGTTAGCCATGGCAGCAAAGCTCTGTGCCCGAGGGTAGACCTCGGCGGCCTCAAAAACCTAAAAGACGAAGACCTAATTTTCCATCCTCGGATCTTGCGAAAAGGGGCTCGTAAAACTCAAGCTTGGTTCAGCGATCGATTCATCTTAGCCCTATGCGAAAGGCTCGCGGAGAGTGGCTCGAAACCCTAGACCTCAGCGGGTGCGAAGGGCTGACCGACGCGAGCCTTGAGGCTCTGGCGAATGGGTGCCCCGGCTCGTGGAGCTCGACGCCTCGGCTTGCCCGGTCACCGGTTATGGGGTGATGGCTCTGGCGAGGGGTGAGCTTTCGTCGAGCCTTAGGGTTCTTCAGCTTTGGAAGTGCTCTATGTTAACGAGCCGATGCGTTAGGGCGCCGATATTCATGTATTTCTATTTATGTATTGGAGTATAGATATTCATGTATTTCTATTTTTAATTGTGTAATTGTGGCAGCCCCGCCTTCCACCACTACTTTCCTAATTAGTCTACGCGACTAATGTCCTAAAAATGAAATAGATCGTACGAAATTTCGTATAAAATTTTTCCTTTTCATAAAAGGGAATCGTAACGGTTCCTACAAAATCATAACGGGTCCTAATTACATAGGAAGGTGCGCAAGCGTGTCAAAATAAATCTATCTACTGGGCCTCCACGAGGTCGCATCCATGCACACACTTCCATCTCAAAAGCCCACGGAAGCTTCAAAAGTTGGCCTCGCCGTGAAAATGATCACGTACCGTGATCGCGGGGTCCTACAACACATAAAAACGTGGAATGAGCTTATAAAGCTCAGTAAGTGAAAATCATGCATGCAATGCACGTGACCTAAATAGCGAAGGCATCCGTGCCAATGCTATCTACACTTCACATTCTTATTGACCTTTCTCACCTTCTTCTTGACCTTTCATAACATATTTGGGCCCTCGGCTTTCAATCTTACTATGCACCATATAGAGCTCAAACCCCTAAGGGTACAAGTGGCAGTACACCCACTGGGAGGCTAAACCCGAGTACTCAATCTGTGCGTAACCCTATGGTGCCTTTCAATCCCAATGCGGTACACACTGAGAGGCTACTAGTGCCTTTCAATCCCAGTGTGATCCACACTGAGAGGCTACTAGTGCCTTTCAATCCCAATGCCGTCCCATTGAGAGGCTAACCCGGGCACACAAATTTCGTTTAACCCTAAGGCGCCTTTCCATCCCAATGCGGTCTGACACGCGGGCGCTTCTCACTGGTAGCTTACTGCGAGGTCGCCAACACTCGAGGTTCCCTCGGTGCCGCTCATACCCCCGAGTCGCATCCTCCAGGTTGCATCTCCCGCTACGGGGTATTCCCCCTACCTTTCGTGAATCAGGTAATTCGGCTTCGTGAATCGCCGTGGTAGCATAGAAGAGCCGAGACTCATCATTGAGTCGACACAAATGCCAATATCGGCAGATATACATCGCTCTCAAGCGATCTTATACTCATGCACGCTATTTCCCTGACTCTCATACTAGTCGTGCGTGCAGATGCTCATGCCATGAATCATGTAAACATGCGTACAATATTCATAGAATAATTTACGTCACATAAAAATCACGTAACTTACGTCACATAGAAATCATAGAAATCACATAAGTCATATAGGCAAGTAGTCACACAAAATCATAAAATCACATAACACATAATTTCATGCACATAAAAATTATGTGTTGTAGTTGCGATTTCCACTTACCTGGTATCCTTAGCTATTAAATTTATCGGACGATATGTCGCTAATCTTCGAACCCTAAATATACAATCATAATAAATTAGGGTTTGTTAGTCTAATCATAATTTCAAGAGATTGACTTTAATTTGAAAACCCTAGTTTTGGTTGATAGGTTTCGAATTTATAACCTTATGATCTCGAAATGCTTATGCAAAATTTCGAGATGTACATATATATATATCGACATTATATAAATCATGACATATATCTTAAAATAGATCTTGATATGTATTGGAATTAAATCCCGAGATGTAAGTTGGTCCAATCGTAGCAAATGTCGAGATGAAATATGTCGAGTTGATCTCTAAATCCCACATGAAATGTCGAGATACATGTTATATTATAAACAAAGATTTCGATATAGGTTTTGAAAGAAATCTCGATATTTGCAAGAAAATCCCGACATATGACATTTATGGATTTCGACACCTATACAAAAATTTCGACCTGAAGACTTGAGAATGTCGATATCTCGAGATTTATATGATATTATAAACTAAATGCCGATATCCAACAATACTTGAGAATCTCGAGGTTAGTCTAAAAATAGCTCTCGACATTTTTCATCCTCTATGAAGACCTCGACATATTCCTAAGATGAATGTCGAGTTATGACAAATGTCCAGATGAAAATGTCGAATTGTTATATAAAGCTTTTGATAACATTAATCTCGATAAGAGATAGATGTCGAGATATGTGTTTCGACATTATATCTAAAAATTTCTAGCTCCTATATAATAATATATTTCGAAGTCATTCTTCAACATGGATCTCGAGCTGTGCATAGCTCGACATTATATAAATCAGCTTTAAGGTTATTAAGTATTATGGATGTCGAGCTTCATTATTTCGACCTTTATGCTACTAAAAAGTTCTCGATACTATTTAAATCTCGATATAATATATACTAAAGTTTGATATTGATTAATATAAACTTCGAAATATGTGTCGAGGTTATTAGTAAGATGTCGAGATGTACCTTATAATTATGAACAAGATGTCGAGACAATGATACACAATTCCGACATGATTTTCAAATTCAATCTCTAGACTATACCATTTCAATATGACTTTAGAATTACAATCAGAAAATCTCGACATCTTAATACTTCATTTCGAAATTTTCTCAAAATCAAAGATCTCGAGATCGTATCAATTGCTCAGAAATTCGCACAGAATTTTATTTGACCGAAAACCTCAAGTCTTCAACTCTTCATCCTATGCTAAACGTTCACTCTCGTGATGATTCTAACCCATAATTCCTAAGATCCAACACCTCTTGTATCTTAAAATCATTAGTTCTGTCCAAGAATCAAACCTAGAAACCCTAAAATCAATATTAACCTAATTCAAAAGCTGCTTTAGAAACACCTTAAATCGATTCCCACGTTCTATGTTATCCTTAAATTTCCTAAAATAAAGAATATAAAACTGATCTACAAACTAATAGATAGAGTTATACCCTTTTATAATGACGTTCTTGTTGGTGATCTTGACGGTTTTCTTCCCTTGCTTTCGATTGAGTTGTTTTCCTCCCTTAGGTTCTCTTATTCAACGAAACTATATTGTTTTAGGTCTTTCGATTGACTTAATGTTTAAGCTATTAAATCGTTCTTGATAACTTTAAGAGTTATCCAATAGCATGCTTGATAAAATATCAAGCAACGTGACCTTACCTTATCTCTAAGTAATTATTAATACTTATCCCAAATGATTGGGCTTTAAGCTATGAATTTCAATAGGCCCAACTATAATTTTAATCATATTTAGTACTTGACAATTAAATCCTATACTTTGACTCCTTTAGCTAGCTATTTTCCTAAGTCCCAAATCTACTTCCCAATTCATTCATGTCATGTTAGCATATAACTTGAAATCATATAAGCACATAATATAATAAAACATATATCATGCAGTCACATAAGTCGTAATTCGTGATACACGTAAGAAATTATAAATTACACAGTATGAAATCACATAAGCATGTATATATGGTTGTAATACATATATCATGTAATTCACATAACACACAAGCCACGTAAAACACTTAAAATAATAGTACATTTATTACAAAATAATTTGTGTCCCATAATTATTCTCCACCACTAATTTTATTGTAAATCCCGTAATTAAATTTTACGGGTATTACATCCTCCCCCCCTTAAAAGAATTTCGCCCCCGAAATTCCGTCAGCTGGAATAATTCAGGGTGACGATTGGTAGGGAGTTGATCTGGCTTGGTTGGGTGATAAAAATTCACCCTAGAAAGTAATCAAGGATCTCAAATAATTTTTGAGGATCGAAAGGAATAGAATCATGTTGAAGTAAACAGGAGGATTGGTCTAATTAGGGGAATTCGTATTCCTCGAAAAGCTAAGAAGAATTCCTGTAATTCTAACTTAGGCAGAAATCAAAGGTTTTAAGCGTCCACCACACTTTCGCTGCGCTATTTCGATACTGAAAAGGGATGTTTCTCGAATTGATCAGAAAAGTTGAGGTGTCAAGGTTATACCCCAAATATTAGGTGAAATTGGGATTTGCTCCCAGGTAATTCAGATACGACTTCCTATTTTGAGCACCTATCTACAACGATCATGATTCAGGTCGACACTTGAACTGGTATCGACCAAATCGGCTAGAAGAATTCCGAATCTTACCACATAAGTGGTGGTTACAAAAGAACATGTGGCTCATGAAGCCACTAGAATGCATGTTGAAGTCTAATCGATTAGAAGGGTACCTTCCGTCTCGGATGGGTTATTTTCAGCTCCTTCCGCCGTAAGCATATATACTCGAGCGGGTGCTATCGGCGGCTTGGCCCGGTTCGTTCCCTGACTTCCAGATGCATTTCCCGGGCAGGCTACGGAGTAGTGGCCGGTCTTGCCACATTTAAAGCAGGTGGCGTTTTGGGAGAAACAGACGCCAAGATGACGTCGTGCACATTTCGGACATATAGGTGCATTTGGTTGGGGTCTCCCTGGATTCGGATTAGGTTGTTGGGGTGGTGCAGGGCGGTTTTGGAAATTGGGTTTCACATTCTGAGGGACAAATGGTTTCTTCGGGTTATTTCCGTTCCCTTTGGGTCCTTGTTCGAATTTCCTCTTAACTTCCTGGGCTCGCACAATTCTGATCTCGGCTTGCTCAGCCATCAGGGCTCGTTCTGCCATATGGGCATAAGTAACCCCTTGGAATCCAGCCATGCCGACGTCACGATAGAGTTCTGGCTTCAAGCCTTCCATAAATCGTTCGATTTTCAGCGAGTCGGTGCTCACCATATGGGTTGCAAATCGGGAGAGTTGTTCGAATTTTCTAATATACTCTGCCACCGTCATTGTTCCCTGGCGGAGATTGATGAACTCGTTCATTCTTTGTGCACGAACGGGAGCAGTAAAATACTTATTTCGGAAGAGCTCCTTGAAATGCTCCCAGGTCATTGTTATCGGATCTTCGAGAGTTAGGATCGTGTCCCACCAGTGGCCGGCGCTTCCCCTTAATAGGTACCGAGCGCACAAGGCCTTTTCGGTTTCAGGGGTACGACTATGTTGGAACATAGTTTCTAGGGTTCGGAGCCAATCCTCAGCCGAGGTTGGGTCAATAGCATCTTCAAAGGTTGGGGGGTTAAGTTTACGAAATCTTTCTCCGACCATTTCGATTCTATCAGCCTGAGAAGATCCGTTGTTTGATTGCCCGCCAGCGTTTTGTTGCTGGATCAATTGCTGGATTTGGGCAGATTGTTGACGGACTAGTTCCGCGAGTTGGAGGATAGTCTCATCACGACTATCAGTAGAGGCTGCGGGTTCTTTACCTTTATCCACACCCGCACTATTTCCATTTCTCGTTCTACCCATCGTTCTTCTATCCTAACGTTCCTACGATCAATAAATTATGTAATACCAGAAATTCATAAAAACATAAAACTTACAGGCAAGGCCGCTTCCGTGCTTTTGAGTGTGTGTACATGGACAGTCTGCAGAACCTATATCCTAAGCTCTGATACCACCTGTGGCAGCCCCGCCTTCCACCACTACTTTCCTAATTAGTCTACGCGACTAATGTCCTAAAAATGAAATAGATCGTACGAAATTTCGTATAAAATTTTTCCTTTTCATAAAAGGGAATCGTAACGGTTCCTACAAAATCATAACGGGTCCTAATTACATAGGAAGGTGCGCAAGCGTGTCAAAATAAATCTATCTACTGGGCCTCCACGAGGTCGCATCCATGCACACACTTCCATCTCAAAAGCCCACGGAAGCTTCAAAAGTTGGCCTCGCCGTGAAAATGATCACGTACCGTGATCGCGGGGTCCTACAACACATAAAAACGTGGAATGAGCTTATAAAGCTCAGTAAGTGAAAATCATGCATGCAATGCACGTGACCTAAATAGCGAAGGCATCCGTGCCAATGCTATCTACACTTCACATTCTTATTGACCTTTCTCACCTTCTTCTTGACCTTTCATAACATATTTGGGCCCTCGGCTTTCAATCTTACTATGCACCATATAGAGCTCAAACCCCTAAGGGTACAAGTGGCAGTACACCCACTGGGAGGCTAAACCCGAGTACTCAATCTGTGCGTAACCCTATGGTGCCTTTCAATCCCAATGCGGTACACACTGAGAGGCTACTAGTGCCTTTCAATCCCAGTGTGATCCACACTGAGAGGCTACTAGTGCCTTTCAATCCCAATGCCGTCCCATTGAGAGGCTAACCCGGGCACACAAATTTCGTTTAACCCTAAGGCGCCTTTCCATCCCAATGCGGTCTGACACGCGGGCGCTTCTCACTGGTAGCTTACTGCGAGGTCGCCAACACTCGAGGTTCCCTCGGTGCCGCTCATACCCCCGAGTCGCATCCTCCAGGTTGCATCTCCCGCTACGGGGTATTCCCCCTACCTTTCGTGAATCAGGTAATTCGGCTTCGTGAATCGCCGTGGTAGCATAGAAGAGCCGAGACTCATCATTGAGTCGACACAAATGCCAATATCGGCAGATATACATCGCTCTCAAGCGATCTTATACTCATGCACGCTATTTCCCTGACTCTCATACTAGTCGTGCGTGCAGATGCTCATGCCATGAATCATGTAAACATGCGTACAATATTCATAGAATAATTTACGTCACATAAAAATCACGTAACTTACGTCACATAGAAATCATAGAAATCACATAAGTCATATAGGCAAGTAGTCACACAAAATCATAAAATCACATAACACATAATTTCATGCACATAAAAATTATGTGTTGTAGTTGCGATTTCCACTTACCTGGTATCCTTAGCTATTAAATTTATCGGACGATATGTCGCTAATCTTCGAACCCTAAATATACAATCATAATAAATTAGGGTTTGTTAGTCTAATCATAATTTCAAGAGATTGACTTTAATTTGAAAACCCTAGTTTTGGTTGATAGGTTTCGAATTTATAACCTTATGATCTCGAAATGCTTATGCAAAATTTCGAGATGTACATATATATATATCGACATTATATAAATCATGACATATATCTTAAAATAGATCTTGATATGTATTGGAATTAAATCCCGAGATGTAAGTTGGTCCAATCGTAGCAAATGTCGAGATGAAATATGTCGAGTTGATCTCTAAATCCCACATGAAATGTCGAGATACATGTTATATTATAAACAAAGATTTCGATATAGGTTTTGAAAGAAATCTCGATATTTGCAAGAAAATCCCGACATATGACATTTATGGATTTCGACACCTATACAAAAATTTCGACCTGAAGACTTGAGAATGTCGATATCTCGAGATTTATATGATATTATAAACTAAATGCCGATATCCAACAATACTTGAGAATCTCGAGGTTAGTCTAAAAATAGCTCTCGACATTTTTCATCCTCTATGAAGACCTCGACATATTCCTAAGATGAATGTCGAGTTATGACAAATGTCCAGATGAAAATGTCGAATTGTTATATAAAGCTTTTGATAACATTAATCTCGATAAGAGATAGATGTCGAGATATGTGTTTCGACATTATATCTAAAAATTTCTAGCTCCTATATAATAATATATTTCGAAGTCATTCTTCAACATGGATCTCGAGCTGTGCATAGCTCGACATTATATAAATCAGCTTTAAGGTTATTAAGTATTATGGATGTCGAGCTTCATTATTTCGACCTTTATGCTACTAAAAAGTTCTCGATACTATTTAAATCTCGATATAATATATACTAAAGTTTGATATTGATTAATATAAACTTCGAAATATGTGTCGAGGTTATTAGTAAGATGTCGAGATGTACCTTATAATTATGAACAAGATGTCGAGACAATGATACACAATTCCGACATGATTTTCAAATTCAATCTCTAGACTATACCATTTCAATATGACTTTAGAATTACAATCAGAAAATCTCGACATCTTAATACTTCATTTCGAAATTTTCTCAAAATCAAAGATCTCGAGATCGTATCAATTGCTCAGAAATTCGCACAGAATTTTATTTGACCGAAAACCTCAAGTCTTCAACTCTTCATCCTATGCTAAACGTTCACTCTCGTGATGATTCTAACCCATAATTCCTAAGATTCAACACCTCTTGTATCTTAAAATCATTAGTTCTGTCCAAGAATCAAACCTAGAAACCCTAAAATCAATATTAACCTAATTCAAAAGCTGCTTTAGAAACACCTTAAATCGATTCCCACGTTCTATGTTATCCTTAAATTTCCTAAAATAAAGAATATAAAACTGATCTACAAACTAATAGATAGAGTTATACCTTTTATAATGACGTTCTTGTTGGTGATCTTGACGGTTTTCTTCCCTTGCTTTCGATTGAGTTGTTTTCCTCCCTTAGGTTCTCTTATTCAACGAAACTATATTGTTTTAGGTCTTTCGATTGACTTAATGTTTAAGCTATTAAATCGTTCTTGATAACTTTAAGAGTTATCCAATAGCATGCTTGATAAAATATCAAGCAACGTGACCTTACCTTATCTCTAAGTAATTATTAATACTTATCCCAAATGATTGGGCTTTAAGCTATGAATTTCAATAGGCCCAACTATAATTTTAATCATATTTAGTACTTGACAATTAAATCCTATACTTTGACTCCTTTAGCTAGCTATTTTCCTAAGTCCCAAATCTACTTCCCAATTCATTCATGTCATGTTAGCATATAACTTGAAATCATATAAGCACATAATATAATAAAACATATATCATGCAGTCACATAAGTCGTAATTCGTGATACACGTAAGAAATTATAAATTACACAGTATGAAATCACATAAGCATGTATATATGGTTGTAATACATATATCATGTAATTCACATAACACACAAGCCACGTAAAACACTTAAAATAATAGTACATTTATTACAAAATAATTTGTGTCCCATAATTATTCTCCACCACTAATTTTATTGTAAATCCCGTAATTAAATTTTACGGGTATTACAGTAATTAATAATGAATTTAAGTCAAGAAAAATATATCCAAGATTTTAAGAGAAAAATTAATAATTAATGGCTAAAAATATTAAAACTTATTGATGATCACATAAAATGTCACTTCAAATAAGCATATCAGTCCATTTTAAATATGATAGTTGCACAAGGTTGCCTTATATACATCACTTGATTAAATAAAGACACCGATTTAAATGATCTTTCCGAAACAAACACAAGGCTAATTAGCATATCACATTAACTCACAATACGATACTGATGTGAATATCCATCCCCAAAACAAATAGGATAGGATACTTGCCACAGATATGTATATATTTATTTTAAGGATAATAAAAGTATAATAAAATAGTAAAAAATATATTAAGAACCCCACCACCGCTTAGAAGAGTGCCGACGACGTAAACCTAGGCAGCCCTTAGCCGGTAAAAATCAGTGAGACACATCGCAGTGGAGCTTAAAACAAGCTGCTCAAAGGTAAAGCGGTGTGCGACCGAAACAGACGGTAAATAATGACGACAAATCGAAACGGTGCCGCTAAGCATCAGAAAAAAAAAAGAAAAAAACTGAAGCTTTTTTCTCGCGTTTTCCGTCCATAATGAAATCAATGTATCTTTTGGACTTGTTCTACACCTACCGCCCCGAATTCAAGAACCTCTTAGTTTTTATTAATATTATTATTACATTTTTATGTGCAAAATAATATTACGTGTACGAAAATAGCATATACAAGTGTTCATGCATGCAGGCGTCGAGCTCGCTATATATACGAGTGTGTATCGCTATGGAGTGAGCCAAGGCAGCTTTTAAGCGTACAGCCAAAGAAATTAATAGTGTTGTTTTTTTCTTACTTCTCTCTCCCTTCCTTTGCTTTTTCCCCCCTACTTACACACAGCTTAGTGAGTGTTTTGGGGTTTTCAAGCTGCTCTTTTTTTTCCTCCGTGGAGCGCAAATCTGTGCTGAAAACTCGATCTTGAGCTGGGTTCTTCTTTTGTTGTTTGCTGCGTTGAAAAAACTGTTCTTTTTTTGCTCGCTTTCTTGGAGTTTTTTTGCTTGGAGAAGCAGGCATGGCTGGTTTGGGCGGCAATGATCACAGAGGTGAGTTTCTTCTGCGATATGTGTTGAGTGAGAATTAAATAAGTGGCATTGATGTTCTTGAATTAATGCTTTTGCTGTTCTTTTTGAGTAAAAAAAGGAGAAGAAATAAGGTTGGATTTCTTGATCTGTGGCTGCGGTTTATTATATGTACTGTGGGCATTTATACAATGTTAGTTCTGCCTTAGGTTTCTTTCTTTGAACTGTGTTTCCATTTGAAGGGAGTGTGTGAGTTTTAGTATCATGTCATTTACCCTGGCCTTGCTTTGAATCAACTCTACCATAAGGATCTTTACTGTGTAAGAACATCTAGTCTGATTAATCTCTTTGAAACCCTAATGGAATCAAATATATAGATCCATAATGCATTTACAGAAAAAACCCTAGATCCATAAAAATGACCTCATCACACCGCCCTTTCCCCGAAAAAAGCAAACCCGTAAAATCCGCCCGTTAAATAACGGTATCGGCTCATACGTAATCATTCTTTCTAGAAAAAAAAGTTCGTCGTTTCCGTTAACCCAATCAATGCAGGCGAAGAAGAAGATGAAGAAAACCATCCTTTTCGCGCCGTACTCAACCCAAACGACAGCAGCCTCGTATTCGTCGGGCCCCACGTGGCAATACGCTCGCCCCCCAAGAAACATTCTCGAATCTCCGGCCCCAACACAATTACAAGAAACCCACACGCCGAAAGTAACAATAGGCCATCGATCAACTCACTCCCTCACAACTGCCTACTTTCGATCCTAAAACGTTTGCCCGATTCCCAGGCGAGGAGCTCGGCCGCCTGCGTCTCGAAGCGCTGGCTGGCCGCCCTGGGCAGAATCAAGATTCGCGAGTCGAACGCAGAAATCGAACGCCTCTACGAAAATGGACTCTTACTCTCGAGGACAGTCGAGGGGAGACGGGCCAACGATCTCAGCCTCGCCTCTTTAGCCGTAGGCGCCTCGGGCCGTGGCGGGCTCGGCGAGCTGTCGATTCGCGGTGGGCCCGACGACGACGACCCGTTGAGGCCCGTTACCAACTACGGGCTTTCGGCGGTGGCCCGTTTGTGCCCTACGCTTAGGATTCTTTCTCTGTGTGACTTGCCCGAGGTGACCGACGACGGGCTTTTCGAGATAGCTAGGGAATGCTATGGGCTCGAGAAGGTAGAAGTTAGAAGGTGCCATGCGATTTCTGACAAGGGTTTGATTGCCATTGTGAAGAGCTGTACTAAGCTTCAGTCGATCGCAGTAAAAAGCTGTCCCCTCGTAGGGGACGGGGCTGTCCCGAGCCTAATGAACGATGTAGTGAGGGAGGTTAAGCTTAAGGGTCTGATTAACATCACAGATTTGGGACTTGCTGTAATAGGAAGGCAAGGTAAGGCCATTACCAGCCTCGTTCTTGGCGGGCTGAAAAGGGCGAGCGAAAAGGGATTTCTTTCGATGATCGGCGGGAGAGGGCTGAGCTCTCTTTCTTCGCTGAAGGTTTCTTTTTCCCGGGGATTCACCGATCGGTGCGTCGAAGCTTTGGCCAACGATTGCCCGAGTTTGAAGCACCTAAGCCTGAGAAAGTGCTTGTTCGTGACCAACGATGGGCTTTTAGCCTTCGCAAAGGCGTCGAATTCCCTCGAAAGCCTGCGTTTTAAAGAGTGCAGCAGAATAAGCCCGGCGGGCTTTTTAGCAGAGCTCTACAGCTCGAAAAATGGGGTCGAATCGATTCATATCAGCAGGTGTATGGGTATGGCCCAGATGGATGCTCCGCCCGACCCGCCGGTTTTTTATCCGTATGGGTCGCCGGCGCCGCTCCGATATCTGACCGTTAGAAACTGCCCGGGTTTTGGAAGGGAAAGCCTTGCTATGGTGAGGAAGCTATGCTCAGGGCTGGTAGAGTTAGATCTCAGCGGCTTATCTGATCTAACAGACGAAGATTTTCTCCCAATCGTCGAATCTTGCGAAGAAGGGCGGCTGAAGAAAGTCGGCCTCGGCGGCTGCTCGAACCTCACCGACGGCGCCGTCGTGGCCCTGTGCGAGCGGCACGGCGGAGGGCTCGAATCGCTGGACCTCGGCGGTTGCTACGGCGTCACCGACGTGGGAATCGAGGCGGTGGCGTACGGCTGCCCGGGCTGAAGGAGCTCGACGTTTCGTCGTGCGCCGTCACCGATTGGGGGGTGGAGGCTCTGTCGGCGGCGGATCTGAAGAATCTGAGGGTTCTCCAGCTATGGGAATGCTCTAAGATAACGAATGGGTGCATAAAGGCGCTGGCGGCGCTGGGAAAGACGTTGGAGGGCCTGAATGTGCTGCACTGCGATTCGCTGAGTAGGAACGCCGTGGCGTCGCTGGCGGAGAATGTTAAGTGCGACGTTCTTTACTAGGGGAGGCGGTGCCGCCGTGGATGGAGGAGCTTGGGAATTTTTTTTTTTCTTTCTTTGCAGGCTTTTTTTTGTTGTATTTGGAAAAGTCTGATTCTGAGGATTTTTGGGTCTAGCCTCGCCTTGTTCTTCCGTGGGAGAGTGTAGTTTCCGGCGAACCATTTGCGGCGGCGACGCCGGCGCTTGGGAGGGAGAGTTTCGACATGCTCGTGTGTGTGTGTGCGTCTATTTATAAGTATGTGATGTTTGAAATTTGAATAAAGCTTTGGCTATAGTTCGTGTCAGTCTTGTCAGTATATGTTGAAACTCTCCTTACAAATATTTTTCTCACATTATTTCTTTCATATTCTCAAACAATCTCATTTGAAGCAAATATTTCTATTACTTAGTGAGTCTCATCTCAAACAAGGAATTAGAACCAAAATCGAGCAACAATAAAATTGTGAATATTTCAAATCTGAGGCTGAAGCTAAGAACAAATTATAAAACAAATCATCTTGGATAGTTATCTTATACAAAATAGAGTTGTAGCATTTGGACAAAAGTTATTTTACTCAAGTTGATTATTAATTAACGGTTGATAACACTATGATGTAGCTATTCAGACTTGAGACATTACGCTTTTAAGATATTGTAATCTAATTAATATTTTCATATAATACAATCTGTCAAAAAGGTTATGAAAACATGGAAAATAATATTAACACCCACCGTGTGCTACATAATATATATATTAATTATTAAATAACAATTACTAAAAATAGAAAGGTAATCTGGCAATAGATAAATGCAAGCAGTGGTTGATTTCTTATTTTTATTTTATGATGAGTATTAATTTGAGAAAAATTTTGATTGGCCCATTGATACACCAATTTGTATATTTTTAATGTTTTGTTATTTTTCCCTTTAACTTCTTGACCATATCATTTTGTTATTACATTTTCGCGTGAAATTGAAGTGTTTTTACTGCAATATTTTGACTTTTGAGTTAACATATATTTGGACTTATCAGCTAAATCGTAGTGTACAATTCAATTAAATTTTATAATAAATAAAAAGCAAAAACAAATTACACAATTTACCAGCGTAAACAAATAGTAGTACCCGAACCGAAGGAAAACATCAAATGATCCAAAACCATCCAATAACCGACCCGACAACCAAACCCGCTCCCAACATCACCACCATGACAATCGCCGCCACCTCAGCCTCCTCCGCCGCCGCCACCGCTTCCACCTTCGGCGTCAGAATCATCAGAGCGCTCGTAAGGTACCCATTGCTCAGCCCCAAAACCACCGTCAGCGCCACCACAACCGCCTCGTTCCTCAGCCACGGCGGACCCCTCAAGCACACCACGAACAGAGGATACACCGAAACCCTAGCCAAGCAGCACCACGTCGCTCTCCTCACGTCCTTCATCACGTAGATACCCGTCAGCGACTTTCCGGCGAAGTCGAACGCGTTGTACGTCGTAATCAGAACGATCGGGTACCAATCTCTCAAGGCGTCGGATCTGACGCTGCTCTCCGATACGTACCCTGGGAAGATCGACAGCGTCACGGCGTAGATTGAGAAGATTCCGAAACAGGGGAATTTGATTTTGCTTAGGGTTTGCCACAATTTGGGCGGCAGTGCTGACGTTGAGTAGTAATCGTTACGATTAATACAATTTGGGAGCTTGTAATCATGGATGCTGATTGTTGGCCTGTAGTAGTGTTGCATGGCTGGCAGCTTATACAGAAGATTGCAGCAGATTATGCAGACGATGAGTATGGCTGAGCTGACGATGAAGTAGGATTCAGCACTTGTCTTCAACCCTTGTGGAGTTTGTGGGAGCGATGCCTTCGTGATGATCCGTAACACAGATATCAGCACGCCTGCTCATCGAGAAAGATTGGAATGAGCTTCTTATGTTCGATCTTTCGTAATCGATTCGTAAAAAAGACATACCTGAAGAGGCCGTGCCTGCGAAAACAGCCTGCATATACTGCTTGGGCAGTTTCCCCGTCGTGCCTATCAAGCTTGCTCCGATCAGCCCATCAGCTAAACCACAGACCAAAACTGAAGCTACCACCACGCCGTAGCCTGCGTTAGAACCCGTCTCTTCTCCTTCGTTCTTCAGCCCTGACCAGTTCATGATCGGCGTCGCCATTAAAGAGGCTGCGAAGAGAGAGTAGCCGACGTTCATCCTCAGCCTTAGGCTCAGGCCCTTTCTGCAGCATTCGAGGCTCAAAATGACGGCCAATACTAGCAGGGAAGAGCCCATGTACACCACGGAG
The DNA here is from genome assembly GCA_027422505.1 of Craterostigma plantagineum. NCBI lineage: Eukaryota > Viridiplantae > Streptophyta > Magnoliopsida > Lamiales > Linderniaceae > Craterostigma > Craterostigma plantagineum. The sequence continues at coordinate 183,030 of JAPQWV010000291.1, read as the reverse complement.
AAGAGCTTCTCCACGTGCCTGTTTGGGTAGAGGTATTCGAAGTAGTCCACGCCGGTGATCAATGCGTTCCATGGAAGCAAGTTGCCTGCGCCGAGGAGGAAGTGGATCATGTAAGAGATTTTCTTGAACTTATCTTCTTCTTCTTCTTCGTAAGGGCGTTCTTGAATTGGTATAAGCTCGATGCTTTTGGTGTCTTTTGCTATGATGGCCTCCATTTGCTAGATGGCTTTCTTTTGCTCGATGGTGTACGAAGCTATCTATATATGCAAACAGCATTATCTTAGTGCATGTAATTACGTGCACGATTAGTTGACATTTAGACGCCCATTTTTTTTCCATTTAAAAGGGAATCTAATGATTGTCTATGGTTTTTCTCAGTTTGGTCAACAAGTGAAGGCTTGATGTGGAGTATATAACAACCACTCTTTGAGACATCCTAAAGGGCGTCGAAGCGGGGAAAAAAAGACCACTTTCCAAGGAAAGGAGTAGAGTACATACAAAATTGTCAAAGGCCCTAAAAGCTAAAGATCTGAGGTAGCACACAGAAACACGCAGTGTGAGGTGACAGGGAATTAAGCAGAGCCAGTCTTTGCCCACTGAACAGAAACAGATGATTGATTGATTGATTGCTTAGAGTTTGAAATATTCGAACAAGAGATCACTTCATGCTATTGCATCATATGCTCTTTCGCAAGTCTTTTTCCTCGTAATATTATGCTGTGGGGTAGGAGAAATGGATGGATTTAATCCAAGGAAGATAACCCTTTGATTTGATGCGTTTTTTTTTTTTTTTGGGCTGCTTTTAGGTTGTACTGCTGCACATGCAAAGCGCAATAGAAAGAATTTGCTGGAAATGAGAGCTTTGCAACTTAACTATGGATGCACACAAGTAAGCAGAGATAGAGCACTCTTGCAATATATCGGGTGAATCGTAGCAGTCAGTGACTGTAATGGAAGGCTAAGGTTGCATGATGTTTCTGTCGAAATTTTTTCATAAAGAAATTTGAGATTAAATGAGCACGCCACACTCTTGATAATATAGTAGTAACTAGTAATACATATGTGATCATATGTGTAATAAAATTTACGAAATCGATAATTTTACTTTAAAATTTTTGAAATTTATCAATATCTAATATTTATTCTATTGTGACTTGGGAGAATAGTCATTAAATTGAGCTGGTATGGCAGACATAAATACCATTTTGCCATTAATTTCTAAATCAACTTTTCTCACATACTGAAAAAATTATTCACAATTAAAAGTAATGGCCATTTCTTTCTTTGTTAGACATCTTGGCTGATGAGGATTGAATGGCCTTTTTCCATCACTGCCAACTCTCCGATTATGTCAACTACAATTTTTAATTACCACTCGAACAGCAAACCTCTGCTAAACTTGGATGTGAGGTTTAGCCACATAAAAATACTTGCCCAGGAAGGACACTCAATAATATGTGCTAGGTAGCAGACATTATTATCATTATTATTTCATTGGCATTTATTTATGTAAGAAAAAAGGACCGATCAAAATAATGTCTTTGAGGGAGACAGAGAAGAAGCATCACAGACGAGACTGAACTCCCGAGGCAGCAGCAGGTGCACTCTGAAACAATATTAGATAAGATAGAATCAATTCGACGAATATAGTAATTTCACTCATATATTTATATTAACTCGAGTTAAATCACCGAGACGGCGATGGTTGATATAAATGGCATAAACTCAAAATGAGTTAACATCCTTGAAAAAAAAATCAAGTTGACATAGTTATGGTATGGGAGAACAGAGAAAGGCTTACCAGGGGAATGCCCTTTGCAGCTCTTTCCTCCAAAAACTTCGATGGTTTGAAGAAATTTCCATAGGATTTATGCCATTTCTCGAGGCTTCTGTATATCTTATCCGCCCCAACAGTGTCGGCCCAGAAAACGATACCGCCACTGCAAACAAAGGGTTCACCTCCTCGTATGTTAAAAACATCATATTACAAGGTAAAAGATTTGTAGTGATTGTGCTGTGATTTCATGAAGGTAAAGTTGATGGCAACCGACCGATATGAGGGGAAACTCATGCCAAGAACAGAAGCAGAATCAAGATCTGATGCTCGGACGACGATTCCTTCCTCTAATATACGACACGCCTCGTTCACCACTGGGAAGAGTATCATCCCAACGATTTCTTCATCTGTTAAAGATATAGGCTGCGCCCATTCGATTCATACATAACAGAAAATCTTGTTAGTGCGTACGTTCAAACGTTTATTTTTTAACATAATGTTAGTAGCAAATGATGTTTTACCTTGCCACTGGGCATAATATTGATGACCCTCCTAGATTCCTCGATGATAGGGAGCACTGAGGGATCGGGTTTAGGTTTGCTTCCTTTCTCATAGACGTAGTATCCCTTGCCATTGCTCTTTCCTAGAAACAGATGCAATGTCTGTAAGCTTTGAGTGCATATCTAGTTTTTTTTTTTAAAAAAAAGTAAGTGATTTGCGGAGTAATTCATTTCTTACCATTCCTCCCACTTTTAATTAGTAGGTCAACAAGCGGAGATTCAAAGGTTCGATCAGCGAATGCTTCAGAAAATATTTTTCTTGTTGCAATAGCTACTCCATATCCAGCTAAATCCTGAAGCCTGAATAAAGAATCAGAAAACCAAATAGTCACTAGAAATCAAAATAGGCGATAATCAATTAGGAGGAAGAAACGGCTGTTGCTTCAACCATTCCAAAGCTTACGTTATACCTAATTGTGTTGAAATATATGTATTGGAGCCTCAAGACAGAGACATAAATAACCAATCCATAAATTCAAAAGTGCTTCGTATTTAGTGCAGTGAAAATGTAATAACATACTGGAAAGGGCCGACAGGAAAGCCAAAGTCATTGATCAGCTGATCGATTCTGAAAACATCGACGCCTAGGTGAACCAGAAGATGAGCACTTTGCGTGTATGGGAAGAATGCTCTGTTGACCGCAAAGCCAATGCAGTTTCGGACAACCACGGGAACTTTCTTTATAATCTTACCAACATTCATTACATCGAGAATTACTTGTGGAGAGGTGTGCTCTGTCCGAACAATCTCGAGAAGAGGCATCACATGGGCAGGACTGGTTCAAGAAAAAAAGAGACTTAGAAGCTTGCAAAGACTTACTCCAGCACTAAGAGGGAGACCAGAGAAAACTCAAGAATCATATGTGACGGCAGTATGAGATGAAAGCAGATAGATGTAAGGGTGGTGACTGGTGACACAAAGATCATATGTTAAAAGTGAATTTGCACGAATATAGATAGGAAAGGCGTCATTCATCTGCAACGAATTATTAAAGGCCTTATTACACTCAATGTTGAAAAACTCGCTAGGCGCTAGTCGGGCGCCCGACAGGGGCCTAGCGCCTAGGCGGCCTGGGCGGGGAGTAGGCGGTTTCTAGGCGAAAATTAAGAGGTATACTTATTTTTTATTTTTTTATTTTATATGCTAATTACCAAAGTAAATATATATTTGATTTATTCATTTACAAAAATAATATCCTTAATAATATTTTTTGGTATAAAAAAATTTCAGAAAAAATAAATAGGAAAAAAAAAAAACATAACACGGCCGCCTAGGCCGACTAACCGGCCGCCTAGCCCGAGTAGTCGGTTCTGACGCCTAGACTGGCCGACTAGGTGGTACTTGCCTCGGTCACGCCCGCCGAGCGCCTAGGCGCCGCCTACTCGGCCGCCTAGGCCGAGTTTTGCAACAATGATTACACTACTATAATTGCTCGGAAGAAGTGATGCCAAGATATATTTAATCGCCAAACCTCCTAATAGCTTTAAAAGAAAGAAAAACTACATATAAAATATACTATGAACACTAAGGAGAATTTGCTCATCCGAAATTTCAGCAAGAAAGAATTGGTAAACAGAATAATAGATGAGAAATTGAGAAATTTATTAGCAGGTCTAAACCTGAAAAAGTGGGCTCCCACAATCCGATCAGTTGAGTTGGTTTGTTTCCCAATTACATTGAGGTCAATGGTAGAGGTATTTGTAGCCAATATACAGTGAGGAGGACATGCCTTTTCAATCTCAGAAAATATATTCTGCTTGAGCGAAATATTTTCAATAACAGCCTACAACAGGGCGATGAATATTCAATCAGCAAATCAACGTTAAAAGCTAGTATGATTTCCTGATTTTAATTGGAAATAAAAATCACCATGTTAGTTGACCAACCTCAATGACCATATCCGCATCTTTGAATTCTGTATAGTCCAGTACACCCTTGATCATGGAAAGAGCTTTCTCGGCTTTACCTGGTGCCACCTTTTTCCTTGATACCAGACCCCGGACGTTTGCTAAAGAACAAGGACATGAAATTGAAAAAAATACAGAAGTCAAATGACAAGTTCATTACTTATCAGGAGATTATTTAAAATCTATTTTTCTTTCTTTTTTCAGGAATTGCTTGATTGAAGCTTAATGTTTAAATATTAACTTGATGCAAACGTCAACTGACCTTCTACAGCCTTTATGCCCTTTAGCAAATACTCTGAATTAACTTCTTTGAGAATGACCGATATATTATTCAAAATAAGAGCTGTTGATATCCCAGAGCCCATGAGGCCTCCACCGATGACGGCAACTTTCTTTATCGGTCTTGGTTTGAGCCCAACATCAGTAACATTAGGTACCTGAATGATCAGAAAACTGTCTTTTACCCAGAAAATACCAAATGTTGCTTCAGACATGTTAAAGATATCATTACATAAATTCTCAATGGTGTGCCTATTTCAGTGTATCACCATAACAAACCTGTGAGATGAGACCGCTCATCTTAGAAACAGTTGGCAACATATTGTACAAAATCACACATGAAGGCATATTCAATGTTTCTGCTGCCACATTGATTAGGCAATAGCACATGATTTGCTCGAGGCGTGTACCTTTGATGTTGCCCTTTGGGAGAAAAAAGCATGCACTAGACCTCTTGATGTATCTGTTAGGACTAAATCCCTGAATACTTGTTTTTCCTGCAGCAAAAATTTCATATTTGTAGTTAATAAACATTCCAGCATTCCAGCACACAAGCACAAGTTGTGTTCTTTTTTCTTTTATTTTCCTTTTCTTTTTTTGTAGAAATGCCGAGATTGTGTCCTATGAGCCAAAAGCAACTAATAACTTAACACATGTTGGAAATCAACCTATAGTTCCAAATATTGCTAAGATACGAAGTTATCAATAACTCAAATAAAACCTCTCACTAAAAAAACTAAATAAAACCTTTGATAATAATTAATGATTGGCAAATATGACTCCACCCGGCAAAACAAGGCAGGAAAAACTTATGGGAAACCGAGATCTGAAACTTTATCTACCTTTGAAAGTCCGCTATGCCCTCCGTGGACTATCCCTTCTACAATGACATCAAGGCATGCCTGGTGTTGAGGCATATTCTTCGCAGTTCGTTTAGCCATTTGCCTCGCCTCTATTATTATATCACGTGCCTCAGACAATGACCCTAGTCTATCAGTCCTGTGAAGAGAACGTACCCATGGCTTTCGTCTCTCAGCTATGTCCAGTGCCCATTGGCGGGCTACTTTCAACAATTCACCTGCCGGAGCAACAGCATCTACAAGACCAATCTTTTCTCCCTCTTCTGATGTAATCGTTCTAGATAACTGAAAGCAGCACAGGGATAGACAAAGGGTTCGCATATATCAACGAAAATAAGGAACTAACTGCTTTTACAATTGTCTTTAACGGTTAATGAAAAGTCAGACAAATAGATACCAGCATCATTTCAATAGCTTTAGGCAACCCTATCAGTCTCGGGAGACGTTGTGTGCCTTAGATGAGAAATATAAAGGAATGAGCTGATATAGCCAACTCAACTTCTTTGTCATAAGAAATTCACTAAACTGACAATAACGAAATAGAGAACAAACCTCCACCACCAGGTATAATCCCAAGTGTGAGTTCGGGCAAACCAAATTGAGCTTTAGGTGCTGCAACTCGGGCGTGACATCCCTGGATAAAATTCCAAGACAAAAGAACCCCATCAGCTAAGATAACCATCAGTGAACATTCAAATCCATGAATTAGAATCTGCAGTCACTAACCAAGGCCACTTCTAAGCCACCTCCAAGAGCAAGGCCCTCAATGGCAGCAACATAAGGCTTATTCGAGTCTGAATGTTTAAATAAGAAACAGTATGACACACTATTATAACATTAAATTTAATCCTGCAGAACGATATGAAATATTAAGTTTATCAAGAACCTTCTATCATGAGTTCCACGGATGCCTCGGGCAATACAGATATATCCCCTGCACATAGACAGTGATAGCTTATGTTGTTCATCTTATCTGGCATAGATATCAGCAAAAAATAGGAAATGAAACACTTGAGGTTAAGTGTGCATACCATTGCCATGCACTCTTTCAAACACATTTATGTCGAAGCCTCCAGAGAATTTTCCACCACTGCCTATGTATTTATTTGACTAACAAAGTCAGCATTTTGATAATTCAGGCGCAAAAGAAATTCCAAATCAGAATATCCACCTCAAGAGACATAACCATGCATAAACCTATAAATCAATCAAAAAGCATAGAGCCAACAAATACCAGTGAATAAGATATTAAATACCTTAGAAATTAACAGTTGTAAGAGTAATTGAATACAGAGAAGCCAAAACAAGTCTGCTCGATGTCACAGCTAATAACCTCATCGAAGTCGTAAAACTACAGTTTGAATATTCAAGTACATCGTCTGTAAACGCTAAAGTGATTTCCAACTTCTCCAGTCAAACTATAATAAAAATAATGGCTTTGTATCTCCCCAATCCCTAACATTTGGACGCCAAATAATAAACTTCTAATAAGATCTAAAAGTGCAGAGCAAAAAACTAATTTCAGAACCTTTTCCAACTCCCTCACCAAAAATCAACACCAAAAGAAGCAGACGAGCAACGACTGCATCACACATACAAACAAGACGCAGAACACAGAAATAACGGGGATTCCAATAGTACCAGTTAGAACGACAGCTTTAACATCTTCTCTCCGCATAGCCTCCGAATAAGTCTTCGTTAGGCCATCAAAAACTACAAAAAAAAAAAAACGAACGAAAATCTCAACGAGCAACACAAAAAAGCACCGAGCAACAAAACAAACGAAAAACGACAAATCATCGCCGGAATCTCCACGATCTTACCGGCCAGGGAAAGCGCGTTGACCGGAGGATTAGATATGGTGATTACCGCGACGCCGTCGCTTCCGACCTCCATTGACACCACCTGTTTCATCCTCCTTTCCTCTGTGTGTGTGTGTGTGTGAAATTTTGTTTCAGAGCTGTGCTGTGTGGGTTTAAAGAGGCGAAGAAAACTCAGCTCAGCTTAAAAAAGACTACTGATTAGTGCGTCGTAGTAAATGACTAGGCAAATAATGTCGTTTTGACGCGAAAGCGTACAGAAATGTGCAGCACATTTCCAATTTCCATTTCCTAGAAAATATTGAAATAAAAATTATTTAATGAATATCGCAAATCAGGGCTGACAGGCCAATCATATCATGGTTGGGGGGCCTAATAATCAGAACATGTTGCCGACGAAATTAAATACTGATTCTATTTTATTAGGAAAATATTTTGGAAGTCAAAGGTTTAAAACATTTCATTTGTAAAGTCAAAATCCCTAGCAAAGGCGAGCAGGCAGATTAGCTTAGCAGAAACGATGACTGTCGACGACGAGAGCTCAATATACGTCGGCGGTTTACCGTATGAAATCAACGAAGAAGCTCTTCGCAGGGTGTTCTACGTGTTTGGTGCCGTTGTCGCAGTGAAAGTAAAGTTCGTCCTCTTTTGATCGGAGCTCCTATCAGTCTTGATGGTGGTTTATGATTGTTTCGAAATATCCAAATGTTCATTTGCTGATTTCTGAATTCTTCGGTATTTTGCCGCGAACTTTCTTAATAAAGTCCAACCCATGATTGCTTGAGTTTTATTTTCTTGGAAATTTTTCCTATGTTGCGTGCACGACGGCTAAGCTATGTTTAGCTTTCTTGAATTTTCAGTTTCTCTCTTGTAATACATTCGAGAACTAGAGTTCTAGAGATGATTAGCCACATTAGAGGCGCCACTCATCTTGTAATTATGCTGTTGTTCATTTGATTCTAAATGATTTATTAAACGGTTCTGTATTCTCATTATCCTTTAAAACATATCAGGTCAATTGATTATAATCTGAATGAAAAATTTTGGATGATATGATGCCAGGTAATCAATGACCGTACTGTGAGGGGAAAATGCTACGGATTTGTAACTTTTGCTAATCCTAGATCAGCAGTGCAGGCCATCAAGGAAATGGATGGAAAGGTGCTTCCCTCCTCCACCAATCCCCTCTTAACATAGATGCTACTGATATTCAAACCTTGACATATTATTGTCTTCATAATATGGTCATCACATCATATGTATTCTGGTTCTATGACCTAATGAATTGTTTATTCAGACTATTAAAGGGCGAGTTGTGAGGGTGAACGGCGTGAGGACAAGAGATGCGTGGAGAAACGTTAACCGTGAAAGCTCGAGACACGGTAGGGAGAGGAGTATAGATGATGATAGGCTTCATGATCAATACAGTCATAGAGATAGGTCTCAGGACCTGAGCAAAGACAGAGAAGGAAGTGATGATCATACAGAAGATCACTACGTGGAAGGAGATAGATATAGGGATTACGACAGACATGTGACAGATTTGGAGCATGACCGTGTGAGAAAACGTGAGCGTGATTGGGAGAGAGAAAGTGATCATGAAATTGAGCAGCAAAGGAACAATGGTCACCAAAGAAGTGGGGATAATGATAAAGATCACCATTTTTCAGAGTTGAGCAGGTACTTACAAGGCTACGTGTTTTGGGAATATGCTCAAAGAAACTAATGATCAATATCTGGTCATATTTCATTTATCAGGCATGGATACGATCGCGGTGGTAGAGAATTTTCCTCAGATGCATTCAGTGATGACCAAGATGAGGTTGAACATTGAATGTTTGGTTTTCTGGAAAGAGTGCGGAAGTTACTTGCTGACACGGATTTCTTGTATTTGCAGGTCAGAGCCGAATTAGACAAGTCGAAAATAAAGCTTGGCGAGCTTCGTAAGGAGGTCTGCTACCGTATAATGCTAATATTTCTCTTATTATTCGAGTGGTAGTATTAGTCTTTGTTACTGTGGGAACTTTCTCAAATAAATCTAACTTTTCTGTATATAATAATTCTTGTGTTTAGAAAAAGCTTCAGGTTTTTATTTGTTATATTTATTAATAGATATCTCAGATGGAAGATTTGGCTGCAGTTAAACGAGAAGCTGTTTCTAAACTAAAAGAGAAGTATCAGGTCACAACAGCTCAGTGTACTACTTATTATTAAATTTAGTAACATTATCTCCTTTGATTTCTTGAAAATCATAATAACCTTGAAATATTTATATGACCTTAGAGATTGGAGGATTCCTTAATTTCTGCCAAAAAGCTTACTTCACATCATCGCAATCTTTTGGTCAAGGTAACCTGCCAACAAAGGTTGCTTCTTCTGCATTTCAGACGTTGATCGTCAACTTTTAATCTCTGGTTTGGTTGGGCTTATGCAGTTACGTAAATGCTACTTGCAAACAAGAGACTACGATGAGAAATTCAAAAGGTCAGAACAAGATCTCAAGGTTAGTCTATAACGACACATTTTTCCTTAATCTCTTTGCTCTTGAATTATCACATTGTACCAATCAGAAGTACAATCCTCAAAGCGAGACAATATGTTTATTCCCAAAACGTTGGAAATCACTAAGAAACGTGAAATCTGTTTCCTTGTTCAAAGAATCCATATAGTCCATGAGATGCTGATTTTTTGCTTTGAAAGCTTCAATCTTTCATTCGATTTACTTCGCTTGTTTATATATTGGCTTCAAATGATGCGTAGTAAATGTTGCAGAGACTCGTGGACTCAACTATGGAGGAGCTGGAAACTATAGCTGACGCATAAATATAGCGTAAGCATCGATGCTTTTACATGATGGTTATTTCATGGAAATCCTTGTGTTGTTTTAGCTTTTTGATAAACAAACAATCTTAAGATCTTTTCCTTACGCTTCTTAAGAATCAAAACAGTAAGGAACTTGATATTATCCATTTATGTGTACAAGTATCAGCAACATCGTCCCTTTATCATTTCCAGCTATAGTGATAGCCCATGCCTAGCATTTAAGTCGAAGAGAACAGTGCTTCAATATTGATTTGGATATCATTGAATATTAATATCCATCTTACAGTAAAACACAAATGATGGAAACAAAAAAAGGAATATTGCTATACTGTAAACTTCCTTAGATGAAGTGGGGTTGATTTAGTGTTTGAGTGGAGTTGTATTTCTTGTGGAATTCAGTCTCACTCAATTTAGTCGCAAAAGTATTTATATATCTCGATGCAGATTTAAATAATAAAAAAACTGAAGTTTATCACTAAACACAGATCAATATATGATAGCCTAAAAAGAGGAACACGTTTCCTAAAGGGAAAGCGTGAGTGTGAGTCAGAATAATTGCATAAATTGAATTTAACTAAATTTAAATTTGCAGTGTAGTATAGTAATTTAGATTGGCCTTGAATTTCCATTTTGGTCGATTAACCACATATATCTCCCTCTCTCTCTCTCTCTCTCTCTCTCTCTCTCTCTCCCTCCCTCCCTTCCCCCCCCCCCCCCCCCCCCCCCCCCCTCTCTCTCTCCCCCTCCCTCCCTCCCTCCCAATTTTTTCAGGCTTATGTAAAAATTGGGAGTAATTTAACGGAAGGCATTATTTTTTACAAGAACTAAAAAAAAGATGTTTGACTTCTTCAAGAAAAAAAGGAGTGAAGTTGATTATATTAGTAATTAGTTATCTTCACTTAATTAACAAATATTTTAATTATCTATTTCACTAAAAAATTATTGTTCATCTTCTCCATCGTCGTTTTTTCTTCTGCAAATGGTTCCAAAAAAAAAAAAACCCAATGAAAATCCAACACCCATTAATACATTTTTCACCGTGCTCTGCATTCGACGTCTCCCTCTCAGAGATACAGTCGATAATTTCGTTTTTCAGTCGACGATTTCGTCTTTCAAATTATTTTATTTGAATAATCTATTTAAAATATTTTCGACCATAACTTTCGACTCAGATAACCAATTAACTTGATCCAAGCTTTGTTGGACAGAAAACTTGATTATCCAAAACTTTTATGTTTTGCACTTTTTGTAATTCGAATCTTATCGACTTCAAAATGTGTTTTTCGGATAGATAAGAAACTAGGATAGTAATTCGAATATATTCGCATACCTTATCGAATGTATTCGAGTATATAATAATTCGAAAATATCGATTAATTCGAATTAAATTCGAATTGGCTGTCAGGAAGTGGCAGTTAAAGACATTTTCTATCATAACTTTTGATTTGGAGAACTAATTACCCCGATTCAAACGTTGTTGGACATCTAACTTGATTAGCAAAACTTTTATGTTTTACACTTTTTCTAAGTCAAACTTTATCGATTTCAAAAATGTGTTTTTCGGAGACATAATTTAATAAGGTATCAATGTTCAATGAAGAGGTTTAATATGTGTTATCAATGTCTAATGAAGATGGTAATGAGTTCTACAATGCGATACTAATTTAGTTGCAAAATTAATGAAGACATAAAATCATAAAACTCTAATATTTATAATAATATTACACATGTTTGAATCACAACAATTTAAACACAATAAACATATTTTGCACATATATGAATCATAAGTCGTACAATTTCCACGTTCGACGTGATATCTATTTACGTATGTCCACGAACAAAATGAACTTTTGACAACAAAATTAACTATCAAAACCTTTTATTCTTTACATTTTCTCGCATTCGAAGTCTATCGACATCAAAAATGAGTTTTTGATAACTTTTCGAATGCTTTTTGAATGTTCTTTCCAGAAATGGCAGTTAAGACATTTTCGATCATAACTTTCTATTCAGACCATCAATTGTCCTGATTCAAACTTCAATGGACACCTAACTTGAAACTTGATTATCAAAAGCTTTTATGTTTTACACGTTTTCTAACTTGAAGTCTATCGGATTGCAAAATGAGGTTTGTTTAACATTTCGAATGCTTTTCAAATTTGTTGTCCATAAATGGCAGTTAACACATTTTTTTATAACTTTCGATCCAAGACGTCAATTACCCTGATTCGAGTTCTCTTGGACACCTAACTTAACTATACAAAACTTTCGTGTTTTACACCTTTTTAAATTCGAAGTCCATCGACGTCAAAAAATTGGTCTTTTTGAAACGTAGTTCAAAATTCGAATAAACTTCGAATAATTGGCAGTTAAAATATTTTCGATCATAACTTTCGATTCAGAGCATCAATTATTTCGGTGTAAACTCCTATTTACAGATAACTTGATTATAAAAAGTTTTTGTGTTTTACACGTTTTCTAATTCAAAGGTTTATCAGCTCGGAAAATGAGTGTTTTGGCTAACGTTTCGTATGCTTTTAGAATTTGCTGTCCATACATAATAGTTAACACATTTTCAACCATAACTTTCATTTCAGAGTATCAATTACCCCCACTCAAACGGTTTTGGATAGCTAACTTGATTATACAAAACTTTTATGTTTTACACTTCTATGAATTCGGAGTGTATTGGCTTGGAAAATGAGTGTTCCGTAAGTTGTCGAATTTTTATCCAATTTGTGGTTCAGAAATGGCAGTTAACACATTTTTATCATAACTTTGATCCAAGACATCAATTACCTTGATTCGAGTTTTGTTGGACAGCTAACTTAATTATTTAAAACTTTTATGTTTTTATAACTTTTCAAATTCAAAGTCCATCGATGTCAAAAATAGTTATTTGGATACGTAATTTGAATAAGTAATTTGAATAAGAAATTTCAAATAATTCCCATAAAATCATTCGAATTAACGAAAATAGAATAAAATTTGAATTATTCGAATAATTCGACTAAATTCGAATTTAAGCTTTTTATGAATTGTTTCGAATATTATTCGTATTATTTCAATAAAATTCGAATTTTTTGAATTCATAAAAAATTTTGAATAAATTGAAACTTTCGAAAATATAGAAAAACATATTGGAATAATATTTGAACATATTCCAAAAAAAATTCGAATGAAAATGGATAGTTTTGGATACGTAATTTGAGTAAGTAATTTGAATAAGAAATTCCAACAATAAATTCGAATAAAATTATTCGAATAAAAGAATTCGAATAACGTTCGGATAAGAAATTCGAATAAAAAAATCGAACAATGGATTGGATACGTAATTTGAATAAGTAATTTAATAAGAATTTTTAATAATAATTCGAATAATATAATTCGAATAAAATATTGGAATAATGTTCGTATGTAACATTCGAATTATGGAAATCAAATAGTGTTCGAATATGAGTCGAATAAATATAATGAGTAAAGATATTTCTATAATGAGTAAAGATATTTTGGTCATTTTAAACACAATTCCTTCCTTTTATTTAATAATGTATCATGTGAGCCTTCTCTCAAAAATTTCCCTGTGAAATTAGTATTGCTCAAAGATGGCTTCTTTGACCTCGATCTACCAATCCCAACTTCCTCTGAAGAATTCCCAACTTGCGACAACCTTAAAGGTGCCTCACGCCCGACTTTCTTCGTTGCCCGCCTCATCCTTCTACTCCGTAGTCGGCAAAAGAGGAAGAAGAAGCGCGGCTATTAAGGTTGTCTCAGCTACGACATCAGTTGAGAAGAAAAAGCCTCAGAAGAGCGAGCCCGAGAAGTTCGTGGACGAGATGAGGCTCGTGGCGATGAGGCTTCACACGAAGGACCAAGCCAAGGAAGGCGAGAAGGAGCCACGCGGCCAGCCAGTGGCTAAGTGGGACCCTTCGATTGAGGGTTACTTGAAGTTCTTGGTTGACAGTAAGCTCGTTTATGACACGCTAGAGAGGATTGTCGATGAAGCTGCTTTCCCCGAGTGTAAGAAAAATTCATTGATTTGTGCTAGCTTTCTTCAGAGCTGAGTTTCCCTTTCTGCGGATTGGGCCTGAGCTATTTTTTCTGGGAATTGTGTTTCTTGATCATCTGTTTCATTCTTTGATTTTGGAAGGAGTGTATGATGATGCACTACAAGGCGATCTGTAGCTTTCAGTTCTTTAACTAGCTTGTGTGATGATGGTGTTATAATGATTGTGCTGTATTCTTCGTCAGGTTTGATAACAGTATCGCTTTTTATATTGTTGGAACATTTGATAATGGAGTTTCAGATGTTTTCTCCGCAAGATCAAGATGACTTAGGATTGCTCTATCTTTATACCGTTGAGCTATCAATATGCTTGATTCTTTTTACAGAGAGCACACACCGTATTTTCTACAGTGATTACTCGCATATGTGTCTTTACCATGATTAGTTTTTCTTTCATCTTATTTGGGGACACAATGGAGTTTTTGTCGTTGAGTTGAAAAGCCCTTTATGCTTCTGCAGATGCAGAATTCAAAAACACAGGCCTTGAAAGATCACGAAGTCTTGCAAAAGATTTGGAATGGTTCGAAAACCAAGGCCACATCTTACCTGAACCATCTTCCCCGGGCATCAGCTACGCTCAATACCTCGAGGAGCTCTCTGCGAAAGATCCACAGGCATTTCTCTGCCATTTTTACAACACCTATTTTGCGCACACGGCTGGTGGTAGGATGATTGGGAGGAAGGTATCTTTACGTTCTAACAACCTTTTTGCTGTATAACTTCGAGACTAGTCTGTGTTGGGATAGTGAATCTCAGAAAATAAAGACATTTTTCTTTCTATTCTTTTTCCTTTGTTTTGGATGACACAGGTTGCAGAGAAGATACTTGATGGGAAGGAATTGGAGTTCTACAAATGGGACGGAGACCTCTCTCAACTGTTGCAGAAGGTTAGGGATAAGATTAACAGAGTTGCTGAGGTATGTTATAAATTCTTATTAATGGGTGATCAACGTATTGATTTAAGTGTTGATTAACGCTTGTGTATTGGATGCAGAATTGGACAAGAGAGGAGAAGGATCATTGCCTCGAAGAAACTGAGAAATCCTTCAAATTTTCGGGGGGCATTCTCCGTCTTATACTGTCCTAAACAGTCACAAACATGGTAATAATCTGTAATTATCATATCATTTTCTGACCCCGTTTAGAATGCCCAGAAAGGTTTATCGTATCTCAACAGCTCATTGCCCTTGTGTACGATTCTGTATTTCAAACGCATTATTATCAGAAATTGTTATTGCAAATCAAAGAGTGGTCTCAACTACACAGTGGCAAAAACAAAGGTATGGTTTTAATCGCTTTTTCTGTACTTGAAAGGCAGCGTTGGAATGCTCTGTTCATGCCAGTAGAAATTATCGGGATCAACCATAGACTTAACCCTTACCAACCTTTCGAAGTTACTTTTGTAATACTTGACACCCCATTGCCTCGCATCAGCAAATCTCTCGCAATCATCATCCGAGCCCAAAGTGTTCATGCCCAAATCCAAGTCCCTGTAATTGACATACGCTGCCCTCGGCAGCTTCGGCGCATAAGTAGCCATGTATTCGTAAACTCCCCTTATCCAACGATAATGCTTGCTCATTTCTTCATCATCTTCATGGCTTCTTGGCCAAGCAGTAATATACTGTGCCATGAAAATCACACCCTCTCTGTGAGGAAATGGAATCTCTGTTTCGGGAATTTCGGCCATCTTCCCACCGAAGGGATTCCATATCAACTCGGGCGAGTCTTCTTCGAGAATCATCCTCCAAAGCCCTTCGATTCCTTTCTCTGGGATCACTTGCCCGAAGAAATCAGATTTAGCCTTGAAGTAGCTTCTGAACAGTGGCTTTCCTTGTAGTAAAATTTCTGGGCTCGTGCCGTTTGGGTATTCGCCTATGTACAGCACCGATTCTATCCAACTCATCTCTATGCAATCTTTTCTATCCAAGCCCAGTTCTTGAAAACTGCTCTTCATCACCCTCAGAAGCCTACCAGCCCTGCCAAGAAACAGAGCATTGTAAGAAGTTTGTACGGTTCTTTGGCCAAGTTTCGTGCCGTTCACTGGCCTTATGAGAACTCTTATGAAGAGATTCTCGTCGAGCTTGTCTGAAACTTGCTGCCATCTATGCAATATCCTCGTACCGCCTTCTTCCAAAGTTCGTACGACTGTGAACACGGTGACGATCGATGGGACTCTGACCAGCTTCACCTTCCATGCTAATATGATCCCAAAATTACCCCCACCACCCCCTCTTATTGCCCAGAAAAGCTCCTCGCCCATCGCCTTTCGATCTACGATTTCGCCGTTGGCATCGACGATTCTCGCGTCGAGCACATTATCAGCTCCCAGCCCATATTTCCTCATCATGGGACCATAACCACCGCCCGTTATGTGCCCGCCTATGCCCACACTCGGGCACAAACCAGCAGGGAAACCTAAGTTGGAACTCTTCTCTGATATTCTGTAGTAAAGCTCGCCTATCGTGGCGCCCGATTGAGCCCAAGCTGTGTTATCCGATAGGCTGACTTTTACAGAGCGGAGAACGCCGAGGTCAACGAGTACGAAGGGCGAAGGCTGTTGTGGAAAAGCTGAAGTGTAAGAGATTCCTTCATAGTCATGGCCTCCACTCCTTGTCCTCAGGTGGACATTGAGTTTTCTTGCGCAGAGAACGGCGTGTTTGACTTGGGATTCTGACCAAGGCGTGAAGATTAAGGAAGGCTTGGGCATGGAGGGCAGTAAGCATCTGAGGTTCATCGCTTTCGATCCGAGAATTTGGTCGTACGAAGCAGTTTCTGGCGTGTAAAAAACAGAGGAATTGCTTAAGAGTTCCTCCGAGTATTCTACGATGCATCCGGCGAATGATTCTTGAATTTGATCGTAAGGTGATGCGTTGGTTGCTGAAGCTAACGACATGAGTAGTAGAAATGGAACTATGATGCCGTGGAAATCCATTCTTTTTTTCTTTTTTCTGAAGCTTGACTGAGCTGAGCAAGCTTTTGTCACAAAGCTAATAATTTTTTGTAGCTTTTTATTGCAAGAACTTGTATTATTACGTGCAACTAAATGACAACTAGTATCGAATTCTGCAGTGAAATATTAATATAAACTTATAAAGAAGCATATCCAATCCCAAAAGGTCTATAGCTCGTCGAGTGAGACGTTTGAACAACTATGTTCTCTATGTTATGATGCCTTTTTTTTTTTTTCTAGTAGTGTGTGTTTTTTCTGTTCATCGATGGAAAATTGGTGTATAATTGAACAAAATCCACCACCACGTGAAACCACATCTCTCTAAGTCTCATCCTACAATTTTTTATTTTTGTCATAGGGCAGGGTGACAAACATGATGGAATTTAGGAATATTATTTGCTACTATTCTAGATTTTACCCTGAATTCTAAAGGTTAAGATCATGAATTTCCTTATTTATAGTTGGGACAGAATATGAGAGCCACAATGTTTAGTCCCGTTGGAAGTCTATGGTTGATTTATGGGGCATTTTCATTTCGGGCCATCACGTAACTATCATTTAGGATTCAGGTCCTATTGCCAAAAAATTTAGTTTTAAGGATTTTTCTGCAGTACCACTTCATTGCTCTTACCAGTATCTTCAAATTTTGTAACACAAAACCATAATTCAGTACCAGTTTATGATCACTAATACCAGTTTATTTTCTGCAGTACCACTTCATTGCTCTGACATACTAGTATATTGAAAGTTTGTAACACAAAACGATCATTCTATACCAGTTTATATATATTTCATACCACTTTTTTACACCACACAAAATGGGTCTTTTAGCCGAAAAAATTCTTAAAAAGGGCCTGAATTCGAAATCAAACCCTTAATGGAGCCTAATTTCGAATTGACCCTTAGATTCACTCAAATGAGGTTCATAGTTGATTTGAATTGATCTTTATCTGAGTGTGGGGCACTACGGCAACGCTGTGTGATCAAAGTGATTGAATATGCTTTATTAGGTTTCTCCGATATGACAACACACACAATCTTTCTTCTTTTATTCTTATGATTTATTCCCTTGTAAATCGTAGTATACATATTACATACTCTAAGTAAGTATAGTCTCAGCATTTTATGAACCTAACGTCGGATGTGAGAAAATTATGACATCTTCTAGGATTAATCATGCTTGCATGTATGTATAGTTAAATCCTTAACCTGAGGTAGAAATATGTATCAGTCGCAAAATCTAGGATTCCGGTATATAATGTCCCTAAATTCCTTAATTCATCCCTAAATATTATGCTTATATCATATCCCTTCACTTATAAGACTAATTAATTATTCCGAAAAAAAAAAATCTAGAGAGGCTATGATGGCGTGGCTTCGCATGGTGGTGGATTTTGTGCAATTGCACACCAATTTTCCATTTATTATCATTTCAGTCCACGAACAGAAAAAACACACGCTGCAAGAAAAAGACGACATACGAATATGATTGTTCTTGCGACAAACGGATCAGATTTGGTCCAAGATAGATGACGACATATCCTTCAATAACCACGTTGGACGTTCATCGAAGGTCAAAGAAAGCGCCATTGTAGGGTTTCTGTGTTTATTTATATATCTTCGTCGGAATGCTCTGTTCATGCCAGAAGAAATCGTCAGGGTCGACAGCGGACTTGACGCGGACGAGCCTTTCGAAGTTTCCCTTGAAGTACTTCTCTCCCCATTTTCTCGCACGGCCGTCGTCGACGGCGCCGGCGTTGTGCGACTTCAAGCTCGTGCCGAGATCCAAATCCCTGTAGTTGACGTACGCTTCCCTCGGCCTCTTCGAAGCGTAGGCCGCCATGTATTTGTAAAAATTCCTGATCCAATCGTAATGCTTGGCGATGTCTTCCTTGTCGCTTTGCCAGCTTGTGAGGTACTGCGCCATAAAGATGACGCCTTTTCTGTGAGGAAATGGAGTTTCTCCTTCGGAAATCCTACCCATTTCCCCGCCGAATGGGTTCCATATCGTCAGAGGCGAATCTTCTCTCAAGAACAGCCTCCACAGCCCTTGGAGTCCTTTCTCGGGAATCACTTGCCTGAAGAAATCTGATTTAGCCTTGAAATAGCTATTGAACGGAGCTTTGCCTTGCAAGAGAACGTCGGGCCTCGTATTTCTCGGGAAAGTACCGATATACAGCACAGACTCTATCCAACTCATTTCGATGCAGTCGTTTCTGGCCAAGCCCAGCTCAGGGAAACTGCCCTTCATCACCCTCAGAAGCCTCTCAGCCCTGCCAAGAAACAGAGCATTGTAAGAAGTTTGTATGGTTCTCTTGCCAGGTTTCGTGCCGTTCACTGGCTGTATGAGCACTCTTATGAAGAGATTCTCGTCGAGCTTGTCTGAAACTTGCTGCCACCTATGCAATATCTTCGTAGCGCCTTCTTCCAACGTTCGTGGGACGGTGAACACAGTGACGATCGATGGAACTTTGACTAGCCTCACTTTCCATGCTAATATGATCCCAAAGCTACCACCACCGCCGCCCCTTATAGCCCAGAACAAATCCTCTCCCATCGATTTTCGATCGAGGATTTCGCCCCTGGCAGTTACGATTCTTGCGTCGAGGACGTTATCAGCTCCAAGCCCGTATTTTCTCATCATGGGACCATAAGCACCGCCCGTTATATGCCCGCCTATGCCCAGGCTCGTGCACAGTCCTGCAGCGAAGCCAAGGTTCTTGCTTTTCTCTGAGATTCTGTAATAGAGTTCGCCAGTGGTTGCCCCGGCTTGTACCCAGGCTGTGTTATCTTGTACGCTGACGTTAACTGACCGTAGGTTTGCAAGGTCGATGAGTACGAAGGGTAAGGGAGATATGGGTTCTGAGGTGTAGGATATGCCTTCGTAGTCATGGCCTCCACTCCTCACCCTTAGCTGAATATTGAGTTTCTTGGCGCAGAAAACCGCCGATTTGACGTTGGATTCTGAAAAAGGAGTGAAGATGAGGATCGGTTTTGGGTTGAAGGGCAACAAGCACCTGAGATTCTGGGCAGTTGATCGTAAGACCGTGTCGTACGAGGATGTCTGAGCGGTGTAAAAAATCGTCGAATTCGAAGGTATGAGAAGTTTAGTTTCGTTTTCTATGCATTTGGGAAACCAATCTTGGATTGGTTCATAGGCTGAAACTGGTGAAACTGATGCTAGCAATGAAGTGAGGAGGATCAGAGAAAAGTTGTAAGACTTCATCTTTTGCTGCTTTTGCTTGAGAGGTAATACCGTAAGAACACATATATACACTTTCTTTATTTCTTGCTAGTGTTTGTCTTTGTTTATGGAGTGATCAGTGGATAATTAATGGTGTGTTTAGACCAACATGACACGTGAAAACTCCATCTTTGTCAACTCAATAGGGAAAGGTTAGTGACCTTCTCCATAAAAAACTTTACATTCTTGGACTCAAGCATTTGTAATGGATCGCATTGATTGTCGGCATGTGATTGCTTGTTCTGTACAATGAAAACGGACGAATCTCAAAGCTTATCTTTTTTCAAGTATGTAAATCTCAGGCTGATCTTATTTAAGTGATTTGCTACCTAATCTTACTAAAGTGAGATTATCCTAATGTGTTTGGTGATACTCTTTGAGTGCTTAGTGTATTTTCCGTCGGTAGAACTGATATATAGAGTATGGGAAGAAAGAAGAGCATTGTTTAATTTTACGTGTGGGATTTATTTTGATCTATTTTGCATGTCTCCGTCACATATTTTATGAGATGGCCCAAATTCTAAGTGTTGAGTGGAAAAAACTAAAAATGGTAACAATCTAGAGTTTAATTTGAAGCATCTTATGAAAGAGCTTAGTCATGTATATGTTAAATTATCTATGACTCTATGATGAGTTTATGTTCGATTCCACCAGAGTTCAATTGGTAATTTACGGAGTAACTTACGAAGCTTATGTAGGTCATAATTTTATTTCGTGTATGATCGATGTAAGATTGGATTTGATACTCTTAACAACGTATATATATGTTGGAATTTAAAGTTTAATGCGTGGGCTACTTCTACATAAGGAGATTCCAGCGATTTCTGGGCATAATTTACACAATAACACTTATTTGCGACTTTATATATAAAATTCTATCGAAAAAATAGTCATATTTCGGTATGATAAGAAGTGGGATATTTCATCCGTCATTTTACACAACACAATATATGTTTTATTTAAGCATGCTTACTTGGCAACTAAACTACAATTCCCAGTTGGTCTTTGAAGCGGCAAAGCTTCTTTTTTAAATAAAAAATAAAAACCATTCATATATTCCAGGTATATAATAACAACAGTAATAATAATATTCAAGACAAAGGAATAAAGCGGAGCATGTATGAAATTAATAATTCGTTATTACGTCAAATCATTTTTCACAATATATATATATATATATATATATATATATATTATATATATAAATATATCGCTTAGAAGACACTACTTCATTATTATCTTTTGCTACTAACCTTCACTTCAACCATTAAAGGTCAAGGCCGATCATCATCATTACATTGCCTTGTCTCTTTTCCCTAGCAGATCCCTCTCTATATATTGATGCAAGAAAATCTGTTAAAAACCAAAAGAGATTCTGAGAAAGAAACCTCTATTTGCGTGTGTGTCTGCTATGGATTTTCTTGTAGCAGTATTACTACGTGCATTCGTTCTCTTCTTCTCCTCGGCCACACTCACGAATGCCCTTAGTCTGAATCATTACGACAAAACATGCCCTGATGTAGAGAATATTGTCTTCAACGTTGTAAGAGAAGCCACGTCAAAAGACCATAAAGTCCCTGCAACACTCCTAAGGATGCACTTCCACGACTGTTTTATAAGGGTAAGCTGTTGTAAATGCAGTTTATAGAATTAAAAAATATGATTCCTCAATAAGGGTAAGTCAAAATCCACTTATAATAGATGCAGTTATAACCAATATATTTATATATTTATGCACTCCTCTATTTTAAGCTTAAACGTTCAGGTGAAGTGTATTTACCGTGAATAACGCGCAACGTTCAGTTATAATTATTTTCTTCTTTTTTTTAAGGGGTGCGACGGTTCTGTGTTGCTGGACTCGAGGGACGGGACCCCCGCGGAGAAAGACGGGCCGCCCAACCGTTCGCTTCACGCGTTTTACGTAATCGAAGGCGCGAAGAGAGCCATCGAAGCTGTCTGTCCTGGAATAGTCTCCTGCGCCGACATACTGGCTTTCGCCGCAAGAGATTCCGTCGTCCTAGTAAGCTGCACTCGCGATATTGCCGATTCGTCCTTTTGTTTTCGGTATTTATCTAAGAAACTATAGATGAATCGATTCACTAGTCGGGAGGGCCCACGTGGGACGTCCCGAAGGGAAGAAGAGACGGGAGGATATCACTGGCGAGTGAGACGACAAAGTTGTTGCCTTCCCCGGCCTCCAACATCTCCCAACTTCAGAAGGCCTTCGCGCTTAGGGGCCTCTCTAAGGACGATCTCGTCGCCCTCTTAGGTGATTTTTCGAATGATCATTTAACCTAAAAGCTCAAGTTAACGGATAGTATATCATTTTCTTTTTAGTTTTATATATTCCGTTCCAACACATCCCCTTTAGGCCAATATCTTCAGCCTTGAGCCTAATAATCTTTTCAAAAATAAAGATTATTCAGCATGAGCCCATATATCATGCTGAATGATCACTTCACCCAAACGCTTTCAATTTTACTATTTTATTTACCGCAATTATCGAGCTCTGAATTCCGCCAAAAACTGCCCCGTTTTTTCACCGTTCTCTCAACGCAGGAGGGCACACCCTCGGGTTTTCGCACTGCTCGTCCTTCCAAAATAGAATCCGCAACTACAATTCGACCCACGACGTCGACCCGACAATGAACCCGACCCTAGCCTCGAGCCTAAGGAGCGTTTGCCCCGTCGGCAACAGAGACAAGAACGCAGGGTCGAACATGGACCCTTCTCCGACAACGTTCGACAACAATCATTACAAGCTCATACTCCAAAGAAAGGCGCTCTTCTCCATTGATCAAGCTTTGCTCAACGACCCCAAGACGCTGGGATTCGTCTACAAGTTTGCGAGCTCTAACGAGGCGTTCCATTATGCTTTCAAGAACTCCATGATAAAGATGAGCAGCATTAATGGAGGGCAAGAAATAAGGAAACATTGCAATGTCGTAAACTAAACTGTACTGGACTGAACTTTGTGTGGATTAGTTCGGAGAAATTCTTGAAAAAAAAAATATCGAAAAAAACGATGTAAGAATGAGAGCTATATCGAGCTCCCTTTTGTTGTACCATGATTGCTGTGAGAATGATGGACTAGAAATTTTACTATCTCCTTTCGCAGCAGTACACATGGAATGGAATGGTGATCAGCAGAAAATATAAGTAAGAATACGTCATAAACCTATTTTGAAGTAACTCGGTATCTCACTAATGAAAGACTTAAGTCTGCAACCACAAGTCAAAATTTGTTCGTTGATATGCTGCTAACATTTGATTAAGGCAACTAAATGTAAGGAAATAAGGAGCATGTAAACTCAAGCCTGAATTAATGCCATGGATTCATTCGTTTTGCTTTAGAAGCTGAGGCAGTTGATGAGCCGCCGCCTCTCTGCGAAAAAAAAAAGACAAAAAACGACGGTGAGCGCACATATTGCGACGACAAAACTTATTTAAGGATCGATTAGTAGCAATTTCATACAGTTTTTGACTTCTTGGTCTTTCCGCGAATTCGGTTCCTCGGGGGTTTCAATTTGTAAATTCGGACCATCCAATGATGAGTGGTGAACACCTAACGAACAGAAGTTGATTTAAATATTACAGGAAGTGCACCGATACGAGGTTAAATTTGTGATGTCTGAGTTCTTACCTCTTCGAAGTGGGTAAGTTTGAAGTACTTCTTCCCTATTTCAGTTTGCCTCACCCTATCATACCCTCTACCGCCGTCTGTCTCGACGAACCTGCGCCAAAGAAAAGCCAGGAAAAAAAAATAATCATAAACCGTTTCCAAGGTTTTCGCACTATAGGTAAGAAAAATTTCTCACCTGTAATAACAAAGTTTATACATCAAGCAATTAAGCATGGTTGGAGTAGCTTCAGAATCAATTCGGTACTGACCATCCCTCTGTAACAAAATGAAACCATCGAGGTAATTAAACGGAAAGTAAGAAAATGCTATGAATAGTTTAACATAGAAAAAATAACAATTCATCGGATCATTGCAATGCTCTTACCAAATAATCAGGTTCCTTAATGTGTGGAAAGACGCCTCCTCCAATTCGAACCATCCACAAAAACTTGTTAATGTCGTCACTGGGATATCCAACGAGTCCTGGAATTGAAGGAAAGGTATCTAAGGATTGTATCCCTATCCACAGAAAATTCGATATCTGCACTAACCTCCGAAAACGACCAGAACGTATTTCACATCTAACGAGTTGAAAATTTCCCAAGCTGCCTTTTCAGGGGAAGACATGGCAGTGCCAACGGTTGCAATGTGTGTGTTGTTCCAAGTGTTATTGTCGACAATCACAGTGCGGTTGGCCATAGCAGTGGTTTGGTAACCGTAATCCCACCAAGATGCAACCTACAATTTTGATGTTGTATAAAGAAGGAAACGTATTTTGGTCCAGCTTTTATTTCACTTAGTTTTGCACGCTTAGCAGCAGAGCATTTTCGTATATTAAAGAGGGAAGGTAACAAACTTACTTTATCATCGACTTCTGTGTTATGGCTCAACCAAGCATATGCCTCTCTAAAGTCGTCGAATACATGAAGACCATCTTGAGTACGTGAAGTCAGCACAATCGATGGGGCCGAATAAGCTTCAGAAGCAGCCCACACGCAATGGACCTACAACGAGGAAATTGACTATTCAGATGATGAAGTACATAAATAAAAAAAACAAACAATGTCTCACAGTTACTATATCCAAGATTGGCATGGCATACCACGTAAAAGGCCCCCAGCAAGACAAGAAGGAAGATAGCAACGAGGGAAGTCTCCAATGGCAAGACCTGAAGCTTCTTCTCAACTTTGGAAGCAACGGAAACTTTCTCGACCTTCACCTTCTCCTTTTCCTTGTCTTTCTTCTTACTTTTCTTTGACTGTTTCTCTTTCGGCGTGTCCTCGCTTTCTACCTTGACAGCGTCATTTTTTGTGACGTTACTAACATCGCTTGCCTTGAGAAGAGAGTGTTTATTTTAGTCAATACATCTCTAACTGCTCATAGTATCATGAAAGGAGGGAATATTATAACATTACTTGGGTTCTCTCGGTTGCAGCAAGAAATTGATATTTAACCGATCTGGTAAGAACGTCGAAAGCTCCAGAAAGAGCAATTCCAGACATTATACAAGCGGCGGGAGCGAGTACAAGCATCAGTCGAACCTGACATATTAGGGGAAGAAAGTTACATACATTTAAAACAGTCACATGAAACAGAAATCATTACAGGTTACGCTCACCATGACGCCAGAAAAGTACACTGAAGTCACGATATAGAGAATTGCGAAAGAGCTTGCATCAGATAGTGGAGAAAAGCACGCCTGAAAATTCAAATGAAGACAACATAAGCAACGGTTGAGAAATGACAGCATCGATAAATAAACATAAGTTGTTCCATAAAACTTACAATGATGCCGGCGGGAACCAAAAATGCCAATACATTGATATCCATGAAATAGGACGGCCATGTAGGAGGTTGATGTTCGCTAACACTCGCGATAATTGGTATGTACTTGCTCGCATAAGTTCTGTAGGTTTACCAGGTATGGAAAAGTGAGCAAATAAGCCAAGCTACAAGCGTATATGCAATTCTGAGATAATGTAAGCACAATAAGACATATGGTGAGAAAATCTACAAACACGTAACCATAACCACATGTGTTCCTCGTCCACCATATGCAAAAAAAAATGTGAGTACATCAAATACTGACAACTTACGGGTCTAAGAGACTCAAACTTCTTCCACTCCAACCTTTCGTTGGGCTTGAAGCTACCAATGCTACAAGTACAGCTAAAAGAGCGCCACAAACTATCCTGAATGAGGCAAAGAAACATTAAGAGGAAAGAAGAAATATTACCATTACTACATTGAAGTGTATTATATCGTTTTGCACGTTCGTTTTTATACTTGAGGAACATATTGCAGTACTACTGCATAAAACAACTCGCGATTCCTTCACTACAGCAGTCACAGAAGAACAAATAGAGAAGAAAATCTTACAGCCCCACGGAAACAACAAGTGTGACTGCTACTTTGAACATTTGAGGTGAGAGAAGTCCTTTGATATAATACACCAGGGCCACGACATGCAGTATTATAAAGACCTGAGAGCAGAGCAGTCATTAGTCAACTGCATCGGTTATCTAAAGAGCATTTACTTTTATCAAGAAAAATAACGAAACAAGAAAACGAGTTAAACCCAAAAATGTTATGAATTTTTTATCACATTATTTTGTTCCATGACAAGTTTCACAGCCCAATTCTAACAAAAAACCGCCTATTGTATTCAAACAATAACAGAAACGGTTTAGGCGAACATATCTTACTATAAAAGACGCGAAATGCTCCGATGTCATTACAGCATTAAAACCTACTACAGGAACTAGAGCTGCAAGTAATGTTCCCAAGACAACCTGCAGTCGGGAAACAACATTCCTGAAATGATCAGAGTTCGGCAGACAAGACTAAAACAGAGATAATCTATTTCTGAAAAATATTTGTATACATATATTCCCATAAATCAAAATCATCATTATTGGCAGCAATCTTAAACAATCTAGCGATGCGAATCACACAAACCACTGGTAAGGTTTTTAAACCACCATTTATCCAAGAGTCTAAGATACTCACAAGTGGAGCATATGCTATGTAGAGGCGTGAGGTATAGCGACCAGTAACAATACAAAGCAGAACATGCATTGGGATGAGATTTATAATAAAGGTGTATCCTCCCCAAGAGCAAACCTGGAAATAAAAACAGTATACAACTCACTCAAGTTTGCAAGAGTTACATAGGATCAAGAAAATAAGATACGTAAACAAGACGAAGGAAAACCTACCATGTAAAAGTAAGCTATTGCATTTAGAGTAGCGTAGAAAAGGGAGCCTGTGTTCAATGTCTGTAGCCAATAGAAGAATCAGTGAGTTATCACAGAAAATAGTCCCAACAAATTATTCATGACCGCATATAAATGTAAGTAAACTGTTATGGGTGAAAGAAAGTATTAATATGCCACCTTTATGTATAGGTAGAAAGTGAAAACCAGAGCAAATATAGCCACAGCTTCATTATCATAGCTTCCAGCAACAGAGCGAGATATATATGATGGAACCTGCAAAATATGTCACCATGTCAACCAAGAAATTAGAAGTAAAATGTAGGGACTGCCCTTGATCACGTAAGATGATGGCCAGCGCATATCTATTAGCATTTAGATCAGAACAGATAAATCCTCAGAAAGACTAGGAAATAACGTGCAAAGAATTAGAGTATTCCATAATACAATTAGGAAGCTCTGTGACAAATGTAGGCACTTTGAAGATTTATATGTTCTGACTTCTATCACTCAAAGTTTGAAGGATTCGCATAACAATCAAACTCATTTATTGTACCCGCAGTTACGAGGTAATTTATCACCGCTAAAAAGCTGCTATCTTACGAAGTCACAAATTCACAAATAAAAAATTTGAAACGAAGTCACTTGAATAATAGTGAATTGCCATCAAAATTAAGCATATAAAAATCCCACTGAATAGATAAATTACCATGGCCAGAAGAGCTGCTGCAGTCAATCCAGCACCAGTTCCCTTCACTTCCTACTCAAATATGACAAAAAGTGAAAAACCACTCGAAAAAGATCGAGCTAAATCAACTATGTTGGGAAAAAACATATCCGAAAAGGAAAAGAGAAGAACCTTCGTTAGAAGGTACGCTGCCCAAGAAGCAAATGCTGAAAAAATCGGAGCAGTAAAAACACAGACAGTTTCAACAGAGAGGGGGATATTCAAAGACTGCAGTATCCTGCCAATAGATGCCATCGTTCTATCAGTCACACTTTTACGAATCAATGCAGCTCTAGCTTAACTAAAAAACACAACTTTAAGCAATTGCCATGCCAAATGTGCTTATTTTTTCCAATGCTTGGTTATGAAACCAATCGAACAAACAAGACTAACCGCCATAAGGTGCCAGCAGTCAAAGTAAGGCCAGGATAAACAGTTCCACCAATCACACGTCCAAGAGGATACCTTTCGGTAAAAAACGAACAACCCAATTTACACAAATAAGCATTTCAACAGAAATGATTCAGAAACAGAATGGTTTTGTAAGACATAACATTACCATGTTCGGTCATCAAACCAATTCCAAAAGTCATATACTCCATTTTTTGTAAGATACTGCATTGGAAAAAACCATGTCAAATTCGATGCAGGAGAAAAGAAACATGGGAAGCAAGGATCATATGAACTCGAGTAGTTATTGCAGCAGAAGCCGAAGAAAGATGTAAAGAAAGAGGAAAAAGGACAAACCTGGGTCACTCTGTAATTGAAATAGGGATCGAATTCGTGAATCACGCTCTCGTACTTAATAACCTGCCACGAAGAACGGAGCAGAAAGAAGCTCAACTACAATTCACTCGACCTCAAACGGGTAAGTTATTACAACCAAGCGGCCTAAAAGAAAAAAACAAACAGTGAAGGGATCAATCTACCGAAAACAGGCGGATCGAGAAAGCGAGGACGCCGATGAGCAACAGGACGAAGAACGACAGCACATTCCCGAACGCGTGGCGGAGACTCGCCGGATTAGGATTTTCTGGCGCCGCCATCGACGGACTTCGATCGAAGAGCTCGATGTTTTAGTGAACACACACAGTGTGTTGTGCGTAGGTCAATGTTCTTGTTTCTCTTTTGACTGTTGGAAACGAACCGCTTTGGGGGAAGACATATTATACTTCTCCAAATGACAAATTTGACCTTTTTGATATTTAGTGTCTTACTACGCCGCTGGTAATTTCACAAGCGTTACTGGCTAATTCGGACAGATATGATACGTGGCGTACTCTGATTGGTTAATATGCGCTGGATCTATTATATCTACTACACAAGGAGTAAAACTATCCGGAAATTTTGACGTATTTCATAGCTAAACTAATATTTATTGGGGGAAGAAAATAGATAGGTTGAATGTATATAAGATACTTTATTGTATATTCAGTTAGTTCTATGACAATTGGCACCCTATGTATTAGACTGTACAAAGAATTGAATATTTCCCTATATACTACGTAGATTCATGGGTGATACAATAAATAAATATAATATTTTATATTTGAGTTATTATTATTCCAATTCTCAAGTTCACTTTGTTGTGGTCTTGACCACTTTAGTGAGCAGGGCCAACTCATTAAAGATATTTCATAATTATTTGAAGCAATCAATAAATTAAATAATATTAGGCCCAAATGATGGAAAACAAATACAAAGCAAGCTAAAGGACATTTATCTCATCCACTATATGGAAGTATATTGCTTCTTGCATAAGATTATAATCCACCGTGATGTTGACTAACATTGAAATTTAAAATTCTCATCCGTTACATTATGTCCAGCTATATTAAATATATAAGAAGTCGCCGTCACATTACACTAAGCCACTCTACATAGTCTCATTTTGCAAGGGAAAAGAAAAATAAAGAGTGGATCTAATTCCTTCATTTAATTTGTGACTACAAATGTGCCCTTCGATTTAGGTTTCGAAAATGAATTCAATTCCATTGAGAACACACGATGCACAATCAGTATTTATGCTATACATATGAATCGCACAAAATGAGTGGCATCAATTTATTTATTTTAACAGTCACTCCCTTGGAAGTTTACTACTTAATCATGCAAGTATATAAATCCCGAAAACTTATGTTCAAAAAAATATTATACTACTACTATACTATAGTGCTTTAATGCAACTTGCTCAAACAAAATATAATTTAGATATATCTTATGCTAATGCGTTACGAATACTTTATTTTTGCCTTTGATAATTCCAACTACGACACCCCCGATTGCTTCCAAATAACCAAAGGACATAGAATACAATTAGTTAGGACACTATTTGACTAATAATATTTCAAATATTCAAATATATATCTAATATCTGAAAATCCCAATCATGAAACAATCAAATATGTGCATCCAAAATCAAAAAAGACCTTGCTTGATACCAAAACTAGACGTATCAAACGACTGGTTCTTATTAGTTCCGATACCGATTGAACAATGGTGGAATAATTAACCAAACTCGAATTATGATAACGACTTCGTAGGTGATATTAAACGACTACTACAATACACAGATATTAAATTCTTGTATTTAAATCCACTCTATGCATATGTTAGGTTAGGTGGTAGAGAAGTTCATGGGGTTTATTCATTTTTTCTTATCAATTATTTAGGTTTGCCTACCATCTTCATTAAATACACCCCTATATATACACCACCACCCCTCTCTCCCTCTCAAGAAAAATGGATTTATACAAAACCCATCAAGAAAAAATAGCCAAGAACATATGGAGCACAATGAAATTAATCTTCTGCATCATGAAAAAGCGTGTAACCAACGGCAACATAGTCGTGCTAGACCTGACAACGCTTTTGAAGAGAGGCAAAATCGCAGGAAAAGCCATA
This sequence comes from Craterostigma plantagineum, assembly GCA_027422505.1. Taxonomy (NCBI): domain Eukaryota; kingdom Viridiplantae; phylum Streptophyta; class Magnoliopsida; order Lamiales; family Linderniaceae; genus Craterostigma; species Craterostigma plantagineum. Next base: position 152,273 of record JAPQWV010000291.1, on the reverse strand, counting down.
GCAAAACTCATCTCTCCTCTCAGCCACCGCCGCCGCCGCAATTACTACTCGGCGCTCACCTGCCGTACCCAAGACGACGTCGTCTCCTTCATCTCTCCGAGGGAGTACGAATTCAGCTGCAAAGACACGCCGCTGTTCGCCTCATTATCGAAGAAGCGGAGACAACAGCGCTGCTATTATTACAGCAAAAACGAGGAAGAAGATGCTAAACTAATGCAGAAGGTTCTCGACATACTGCATAGGTACGACGGCGACGGAGCCGGCGCCGTCGAGGCGGCTACGGCATCGGCGTCTCCGATGCTTCCTGGGTTCGGACAGAGTCCGACGGCGGCGAGGCAGCTGAGGGTTTCTGACTCGCCTTTCTTACTCAGAGGCGCCGGCGACGACGCCGACGACGGCGAGGGTATGCTTGGTAATGGTAAGTGCTACCAAGTTGATAAAGATGCCGAGGATTTCATCGATAAGTTCTACAGAGATTTGAAGAATCAGAAGAGGGTTTCTGCCGTGGAATCTCCGCCGCCGGTGCCCTATGATCGCATATGGGCTCGGTGAGAAAATTATTGCAGAAAAAAAGGAAATTATTACAAGCAATGAAAACTGCGATCAATGTTCCATGGTGCGTTGGATGTTATGGGGTTGAGCGCGTGGGCTCAACGCGTGGGATCATTCCTTATTATGTACCTCTAAAAGCCGACACATATAGGAAGTACAAAGCCTCGAATCTTCATTTTTATATATTTCCTTCAAGTTCGATTTTCTTGGTTTTTCGCGTATTGTATGATATGATTTAGATTAATATTTTATATATACTAATTTCTACGTGAAGTTACATGTTATAAAAGTTGGAGTTCCCTTGGTAAGAAATGGGAAGTATAACGTAGAAATAAAATTTGAAGTCTATATTATTGTTTTGGTGGGTGAAGATGTCGTATGTATATGCAAATTGTCCGTACTTTATTTTCACCATTTGAGGACCGTAAGGCTTGGATGGTTGTCCGACGGTGGTTGGGAGGTCGCTTTTAAAATTCTAGTACATTAACAAACGAAACTATATTTACGCAAAAGTATAGGTAAGAACAAAAAGTAATTGATTATACGTAATGATATAACAACCATAAATGAATATGCATGTTTGCAAATTGCAATGGACCACTAATGATCGACCAAATAACAATAAAAATAAATATACTTAAAATCTGCGTCACGGCTTTGTGGTCATAGACCATTATGATTAAATGAAAGGGTCACGCTCAAGATATTAAGTGTAAATTCGCCTTGTAGCATCATCGTTCATTATCATTGCATTACATAGCAGCCATTATGATAACTATTACATTAAGTAGTAGTTACCAAGAGTTTATCGATTTGAATTAATTGCGTCCCCATTGATATACACATTTATTTCGCGTAGAATGACGAACATAGGACGAATACACAATTCATGCTTATTGTTATTGCGCTTTCGTCTTTAATTTCAGCCCTCGTGGCAATTATTATTTTCCAAGGGATTGTTTTGTTTGACTAAATCATATTTTTATTTTTCATATTACAAAAATGTCTTGGGTTTCCAACCAAAATTGAAATGGGCTATAGTACTATGTTGGCCCATATTGTAGCGGGCTGCGAATGTTGCAACAAAACTATAAGCCCAGAAAGAGCAAAGGAGTCCGCTTAACGCTGGAAGCAGTGACGATTTTAGAAATACTAGGACTTTTCATTCATGGACTGTTAATCTTTCAAAGTGATTCAGATTCTTTTTTAGAATTCTAATTGATTCAACTGTTCATTCTCCGCGGCACAGTAGTCAATGTACTGAATATGTGTGACTGGGTTTCCAATTTCCAGGATAGATCAAAGTCTTCTGATTATTGATACATGTTTTGGAAAAAAAACTGCAGCATTTGATGTATGAAGCTGCTGTCTGGTATTTTTTTCAAGTAGCGAATCTCCGAAATGAGATTTTTGTCTCCATTGAAGTCAAAAGAAGACGACGACCAAGTTGCTATGGCTTAGCTGGCTAGCAAAGCTAAACAGTGAAAGTCAAGCGAATTATTCGATGGGGTGTTGTGTTGAGTTGACGTTTGATTCCAATAGATAAAATTATTATGAAACAAAAGCGGGAAACTTGAAGTCCGTCTTCACTCCACTCCCTTTGATCGCACCTCGGTAGAAGAGAAAATCGAAAGACTGGGAATTTAATTTAGAAATGGATACTTCGCCTGCAGTCGACGTTGTTTTGCCGGAATCAGTCGAGGCGATGATATCAGCGATAAGAGCAGAGAAGAACCAGCCACCGCTTAAGGGTTACTGTAGAAAAATGCTCGCAGACATTGGAGAAGAAGCTTCTTTGCGCCTGCTGGCCAAGGTACGGAATCCTGCGCGGAACATCACCAGTTTTAGTGGTTTTGTTTCTTGCTTGGTGAAGATAGAGTTCCCCGAAGTTGCCTCTACTGTGCTAAGTGCCTACGATTCTTCTCCGCAGAGTCAGAAGACTGGGCCCTTTTCGTCTCCTCGTAAACAGAGTAAGCGACTTTTTATGGGCTTGATGCTTTTCAAGGATTATGATTTTGTGGGTTCAGTAATTTTTCTTTGTTTCGTCGTTTTTATTCATCATTCTCTCTCTCTTCCAATCTCTCTGATGCTGGTTAGATGGTGGAACTGTGGGGACTAATTCGAACGTTTCAACGCATCCTTCATCGTCGTCGAATTTGCGTAAGACGAGGCCTTACGGAGTTGCTTGTCAGTTGAATTTTGAAGATGAAATTCCTGATAAGAGATGCCATTTCGAAAGGGATCAGGCGAATAGTACGCCACCTCGGCAGATGGGAATCAATCAGCAGTTGAGGATCCTTGCTGAACTCGAATTCAGGAAATTATTTTTGGTTCTGAGCTACATTGGGAGGTCAGGTTTAGGTTTATGCTGTGTTTAGCGAACTCGCTTAGTTGTGTGATTGTTTTGATGTGATGCCGAAACGGTGACTGTCAAAATTGATAGGCAAAAGCTGGAGGCTGTCATAAGCGTAGAAGGTGCTAATGAGATTTTAGGAATGAGGAGTGTTGCTATGAGTGAGTTTGAGAAGAAGATTTGGCATGCCTATGGACAGCGATTTGCTGAGTCAGATCGTATCCAGGTCAGTGTGGTCATATATAAACGATCTTTTATTATTTTCAAATCAGACTAAAAATTTCTTCCATTTCCAGGTAAAATAGGGTTGGTTGAAGATGTTTGATTTTGTTTATTTATTGCCCTTCTATGAGAAAAATGAAACGAATAAATGGAAACACTCCCTACTATTGTCAGAACAAGTCTTTCTCTAATCTTCAGTTTCATCTTTTCTATCGATTATGTTATACATCAACTCGATTTTTTGGGGAGTTCGTTGGTTGAAGTTAAAGTAATTTTACTGATATATCATTATCCATGCAGTATCTTGATTGGGATTCAGGGAAGACCTATCTCTATTATTGTAATGTTGATCCAGATGGAAGTTACTATTTCAAGGTCAGTGCACGGTTTTGGTATTTTCGATTTGTTTCATTGTTAACTTCTTAGTTTTCACTCTTCAGCAGTACGAATTTCCTCTTTAGGTAGTATATTGACAGTTGCCTATTGTTTTCTATGAATCTATCATTTATCCTTATTCGTTATCTTAATCCATTTTGTTGATCTCCTTCCCAACTACAGGGTCCATATCTAAGTAGCCCAAGAACTCACTTGCAAAACTGCCTCGGAGATGATAACATATTAATGGTGAAATTTTCTGAGGATGGCTCACACAACACGCTCGACATCATTGAGAATGGCATTTTAGTTGGCACGAGGCGCTATCGCTTTTTTGGTTACTATTCTTAAATTTTCTCATTAACTTGGTCCTAATTGTTACTTATGTTTCCATTTGTGTTCAAGATTGTATACAGTGACATAAGAAAGATAGCATTCTTATGCTAAAATCAAGTAGATCATTACGTAACTATATTCTCTGTTCCTGATGTTTACAGTGTTTAAAGATGAGAGGAAGAGAGCTAAGAAAACTGAAACGAAGGAAAAGAAGATAGAATATTCTTCTGTCAAGTGCTACTTTTACAATATGGACTCCTTTATCACCCCTGGAAACAAATCATTTGTGAAGGATGTCAGTGAAGTTAGGCGTCGTTTTATGCATGTACATACTGTCTCGACTATTGAGAAATACATGGCCAGGTTCTGTTTTCACTGCACATTCTCTTTTTTCTAGTATTTACTTGAGATTGTCCAATAATTGAGTTTTTTTCTGTTTCAATATGCTACAGGTTTTCGTTGATCCTTTCAAAGACAATAAAGCTTGAACTCGATTTTGCTTCTGTGAAAGTTCTGACGATCGATGACATCCCATTCAGAGTATAATATATATATATATATATATATATATATATAGATATAATACATACATGTTTCTAGCCTTTTTTATCTTCATTCCTTTAAAGTAGGCGACTGATAACGATGATTTCTTTTCTGATGATTTCTTTTCTGTATTAAGAGCTCACTGTACACGCTATTCTTTGTTTTTGCATGTTTTGTTAGCGTGATGATGGTTCTATAGTAGAAGATGAAGATGGGAAGCCCATTTTACATACCGATGGTACGGGATTTATATCTGAGGATCTTGCAGTGAAATGCCCCAAAATTTCTGCTGCAGTGAAATATATGACGAATAATAATTTTGAGGTCAGATGTATCATTGTTGAAGTTCTGTTTCGCTAATGAGTTACTGATTCGGCGTTTTTCAGTTTCTCAGAAATGATTCATCATCTGGGGTTATCAAAATTTCATATTTTGCGCTATATTCTTTCAGAAATACGACGAGAACAATATCGACTTTGAAAGTATACCCACTCAAGGACGAGGATCAAAATCTGGGTACAAAGAAATGGTATTATTTATCCTTGAACTTGTCCACATTTTTCAATTGCAAATTTCAGCGTTAACCAAAGTTCTACACACTTTTTTGCGTTCTCTCAGCCTTTATTGATGCAATGCCGTCTATTCCATGAGGGTAAGGCTGTCAAAGGAACACTACTTGTGAACAAAAAGGTGAATATCTACTGATGAATTTTTAAAGAGACCTCTCCTGTTTTGCAATTCAATTTCATTGCTGCTTAAATGTGATGGCAAATCATGACGTTATATGTGTGGAAGGCTGATCAATTTAATTCTGTAAGTCCTTGAAGTATTTCTTACAGTCCTATTAATTCAACCATTTTTTTACGGTTCAATTCCAATAGCTTGGGCCTGGCACAATTCAGATTAGACCTTCCATGATCAAAGTCGAGAGGGACCCCATAATGCCTATTGAAGGGACTTTTAATTCACTGGAGATTGTTGACACAAGGTATCAAACTCCTGTACAGTTTTTCATTCCAGTATTTGGAAACTTGGATGCTAATATAACCAAATATATTGTGATTAAGGTGTAACTTCTTTTTGCAGTCGCAAACCTGCAAGAACATCTCTCTCAAGAAACTTGATTGCTCTGTTGAGTTATGGAGGTGTTCCCAAAGAATTCTTTCTGAACCTTCTGAGAAATGCTCTCGAAGAGACTCAAAACGTATACTCGAATAAGCGTGCAGCTCTGAGGGGTAAAAATCTTTCATAATCGTGCTTTTAACTCATTGTCGTTAAGAAATCTTTTCCTTTTGCATTAATACTATAAAGCTAGTCGTATCACTTTTTAAATCTGGCTCTAGAACAGAGTGCTTGAAGAATCTAGTTAGTAGTTGAACTTTTTTAACTCTGTCCTATCCGTAATTCAAGACATGTCTTATCTTATTGCAGTTGCTTCGAACCATGAAAGCATGCATTTTGGTTTTCTTGCACAAAGAATGATCTCGTGTGGGATTCCACTTAATGAACCATATCTCCAATATTGTTTGTCAACTCTGGAAAGTAGCGAGAAGAAGAATCTTAGATCTGGAAAATTGCCGATCAGTGATAGCTATTACCTAATGGGTACATCTGATCCAACTCCGAAACACGTCTTAAACAACGATCAAGTCTGTATTATCCTGTATGTGATAAATAACTTAGATTTTCTCTGAAACTTTTACTCTTTCTTCTTTACAAATCAATCATGATAGTTATACATGATCGCAGCTTTATCATAATCGAATATTCCTGTGATCTTTCCCTGTTTGAAAGTGAGATCTCTTTTTCATTTTCTGACGAGTTAATATTGGCCACACAGTGAGAGTGGGCAAATCTCTGGTACGGTGTTAGTGTACCGTAATCCTGGAATGCACTTCGGAGATATACACATTATGGAGGCTGTGTATGTGAAGGAAATCGAAGAAATTGTAGGAAATGCGAAATATGGCATCTTCTTTTCAGCCAAAGGTGATAGATCAGCTGCTTATGAAATGGCTACTGGTGATTTCGATGGCGACAAATATTGGGTTTCAAGAAATCCCGAGGTTAGCATTATTCTCATGCCCCCCTCGTGTTGATACATACAGAAGACACAAGCAAGTATAATCATGAAAATATTGAGTTTTGTGATATATCTGTGGCTTATGGAATACATTTCAGCTACTTGAACACTTCAAGGTGAGTAAACCATGGTCCCGAGTCTACCCAGTACAAGAGTCATTTAAAAAGAACCCGAGAGAGTTATCAGCGGCGGAGTTGGAAAATGAGCTCTTCAAACTATTCCTTGAAGCAAGGAGCCCATGGTAATCATATCTTGTGTAAGCTGAGGCATTTCCTTTACGACGCTTATATACGTTCCTATCCTAATAAAGGGCAAATAATTATATTACCCTTCTATTTTGGACTTGCTTCATATGGCCTCACAGACACACTCACATACCTCAAATCTGAGGTGAATGAATATGTTGCTTCATTGCTTGTAATAATGAGATAATTTTAGTTGATCTCTGCAATGGCAGCTTCAGCATGGCAACTGCTTCAGATAGCTGGTTTGCATATATGGATCGTCTCTTAATATTAGACGACGATCGTGCCCTCGAAAAACGCCTTCTGACCAAGAAAATGCTGCAGTTGGTAGACATCTACTACGACGCATTGGATGCTCCCAAAAGTGGCAAAAAGGTAACGTTCTCGTTTGTTCTTACAACACATGCGACGTAATAGATCAAAATTTATTAAAAAATAATGCTTCTCCTTTTATCGCACGAATAATCGAGAAAATAACGTGTATAAAAATTGGTCGAATACAGATAAAAGTTCCCGACGAACTGAGAGCAGAGATGTTCCCTCACCACTTAGAAAGGGGACACGCTTTCAGCTATCACTCAACCTCCGTGCTGGGCCAAATATACGACACTGTCCTAGATTTCGAGAACGCTGACGTGCCCCGGACGGGTAAAAATAACTATATATCGGCGAGCAAAATTCTGCGTATTATTATATATACGTATATGTAATAAAAATGCGTTTTTTCCTTCTTAAGCAGAAGTATGGAAGATGCCATTCTTACTAGACGTCCCCGTAACAGGAACGCACCTAAACGCTTGGCGGAGAAACTACGCAAACTACAGGGAAGAAATGTCTTACGTTTTAAGCAACAAAAATGCTTCTACGGACGATGCTGCAAATGATGTCATAAGAAAGTACAAGCAGGTATTGAATTAGAAACTCGACGCTTTCTGGGTATTCAATTTTTTTGGCTCGTTATTGTTCGAGTGAAAAAATTTTGCAGTTATTGTACGATGCGCCCGAGTTCGAAGAGAGCAAGAAAGAAACGGAGGTGATATACGAAGAAGCCATAGCTATATATCACGTGACTTATGACTATGCGAGGACTAACGGCGTCGGAAAGTGTGGATTCGCTTGGCGAGTAGCAGAATCTGCTCTTTGCAGCCTCTGTGCGTGGAAGTTGGCCGGCGGGAAAGAGAAGCCATTTACGATTTTACCCTCCGTTCTCCGCGAATTGTTGAACTAGGGACGAAGAAATTTTCGATGCAAAAATGCCAGTGGAAAGTACTAGTATTTGTGGCACACCCGATGTGTGTGTGGCTATATAAATATATAAGACTAACTTATTTTTTAAGTTAATTATAATATGTGAAGTTATAATACTAAGTTTAATTTTATATTATTTTTAGAACATACAAAATGATTTTAGAGGACATAATTGGATTAATTTGAAATTAAGGGTAAAACAATAATTTGATGGCTACCATACCAATCAATTTTAAAGCACTTACTGTACATCTATCCCTTAATAAAATAGAAAAATATTATATGTATTGTCGTTAATCGCATTTTCTTTCTTGTGGGGATGCAAAGGCATCATTCATGTAAGAAAAAACTTGTGTTTCCCTGAATATGGAATAGAAGAGATACTTGCACAAGACAGTTGCAGATAATAAACATCAAATCTTAATTAGTCCCTAAGACACATAAATCAACACCCTCAAGAGATTAAAAAAAAAAAGAGAGAGAGAAACAAAAAAATTAAAAAATTACACGGCCGTGGAAATTTAAAAACTAAACAACCCTTCGACGGCACAGAGGGCAAGAATTATGAGACGTAAGCCAGCGAATGATGCAATTCGAATGAAAAATATGCCCACACGGCGCTATTTTCTTAGCGCAGTTGTTATCGAATTGTTCCGTGCAAATTGCGCATTCGCCGCCGCACATATTCACCGTTTGCATAACGTTCACTGCGGCGCTCGCATCGAAGGCTTGCTTTGGGACATTTTGGTCATTTCCTTCTTCTTCAGGCATGGTCAACGCCATGTCTAGGTCAAACATATCATCAATGGAGATATGTGAATTTGCAGACATTATTAGTATACGAATATAGAGAAAAGGTAAGCTTTGAGTTGCATATTATAGATTAGATGGATATATGAAAGAATGTTGATTCGAGGGTTTGTATTTATAGGTCTCAGCTGGCGAGTAACAGAAGGAAAAAGGTTGACCACCGCACTTAACGTTTTCGTTGACATTTCGTTAATTTCCTTTAAAGTCATGAATTTCATCGCCAGGTGTTCTATATTATATTACGTAATATATATGTGTGTATTTATGTAAATATTTTAAAAACGTGCGTGTTTTGAGTTGCTCTTTCTGCTATTTTAATCTAATTTTTGGACTCTACTTTTTGTAATAAGTGGTATTTAAGGGTCAACATATTTTAATTTACTTTTCATTCGAGTAAATATATGTTTGATAGATTGGATTTTCTTCATTCTTTAAATTAAATTATGATTTGTTACAACTTTTTAAAGTGGGAACGACGATAAACTTTTGACTTTTCGGACCTTAAAGTTACCGAAGGTTAGTTATGAAAATAGAAAATGATATATTAATAAATACTCACGAGGCTGCCAAAAGTATTATATGCAAATGCATATACTGTTATTAATGGAACGTCATCACATTAACAACTCGTGAAATAAGCGTGATTAAAAAAATATCTACGGTTAATTTCTTATTTTGGTTTCCTATCGTAAAATAAAATAAACGTATTTACGAGCACTACGTTGAAGGAAAGAGTCGACTCGTAGCATGTTAGTTTCACACATAACTTGATGTTACACTATTTACTTACCTAAAAAGCTGGAATTACATGAGGTTATTATGTTTTAATCTTAATTACAACCTCATGCTTGGGCCATTTTTAAGAAACAATAATCAAAGTTCGTATAATCCAAATTCGCGAGAAACCATTAAAGTTCGTATAAATTTGGTCTGAAGGCCTTACTTTGGGCCCATTAACGGCCCAAATGTTCAGTATTTTTTTTTCTTTCTTGTCCGAAATTTTAGGTTTACTTGAATTAAACTGTAGTCGTCGTTTTCTCTTACTCTCTCGTTTTTTCAAGTTCTGAGACTAAAACAATGGAGGAAATAAGCTCCAGCAATAAAAACAGCATATACAGAATATCGCGAACCATAAAACGCAAAGAAAGCTCGCTTTACAACGCCTTGCGATCAATCTACGAGGACTCGATCTTCGTGTCCGAAATCAGACAATTATGGCCGGAGCTTCCTCTCCTAGCTAACCTGCGATGTGGGCTGTGGTATTCTAAGACATTCGACGGAGCTTGCTACTTTAAATCAACGGATGGGCACACTAATAATCTTTCGTTTAACACGGCTCGTCTTAATCTCCACATTGCGCTACTTGCAGGTAACAGTTTTCTTCTTTTTCCTTCTACTTAGAGATGTGTAATAGAAAAGTATGTACTCTGTTTAAGCTCAACTGTCTGTGTAATGCTTATTGGATGATGTAAATAAATGATATGTTTGTCTCCTCATGGATGATATAGGACAGGGGGGAGGTTGTATGATCGTTGATTCGACAAGGAAAGGGAAGAGATTTCCTGATAGCATGTCCAAAACTATTCCAATTTGGACATGCGTTTTGAATCGTGCCATTGCGAATTATAGGAAGAGGCTTGATAGGGATAACCTTTTGGACAATGTAAGTATATAACTCCATTTTGGTTGGCGGTTGTTTCTCAGATCCTACAGTTTCACTTGATTTACATTTTGTGAAGAAAAAAAGGGGGTTTTCTTGCTACGATTCTCCTCTCGGGTTTGGCTTTAACTTACGTGGGTCCACTGAATTTGCTCCATACTTCCGATTTCTCACATTACTCGTCAAGTTGTATGGTCTTAAGTTGAATGCTGAATTTTCGTTCTCATATGCATTTTGACAGGAGCCAAGCACTTCACATAAGCTCGAAAATATCGAGCAAGAGTCTTTGGGATGGGATTCGTCGTTGCATCTTCCCTTATGGGTCTCAGAAACCGAGAAAGCTATGATTGAAAATCGTTTAGAAGCCTGGACAGAAGAATTGGAGGCAAGTGGAGCTGATATAGCTTCTATTTCATCCTCTATTCGAAAACCCTTAAGACCTCTATGGATTTCGCAAAGCACCCTAATATGGTTGAACGAAGTGCCAGAATACGATTCTTGGGACTTTACTCCGATCATACTTATCTCTGCATCTTCAAATGGCTCTATTCAGCATAGGACTACCTCAGAGTTCAGTTGGAACTACATAGCTGGCGCTGGGGACGATGAAGAAAGCTGGTCAAGAGGTTTATCGCCCGACCTTTTCTGGCAAAATGCCTATGATATTATAAGCTGTGGTCCTGACTCTTGCATTCAGAAGGTGTCGAATATTGTTGAACAAAACAGAGTTCGCCGTGCGCAAAGGGGCGAGGAAGCTCCTCAGATATCTGTCAAGGCTTCAAATTGTTTGGGCGGTAAAGGTCGAGCTTATGTGTTGGAGACATCATGCTTGGGTAATGGAACTTTGACTAGGGATGATAAGTTGAGTGGTGATGATGGCTTAGCTATTCTTGGGCCTACAAATATTGCAGTTGGAAAATCTCAACTTGGTATGATTCAGACCTTTTTTTATCTTTGATTTGTGATTTACCTTGGAAAGATTGAACTCCAATTTCAAGAAAAACTCAACCTTTGTGCCCTTTATTGGTGCAGCAAGTGAAGTTCCTCTTGGGTACTGCATATTAAACTGCGATAGCGAGTCATCGTTAATCTCCCTAAAGAATACTGAGGAGCAGCTACTCTTGCCTATTGTGGTATGTGATTGATGGCCATTTTAATATCTTTGTTTGGGTTGAAATGTAAATTGCATAATAAAAAGGACAAAAAATTGACATGTTTCTTTATATTATTACATACTTGCATCTTGTCCATTAAAACAGGATTCCAAGCTTGATCGTTTCTCGTTGTTAAGATATCTCCCATCTGCTGTGAAATTCGCGGAGGCGCAGCTAAGAAGAGGAAAGAAACTACTGATTTGCTGCAAGAACGGTGAGCATACGATTAATAATTCTTATCTTAGTTTGACCTTCCATCCCTTTTCGAATAGTTTTCTTTATGTCCTTATTTTCTGTCTCTGTCTCTGTCTCTGTCTCTGTTTCAGGTGAAGATATGAGCATATGTATTGCCCTGGCAATTCTAACAGCTCTTTTCGACGAAGAAGGTTCGTAATGCCTTCGTTTCTAGTTCTCCAGATATCAGTTTTCTTTGCAATTTCTCATTCGTTTTCTCTCTATATCTATTGTATTTCAAAAACCTCAGGGAACTTCGATGAAGGCAAGTCCTCAAGCGAGAAACCAGTCACAAGATCAGATCTGCGAAGACGATTAGTGTTCGTCTGTAAATTTGCAGTCAGTGCTCGGCCATCAAGAGGAAACTTGAAACAAGTCTTCGCCTTTCTTAATAATAATAATAATAATAATAATAATAATAATAATAATAATAATAATAATAATGGTACTAGCAATACTACTACAACAGTTTCTTAGTTTCTTTTAGTGCGTTGTTATGTAGATAGAATTGTATCTATCCTTGTATGAGCTTTGTAAGAACTTAGGCTAATTAATGTCTTTGAAGAGAGTTACTACAGTCTAAAAGCAGACAACTGATGAATAAATAGTTTCACACGCACATACCCTCGAGTTATCAATATTTACTTTAAAAGTTAGTTGTCTGACTATTAATTTACACATTTAGTAATTAATATGTTTTCTGATTTTTTTTTTTAAATAAAAGCTGAATTGGACCGGAATCTATCCGGATTTCCAGCCGGTCCGGCTTGAACCAGTCGGTCCGATACGGTTTTTGGCAGGGAAACGGTGATGTTTGTAATTTTTTTTCAAAGAAAACGGTGATGTTGGTAATCTTATATATATTATATTAATTTGTATATAGAAGTTTATTCCATAGACTTAATATGATGCTTTGTCTAGGCTAAGATTTTATTTTATTTTTTTCCAACGATAACTTGCCATTATTGAAATAGAGTTACACGTGCTAAACATCACAAGGGCCATTTGGTGAGCTTTTTCGATGGAGAGAGAGAGAAAGTGACTATGACTGAATTGTCATTGTCTAGGCTAAGATGTAACGATGTCCAATGACTCGACGCTAATAACACCGCGTTAACGAGATATCTTTAGTAATATAAGATGTCATGTGAAAGTGGGCCACCATTTTTGCATTGCTTTTCAACGATGATTGATGAATATTTAATAACGAATAAACTATGCTAAATATGTCATTTTGGATTGTGAGTTTGCAAAACTTGCGATTCTTTTAACATAAAGAACATGCAAAAGAACCGAAATGGAACGACTTTGCAAAGTTAACAAAAATCAAAACGACGCGCATTTAAAAATTTGAGTACCAAAAATTAGAATTTTTCTATATGTGCATGACATTGTGTAAATTTGATATAAAATTATTCTTTAATCACCACGAGATTTTCGAACTTTTCTATTTCAAAAATTTTCTCAACACAATTACACCGTAATCAGTGATGCCTCTTGAAACAAAAAGTTAAACATATGTATAAAAATATTAATAAATCTCAAAAATTAAAAATAATGTTAGATATGATTATATTTTACGCACAGAGTATGCAAAAAGGTACTAATTTCCAAAAAGGTACTAATTTCCTTTTATTAAAAGACCTCCCTCCCTTTCACCGTTGTCCTTTGTAGGATATGTTATATGTTTTGAGCATTTTAGATTTTATCTAACTTAATTGTTATAAAATAAAAGAAATGTAAAACATATAAAATTAACGGACTTATTTGAATGTTTTTACAATATCTTAGGCTGTTTATATAAGACTACGGGTTATTATTATTGAGAAATAGATTGTTTGTGATTTTTTACATATATTGATAATAATTGTACGTGTTATGCTAACGATGATGCTCTTATATAAATGTTTGATTCAATACCACAATTTAAAATAATAAAGTTATCTTTTATTTGTCCATTAATTTTTGACCTACCAATAGAATAGAGGGGTTGGGATATCTTTGACCAATTATTAATCACGTTATAATAAACGGTACTTACCAAATAGAATTAATAGATGGATTGGTGGGGTCTTTTCTTTGACTCACGTCACGTTGTAATAAAAAAATACATACCAAAATCAATGGGGACCAATTTAAGCTTACGATTTACGAAATCTAAAAGGCCATTTATGCCGACCCGACCGCAATCCCGCCAGCCAACAACGTTGTATTAATTTTCAACGCTGATGTCGTCACCCAACCACAGTATTTTATTGATGAATATTTATTAATACATGCATAAAAAAAGATCATTGAAGAATGTTTTAATTTATTTAATTCTTTAGTTACCTATTACTTATATAGTGATTTATTACAACACGGGACTAAATTAAGCAAATCAATACACAGATAATGTATATCCATTGGTGTGGGAAGTGTTGGCGGGATTTATAAACTACTTACATAAAGGTGAGTATTGGATACAAATCCTTCAAATCCATATTGATTTGACGCGTAGAATTTTTCGTTAATAAAATAATAATAATAATAATATAAATTAAACTCAACACTAGGCACTACGTACTAAATTAAACGGACACATAAATAACTACTCACTACTATATAATTTATAGTTTAGTCCATTAATTATCTGTTTATTTCAATTATATCTTGATAAATTATTTTTCATTTACTTCCTTCTAAATTTAATTATATATTAAATATCAAGTTTTTAAATACAAAAAAAATTGTACATTACGTGGTACCGCTTTGAGTGTGCTTAATTTACTGGTAACTATAAATTTACATTAAAAGTCGATCTGGGTTTAACTAAACGTTTGATCGTGATGTGATGCTTGGAGACGTGATGTCTAGTCTATTATACTAAATTATAGAAAAAATCTAGACGACGTTGACGACTTTGGTGGCGACTATTAAAAAATTTATTTTTGTATTATGTAATGCTTCCAATTTCATAATCTCCACAATCCTAAAACCATTAATATTCACATGATTACGATGATAAAAACGAATACATTACAAATTTATTCTTTAGTTTATTATGATCAATATGCTATACTATCTTATATATTTGATATTACTTATAATTATTTTATTTAAGAAATTTGACATTGTGGGAATCTATGACATAAAAAGTGAAACAGCAAAAAACTTGGGTCAACGACGAGAAAGTAGTTGTTTAGTTCTGGAATTTTCATAGGTAAGTTAAACAGTTCGATTAAATTTCGAATTGACTCCCAAACTATGTCTCCATTCATCATTAAATTAAATGTCTTGGAAATTATTTCAAAATATTAAAATATATATTCGGTAAGAACATGTAGCTGGCTACCACCGTGTAATAACTAGTAAGTATAACGGAGATTATGACTCAACGCCGATGTGACAGCGTTTCTCATTATTTTTGTTATCCTATCTATCTATATTATATATATATATATATATATATATATATATTCAGAAAGCTTATTTTCAAACGTAGTCTCGTCCAAGCTCAAAATGCAGTAATTCTTCTCCGGTCATTAAACCCTCAAAATGCATTAAATGCTGCTCAGCCGCCCCAGCCGCGACCGCTGCCACGCCCCCGCTGCGCTGCAGCTGCCCCGCCCCGCTGCCTCTGCCGCGCGCCCCGCTGCCCCCCGCTCGGCGAAGCTGCCCGCACGAAGCTGCCCCGTCGCTGCCCCGCCCCGCGACGACCCCCGCTGCCCCGCGACGCTGCTCGCTGCGACCCGCCACCCAGACGACGTCATACGTGCGATTAGTTCGGGTACCCCATTACGATCCGAAATACCTTTTTTGCGTTAATTTCGTTATTATCAAATGTTTTTTTATTGATTGTTGATTTGTTTGGTTTTTTGTTTTAAATGTAGAATGGATTTCGATTCTACTTACGGGCCTATTGATAGTTCGGTGTTGATGATGCAGTCAAATCACCGTAGTAGGGATTTGTTGTTAGATGTAACAGCGATAGATAGAACTATTAAGATTAGGGAATGTAGTGTGGGGTATGAGAGAAGCACCGAATATCTTACACGGTCGCTTATTAGGGAAGTTGAATGATATGGGTCTATACAGCGTCTACAACTGTATGTCTCAGAGGGTTGACCCTCATTTTATTACAGCTTTGGTAGAGCGTTGGAGGAAAGAGACCCATACGTTTCATTTTTATGTTGGGGAGGCGATCGTCACTTTACAGGATGTAGGTATTCTGTGGGGTTTGCCTGTAGATGGTAGATGTATCTCCGGTGTGATCATTTCGAGAACGGTCACACAGTGGATGGACGAGTGTGAGCGGTTGCTAGGTTTTAGACCGCATGCTGATAAGATTAGGGGATAATCGCTATCGATGAAGTCTTTAGCCAGTTGGTTGTTGGAGCATCCGATAACGGATGATAGCGATGAGGAAGAGGTCGAAAGCTAGACCGACGTGACGTTTACTTGGCATAAAGCTATATTTCCATTAAAGCTATATTTCTCATATATTTCAGATTAAGCCCACTTTATCTAGTCTAATATTGTTCAGTTTCAAAAAGACCACTTGGATAAAGCCTGAGAAAATAGTAAGGTCCGCTATCATAGACTGATGAATCCAAGATAACTCGTCCGACGAAGATGGATAAAGCTCGAGAAAATAGTAAGGCCCGCTATCATATACCGATGAATCCAAGATAACTCGTCCGTCCAAGGTGGCCAAGATTATTTGTCCATGATATGAGTTTTAGAAGGACAAATGACCTAAACACCCTCATTCTGTTATTTCATATGATTTATGTGAAAAAATTAAATAAAACAACACCAATTTATTCCTTATTTTATGGTGATTAAAATGATATGTATATCTTATATTTTTCGATGTTCATAAAAATAGGAATTTTTTGTAAACTACATATTGATACAATAAGGTCATTTATGTAATTTACCAAACAAGATAATTGTAACTACTCAAGTAAACAGGATATTCCACAAATTATAAGATAATAATCTTGTGTTTTAACATGGGCTTTTTTGTCTGTTAGTTATATCGTGTGACAAACTAAACATTATCTGGTGTGACAAACTAAGATAATATTCCATTTTGCATTGGGAAAATCAAATATCGTTTTATTTCTCAATGATCTAACTGTCCCTCAAATAAAGCTAGACTGACGTGACGTTGTCCAATGTCTTAGCAGTTTGCATTGCCAAAAATCAAATATTATCCTTTGAATTATTAAATTAAATGTTTTGACAACGACAGACGAGATTCGTGTTTCATTATTATGTGGGCAATGCATTTGGTGGAATCACACGAATTTTATTTTTGTCTTTTTTTTTTCCATGCCTTCTATTTTGTCAAAAAGTAAAACCAGGCCGTTTCTGTCGTGCGATTGCGATTTGCGGGCACAGAAATGGGCAGTCAAATATATATTTATTCATTAAATTAAGCCACTTTGTGGTTACTTAATAAAGAAGGCGGAGCCAGCTTCGTTGTTTTCTTCTGATCAGCCTCCTTTGGCTTTGGCTTTTTTTCTCATTTTTAATGTTTTGGAAAAAAAAAAAATTCCAAAATAACGTAGCTTTCCCAAAATATAGGTTAACTGGCGCTTTCTGAGCTCGCCACTGCAAGTGAGACGCAACCCTGACACTGAGGTGAGCACGTCATCTCATTATTTTGAACGCCAACAATATAATTTATTAATATTTATATAATAGTATAGACGTAATAGATAATTAAACAATATTTCAGTTTATATCATATCTTTTCATTCAATTATAAGTAATACTCCCTCCGTCCCAGTAACTTTATCACATAAGTTATCGGACACGTAAATTAAGGTGGTATTATTATAATAATATAGTACAATGAAAAGGTAATAGTACAATGAAAAGGTAATAAAGTGTATATTTTGACACGTCTTTTAAGAATATTTAATATTATTATATTGATTGTTTGTGATAGGTTTTTTGCTAAATAAGGAAAGTTGATAAAATTAGTGGGACGCCCGAAATGGCAAAATGTGATAAAATTACTGGAACAGAAGGAGTAGTAAAGAATATACTAATAAAACGAATGTAAGTCGGATCTCATCAACCTCAACCTTTGCCTACAAAAATATCTTAATTATAGAAAACAAGATAATATTAGTGTACTCCATGGTCCCGTACTTTGTAATGCTATCGTTACCAAGATACGCCCGGATTGCTTCAATCCATAAAGCAACTTATTTAAATTAATTGAGTACTCATCTCGCGGCCCTGAATTTTCAGGCAACAGAAATCCTTCCGGAAGCTTCATATAATGACACTTCAAGTGAGCCATATAGATAAGCAGTGACGACATCCATTAGACGCATATCGAGTGTCCTTCACGTACTGCCAGACTAATTATATAACGAAAAGTAGTTTAATTAGTTTTAAGGACTCGATTTCTGTAGTAACATTTCATTGTTCTTCATTAACTTCATTATTCCTCAGTAACACTCATTGTTCCTCAGTAAAACTTCGTTTGTTCTGCATAACACTTCATTGTTCATCAGTAACACTTTATTGTTGTGAAATAACACTTCATTATTCCTCAGTAACACTTTATTGCTCTGAAGTAACACTTGTGTAACTTTATGTCCTTATCTCTAAAATTTACGAAAATTAGGTCATTTAAACTAATTTTTTTCCAATAGGGCCTGAAACCTATTTTAGAACATTTTTGGGGCCTGAAACGAAATTTGCCCTAAAATCAACAATTTAAATTCGTGTGTCAAATCAAAATCACGCGATTTACGTTTGTTTGTCATGCGGTTGCGAGCATAGAAAATTGGCAGTAAAACTCAAATATATACTCCCTCAAAGTTTTTTTTTTTTTTTTTTTATCTTTAAAGCATGTATTTTTCAAGAAAGAATTATGTTTAGATTTTCAGATTTATCCATATAATTAAATAACAACACAAAATACTATAATTAATGCTGAGGGATACAAGAAACAAATTTAATCAATTTCTTAGTGTGTAAAAGTCTAGAACGACAACTAATATGTAGCATCTATTTTCTGTAGTTATATATCATCTTTTATCACCCCTTTTTTCTCAAAAGGCATTTCAGTCATTTACATACATAATGCCGCTGCATGTACGTATAAACTAACCACGAAGCAGCCTCCGCAGATATCATACTCTTCTTCTTCCAAAGTCCATCCTTGGATTTCAACTTGTTCCACGGCAATAGCTTCAATCAACCCAGGCCTCTTTCTTATGCTTTATCTATTTATTTTTCTTCAACATTCACGTTGTTTGGTTCATAAACAGGGTTGGTTTGGGATTGGGAAAGCCTACAATCGATTACAAGAAAGGACACAGACAGTGGCCGAGAATGCCTAGCGTTTTGCAGACACAAGTACACGCGGTGGCCTGTGACGATGGAAGGTGCTCCGAGGTTGGTGAATACATCCTTGCACAAGGTGGAAACGCAGTGGATGCGTTGGTTTCATGCGCACTCTGTCTCGGCGTTGTCAGTCCAACGTCGAGTGGGATAGGAGGTGGCGGTTTCGTGCTTTTTAGAGATGCCAAAACTAAAGAAACCATGGCTGTCAATATGAGAGAGAAATCCCCGGCAGCAGCAGGCAAGGTCAGTGATTTTTTTTCTTTTTTTTTTTTTCGCGCGTTGCTGCGGCCAGGGCACGAGGCCGAGGCCAGGCCAGGCCTGAGGTGCGCCGTAGCCTCGCCGGAGGTGCGGCGGAGGTTCGTCGGATCCTCGCCGGGATCTAGCCGGAGGTACGCCGGAGCCTCGCCGGAGGCCCCCGGAGACTCGCCGGACATGCGTCGGGAAGTTCTGTCCGGGCGTCTGGGCTGGCGGTTTGCGTTTCTGCACTTGTTTTTTCTTCTTCTATTAGTGTTGGGATTTTGGCAAATTTTGGCTTGAATTCTCTATTTCGACTCATATTTGCAGGATATGTATGCAAAAGATCCAAAGGCCAAGTTAGAGGGGCCGATGTCTTTGGGCGTTCCTGGTGAGCTTCGCGGGCTCTACCGTGCCTGGTTAAGTTGGGGTAGCAAGCCTTGGAAAGATTTATGCCAACCAGCGATAAAGTTTGCCAAAGAAGGATTTGCGATTAGTCCTTTCACTGCTTTTTTCTTACGCCAAATGAAGGAAAAAATAATGAAGGATCCCGGCTTGAGCCAAGTTTTCGTGAGAAACGGCGAGCTGTTAGAGGCCGGCGATCTCTGCTTCAATTTAGAGCTCGGCAAAACTCTAGAGGCTGTCGCCGAACTAGGAGCTGAAGCTCTATACAATGGACCCATCGGTAAGAAGCTCGTGGAGGATGTGCAAAAAGGTGGTGGAATTCTGACAACGGATGACTTGAGCAGCTACGGAGCTCAAGTGAAAAAACCCTTGTCGAGTAATGTTTTGGGGTTTGAGGTACTATGTGCGCCGCCACCTTCTAGCGGTGCATTGGTTTCTTCGGTGAGTGAGTACTGATATAGTAATTCGATTCGATCTGATATGGGTTTCACAATCATATTCTGCTGAGCTTTTTTTTTTTTTTTTTTTCTGTACAGGCTTTAAAAATTCTTGATAATGGGTATGGAAGTGAGGGTCCCGCCGCCTTTCATCGATTGGTTGAAGCGATGAAGCACGTTTCTGCCCAGAAGATGAACTTGGGCGATCCTGACTTCGAAGAAGATGTCGATGGAACAGCATCTTACATACGTTTGTCTTCCTTTGCTGATAGCGTTCGTGGAAAGATTGACGATGAGACAACTTTTGATGCCGCACACTATGGGGCCAGGTTTGTTAGCTCTTCTTATGATTTCTTTGTATTTTGATATAGCGTGTGCAGAAACCAAAAGGTAAAAGGCCTCTGTTTTTTCTTCCTACACTTGTTTGCTCTCTGTTTTGAGTACGGTTCTCCGACATGGATGGGGCATTGCATTTGTCGTTTTTCTTCTGTCTTTGTTCTTAGTTTTCTTCCTACTTCAGTATTATATTATATTAGTAGTTGTGACTTTGTGAGGGTTATTTGGAGATTTTGATTGTGGCTGTACGGGTACTCTTCCGTTCATCGGAGGAATTTTACCGATCTAAATCCACCCACCTCTACGCCGTTCGACAGCGGCCGTCGCCGGGTACTCTTCTCGTCGCCTCCGACAAGATTTTTTCGCTGGTTTCGAAACGTCGCGGCTCCGATCGTACTCGATCGGCGACCAGCAACCCTTCTCAATTTCCGATCGCCGTCGTCGGTCCACATTCGCCGTCAAATTTCAGTCCACCCACTCCTAGTCTCTTGCAGTTGGGGATGGCGGCGCCGAGGACCCATCGTAATTACGAGTCGAAGAAGCCCAAATCAGTTGAGCCCAGTCTCCACATGTATGTTAGCCTTCCTCCCCTCCTCACAATCTGTCAATAATTGATCGATTCCTTTTTCTCTTCCCTCGGCGATTCCTTCTTCTTACTCTTCAATCGCGACAAGCAGCCAGCACCGTTGGGGGAGGCAACGATACGGTGGTGGTGGTTGGTCGGCGGTGCGGTGAGGCATATATTGTTGGGTTTTATGCTATGCTAGTTAGATGTACTTGCTTGGTTGACTTTTGCATCTTAGATGCTCCTAGAGAAAGAAGAGAAGAAATGGGTTAGGTAGGTCGATCTGCTCTGCTGATGTTTTGTTCTTACAGTTTTATTTTCAATGTCGAGGGGCTTCGATCCATGGTGCTCAGGTTTTTCTTTTCATGTCTATGTTACTTCTTCTCTCTCTTTCTCTTGCTGTTTCTATCTCACTTTCTTTAGACCTTTAACAGCAACTTGTATGTTGATGATCAGTTTTGTTCATCACTCAGTTATGATATTCAGAATTTTCTTTTCCTTTCTCCCTTGATACCAGGTTTAGTCAGCTCGCAGATAAGGGTACGAGCCATCTGATCGTAGTCGATAAAGATCGAAACGTGGTGTCGATGACTACTTCTCTGAACCAATGCCTCGGCGGAGCTTTTCGCTCGGTTTCGACTGGGATCATTCTCAACAACGTAATGGAGGATTTCTCCACCCCAACTGACGAAGCCCGCGATAATCTACCTCCATCTCACACTAACTTCATCAAGCCTGGCAAAAGGCCTTTGTCTTCCATGTCCCCAATCATCGTCCTCAAGGTAGTAAATAAATATCTCATCTTGAAACAAAACGTACACTTTTTTTTGCTGGTGAATCATAATGGCAAAAATACACTCTTCCAATATTCGTATAGGATGGTCAATTCGTCGGAGCTATTGGAGGAGGTGGCGGGCCAAACATTGTCCCAGCAGTGATTCAGATCTTCCTCAACCATTTTGTATTGGGAATGGAACCTTTAAAAGCTGTTGAAACTCCTAGAATTTATCACTCGGTTCGTAAGCTATTCCTTTAACGAGAATCTAGACATTCATTACATGTTGTATCATGAACATCCTTATTTTCCAACCCTTTTGTGTGTTAAGGTTAAGGTTTTGTTTGCAGTTGGACTTTGAGAATGTGTGTTATGAAAGCTGGAAGGTCTACAACGGAGTGCAATTTGAGCTTACAAAAGATAAGAAGCAAGACTTGATTAAAAGAGGCCATAAGCTTAAAGGTGGATTCGGGGCAATATGCCAATTCGTAGGTCAGAGTTGCAATGGAATTCTTACTGCGGTTTGTGACCCGAGGAAAGGCGGTTGGCCGGCTGGATCAGATACAATTGAAGGTTGAGTAAAGTTTTTTGTTGTTGTTGTTTGGTATTTTCTTTATAGTTTCATTAAAAAGAAGAATGGCCTTTTGTTCTCCCATTTGTTTCTTTTCGATCGAGGCCTGAGCTTGGTTTGTGTTCGTGTTTTGATGGAAGACTTCATTGAATCTTATTGAACAAAGCAAATTATTTTGTTAGTACCATACCATCCATGTCGATTTGGGCTCTTCCTTTCCCTGCTAATAAAGTAATTGGGAGAGTCATGGATGGAGTAATTATTTGGCTTCCATTAAGAAATAAGTAGTCAGATTTTAGTTATCTGAAATTTTTACGGATGATCTTGGATTTAGAATTAATTTGAAATACATTATTCTAAGGGTTTTTTTTATTTACTAAAATTGCAGAAAGTTCAATACAATAGGCTGATTGGTCTTACTCTTGACAAAAAAAATATTATTACCATCTCAAGATTCTAAGGGGTTATTTTTTTATTAAAATTGCAGAAAGTTCTATAAAAGACAATAGTTTTTGTCGCGCTTTTCAGGAAAATGAGAATATTTTATATCAATCCCCATAAATAAAGTGTACTCTACTGCCTTTACTGACAACCATGCATCTTCCACATGCATATTAAGCTTCTCTTGATAAGATTAAGCTTCGATGTCCCCACGAACGAATGGCTTTCACAAGACTACGTCGTCGGTTTATTAGAAAATCAGCAATAACTATTCATGTTAATATAATATAATCCAACTTGCTGGTTGAGTGAATGGAGGAGTTATCACCAACTACCTTTTTGACTTTGTATGCAATTAAAGAATAATTAAAAATAAAGGGCAAAGTAAGTCAACCATTTTTCATCTTCTTTTATATCACTCAATCGCTTCATTATCATTACCTTCACATAGTCTATCATCTCCTTCGCCCGACCAGATCCGACCCGACCCATCTCTGAAACATGTGTGTGTCCTTTGAGGTTTACTCTCGTGTTTTTCTCGGCGATTTTAGCAGGTTACATCACATGGAAGAAGACAGTGTTATTAAGCTCTTCGGAAGAAGATGAAGACTTTAGTAAGACTACCTCCGAGGAAGAATAAAGAGCTTTGAACAAGCAAGGATTTAATATGACCATGGTATGCCTCATATGCATATTGGTTGGAATATTCAATCATATATTTATATATATATAGAGAGAGAAATATAATTTTCTGATTATATATGGTTCTAGATCTTGAATAAGTGTTTCTGGGATTTCGTGGATATGGCGAGCGGAAAGTATCTGTGGAGAAACATGAAGAATCTGAGCAGCAACAAAGAAGAAAGATCATCTAAAGAGTAACTGAGCAGCAACAAACATGAAGATCATCTTTGCATATTCATGGTAACTGAGTTTTCAAAGAGTAAATTGTAACTTATATTGTTTTTCCATTATATGTGACTGCGAAAGCTCTGTGATTTGTATACTCGACCTGGAGACAACTTATTAAAATATAGTTTATTCTATTGTATTTATATATTTCCAACATATAGGCCGATTTTCTTTCTTGTGTTAAATTTCCTTTTTTATGGTTGCTATGGATCACTTGTAGCGATGAGACAGATCATTATCCGTTAGTATTTTGGGAGTAATAACTAAGACATGCAAACATAATGATAATGCATTTCAACAGCAGACACATAATGATAATTTCCATGTGTATTGTATTGTATTGAGCCTATATGATGAAGACTGAAAATTGCAAGAAGCAGACACAGAACATTATAATTGTAGTTATATGTTCAATAATTTTTTTTAATTATGCTTGCTACATGACTACATCTATTTATTACGTCGATGAAATAACATAAGACGATGATGATTAAATATGACGTGCATGGTTAAATATAAAGGTCAATTTCTTATTTAAGAATTGGTGATATCATAGGAAATATCCCAACCGTATATGTGCTCACATATGGTATAAATACACACACACACACAGCCTCCCTGAATAATACTGATGAGCAGCTACACTTGCCTATTGTGGTATGCGATTGATGGCCATATTAATGTCTTTGTTTGGGTTGAAATTTAAATTACATGACATGTTTCTTTATATTATTACATGCTTGCATCTTGTCCATTAAAACAGGACTCCAAGTTTGATCGTTTCTCATTGTTGAGAAATCTCCCGTCTGCTGTGACGTTCGCCGAGGCGCAACTAAGAAGAGGAAAGAAACTATTGATTTGCTGCAAGAACGGTGAGCATACAGTCAATTATTCTTATCTTAGTTTTACCTAACCTGCATTTTCTAATGGTTAGCTTTTTCTTACTTCCTGTCATTGTCTCTGTTTCAGGCGAAGATATAAGCATATGTCGCCTTAGCAATTCTAACGGCGCTTTTCGACGAAGAAGGTTCGTAATGGCTTTATCTCTTATTCGTCTCGATATCGATTTTCTTTGCAATTTCTCATTCGTTTTTCCCTATATATTGAACTTGAAATTCCTCAGGAAACTTCGATGAAGGCAAGTCCTTCAGCGAGAAACCAGTCACAAAATCAGATTTACGAAGGCGATTAGTGTTCATCTGTAAATATGCAGTCAGTGCTCGGCCATCAAGAGGAAACTTGAAACAAGTCTTTGCCTTTCTTAATAAGAGTGGTAATAACAATACTGCAAAAGTTTCTTACTTTTCATAATGCGGTGTTACGTTGAACTGTAATATTCTATCCTACAATATGAGCTTGTAAGAACTTAGGCTAATGTATTTGAAGAGTTAGTATAGTCCCAAGCAGACAACTATTGAATAAATAGTTTAACACACACATACCCTCGAGTTATAATATTTACTTTATTAAATCAGTTAACCTAATAAGAATTCACGATCAATGCACTTCCTTAACGGATGGAATTGATTGCAAATTACGAGTGAAAAGTAAGGACAACAGAATGATTTCTCTATTGCAGAGGTGTGTTGAAGATTCGGCCACCACAAGACAACCAACTTGATGAAGATTGACGTGTGCGTGTTTAGCAGATTGAAAGATGGATTCTTGAATGCATTCGAAACGAAAAAACAGCAAAGAAATGAAAAACTGAGACACTTTCTTAACGTGATTCGACTCTCTTTTAAGTCTACCACCGCGGCCGATAGAAATCTTTTCATTGATAACGCTCAAAGGTATTACAAGTTCGAAACTTACTCTCTCAAGTCTATGTTTACAACTTAGCCTAAATCGGCCTTATAAAGGAGATACGAAGCTTAGAACCTTCATACTCGACCACTAGTGAACTGAAAACAGAACGAGCTTCATTATTTTTTAACTGCATGGGCCGTAACGACCTTGTCAATTTGCTGTGCGATTTGTAGGTTGAGATCCTTCTTCTTGACAAAAGCGCTTAACAATTTTATTAGTGAATAACCACCATTCAACTTGAGCCATTTGATCATCTGAACTCTTCGTCGAACGGTCCTGGAAAGAAAAAGTGATGAAGAGGGTTGTTTTTTTTCTTATCAGATTCACGATGCTACGCTATTATGTACTGTACGACAAGGATAGTTATCGATTTAAAATCGACCAATAAAATACCAATTTAAATCTCCAATTTAAAGATATCGTTTTGTGGGGAATACTAACCAGGCCGGCCTAAATTAGCCCATTTAATTGAGATGTGTTAATAGGTTGAGCCTGCTATCCATTTATATGGACCCAGATTGACCTATGCCAATATAGCTAATATTAATCTTAATTTATCATTATTATTGTTTTTGTTGTTATTGTTGCTTTTTTTTTTTTTCCCTTACATAAGTTAAGCGTTGTGCTGACGGAACGACGCTGATTAAATGTTTGATTTTATACCACATTTTCACTTCGCTTTTCATATTACGATGCTTTTCTTTTTATCGTTGATCGTTGTTGGAGTTCTAGAGTGTAACACGTCTTCGACGATTAATGTCGCATATTGATTAAATATTTTAGTTGTTATACAATATATTATTTATTGTGTTGAACCCCAATCTCATCTATGATCTGGTTAGCAATCATTTCGCTGTCATCATTTTGCATTTTCGTATACATATAATATAAGCTGTTATTCTCACTAAAGCTAGATTATCTATGCTCAAGTCGTTTGGATTGTGTAAAATAAGAGTACTAGTACAAAAAGCTGCACCCGTAAAAAACGGGAAATTAGCTTTGGACATTCCGTGTGCTCTGAAATTAATACAGGCACAAAGGTGTCACTTCAATATGTGTCAGCAGTTTGCTTTGCCAAATCAAATAATTATCCTTTTATTTCTCATGGTCAAAACTTTCCCTCAAATAATTATCCTTTTTATTCTAAATTGTTGGCATCACCTGTTTATAGTATTCACTAATAAAATATGAATGATTAAAAGTCTAGATATTATGGGATGAACGCAGAGCAATAAAGAAAATTCATAAGTTTAGAGGTTCTAAAGTGTGTTAGTTAATATAGTATTGAAAATTTTGAAATTTTTTAATAAGTAATTAATGGTAGCCATATCCCTCCCTCCAATTATAATCCTGAAACTATACTTATATTAATATATGTATATAGAAGTTTATTCACTAGAGTTTATTAATAATCTTTGTCTCGGCTAAGATGAAATTAGGTCTCATTACTCAACACTTACCACCGTGTTAGCGAAATATATCACGTGAAGGTGGGCCATCCTTTTGATATTTATTAATATACGTACATAAATAATTGAAGAATGTTTAAAGTTCTATTCATTAATTACTGATTACAAACATATATAATATTATAAATAAAGGACTCAATTAAGTAAGTCACTGCACAATTAATCAGTAAAGAAGTAATGTTCGCAATTTGTGGGAAGTTCGGTTTGGGCGTGATTTATACTAACACTATAAAATTTATTATAGACTCGTACTGTAGTTTACATACATTATGGTTTTAAGGATAGTGCGACTGCGATGTGACGATGATTTGGTCTTTGGAAGGCGGCACAACCTAAGCAAAGGCATCTCTCCAATTTCAACGTTTTTGCCTACAAAATATGTAAGTAACTATGTGGAAAAGAAATCAATTGACTAAATAAAAGCTGGTACGTGTGGCAATGTAGAAAACACAGTGGTGTTCGATCGCTTGTACGTGCTAAAGACAAGAAAGAAGAAAAATACTATATATTTTATGTGTTTTGAATTGATGATTCTTATGCGAACCACGCACGCTATTACATTCAACTATCATCCTTCGACTCCCTATAAAATGCTCTTTCATTACCCAGCTCAAAATGTCGCCGATAATATAATATTTAGAACAAGTTCAAATGTATCGTCGAGAAGAGCACACATATCAATATATAATAAAAAAATGAAATAAAACAAAATTTGTTCTTCTCTGCCTTCTACATGTACACGTCCCACTCACGTGAAGGTGGGCCAAGCATTGTGTATTAACAGAAAACAACCACTCGTGCGAACGCAATGTAACCTTCAACCCAACACTGTACTGTACCACCGATTGATGACTGCCTTTTTTCCTTTTGCTTTTTTGAACTCGTTAAACTAGCAGGCACATCATGTAGGCATTTATTTTGTTTCGACTTTTAGCTCTCTCTCTCTCTCTCCCCAAGTCGAGATAAGACAAACGGATCGAGAAAAGAGAGAGAGGAAAGGGGTCTGTCGTGTTATTTATAAATTTTTTAAGGGTTAATTAAAGTTAAAGGCCCGCTCTCGCTATGTACTTATTTAACTCATCTGCCTCTTCTTCTTCTATATAAGCATAACTCGCCATCTCTCCTCATCATCTCAAATACTTCGAATACACAGCCACGCCACCCCGAACGCCAGTGTGGTCGGAAAAAAAATAAAAAATATAATAATTCTTGGGTTTTCCCTTTCTCACAGTAAATGTAAGTTTTGATTCATTCCTTACCTTCTTTTTAACTTGTTTTTTCACTGTAAGAACACCAACTGCATCCAATCACCATGGAGGTCGAGGAGAAACGGAAACCACATTGTTATAATAAAATCTCGATTCTTATAAAATAGGCGTCTTCATGAGCTGTTTTGACTAATATGCAGGCTTCGTTTGGGAAAGCCAACAGTAGATCACAAGAAAGGTGGCAGAGTACTACCGTGGACGAGCAAGCCCAGTAGTAGTGTTTTGCAGGCGCGAGGATACGCCGTGGCTTCTGACGACGGCCGATGCTCCGACGTCGGAAAATTCATCCTTGAAAAGGGCGGCCACGCCGTCGACGCGGCGGTTGAAGTTGCACTCTGTCTTGGCGTCGTCAGTCCGACGTCGAGTGGGTTAGGAGGCGGCGGTTTCATGCTCGTCAGAGATGGCAAAACTCAACAAACCAGAGCCGTGAACATGAGAGAGAAGGCTCCTTTCGCTTCTCAAAGGGTCGGTGATTCTTCTTTACGTTGGCTCTGTTTTTTGTTTTCTTCTTCGTTGCACATGAATCCTTCAGCTCACAGCATGTTCGATATGCAGGATATGTACGCTGAAGATCCCATGGCCAATAAGTCAGTGGGACCGATGTCTATGGGCGTCCCTGGGGAGCTCGCCGGGCTTTATGAAGCCTGGTTAAGATATGGTCGCCTGCCTTGGAAAGATTTATTCGAACCAGCCATTAAATTTGCCAAAGAAGGATTCGAACTAAGTCCGTTCACTGCTTTTTACTTGCCTAAAGTGAAAGAAAAAATAATGAAGGATCAAGGATTGAGGGCAGTTTTTGTAAGAAACGGCGAGCTGTTAGAAGCCGGCGATCTCTGCTTCAATTTAGAGCTCGGCAAAACGTTAGAGGCTGTCGCCGAATTAGGACCTGAAGCTCTGTACAGGGGATCCATCGGTGAGAAGCTTGTGGATGATGTGCAAAAAGGTGGTGGAATTCTGACAATGGATGACTTGAGAAGCTACAGAGCCGAAGAGACTAAACCCATATCAACTAAAGCCTTTGGGTTTGAGATACTGTGCGCGCCGCCGCCGTCTTGCGGTGCTTTGGTTTCTTCGGTGAGCGTGTGTAGTTCGATCTTGTTATTTCACAATCATATTCTGCTGAGCTTGTTTTCTTTTCCGTACAGGCTTTAAAAATTCTTGATAATGATGGGCATGGAAGTGAGGGTCCAGCCGCCTTTCATCGATTGGTTGAAGCGATGAAGCACGTTTCGGCCCAGAAGATGAACTTGGGCGATCCTGGCTTCGAAGAAGACGTCGATGAAACAGTATCTTACATACTTTCGTCTTCATTTGCTGATAGCGTTCGTGGAAAGATCGACGACGACAGAACTTTTAGTAATGCCGAACACTACGGAGCAAGGTTTGTTCTTATGCTTTCTTTGTATTTAGATAGAAGTACTGCGCGCAAAAACCAAAAGGTGAAGGACTCTGTTTTTTTTTTTTTTTTCTTGCACTTGTTTGCTCTCTGTTTTTTGACAAACGTTCGCCGACATGAATGGTGCATTTGTCGTTTTTCTTCTGTTTTTGTTTTTTTTTTTTCTTTATTGTTGTTGGACTCTACTTTAGTATTATATTAGTAGTTGTGAGGGATATTTGGAGATTCTGATTGTGGCTGAATCTACACGGCGGTGCGCCGACGTCTTCGTTACTTCCGTTCATCGGAGGAATTTACCGATCTAAATTCCACCACCGACCTCTACGCCGTTCGACTGCGGCCGTCGCCGGGTACGGTTCTCATCGTCTCCGATTATGATTCGATTCGATCTTCGCTGGTTTGAAAGCGTCGCGTCTCCGATTGTTCTCCGATCGACGACCGATTACCGTTTACTATCTCCGATTGCCGTCGCGCACTCGCCGTCGTCGTCGCAGTTCAGTCCATCCACTCGTAGTAGTCTCTCACAATTGGGCATGTCGGCGCCAAGCCCATTACAAAATTACGATTCGGAGCCCAAATCAGTTCAGCCCAGTCACCAAATGTCAAGCCATCTCACAATCCGTCGATTGAGGATATCCCCTTTCCCTCCGCTCGGCGGTTTTCTCCTATTGTCTTCTTCGCGGCGACGTGAGGAGTGCTTCCGTTGTGGGAACGGTGCGGTGTTGGTCGGCGGCGAAGCGTAGTCTACGTTCTGGCTTACGCTATGCTATTAAATGTGTTGACTTTCGCATCTTAGATGCTCCTTCAAACGAAACGAGGAAAGATGGGTTAGGTAAGTCGAGCAGCTCTGCTGAGGTTTGTTCTTACAGTATCCTTTTGATTTTTGGGGGGCTTCAATCGATGGTACTCGGATGTTACTTCTATCTAACTTTCTTGACATTTATAGCAACTTACTTGTATGTTAATGAAGCTACTAGCAGGTTTCTTCTTGTAACTTGGTATGATTTTCAGATTTTTTGTTCTATTTACAGGTGGATTCAGCTCGCAGATAACGGTACGAGCCACCTAATCGTAGTCGACAAGGATCGAAACGTGGTTTCGATGACTACTTCTCTGAACCAATGCCTCGGCGGAGGTTTTCGCTCGGTTTCGACTGGGATCATTCTCAACAACGTAATGGAGGATTTCTCCACCCCAACTAACGAAGCCCGCGATAATCTACCTCCATCTGAGACCAACTTCATCAAGCCCGGCAAAAGGCCTCTGTCTTCCATGTCCCCAATCATCGTCCTCAAGGTAGTAAATATCTCGTCTTGAAACAAAACGTGCACTTTTTGTTGCTGGTGAATCATAATTGGCTCTTATATGGCAAAAGCACACTCTTCCAATATTAACATAGGATGGTCAATTCGTCGGAGCTATTGGAGGAGGTGGCGGGCCGAACATTGTCCCAGCAGTGACTCAGATCTTCCTCAACCACTTTGTATTGGAGATGGGACCTCTAAAAGCTGTTGAAACTCCTAGAATCTACCACTCGGTATGTAAGCTATTCCTTTAACGAAAATCTAGACATTACATGTTGCATCAAGAACATCCTTAATTTGCAACCCTTTTGTGTTGAGGTTAAGAAGTTCCCCATATTTTGTTTGCAGTTGGGCTTTGAGAGTGTATGTTATGAAAGCTGGAAGGTATACAATGGAGTGCAATTTGAGCTTACAGAAGATAAGAAACAACACTTGATCAAAAGAGGCCATGAGCTTAAAGGTGGATTTGGGGCAATATGCCAATTCGTGGTTCAGAGTATTGATGGTAAGAACAACGGCAATGGAATTCTTACTGCGGTTTGCGACCCGAGAAAAGGCGGTTGGCCAGCTGGATCAGAGACAGTTGAAGGTTGAGTGAAGTTTTGTTTTTGTTGTCGTTTGGTATTTTCTTTATACTTTCGTCAGAAAAAGAATAATGGCCTTTTCTTCTCCCATTTGTTTCTTTTCGATCGAGGCCTGAGCTTGGTTTGTGTTTGTGTTTGTGTTATGATGAAAGACTTCATTGAATCTAAGGCAAATTATATCCTGATTCAGTTTGTACCATGTCAATTTGGGATGTGTTCTTTACCTGCGAATAAAGTAATTGGGAGTCATGGATGGAGTAGTTATTTGGATTCGATTAAGAAATAGTCAAATTTTAGTTATCTGAATTTTTGGGATTTGAATTTCATTATTGTAAGGGGTTTTTTC
This sequence comes from Craterostigma plantagineum, assembly GCA_027422505.1. Taxonomy (NCBI): domain Eukaryota; kingdom Viridiplantae; phylum Streptophyta; class Magnoliopsida; order Lamiales; family Linderniaceae; genus Craterostigma; species Craterostigma plantagineum. The sequence goes on along the minus strand of JAPQWV010000291.1, from coordinate 120,250 downwards.
TATCTAAATTGAATTGGGTTACTTGGTTTTAACAAAAGAATATTATTCCTATCTCAAGATTATTATATAAAACTCAGGATTTTTTGCCGCGATTTACAGGAATCTTCTATTTTATTGAGAACGCACAGTGTTCTTGTGCAATCTGAGATGTATCAATTCTGATGTTCGTGTTCTTGTGCTATCTGATGTATCAATTCTTTGAGGTCAGTTTTTACTATAAGCCTATCACTATTTGATAAGATTAAAGCTTCGATTATGTCCCTCACGAATGGCTTTAGTTTATCAGGAAACTGCATATCGTCATTTTATTACAGAGATCAGCAACCGTTATTCATGTAATGCAATCTATCCTACAATATGAGCTTGTAAGTGCTTAGGCTAATGTCTTTGAAGAGTGACTTATAGTCTAAAACCAGACATGTGACGAGTACAGAGTATACACACACATATGACATGCCCTCGAGTTATGAATCTTTATTTTATATCAGTTAACCTCTTAAGTATGCAAATTTTGAATTCATAAATCAGTGCACTTCCTCAACAGATGGGTTTGGTAGAGTTACAGATTGTAAAGTTACAAGAAAAAGTAATTGTTTTTATTGCACAGGTGTCGATCTCGTCCACAAATCAATCTCGTTCTGGCTTTTCTTTCTTTCTACTGCTGTGTTTCTTCCATTAACGAATCATCGCATAGCTAAGTATTATATGTATCTCTGACCATCATTTCACTCTGCATTCGGCTCAAGTAGGCTATATTCGGTCATGGCCGAACAAGCACATACTACGCCCAAACTACGTTTATTATCACCCAAGAAGGTTCGTCTCCCTTGCTGAGCTGCATCGCCTTCAACATGGCCGAAGCTAGGAAAGAGATTGCCAGTGCGCTTCACCTTCACAGATAGTCGTCATCCAAGACGACTCTTGCTACTAAGAGCACTGCTAATTAACAAGCAGTAACTGCTATCATCATCAGCTGATGATAGAGTCCATTAGCCCACCACGGCCCCTGCGGTTCCCTGCGGTGCGATTCCTGCAGTTGAAACGGCAAGCGTGGAGCTTGCTTGTTGGCGGAATGGTTCGTTGATAACTTGTCTTCCTCTTCTTTTTCTTCTTCTTATTGATCATGGGAAAGAAAAGTGAAAAAGAGGGTTGTTTTCTGGGGAAGAAATCATCAGATGTATCCAAATCCGGTGTATTGCCAAACGGGTGATTTGGATGAAATTCGGATTTTAAATCGAAATCCGGAATCTAAAGGTAGCATAAGTCATTTTCATTTGATTTCTTTGTCAAAGCACGTTTGCATAATGGATAAACAGCGCCCTTGGAGATGCTCGTTATAATAATAATAATAATAATAATAATAATAATAATAATAATAATAATAATAATAATAATAATAATAACAACAGTAATAACAGTAATAATAATAATAATAATTAATTTTAAGTGTGATAATGACGCTGCGTTCTTATTTAAATGTTTGCATTAGCTACCATTGTTTCACGGGCTTTTTTCCGTTTGCACATATAAAGTATCGACATTTCTCATGTCTATCTAAACTACTCTTTATCCGAACTACTAATTCATTTTTTATGTATTGGTGTTGTAAGATTCTTAATCACTAATTTCAAATAGTATATGAATTTACTATTTAGTTTCAATAATCTGACTGGTTATATAAAAGATGGTAAATTGATAAGTGGCACCAAGTCTTAACAAACGTGTTAATCGTATCTGATACCAATGTTATATTGAGGATTTAATCCTAAAATTAGTGTGTGTTAGGGAGGGGGGAAACCTCCTTGTTGAATAGGATGTAATTAGTAATCTCAACCGTCTATTCTATTCTATTATATAAAAGTGTTAGAGTGGCTAGAAATTGTCAATTTTGTCCGTCATTTTATTATAATTTAGTCCATCTATTTATAATGTAATTAATTTAATCAGTTAATCTCCTAAATTTCTTACTTATTGTAATTATCCCACAACACATTAATTTTCGCTTTATATAATTACAAATATATGTCATTATTAAATATTAAATATTGTAAATATCAAAGTTAATATAATATAAATATAATTATTTTTAAGCATACGCATAGAGTGTACATAAAGTATTAGTATATAGATTATATATATCTAAAGCTCCGTTTTTGACAATTGTTATTTTATTATTATATTATCATTATATAGGAAAAAAAGATAGTTTCCGTGAGATTATTGAAAAAAGTAAAAGATAAACGATGCGGAAAAGCCTTTCGTTCGAGTATAGTAGTACACACTTGTATTTACGTATGTTTGTTTTACATTACAATCACAATTGTCATTCTTTTCCTTTTTATTTCCCACGGTCAAACTCAAAGACCTCCCTTCCTTCAACTGCGATCCTTTAAGTTGTTAAATTTAATGTTTTGATAACGACAGGCGAGATGCTGCAATAGAAATCATAATTTTAAATTCATTTATTTTTGTCAATAAGTAAAAAAAAAGGCCGTTTTGCCATGCGATTGCGAGGATAGAAAATGGGCAGTCAAATATATATTATTCATTAAATTAAGCGATTTTGTGGTTGTTAATAAAGACAGGCGAGACAGATGTCGTTCTCTGATCCTTTCATATTTCTTCAAATTAAATCTGACTATACAATTAGTCAGTGAGACGCAACGCTGACAATGAGGTGAGTCATCTTCAATCCACGTCATCTCATTATATTTGAACGCCAACAATCTTCTTTATTAATATTATAAAAGAGTATAGACGTAAAATAGATAATTAAACAATATTTCAATTTATATCATATCTTTTCATTCAAGTTCTCTAATAAGTAACAGTAATCTAAAGAGTATACTACTAATAAAAATGCAAGCCATTTGACCTCATCAACCTAAACCTTTACCTACAAAATAGTAAACAAAAGAAGAAAATAGTTTACTCCGTGGTCCCGTACTATTTACTGAATAAAAAAGTTCTGCTATAGAAATGTTTATAGGTGACGTAAGTAGTATCTTTTGGGATTGGGACGTGACGTATTGAATTGAATCACGAAATGGGCTTTACGGCGTACTTTGCAATGTTATTCCTACCTACGACTTGAGAGTTGTTTATTCTCCCTGCCATTTGGGAAAGAATTCAGAGTTGTCATCCAAAATTTGTACGTTCGTGATGTCGAAGATTAAAATGTCGAATTAAATCAATTTATAGAGAAGAGAATAGAACCATTCCAGTTGAGGATTATTGAATGTAAATAATCTCAGTTCCTTAACTAATTTAAATTATTTATTCTTAAAACTATAACATAATCTGAACCTGCTGTGATGGGGTCGAGAATCCCGAGAAACATCTCGTGTGCAATCTAGGAAACTACAATTATTAAAAAAAAAAAAAAAGAGGTTCGAACATTCTCTGTGACGTAGGTCGGGCCACCCGTTATGTTATGGAAACTAAACTATCATGATTCAATTAAATTAAATCCATAAATAATCTTCATGCCAATAAATCAAGTTTTGTAGCAAAATAAGTACAACAATGTCTCGACTGCAATGACTCGTGTATTATTTTTTTAATTACATGATAAATTGATGGAAAATGATTTATTTTGATTATGGTGGTAGGTTGTGTGTAAATAGAGCATTTAGTTAGTGTTCAAACGACGGTAACTGACCTTTGGAAGAAGTGCGTAGGTGGCAGTATTACATGTGAATGTGATATAATAGCATTTATTTCCATCTTTTATCACCTCTTTTTCAAATGGCATTTCGGTCATTTACATAATCCGACTTGCATGTATATATAACCTAACCACGAACACGCCTCCACCATCTTCGATATCCTCTCCTTCCAAAATCCATCCTTCGATTTCAACTTGTTCCACAGCAATGTAAGCTTCAATCTATCCAAGCCTCTTTCTTGTGCTTTATTTATTTATTTTTTCAACATTCCACGCCGTCTAAGTTGTTTGGCTCACTCATAAACAGGTTTGGGTTGGGATTGGGAAAGCCTACAATCGATTACAAGAAAGGACACAGACAGTGGCCGAGAATGCCTAGCGTTTTGAAGACACAAGTACACACTGTGGCTTGTGATGATGGAAGGTGCTCCGAGGTTGGTGAATACATCCTTGCACAAGGTGGCAACGCAGTGGATGCGTTGATTTCATCCGCACTCTGTCTCGGCGTGGTCAGTCCAACGTCGAGTGGGATAGGAGGTGGTGGTTTCGTGCTCTTTAGGGATGCCAAAACTCAAGAAACCATGGCTGTCAATATGAGAGAGAAATCGCCGGCAGCAGCAGGCAAGGTCAGTGATTTTGTTGCGTTTTCTGCACCTTTTTTTTTTATGTTTTTTTATTAGTGATGGGATTTCGGCAAATTTTGGCTTGGATTATTGATTTCAACTCATAGTTGCACGATATGTATGCAAAAGATCCAAAGGCCAAGTTAGAGGGGCCGATGTCTTTGGGCGTTCCTGGTGAGCTTGGCGGGCTCTACTGTGCCTGGTTAAGTTGGGGTAGCAAGCCTTGGAAAGATTTATGCCAACCAGCGATAAAGTTTGCCAAAGAAGGATTTGCGATTAGTCCTTTCACTGCTTTTTACTTGCGCCAAATGAAGGAAAAAATAATGAAGGATCCCGGCTTGAGCCAAGTCTTTGTAAGAAACGGCGAGCTGTTAGAGGCCGGCGATCTCTGCTTCAATTTAGAGCTCGGCGAAACTTTAGAGGTTTTAGCCGAACTAGGAGCTGAAGCTCTATACGACGGACCCATCGGTAAGAAGCTCGTGGAGGACGTGGAAAAAGGTGGTGGAATTCTGACAACGGATGACTTGAGCAGCTACGGAGCTCAAGTGAAAAAACCCTTGTCGAGTAATGTTTTGGGGTTTGAGGTACTATGTGCGCCGCCACCTTCTAGCGGTGCATTGGTTTCTTCGGTGAGTGATTACTGATATAGTAATTCGATCTGATATGGGGTTTCACAATCACATTCTGCCGAGCTTGTTCTTTCCCGTACAGGCTTTAAAAATTCTCGATAATGGGTATGGAAGAGAGGGTCCCGCCGCCTTCCATCGATTGGTTGAAGCGATGAAGCACGTTTCTGCCCAGAAGATGAACTTGGGAGATCCCGACTTGGAAGAAGATGTCGATGGAACAGCATCTTACATTCGTTCGTCTTCCTTTGCTGATAGTGTTCGTGGAAAGATTGACGATGAGAAAACTTTTAATGCTGCACACTATGGGGCCAGGTTAGTTAGCTCTTCTCACGCTTCCTTTGTATTTGATATACCGTTTGCAGAAACCAAAAGGTAAAAGGCCTCTGTTTTTTTCTTCCTACACTTGTTTGCTCTCTGTTTTAAGTATGGTTCGCCGACATGGATTGGGCATTTGTCGTTTTTCTTATGTTTTTGTTTTTGTTTTCTTTTATTGTTGTTGCTGTTGGAGTCTACTTTAGTATGTTTTTGTTTTTGTTTTCTTTTATTGTTGTTGCTGTTGGAGTCTACTTTAGTATTACATTAGTAGTTGTGAGGGTAATTTGGAGATTTTGATTGTGGCTGAATCTATACGGCGGTGCGCCGACGTCTTCGTTACTTCCGTCATCGGAGGAATTTTACCGATCTAAATCCCACCACCGACCTCTACGCCGTTCGACTACGGCCGTCGCCGGGTACTCTTCTCGTCGCCTTCGAATACACGATTTTTTCGCTGGTTTCGAAGCGTCGCGGCTCCGATCCTGCTCGACCGGTACCAGCAACCCTTCCCAATTTCCGATCAACGTCGTCGGTCCACGTTCGCCGTCAAATTTCAGTCCACCCACTCCTAGTCTCTTGCAATTGGGGATGGCGGCGCCGAGGAGCCCATCGTAATTACGAGTCGAAGAAGCCCAAATCAGTCGAGCTCTGTCTCCACATGTATGTTAGCCCTCCTCCCCTCCTCACAATATGTCAATAATTGTTCGATTCCCTTTTCTCTTCCCTTGGCTCCTCCTCCTCCTCCTCCTCCTTCTTCTTCTTCTTCTTCTTCAATTTCAATCGCGACAAGCAGCCACAACCGTCGGGGGAGGCAACGATACAGTGGTGGTGGTTGGTCGGCGGTGCGGTGAGGCCTATACAGTGGGTTTTGCGTATGCTATTAGATGTACTTGCTTGGTTGACTTTCGCATCTTAGATGCTCCTAAAAAGAAGAGAAGAAATGGGTTAGGTAGGTCGATCAGCTCTGCTTAGGTTTGCTCTTACAGTTTCATTTTCAATGTCGAGGGGCTTCCATCCATGGCGATCAGGTTTATGCCACGACTATGTTACTTTTATCTCTTTCTCTTGCTGCTGTTTCTATCTCACTTTCTTTAAACCTTTAACGGCAACTTGTATGTTGATGATCAGTTTTGTTCATCACTCAGTTATGATATTCAGAATTTTCTTTTCCTTTCTCGCTTGATACCAGGTTTAGTCAGCTAGCAGATAACGGTACGAGCCACCTAATCGTAGTCGACAAGGATCGAAACGTGGTGTCGATGACTACTTCTCTGAACCAATGCCTCGGCGGAGGTTTTCGATCGATGTCAACTGGGATCATTCTCAACAACGTAATGGAGGATTTCTCCACCCCAACTGACGAAGCCCGCGATAATCTACCTCCATCTCAGACCAACTTCATCAAGCCCGGCAAAAGGCCTCTGTCTTCCATGTCCCCAATCATCGTCCTCAAGGTAGTAAATATCTCATCTTGAAACCTGCACCTTTTTGTTTTGCTGGTGAATCATTGGCTCTTATATGTCAAAAACACACTTCCAATATTCGTAGGATGGTCAATTCGTCGGAGCTATAGGAGGTGGTGGCGGGCCAAATATTGTTCCAGCAGTGATTCAGATATTCGTTAACCATTTTGTATTGGGAATGGAACCTCTAAAAGCTGTTGAAACTCCTAGAATCTACCACTCGGTATGTAAGCTATTCCTTTAACGAAAATCTAGACATTACATGCTGTATCAAGAACATCCTTATTTTGCAACCCTTTTGTGTTGAGGTTAAGAAATGCCCCATATTTGTTTGCAGTTGGACTCTGACAGTGTATGTTATGAAAGCTGGAAGGTCTACAATGGAGTGCAATTTGAGCTTACAGAAGATAAGAAGCAAGACTTGATCAAAAGAGGCCATAAGCTTAAAGGTGGATTTGGAGCAATTTGCCAACTTGTGGTTCAGAGTCTTTTTGATGGTTACTGTAAGAACGATGACGACAATGTTTTTCGAGGAATTCTTACTGCGGTTTGTGACCCGAGGAAAGGCGGTTGGCCAGCTGGATCAGACAGTTGAAGGTTGAGTAAAGTGTTGTTGTTGTTTGGTATTTTCTTTATATTTTCATTAGAAAAAGAATAATGGCCTCGTCTTCTCCCATTTGTTTCTTTTCATCGAGGCTTGGGATTGGTTTGTGTTTTTGCTTGGATGAAAGGCTTCATTGCTCAGTAGTGAATAAGGCAAATTATCGCCTGATACCATGTGAATTTGGGGTGTGTTCTTTCCCTGCGAATAAAGTAGTTTGGAGTCATGGATGCAGTAGTTATTTGGATTCGATTAAGAAATAGTCAAATCTTAGTTATCTCAAATTTTTAAATGTGTCGTTTTGGTTCCTGAACTTTGCAAAACCTGTTATTTTTGTTTCTTTAACCTAAGAACAGGTAAAAGAACTAAAATGGAACAGTTTCGCGAAGTTTTGGAATTAAAACGACACATTTAAAATTTTGAACACCAAAATTTAGAATATTGTTTTTATATATACATGATATTATGTAAAAGTGATATAACATTCATATTCGACCACCACTAAATTTTTTTATTTGTTTATTTAAGAAAACATCTCAACACCGTTGTCATGTATGCCTCTTGAAAAAATAAATGAAGTCAAAAAATATGTACACAAATTTAATTGCTGATCAAACTTTCAAATATTTTGATGTGATTGAGTTGATATGCCTCGTGAAAAAACAATAAAAAGATGTTTGTGCTCAAATTCTAAAAATCTAACTATTAGTGCTCAAATTTTAATTATTGTCATCAATTTGTAATTATTGGTGTTCAAAATTTTAAATATGCCGTTTTAGTTCCAAAACTTTACGAAACTGTCCGCTTTCGGTTCTTTACATGTTCTTAGGTTAAAAAAAAAAGGTTTTGCAAAGTTCAGAAAGCAAAACGGCACATTTAAAAGTCTGAGCACCAACAATAAGACGGATATAGTTCAGCACCAATTTTGCCTTTTACTCTTTTATTTTTATTGAAACTGCAGAAAGTTTTATAAAATAGGTTTGCTTGGTCTTACTCTAGACAAAATAATATTATTACCATCTCAAGATTATATAAAAAGGCAAAATTTGCCGCGCTTTTCAGGAAACTTCTATTTCATCGAGTATCTTTCTTAGCATCCCATAAATGAAGGATTACTCTACTGCCTTTTACTGACAACCATGCATCTTCTTTATACATATATTAAAGGTAAAAAGAATGAGTTTTATAGAGAAAACACGACGGCGGCGGCGGGCGGTAAAAAGAATGAGTTTTATAATATATATTACTCTACTGCCTTTTTACTAACAAATATCGCTTCATTGTTAGAGCATTCAAAATGGCGGGCGGGCCAACCTCAAAAATGGGGGACTAGCCCGCCCCGTGGCGGGCCGCAGGCTAGGCGAGCCAAGCCAGCCCGTCTATATATATTATTTATTTTTTTTGTATTTTTATTTTATAATTTAATTTATTAATTAGTTTTAGTTAATTAATGTATTTAATAATAAATTATGGATAAACAGTATATTAATTATATATTTATAAATATATATTATTATGATATAATTAATGAATCATTAACTAGTAAATTAATATATTTAAACATAATATATAATATAAAATATATATATAATTTTATTAAACTGACGGGCCAGCCCGCCCCGCCTAGCCCGCGGCCCGCTCGGACTTGCCCGTTTAGGCCCGCGATGCAGGGCAGGGCGGGCCGGCCCGCGGGCCGCCGGGCAATTTTGACAGGTCCATTCATAGTCATTACCTTCGCCATTAGATTAGCCATCTTCTTCGCCCGACCCGACCGTTCTCTGAAACATGTGTCCTTTGAGATTTATATCTCGTGTTTTTCCTCGGCGATGTTAGCAGGTTACGTCTTATGGAAGACAGTATTATTAAGCTCTTCAGATGAAGATGAAGACTTTAGTAAGACAACCTCCGAGGAAGAATCAATGATGAAAGAAAAGGGTTGGGCTGTGAACAAGCTAGGATTCAGTATGACCATGGTATGCCTCGTGCATATTGCTTGAAATATTCAATCATATATATATATATATATATATATATAATATATATATATATATACATATATTGCCCTACCTTAATGTGGTGATTTACTTCTATAATACTATATTGTTGTTCTTGATCTTGAAGTGTTTCTGGTGTTTGGTGGATATGGCGAGCGGAAAGTATCTGTGGAGAAACATGAAGAATCTGAGCAGCAACAAAGAAGAAAGGATCATCTAATAGCAAACTCTAAAAGGCGATCATCATAATATTTACAGTTTTGTTTTTCTTGCATATAAAAGGGGAGTTTTATTTTATTGTATTTATATCTTTCCAACATATAGGCCCGATTTTCTTGTGTTAAATTTCCCTTATAGGTTGGTATTTGTATGTAGCAATGATCACTTGTAGTGATGAGAGAGATCATTATCCATTAGTATTTTGGTAGTCATAACTAAGACATGCAAACATAATGATAATGCATTTCAACAGTTCATTCAAGGAGATTGAAATAAAAGAATGAGACAGTAGAATAGAAATTGTTGTAAAAAAAAAAAAAGCAATCCATGAAGGAAAAAAAAAAAGAATTTTCTGATCCACTGAAAGAACTATCACAGAGTAAAGCTTGGAATTCAAAGGAACTCAACTAACCTCATGTTATTCAATTTCGTTTTCCCAATTACTGCGGTACTTGAGACGTGATGAACTCCCAAAGATAGGCTCCAACTTTCAAATCAAGAGAAGATTCGATGACTTAGCTCTTCAAATTCGAGAGTAAATGAGTAAAACAGTATCAATGGTATTGAAATCCCTCTGTAATTCCCTAATTACAATATCATCAGAACAATGGCAAGAAGACGCTACCAATCAATATGTTCTTATGTGTATTGTATCGAGCCTATATAATGAAGACTACAAAATTGCAAGAAGCAGACACAGAATATTATAATTTTTAATTAGATGTTCAATAATTTCTTTTAATTATGCTTGCTACATAGGTCGTGTACTATTAATCGAAGACAGAAGTCAATTTATTATTACAGTCAAAGAATTGGTGGTATCATAGGAAATATCTCAAACGTACATATATGCTGTCACACAACACACACACCACACCACTTTAACGACGCGTCTATATAAATAAGCTGAGCCGCAAAACATCTCAGAAAAACTCCTCTTCAATTCAATTCCCATCTCAATTTTTTCTACTCAGGAAAAAGTAAAAGCTATGGCAATGGCCGGCGATGGGATGTTCCGAGGAGCATCGCTGCTGATGGAGAGCTGTCTTCACTGCGGCGACACCGCCGTGGAGCGCCGTCCGTACCACAAGTACTGCAGCTGCGCGCTCCACAAGACCGGCGGCGGCCGTGGATCGTCGGCTAACAACCATTGTCCCCATCCGTCCAAGAGCAGTTCGGTTTCGTATCCGATGAGGCGATCGTGGAGCGAGGGAAGCCTGGCGCTCGTCGGCGGTGGATCTGCGGCGGCGTCGCCAGATCTGAAGAGGACGGAGTCGCGAGAGGCTTTGGCGCCGCCGTCGGCCACTGGGCGGTTCTGATTTTCCGTTTAGGTTTTCTAATTTCCGATGCAATTAAATTAGGTTTTGACGATTATTCGTTTATTATTTTTTCGAGGGATTCATTATTGATTTTTACAGTTTGGTGTTTGGTGGTGGATTGAATGTGAATTTGCTTTTCTTTTTCTACGCTTCATTAATCGGCTCTGCTAACCGTTCCCCAATGTAACGAGTATTAGTGGGCCTCTAATTTATGAAGCCAATTGAATTTAATCTAACACGAAGGCCCATACGTTAAGGCCCAACCCAATATTTGCATTCAGCCCATCTATTTCTTCGACGATGTTCTTCTATTAATTAATGAAGATTTGCATTCATCTTTATCAGACAGCTTAAACAATTAGCTTATTACACACTATTCTTAGTACATAACACAAATTCTCCTTTGTGTAAGAAGAGCAGAACAAAGGCTACACAAACATCAAACTAGAAATATATGTACTATTACTAATCACATCACAAGAACTTAAATATATAAGGCACAGAAGAAACAGATTCTTATTTAGACGAACCCTCAAAGAGGTGCATCATAGTATCCTCCAACAGTGATATGAGCCCTTGTAATAGGAATCCCACTAAGCCCATTCATTGCTTCGCTGAGCTTATTCGCATGGTGAGCCATTTGCTTAATCCTCTGCAAATCAAACAAACATATATAATCAAGAATATGATTCCATCAAAGCATTAATGGAGTCTTACAAATAAATAAGGCTCAATACTAAGTAAGTAACCTTGTCGTTGGTATAGATCTGAAACGTAAGCTTCTGATTCTTCAGCAGATTTTTGCCCTCTCTTCCTCCGCTGCTAAACACTATTATGCAAACAGTTGCAGCAGCAAATCCCAATGAGCATATGGCTCCAATCCCAGTTAAGCTTCTCTTCCATAGATTAATCGGCCCACCTTCTTCATCTTCATCATCATCTTCATCATCATCTTCCTCATCATCGTGATCGTCCTCTTCCTTCTTAAAATCGACGATCTTTTCGTCGAATTGAAGCTGCCCAGAGCCTTCGATCTGCTGTAAGATTCCTCTATTACAAGAGCTAGACCTCGGTGATTCGACTTTAATGTCGGCGAATTGATGGTCGGCTTCCTTCATCTTCTTGAAGAAAACCTGCGAAACAGAGTCTTGACTCGTCGTTTCGTCATCAGCAGAGTCCTGCGACGTCACGATCTTGAACTCGCGAATTTGAGGGCTGAAAGCGTCGGGCAAAATCTGCTGCTGATGATGATGATTTGGGGGGCAGAGGAAGTAGTTCATCTGAAAAACGCTTCTCGACTCACTTGGGTACTTCCTCGAATAGATCTTCTTACCACCATCGTCGTGGATTTCTTCCAGGAACCCTTCTTCGGGCAAAAGCTCCCACTCTTCAAGATCCATTTTTTTTCACGGAATGAATATCTTTCTTTGGAGAAGTTGCGAAATTGGAAGAAAGGGTTTGTCGTTTTTATTCATTTATTGGGAGTTGGAGGGGAAGAAAACATCAAATCAATCAAGGGGTTGGACTCATTTATTGGATTTTTATCCATGGCGTTTGTATATTGCTTGCTCGTGGGAGAGACGATTCAATTCAATTGAACTTAGCTTTGCTCAAGTAAGAATCTAGTGGACTAGGGTCCCACCGTGTAAAGGAAAGAAAGCATCTTTGATTATGCTACTAGATATTTCCCTCTTTTTCTTTTTCTTTTTTAATTTCGTTATTTTCTGAAATTTCGGGGTCAATTCTTATGAAAGAAATTATAAATGATCTACGTGTCTAAGTTGCTTGTAGTTAGATGCATGCAAATGAAAGGTCCAACAAATAGACCAAAATCACGACATCTCCCCACAAGGTCTACGAGTTCAAATTTTATTTGGATCTTGATTATCGCTTTGTATGCACTTGGAATGACCGAATAGGTCAGAAAAATTAGTTTATGAACAAACGTGACAATAAATTTTAGATTCGTATTGAATGGAAAAAAAGGGGGTAAGGGAAACAAAATGAAAAGGAAAATAATATGGACAAAAACAACTGTCCGATGGTGGATGGCATATCTTAGTGTAGTGAAGTATACACTTGTCTAGATTCTAGCATTTTGTTACTTTTTTCGTTACTATCCTATGCAAGAAAGGTATGAAAATAGTCTTTAATTTAAATAATGTCACCGTCGTCTGCTAATTTCCGAAAGGAAGCTTTGCAATAAAAAAACGTAATAAATCACTATAATATAAAGGAAAGGTAGGAAATTGTTAAACGTGGGGAGATGGTAGGCGGTAGCTATACGAGTCTATTTGTGTTTGGGCCTTACTGGGTTGGGCTTCCTATTTTCCATAAATGGGCTTTGAACAAATTCCGGATACCCAATCTGTTCACGAGCAAAACTCCCAAACTTCGAGCAAATCTCCTCTCTCTCTCTCTCTCTCTCTCTCTCTCTCTCTCTGTAATTGTTGATTTGGAACGAAGATAAAGCAAGTCAATACCCTGCCGTAAGCTATCAGAGAGGAAGGAACGGATGGCGAGTACGATGGAGAACAGTAATGAAGCCATAGACCTCGATCTCAAAGCCGGTCTCGACCACCCGCTCAAGGTATATCCTAAAACCCTCAGTTTCTTTTTTTTTTTAATTTATAGACAAAAAATCTATTGATTCGCTCTGGATTGCAGGATTCGATCTAGTTAGTGGTTCTAATTTCGTGGATATACCGTTTTTATGTATTTATTTTGTTGTTTGTGTACAGCTATATAATGTAGAAAATGATTGAAGTTTCGTAATTATTTGTATATAGAACCTGTAAATCTGTGCTAATTTTCTGCTGAAGTCTTCTTAAAAATTGTTTTAGACCGTCCTTTTTGTTATTTTGTTAGTCGATCTGCAGGTGTGACGCCGTATTGAGTTTTAGTACACCGTTGCAATGAGTTTTCAGATATAAGTTTGAGTAGGAGTTGCAGAATTGTTGATATCCTGGCACTTAGTGCACTTATGCATGCGATTTTGCAGCAAAAATTTGTCTTTTGGTATACTCGTCGAACTCCAGGAGCTGGAACTCAGACTTCGTATGAGGACAATATGAAGACGATTGCTGAGTTCACTACCGTAAGTGTGTCTTTTTCACCCGTCAGTCAATGATATCTGTTTCTATGATCATTAATAACTTAGAAAGTAGATTATCTTTACCTTCTCAAATCTTATCATTTCATTCTCAGCGTCCTTGCACACTCAAGAAATGCTTATATTCAATTTATGTTGATTTAGGTTGAGGATTTCTGGAGATGCTATTGTCATCTAGAGCGCCCTTCATCATTACCTGTTCCGACTGATCTGCATCTATTCAAAGAGGGTATTCGTCCACTTTGGGAGGTTGACATTTTGTTTTTTGGTGGTTGGTGCCTTTTGCTTTCTTTTAAGAATAAATAACTAATTCTTATTTCGTATGCGGATTATAATCAGGATCCTGCAAACATCAAGGGCGGGAAATGGACCATCAGATTTAACAAAGCTGTCTCGGGTCGTTTCTGGGAGGACCTGGTATGAAATCGATTTTCGTTTCTCTTTTTTTTTTGTGGGGTTTCCACTTACGTTGATACTTATAAGTTCATTTTTGAGTTTTTAACACTGTTTGAGAATATATCCAAATGTGGAGGCCAATGGGAGGGACTGATGCATAGCTCCCCGCTGTGCTTCATAGTTGTCTGCTCTATACTTTACAGAATATCGCGCATATGAGTTATTCGTTCACACATTATACAAGTAACTGAACCCTGAATGATTATCGAGGAAAACAATCCGCATATACTGTCTTTGATATCAGGTCCTTGCATTAGTAGGAAACCAACTCGAGTATGGAGATGACGTTTGTGGTGTGGTATTAAGCATCCGCTTTAACGAGGACATATTAAGCGTGTGGAACCGCAATGCATCTGATAACCAGGTTCGGTTATGATACAATTGCTTTCTTAACTCTGGACATTCTCTTCTCATAAGAGGCTGAATCGTCGTTATAATAAGCTTGCATGCTTATTGCAAATGCATTTCTTCCTATTTGGTACGTAGGCTGTAATGGTGCTTAGGGACTCTATCAGGCGACATCTTAAGCTTCCCAGCAGCTACGTAATGGAATACAGATCGCATGACTCTTCCTTGAGAAACCACTCCTCGCATCGCAATACCTGGTCTAGGCGATAGGCAGTCATCGCTTTATATCGTGAACTTTTTACTTGTCGAATGTTTTATGCAACAAACTTATGTATCAGTAACAGTGTCTCAATCTTTTCCAATCTTTTCTCCGACTTAGCTTTTTGACCTTACATACTCAAATTTGAAGCAATTTGGCTTTATCTTTGCGTTTTAGACCACTAAAACGAATGGTTGGCCTTTGATCCATTATAGACCACTTTGTGCAACGCAATGGTGAAGATGAAGAGCAGCTCAGCGGAGAAGAGCCTTTGATCTCAACGCTTGGCCTTTGCAGCAATGCAACTATTGCAGTAGAAGTTTATACGTAGGAAATGGAAAAAAGAAAACCATCTTCAACAATGCTCCACACACCTGTTAGACGACCCTTTGGCTGCATTGATGAGAGCAAGGCACTCAGGCAACCGTCTTGATGTTCCTAAAGGCGCTTCCACGGAGATCTCAACCGCTTGCCTCTTCGGTCAACAAATGGGTGATCTCCATGGCGTGCTTGATGATCCGAACAGCCATGAGCTTCTTCCCATTGTTCCTTTCCGTGCATCATGAGGAAATTGGTACCCTCTCGACGAATGGGCACTGAGCCTTCCTAAAGCGCTTGGCTTGGTACCTCCCAGCCGTGTGAGGCATGCACACAGGGTGCTTGGCTGCAGTTGCAGTGATGTAATCTTCCACGGAGATGTCGCTGATCTGTCAAGAAGAAGGGGGGGGGAAAACCATGGTGAAGAAGATAATTTGAAGCGAGTAAATAACTCGTTTAGGCGGCACCTGAACTTCGTCGTACCGCCACCGATTAAATAACAGAACGCCGCCGTGAAATTTCTCGTCTTCTGTCGCCGCATGCGCGATTACTCCACCAGTTTCCATACCTCCCGGCGACGTCTTGTGCTTCTTAGTGACGAGGAGCTGCTCAACGAAATTGGGGGTAATCAAGAACCCTAATTTCAATCCACTGTAAAGGCATGGGCATTTTTTGATTGTGTTGTTGACTAAATGGGCTTAGATGTTCGTGGCCCGTTGAGGCCCATATTTATGGGCCCATTTAGACGACTTTAAAGCCGATATAATAATTCCTCGGAAGACGTAGACAAAACAACACATCGCTCACCTCGCTCGGTCGGATCTGTCAAACGATGTCAGCTTCTATGCTCGCCGGCGTGAAATACGCCGATAGCCTCACGGTGGTCGGAATCTCAGTCCTCACCGCCGTGATCTGCGAAGCCATATCCTGGCTCCTAATCTACCGCACCGCGAATTACAAATCCCTAAAATCGACGATCGACAAAGCGTCGAAGAAGCTCGAGACCATGAAAACCACGGACCCAAGCGTCAAAAAATCCTCGAAAACGAAGAAGATCGACCGCATGGAGACGTCGCTGAAGGAATCGAGCCGCGATCTGTCGCTGTTCAAGTTCAAATCGGGCGGCGTCGTGGCGCTGGTGTTGTTCATCGTCTTCGGTCTATTGAACAGCTTGTTCGAAGGGAAAGCCGTCGCTAAGATCCCCTTTGTTCCGATTCGATTGCTGCAGAAGATGAGCCACAGAGGGTTGCCCGGCGACGACATGACGGATTGTTCCATGGCTTTTCTGTATCTCCTTTGTTCAGTCAGCGTTAGGACTAACTTGCAGAAGTTCCTCGGTTTCTCTCCGCCACGTGGCGCCGCCGGAGCTGGGTTGTTCCCTATGCCTGATCCAAAGACCAGTTGATGTTGAGTCGACGGCCTTCGTTTCCTCGTTCGGTATGTTCTTGTTTAATGTTATGGTTAATTATAGTCTTTGATCCCTTGATTATGATATGTATCCTTGCTAAAACGCAGCTTGTAGTTCGCCTTTCTTCTGAATTTATATCGAATAAGCTTTGTGTTATACATTGTGCCTTGGTTTTTTCTTCTAGTGAATTGTTATGTTGAATTGTCGATTCCTCTACGCCTTTTTCTTGTGTTTGTATTTCTTGTTCTTGACGACCTCATGCTTTTCTATGGTGAACTAAAAAAAGGCTATTGAATCTTTTGTTTATCGAACTCCTTTGGTATTCTGTCAACTCAATTGGGTAAAAGTGTGATCTTTCGTCGGAGGTTTAAGACTGGTCTGATATAGCTTCCCATTTTCTCTGTATCCCCTATATTTTCCGACCAAAAGAACCAGCTAAAGCAATCCATATCATCGATGTGTATAATTTCTTTTCAAACGATATAATTATGGGGACTTTTTCATTTCAGTTCCCATCAGAAGTTTCGTTTAGGATTCAGGTCCTATTAGGAAAAATTTTAGTTTTAAATACTCGATTTCTGCAGTACCACTTCATTGCTCCAAAATAACTATATGCTAAAATTTTCTAACACAAAACGATCATTCAGTACCAGTTAATGATCATTCTATACTAGAACTTCTTGTTATGAGATGCATATGTTGAAATTTTGTAATACAAAACGATCATCCTATACCAGTATATATAACTTTTATACCATTTTTTTTAAGTTATGTCCTTTTATCTAAATTTTACGAAATTTTGTCCTTTAACCTAAAGTATATATCTTATAATTAACTCTTCTTTGATTCCATTATTCGTACAAGCTTACTTATATACAGTGGTTAATATCGTTACCCAGTATAGTGGGGTCTAATAAGAACATTAACGGCCCAATAAGAGTCCAATTTTACACATCAACGGCCCACATGGTAGAAACCCTAATCCTTCTACTGACCACCCACAGCTATAACAACACTACATCCATCGTCCCCTTTGTACATCCTCTCCACAGCACAGCAGCTGAGATAGAAAGATGCCGGCGGGTCACGGTCTCCGTTCGCGAACAAGGGATCTCTTCGCCCGCCCTTTTAGAAAGAAGGGTCCGACCCATCTGTCGACGTACCTCCGTGTGTACAAGATTGGGGACTACGTGGATGTCAAGGTGAACGGATCCATTCACAAGGGTATGCCCCACAAGTTCTACCACGGCCGAACGGGTCGGGTCTGGAACGTTACCAAGCGTGCAATTGGCGTTGAGATCAACAAGCAGGTGCGAATCCTTCCTCCTTTTGCTAAGATTACTATTTGCAAATGAAAGCAGTTTGGATTTTATCTTCACTAGTGAAATGTCTCCTTTTGAGTGAACTATGTCTATGGGTTGGTGTGATTATCGCTATGTTGTAATCTTTGTATGTGCTAGTCCGCCGTTATGGCACCGATTGATGTTCTGAACATGTCGTTTTACCAGCTGACGTTGTTATCTCTGTGCCCATGAATGCTTTTGTACTCAACTGATTGCCCACAATTTCTTTCTACACTGTGATGCTTGTCATAAAAAAGTCCTCTTTTTCTGCTTTTTTCTGTGATAAAAAAATCTTGCGTCTATGTCCATAATTAGAATGCCGTCATAGTGGATTCATTCTATGCCTCCAAGTCTATATTTTAGCCCAATTGGTTTACACGCATAAGTTATCCTATGTGTTTTCCCTTTGATGTTGTTCTCAGGAGACATACCTCTGATCGGAAATTCTCTTTGTAGTCCTTTGAGATTCCATGCTTTAAAGCTATGGCATCTTGGTACTTTTCTGATCATTTTTGCACAATTGATGCGCAGGTTGGCAACAGAATCATCAAGAAGAGAATCCACGCTCGCATCGAACACGTCCAGCCATCAAGATGCCATGAAGATTTTCTGCAAAGGGTCAAGGCAAACGATAAGCTGAAGGCAGAGGCTAGAGCACAGGGAAAAATCATCAGCACAAAGAGGCAGCCCGCGGGCCCAAAACCGGGCTTCATGGTGGTGGAAGGTGCCAAGATTGAGACCGTAACTCCAATTCCATATGATGTTGTCAACGATCTCAAGGGCGGTTACTAAGTCTCTCTTTGCTTCTTATGGGCTCTGTGTGTTATTTGCGCTGTCTTTAGCTTTGGAATGGCAACTTTGTTCTTTGTTCTCAGTTACTTTTTATCTATTATCAATGGTTATTGTTTCTGAGACTGAGTTGTAAGTTGAAATTCTAGACCAGTTTTGGAGCAGGTTTTTATCCAACTCGGGCAACTAATTACAAGCAATTAAACAACCACATTATAAATGGTTTATGACATTACGTTTGAGCACTTTTTTTTTATTACAAGAAATTAACATGAGAGTCAACGGCTGAGTTGGATATATCGGAGGTTTGGTTGATGTGTACTCTGAGAAAAGAATAAACAAAGACTATATACGTTGGACGGATACTGATCAAAGGCAATAGTTTTTTCTAATATACGACGAAATGCTCAATAGGAATCTTTCATTACTGCTGTGCTGTTCTCTTCGACTTTGGTGTGCTTCAAAGAGAAAGGAGCAACTAAGAAGTGATCATTACCTATCTGTTAGACATATCTCTGATATATTACTTGAGCTGTCCTATGTTTCAACTTTCAAGCTTATACAACTCTTTTTTGCATTACAGCTCCCTAATTAAGCTATGGCAGATGACGAGGTTATTCAATCTCTTGTTCTTGACAATGGAAGTGGAACCATCAAGGTATTCATGCGTTCCATTTTCCATGCATTAATTTAACATTTGATGGACCATTGATTTATCCCATGTTGTTCAAGGCTATTTGATGATGAATTCTTGACTTGTTCATGGGCTTCTAACTCATCGTTCAGTTCTTGAATTTTTTGGTTATTTTCGTCGCAGGGTTTTGTCTAGAGTGTCGGTTTTTCAATATGAATTAAACCTTATCTTCTTAGGCAGGATTTGCCGGTCACGATGCTCCTCTAACGTCCTTCCCGAGCATCGTGGGCCGACCTCGACACATCGGCCCACCGGGCCGAAACGAAGCGTACGTAGGCGACGAGGCCCATTCGAGGCGAGAAATACTGAGTTTGAAGTACCCCATCGATCACGGGCTCGTCGTCGACTGGGACGATATGGAGAAGATTTGGCGATACGCTCTGTATAACGAGCTCCGCGTGGCTCCCGAGGACCACCCGATTCTCCTCACCGAGGCTCCTCTCAATCCCAAGAACAAGCGCGAAAATATGGCCGGGATAATGTTCGAAAAGTTCAACGTCCCCGCGATGTACGTCGCGATCCACGCCGTCCTTGCCCTTTTTTCCCATTGTCGTACGACGGGTAAGTTACGTGCCCTATGCATTTTGTACTTGGATTATGCTGGCAATAAAATGCATGAAATTAAAATATAATTACAATCCCTTTAATCTTTAGTAAAAATCGAGTGGTTCTTTCTAAAACTAATTGGTGATAGGATGATAAGTGGATCCATCAGCTCGAGTTCTTCAATGTGGGACAAATCCCAAATTATAATCTCGACAATCATAAAAACCTGACAAACTAGTCATTCAACACGGTACCGGGACAGCTCCCGGCCACAAGAAACGAATCTATACAACCACCCATAAAAAGAAAATTTAGGCTAGATAAGAAATAAAAACAGCATAAACGTGATGGGGCATATTTGAAATAAAAATTATAATGGTGAACTTTTTTTTAGTCATGTAAATTACTGAGTAGGGACGACGAATTCAGAACGTGAAATTATACTAACATTAACTTTCAAAATTAAACAATTTAGGAACACTGCGTGTCAGGATCTTATATTTTTGTAAAATGATGCACACCCTTCGAGTTGAAGCTTTTAGGCGAATTGGTCATTCAACATATTTCTTTTCCTCACTAGTCAACGGTCAATGCCTCCCCTATCAATTTCAGGCATCGTGCTCGACTCTGGCGATGGCATCAGCCACGCCGTCCCAATATACGAAGGCCACGCACTCCCACATGCCGTCCACCGCCTTGACATCGCCGGCCTTCGACTAACCGATTACCTAACCAACCTCTTAAACGAGCGAGGCCACTCCTTCAAAACAATCGCCGGCCGAGAAATCGTCAGAGGCATCAAAGAGAGTCTGACATACATCGCCCTAGATTACGAGCGAGAGCTCGAAACGAAAGACGAGGAGAAGTACGACCTGCCCGACGGGCAGGTCATCGCCGTTGGGCACGAGCGATTCAGCTGCCCGGAAGCTCTCTTCAAGCCCTCGATGGTCGGGATAGAAGCTTTTGGTATTCACGAGATAACTTATAAGTCGATCATAAAGTGTGATGTTGATATTAGGGGGGATTTGTATGGGAATATTGTGCTCAGCGGTGGCTCGACTTTGTTCCCGGGCATTGCCGAGAGGATGAGGAAGGAGATCAGTGCTTTGGCCTCGGGTGACAGAGAGATTATTAGGATTTTTGCCCCGCCCGAGAGGAAGTATAGTGTTTGGATCGGCGGGTCGATTTTGGCGTCTCTAAGCACATTTCGACGGGTATTTATTTGATTTTTTTCGTGTCGTTTTGGTCTTAGGTTTGATTTATTTGTGATTGATCTTCGCCATGCTTTTCTTTCTTTCTTTTTTTAAGATGTGGATCGACAAGGCGGAGTACGATGAGTTCGGGCCGGCGATTGTTCACAGGAAATGCTTCTAAGTTGAATCCATCTTCTTAGGGTTGTTGTGATGTTATTGCTTTTTCTTTCCTGTACTTTGTTAATGATGGAGATGCAGTTGTGCAATAATTGCCTAGTTAAACTGCTAGAGATTTGTATGCTTTTAAGTATGGTTGCAAATGAATCGGATTTTTTTGGTTCGACTCACTATTTGATTCAAAATTTTAAGATTCGAATTCGAATATTTAGAATATGGATCCGAATAAGAATATTGTTTTTGATTCGAGAAATATACGAATACGAATAAGAAATCACGATATTCAATTCGAAAATTAATCGAATTATTCGATTCGAATAATATAACATAAATAATAGTATTATTGATATATATTCGTATATAATTATATCATAACTCACTAAAACATTTAAAACATAAGATTTTATAATTCAATATATGTTTTAATATAATTTATTATAATTCAATATATATTTTAAATATAATATAGTTTATATTTTATTAAATAGAAAATAAAAGATGACTTTGAATACAAACATTCGATATTCGATTCGAATAGTCGAATTCGAATAAGAATCGATTTTACAATTCGATTAAATATTCGAATATTCTTATTCGTATTCGATTGTCATCCGAATATGAATTGAATATTGCGGTATTCGACTCGATTCGATTCGTTTGCAACCCTACTTTTAAGTATAAAACTAGGCTTTATTGCAAGAAATTCATGATAATGTCTTTATGATTAGATTTTACAACGCACAAAGACACATGTGCAGTAAACTAGCGCTACAAGATATGAGCACGAAAAATAGAGACGAAAAATAGAGACGGAATTGATTTCGTGTCTTGAGTATTTGAAACGAATTTTGACACAATTTTTTATTTCAAATAAATTAATGTTGTTGTTTAGACACCGATTAGATATAAAAATAAAAACGAAAATGCGACAAAAAAATTCATTTTGGAAACGGTATATATCCCGTGTCCAAATTTGCTGCGAGAACAACACCTAAATAGTAGACAAAAAATAATTCCGTATCCTCAACAAATATGGAATTTTAGTTTTGAATACCAAATTTTCCGTGTCTAATATATAATTTTCTAAGAATGTAATTAACATGGACCTCAAGTTGTAGCGTTGATATTCATTTTTACTCCACCTTAATCGTCAACTACCCTTACCAAATTATCCGTTCACGATAAATTAATCTAAACTTTTAATAATACCACCAGCGATTCAGCGATTGACAAAAATATTTGTTACGTATATTACTAATTACATAAAAAAAAGGGTGATTAAAAATATTTTCCAGGACCTTTAAGAAAAAATTAGTTAAAGGACCAACTTTTCGTAAAATTTAAAGATAAGGACCAACTGTTATAAAGTGTGTATGAATTGTTATTGGATGATCGTTTTCTGTTATTTTCATAACAATGTACTGTTATTGTGGGAACAATGAATTGTTACTGCAGACCAATAAATTGTTACTGAATAAGCGGGTCCTTAAAACTAATTTTTTTTCTGACAGGGCCTGAACAAAAATTTGAGACCCTGACAGGGACTAACAAAAATTTCCCCTAAAAAAAAAAAACGTTGATCTTCCTAAAAATGTCGACAATCTCCCGACATAACTTAGTTCTTACACGGGGGAAAGTACAGCTCAGTTCTTACACGACATAACTTATCTTCCAATTATACCCCCGAGAAAAGGGTTATTTATATATAACCAAACTACGCCATGCCCTTGAGGTAAAATTGACAATCTCATTTCCACGTGGATCACGTTATTCAAACGTTACACCTAACCGCCGCCATTGTTTCTCCGCGTGAAGAACAAACTTTCCCTCCACTGAAACTGAGCTGAGCTCACAATCAATCAAACATGAAGGCTTCAATCACCTTCAGAGACGAGCGAAAACCTCTTCTTCGAGCCAAAATCCCAATCAACATCCTAAGCTTCCCCTTCCAATCCGCCGTCGCGGCCGGCGAATCCAATGAGCTAGCTCTGAGTCTCTCGACGTTCTCCGATTGGGGTCCGTCGCTCAAGTTCTCGTACCGTCCCAAAGATTCGGAGAAGCCCTTGGCCGTCGTCTTCAAAACCGGCGTAGGCAACTTCGGTTCGCCCAGCGAGAGCCCACTGATCATGAGCGCCGAATTGAATCTGATTGGGGCACGAAACCCTAGCTTCCTCATCCAATTCAAGCCCAACTTAGGCGATTTCTGTGTGAAGAAGCTTGGCGGCGCCAAAGAGGACGAGGGGCACAACGGTTGTTTCGATGCTTCCAAGGGTGTCCTTCCGGCGAGCGTCGATGGACTGATGAGAGGCATGGAAATTGGAGCTAAAACGTCCGTCCCCGTTAGGGATTTAGCCTGGTGAACTTGCGGTGGGGGATTAGGTTCCCGGCGGAGGATACGGTGGTGGTCGGCAGCAAAGACGGCGGCAGCAGCACTGCTGGGCTTTCCGGTAAGAATTACAGGCACAGATTGCCTTACTTAGTGATGAATAAAATTGGGATCAAACAAATTGTGGCGAAGAAGGAAGTCAGTCAAGAGAGATGAACCCTCGAAGGGTAAGAATCTTGGTGAGTTGACTGAAGCGTATGTAGATATTAAGAAGCAAATGGATTCTATTCGAAGCGAAAACATGGCACTTGGCAAAGCGTTGAACGATTTGAGGTTGGATTTAGCTGCTAATAAGAAAAAGGTTGAGTCCTCCCTAGATAAGAAGGGTACTAATGGTGACAAGAACTCAAAAGATGTGCCAGGGCTCAAAGATGGTGCGAAGCCTTAAAGGATTTTGCAGACTTCTTGTGATGAAACATCGGACATGATTGAAGGTTGGTTCTTGAAGTTATAGGTCTTGGGTTATTGTGGGTCGATGGCTTGGGGTTTTGGGTTGAATCATCTTGGCGATAGGTATATTTTTAAGTACAAGTTTTGGTTTTTGTTTGAGTTTCTTGGAATTAAATGATTTAATTCAACCAAGGTTTTGTCTCTGTGGTTTATGTTAGGAGGCATTGCCTCTGCTTGCTGGTAATCCACAAACAATGAAAAGTTTCAATCTTTACTGCAAACCCTTAACCACAAGACTCAATCCAGAATTTGAAGCTTCAAGGGTACAAGAGAAGAGCAAGAAAAGCTAATTTCCTTCAAAGATCTGTCATTCATATCATATGACAAAGCTCCCACATATAAATTAAGAGAATGGAACAAAGACAAGAACCTCAAGTCACCTCCCAA
Source organism: Craterostigma plantagineum (assembly GCA_027422505.1). NCBI lineage: Eukaryota > Viridiplantae > Streptophyta > Magnoliopsida > Lamiales > Linderniaceae > Craterostigma > Craterostigma plantagineum. Next base: position 95,554 of record JAPQWV010000291.1, on the reverse strand, counting down.
CCTCAGTTGAGAATAACAAAAATTAACGGACTTCCAACCAAGAAAAATCAGCATCAGCAGCATATTACAGTTACCTCATCGACATCAATGTTCGAACCCTTTTCTCCCTCTCCACTCTCTTAGCAGAGGGCGTCCTCTTTAGCTTGCGAATCTCCTCCATCACTACTTTCTCGACGGTATCGAGGCTGTTCAGTAGCTTCTTCTCTGGCGTCAAGTCGCTCTCTTTATCCCCTCTTTCGTTTTCTTTCTGGTTAAGGTTAGTGACTTCGTGCAATATCTTCTGCACTCTGTCATCTATAGATGGTAAGCAGGGCTTTACAGGGCATGGCGTTTTAAATCCTGAAGAAGAAGCATCGTTCAATATTTGGCCAGGGAGATTAATTGGGCTCTGAATTCGTAGCATAAGCTCGCCTATTCGCGTGGGATGATCTCCCCTTCTTTCGATCGCCTGTAAGGAAGATACTTCAATCAAATCATCACACTGGTCACAGAAACGTCAGGAAAGCAGAGCAAAAACAGAGGGCAAGCGTTATTACATACCCTTACAACTGATGTAACATTGTTAAGAGGTCTCCTAGGGTACCATGAAGGCAAAGGGCTACCTCGACCCCGCCCGTTTCTGGCGAAAGGGGACAAGTTTTCAGGCCCTAAAATCGGCGTAAAGCGCCCAATTCGTGGAGTTACGGAACTGCCCCTCCCTATGCTAAACCTCATAGGTCCAGGCGTACCCACCATTGTTGTACCTCTCCATCGAAATGGAGTCTGCTGCCTCTCCTCGCCGTCGTCTCTTAACGAAAAAATGACGGGACTAACCCTTGGAACATCTCTGTCTGTATAGCTAGAGTTTGCATTCCTTCTTTGGCTGTAAACAGCTGCAATGTCTAAGTCTCGCCTTGTTAATCGATCCCTTGATTCAGGCATGGGTATGAACGCCGACCTAATAAACAGAGGCGCGGTCGGGCTTTAAACGTAGATATTCAGTGGTTAATTAATGAAGCATTCTTGCCCCTTTTTCCGAATAAGATTGATGAATTTGCTTGGAGTTGAGAATCAGCTCAGCCTGACGACAAATCAAACGAATTAAAGCCCAGAAAAAGTAAAATGCAAACACATAACGAAGAGATGCGTCGCAGATACGGCAGTCAACGCAGTTATCGGAAAACAAAAAAAAAAAAAAAGAACTGACGACTAAACTAGTAAGTAAGATCTTCTATAACCTCAGAAATAGTCCTCTGCGAATGAAGATTCGTTGCCTGGCGAGCGAGCTTGACTGCTTTTATTGCCGAAGGTGCTAAGTAGAAAAATTTCGTGGTGAAAAATTTTCAAACGAAAATTTAGGCGGCATTAAGAGCTGAAATGATTTTTTTTGGCTTTTTTAGGATTTTTTTTAAAAAAACATTAAGTATGAATTTTGAATTTAGGAAGATATATTTGTGGAGATAATTCTGATTAGGGTACCCATCGTAGTTGGGCCGAATCCTCACTACGGCCCACTAAAAGTATTTAATAAGATTGTGTTCAGAGTTGAAAGAGAAAAAAGAACGGGAAAAGTTGGATTTATGAGAGGATAATTTCATAATTCAGTGCATCTATAGTTGAAATTGGGAAGCTACATCTATTATATATCTAAATATGTATCATTACATATCAATTATCATCGCAATATTTATATCTGTTGTTGACCTTTTTGGTCCACGTGCGCTAGAGAGTTTTGATGAACAATGTAATTATAATGACGTTATGTCTATAAATTAAGCAATTCGATTTGTGATCAATATAATGTCTAAGTACATGATAATATTCGACCATGCATTGTTTATAAGCTATAAATCGATTAAAGTGTTGAATGTTGATTCACATGTAATTCTGTATAGGCAGCCAATGTGATAGGATATATCGTTATGTGCTATATGTGGAAATAACGCATGACATATCCTACTGAGTTATAAAAGGAAAATATGTTGTTTATATATATTGATCGATATATCCGTTAATACAAGTTTATTCTTGGATGAAAATCGCATAGAAAATCGACGACATCGGGGCACGTGGTGACCAAGCTCCCCGCTATTAAGCTCGACGGTCACCACCTGCCCCGACGATTCGTGCAATAGCTTCACGGGTATCCCCAAGCTTCGGCTCATACTCTCAACTTCTCTAGCGCTGCGAACGCAGAAGGAACTTTGAGAGAGAAGAGAAACCGAAGTGTTGGAAAAATTCTAAAGCTTGGACTTAGAAATGAGCCCAAAGTTTCGAACTTAGGGCTACAGATATGAGCGCGATAACTTGTAATTTAATTTAAGGGAAGAGTAGTGAATACTAAATAAACTAAACTCGAAGGACCAAATCGCAACTCAGAGTAAATTCAATCGAGAGTAAAAAGCGCTGTGGCTTCAAACATAGCAGTAGCCAGTAGCCAGTAGCATATAATAAATATTCTGTAACGAAAATAACATTTGGGTATATTAATCTTGAAAACCAACGCCGCCGCTCGCCGCCTCGACCTCCCCACCACTCTCCCTCCACCTGAAAAATCCCCCAAACAATCCCTCCATATCCTCCAGCGACCTCCCCCTCGTCTCCGGCAAAAGAGCGTAGAAGAAAACCCACCCCAAAACCCCAATCCCAGCGTAGATAAAGAACGCGCCGCCGATCGTCACCGCCTCGTACAGCGAAATAAACGTCATCAGAACGATGCCGCTCATCAGCCTGTTGACCACCACCCCCATGGCGCACCCCTGCGCCCTAAGCCTCAGCGGAAATACCTCCGAGCTGTATACCCAAGCTATGGGTCCCATCCCAATCGAGAAGAACCCCACGCTCGACAGCGTCATCGCCACGCAGAGCTCCACCGCCCACGTCATCCCCCCTCCTCCTCCGCCGAGTACGGTCAGTCCGGCGCCGAGCGCCGCCATGGACGCCACCATCCCTGCGCAGCTGACGAGCAGCAAAACCCTCCTCCCGACCCTATCCACCAAGAAAGTGGCGACCAGTATGAAGAGGGTCTTGCTCGTCCCCACAGCGATGGTCGCCAGGAGCTTTTCGGAGTCGTTCTTGATCCCGGCCTTCTCGTAGATCCTCGGGCTGTACATCACGACGGCGTCGATGCCCGTCGACTGCTGGAAGAAGTGTATCCCGAGGCCCGCGATGACTATGTGTAGGACGGGGCGCGTGGGGCGGACGAAGAGCTCCCTCCACACGCCTTTTCCGTTGTCAGCGCGGTGGTGGTGGTGGCGGGCGGCGGCTTCCTTGATGTCCGAGAGCCTCTGCTGGGCTTCCTCGGGAGAGTCCGAGGTTTTGTGTAGGACGGCTTCGGCCTCGTCGAGGCGGTTCTGCATGGCGAGCCACCGCGGGGACTCGGGCATCGCCAGGACCATGAGCCCGAGGAAAATGGAGGGGATCGCGCCGATCCCGAGCATGAGCCGCCACCCGAGCTTCAGCGGGAACCTGGAGAACGCGTAGTTGGACACGTACCCGAGCAGGACGCCTGCCTCGGAAACAGATGCAGTTGTGAATTTTGCGACGGAAAATGAATTTAAATTTTGGACGGAGTGATCGTTCATCATGATATCAGAGGTAATAGCCAAATAAAGTCAATACTAACGATCACACATTCTAAGAATGGTCTACTGTATCCTATCTGGTTGGATATAACACAACTTGTAAGGAATTTGGGGTTTGGAATTTTCAACCATGTGTTGAAAGTAGGGATACAGACGAATCGAATCGATTCGAATACCGCAATATTCTATTCGTATTCGGATAACAATCGAATACGAATACGAATATTCAAATATTTAATCGAATCACAAAATCGATTCTTATTCGAATTCGAATACTTTCTCGAATATTCGAATCGAATATCGAATATTTGTATTCAAAGTCATCTTTTATTTTCTATTTAATAAAATATGAACAATATTATATGTAGAATATATATTGATTATAATAATTTATATTTAAACATATATTGAATTATAATATATTATGTTTAAATATTTTATTGAGTTATAACGTATTATATGTGAATATATATTAATTAAACTATATTTTATGTTAAATTATTCGAACAGAATAATTCGATTAATTTTCGAATCGAATATTGTGATTTCATATTCGTACTCGGATATTTTTCGAATAAAAAAATTATTCTTATTTGGATTCGTATTCTAAATATTCGAATTCGAATCTTAAAATTTCGAATCGAATTGCAAATCGAACCAAAAAAAGTTCGATTCGTTTGCCACCCTAGTTGAAAGTTTAACAGGCCGATATTGGGTTGGATTGTGATAGTCACATGTCAAGTTTTTTTTTTTTCGCACATGTCAAGTTTTGAATAGATAAAATTTTAAGAAAATTTCACATCTACGGTTAAAATTATACCAAATTCAGCCTGGACACGTGTTGAAAATACAATAGGAATTAACATACGATGCATCGTCTTCAAGATTAAGCTTTAAAGGTGAGGTGGTCGTTCAACGCAAACAGTAACATCGTAGCTTACCGAAATTGATGAAAACCTCGGGAAACGAAGAGAGAAAACCCCGGGAGGATGCCGGAGAAACCTCGGCCGCGTAGACCGGCGCGATCATAAGCCCATAGCCGACGCCAATCCCGGCGACGAATCGGCCCGCCATGAGAAACCAGTAGTTCGTTGCGCAGCCCATCAGCACCGCCCCGATGAAGAATATGACGGCGGCGAATACGATGGTGTAGCGCCGCCCTAACCAGTCGGAGGTCCGCCCCGCCGCGGCGGCTCCGATGAGGGAGTACAGGTTGATGGTGCCGACGAGGATTTCGACCTGTACGTCGGAGATTTTGAGGTCTTTTTTTATATAAATCGTTGCCCCGCTCATCACTCCGCCGTCTACGAAAAAGGTTTTTTTTTTTTAATTATCGTATTTTTAATCATTCATCTCATTTCCGCCAATTTGCGGTACTTATTACCATATCCGAGCAAGACTGAGGTCATCGAAGCGAGGACAGAGATGGCCAAGGCGTACATATTCCTCTTGGGTTTCTTCCTCTTTGTCGCCGGAGAAGTGACGGCCTGGACGTGGAAGGCGCCGGAGCGGGAAGAATCGTCGACGTCTACGGCGGATTGTTTTGGGTGGTCGGCCATGGAGGGCAGATGCGTGCTTGGTTTTTGATGAGTTTGCTGTGATTTAACAGATAGCTACTTATGTACTAGTTATACCGGAAACTGGGTATATGGAAGATTTGAGGGACTTAATTGCAATTGATAAGTTTGGTAATGGATTCTTGATTTCTAATCCTTAAGTTTCAATGATTGATAGTTCTTGATTTGACAATGCTATCCACATGCATTGCAAGCCTTCCAAACCTACGAACACTTGTAATAACTCGCATAACAAAATGACAATGACCCTTCAGCTCGAGGCCCCAAAGTGCATGTGATTAGGAGGTCAGGGGTTCGAACCCTACCTCCCACATTACTTTGGAAAATCCCCATGAGGGTTATACCTCATGACTATCGATGTGGTGAATTTGGGACGTGTTCATCTGGCCCCGAGGATTAGTCCCATCTCTGGAATGTGTGGCGCTAATAGCCCCTGCCTTGCCAAAGCCTATGTGGCGTTATAAGGCCCACGGCTGGCAGGGGCTAGCCCATAGCCAGGCTGTGTGGGGATACCTCGGGACATTAAAAAAAGAAAAAAAAAAACTCGCATAACAAAATAGTAATATTAAGATAAATAATAATTAATAATAATATTAATTTGTCGTTAAAGCAAGATGAAAATACATATGAAATAAGAGAGGCGATTGGCGATTGGCGATTCTGAAGGATTCCGGCGCACTTTTCTTCCGGCGAGAGCCTGCTATGGCGAAGAAGAAAAGAGGCCCAAAGCAGGGCCTGACTCCGATACATTCTCCGAATGCCAATAACTCACCAAATCAAAACTCTAATAATAAGTCTATTGAAGCATCGACAAAAAACAATGGAACAGTAACAAACACCCCGATACCGCCGACAATCCCAACGCAGAATGTTTGGGCTAACTTTGACATAACAAAGCTTCGAAACGCTGGGTCTAAGCTTGAGTTTGTTGCCCCTACTCAAGAAGGGGACAGGGCCGTTGGGCGGATTGATGTCGAGGAACTGAAGGAGGAAGTGGAATACTGGAACTCGGCCCTTATATGCCATGTCTTGGGAGCTAATCCTCCGTATGCGGTGATGAATGGATTTCTTAATCGCTTGTGGAAATCGATGGGGCTGCAAAGGGTTCTTCAAGTACGGAAAGGTCTGTTCCTGGTGAAATTTGACTCTGTGACTGCTCGGGATGAGGTCATTCAGACTGGAATTGTGCAATTTGATGGGAAACCAGTCATAGTACATCCGTGGTCGGCTGAGACCCAGTTTAGTAAGATCGATGTGCTTAGGGTTCCTGTCTGGATCCAATTTCCCCAATTGGATCTTAAGTACTGGGGGGCAAAAACGCTGAGTAGGTTGGCGAGTCTATTGGGCACGCCTATAATGGCTGATAGATGTACTATGCATAAGGAGAGAGTGCAATATGCCAGGGTACTTGTAGAGGTGGAGCTAAACAAGGATATCAAGGAATCAATCTTCTTTGTTAATGAATATGAACAAGTGATAGAACAAAAAGTTGTATATGAATGGTACCCTTGTAAATGTCTGAACTGTGGTATCTATGGCCATGGCAAGGAGGTGTGTAAAAAAGAGGGGGGTGCGAAGTTTGTGCCTAAGAGATTGAATGTGGATACAGCTGTTGGTACAGTTCCTGGTGGTGCAACGGTTGTGGAGGATTCATCTGACCCAGGTGTGAGTTCCTTGGGGGAGGGCAAGTCATTCCATAGTGGTGGCATGCAACCTGAGGATGGAAAACAGAGAGGGTCCATTGAGGACTGGGTCCAGGTGGGTGGATCTAGGTCTAAAAAGGGTGGTACGATCGAGAGGAATACCCAGTCAAGCCCTTCCAAGCAGAGGGCAGATGAGGGGCCTCATGGATAAAGCGGCTATATGGAATATTAGAGGCCTTAACCGGCCTAATAAGCAGAGGGAGGTGGCTCTCTTCTGCAGGAAGTATGCTTTGGAATTGGTGTGCTTATGTGAAACAAAAATAAAGAGAGAGAATCTGGACAAGTATATGAAAGGTATGTTTGCCGGATGGGGTTGGGATACTAACCTCAATTGTGATCCTAGGGGGAGATTGATATTGACATGGAGGATGGATAGATACTCTGTATTTACCTTACAGAAATCTGATCAGATTATACATACCAAGATGTGTTACGAGGGGGAAAGCTTCTATGTGACCTGTGTATATGGGAGGAACACCTCGAAGGAAAGATTGAAACTGTGGCAGGAGATCTGTCATATACACCAATCTATTGACCTCCCTTGGCTTGTATGGGGAGACTTTAACTGCATTCTCAAACCAGAGGATAGGCTTGGAGGGAATCCTGTACAGTTAAGTGACCTGGAGGGTTTTAGATTATGCATTGAGACCTGCAACCTTGAGGAAATGAGATGGAAGGGGAGTAGGTATACATGGACTAATAATCAGAAACCCCCAGACAGAATTTGGAGCAAGCTTGATTGGGTACTTGTTAATGATTTGTGGATGCAGCAGTATGTGGAAGTGGAGACCATTTTCCTCCCTGCGGGGATGTCTGACCATTCTCCCACACTGATATGTAATAGGAAGTGCCCTCAGACAAGATTTAAACCATTTAAATTCTTCAACATGTGGGCGTCTGCTCCTAACTTCTTGGATGTGGTCAGTGGGATCTGGTCCTTGCCAATGGCTGGCACTAAGCTGTGGTGTATCACTCAAAAGCTGCGAATGCTTAGAACTCCTCTGCGTGAACTTAACAATAGCATGTTTCCAGATATTGTAAATAGTGCTGATCAGTTAAGGATGAAGGTTGAAACTGCTCAACTAAAGCTACTGGATGACCCCCTTAATCCTGACCTCATGGATGAAGTTAAAAATCTAGCCACGAAATTTGAGTATTTGAGTGCAGCTGCGGCTTCCTTCTTGGCGCAGAAGGCTAAATCGCTGTGGTTGGAACAAGGAGATATGAATACCAGATTCTATCACGGGGCTATTAAGCAGAGAATCTATAAGAATAGAATCTCAGCTATTTACTCGCTAGAATCTGGGGACCTGCTTACTGATCCGGGGGAGATTATGACTCAGTTCAAAACCTATTACACTCAGCTACTTGGCAGGGAATCAAACAACTCTGTAATGGTGGATGAGAACAATATAATGCAGGGGCCTTGCCTGTCTGTGCGAGAGCAGTTGAAATTACTCAAGCCTTTCACAAAGGAGGAGGTAAGAGCTGCTATCTTCTCTATAAATGAGTACAAAGCTCCCGGTCCGGATGGATATAGTAGTGGATTCTTCAGGAAAGCCTGGCCTGTGGTGGGAGAGGATGTTATGGAGGCTATACTGGAGTTTTTTGAGAAGGGCGCGTTGATAAAACAGTTAAATAGTACCACTTTGGTCATGATTCCAAAGAAGGACCAGCCTAGCACTGTGGCAGACTTTAGGCCAATCGCATGTTGCAATGTACTCTATAAATGTATCTCTAAATTACTCTGCTTGAGGCTCAAGGAGGTGCTACCCATACTGGTGAGTGACAACCAAAGCGCCTTTGTCAGGGGTCGGTCCATCATTCACAATATCCTGGTTTGCCAAGAGCTCATTCGCCATTACAAGAGAAAGACAGTTTCACCGAGGTGTGTTATGAAGATAGATTTGAAGAAAGCTTATGATAATGTGCAGTGGGCATTCTTGAAGGAGCTCCTACTGAAACTGCATTTTCCGCCTCGCTTTGTGGGTCGGATTATGCAGTGTGTTACTACTCCTAGCTATTCCATTGCCATCAATGGAAGCCTTGATGGATGGTTTGAAGGTAAGAGAGGCCTCAGACAAGGGGATCCCATCTCCCCTCTACTTTTTGTACTTGTTATGGAGTATCTTAGTCGGAGGCTCCAAACTGCTGCCCAATCTGAGAATTTCAGATTTCACCCTATGTGCAAAAGCTTGAAACTGGTGAACCTCTGTTTTGCGGACGATTTGATGATATTTTGCAAGGCTACGGTTGGATCTGTCTTGGCTATCAAACAGGCACTGGAGCACTTCTCGAATGCAACTGGATTGGAAGCCAATTCGGCGAAGTCTAATATATACACTGCTGGAATTTCTGGGAAGATGCTGGCAGAGCTCCAAGCAATCACAGGATTTATGGTGGGATCTTACCCCATGAGATATCTGGGCATACCACTATCCCCATCCAAATGGAGCAAACTTGATTGTCAGATCTTGGTGCAGAAAATAACTGCTCGGATTAAGAATTGGACAGCTCGAGCGTTGTCCTATGCGGGAAGGGTCTCACTCATTAATTCTGTCCTCTCTACCATGTATGGTTATTGGGGATCGATTTTTTTGCTCCCAAAAAGTGTGATAAAGGAGGTGGATATCATATGCAAGAATTTTCTTTGGGGTGGTTCTGAGGAAGTTAAAGGGGTGCCGTTGGTAAGTTGGGAGAAAGTCTGTCAACCTAAAAGTGCTGGAGGGCTGGGGATCAGAAGTTGTATAACCTGGAACTTGGCTTGTATGGGCAAACAGATCTGGCACTTGGCCTTGAAAGCGGATGTGCTATGGGTTCGATGGTTACATGGGTATTACATTAAGAATGGTTCCTTTTGGGAGCATATTCCCCCTGCGGATTGTGGATGGCATTGGAGGAAACTCCATAAGGCTAAGCTGCGATTTAAAGAAGGGTTTACGGGAGGGATTTGGACAGCGAGTGTGGATGGATGCTATTCCCTTGCTACAGGGTATGCGTGGCTCACTAAAAACCAATCCAAATGGCATGTGAGCTCGGCGGTTTGGAACAGATATAATCTGCCCAAACATAGCTTTATTTGCTGGTTGTTGGTGCACCAACGATTACTATCAAAGGACCGGCTGAGTGCTTGGGGGATCCCGGTGAATCAGAAGACATGCGTACTCTGTGGTAGGGAAGATGAGACCATCAAACACCTCTTTTTTGAGTGTGTGTTCAGTAAGGAACTACTGCGGATCTGTGTGGAATGGTTAGAACTGAAAGAGTACCCGAACGAGTTTGATAGGTGGCGACAGTGGGTAAGCGGCCTGGGAAAGATGAAGCAACGTGGGGCTAAGATCGTCCTTGCGTGGAATGCGGCAATAGTGTATTTCATTTGGGCGGAGAGAAATGGCCGAATGCATGGGAGTGGCTCACGGGATGTCAAGGAAATCTTTGGTACAATCATGCGGTTGATGAGGGCGCGCATATCTTGTTTGGGTCGTGCCAAGTCTGGAAGAGTTGATGGGCGTATATTCCATCTCACCACGAGCTATCGGGCATTTGTATGAATTCTTAGTTTTTCTTGTTTCATGAATGAGTTTTGTGTATAGCCTTGGATCTATGTTGGTAATGAATCTTATTCCTACCAAAAAAAAAAAAAAAAATAATTAATAATAATAATAATAATAATAATAATAATTGCCATCTTATAGTCGCTACTCAGCTAACGCGACTACGTGACCAGCTCTTTTTGTTTCGAACACCGATTTTGTTCCTCTAATTCTCTTATTTTGTTCACGAATTTTCACGGCCTATTAGCTCGCCGCAAGGGCTAAATTGATCAGGTTAGTTCGTTCATTCTCCAAATGCTCGATTATATATGTGTCTGTATGGCTTTAATCGAATATATTCGCGATTGTATCTGTTATTTGCGTGTTATGTGATGATTTGATTTCCATTCCATGTCGCTTTCCGCGATTTTTGGGGGTTGATCTGTTTTGGCGAGTTCGGATTTATTCGTGATTTATCTTCTTTTGATTGATTCCTTTCCGTCGCTAATATTGACAATGGCGCTCTTATTTTGTTCCATATCGTCTCCTATCATGTTCAGAACCTAACGCTTCGATTGTAGTTAAAAAACGTGACCTTTTTCTTGTGTTTTGTAGTGACTTGATAGAGCTATTCACTTTCGTAAACAAGCTGGGTTGTTCGATTGTCCTCTTTATTCTTTCCTTAATCTTATGCAACACTCGTCACAGATATGTCTTAATGTGTTTTCTTGTGCATGCCCTCTTTCTTTTGATAATATATCACCGATGTTGCTAGTTTGTTGGTCTTTCGAGCTCTCTTTTCGTTTCGTGGAAATTTCAGGCATTTTAGTCAATTTAATCTCTGTTTTCTATCATTCATTGTATTGTGTTACTACAGTATGGCTGCTAAGTACATCCTCCCTTCATTGTTGGGATCCCTTGGAATTGCTTTCGTCTTCGACAACTTGATTGCTGATCAGAAGATCTTTGGAGGTCGACGCCTCAACGCTGACAGATTTATTCAAATTTTAATACAATCTAAGAACATCATAGTATAGTACTCTTAATTCATTCTCCGTCTTTTGTTATACTCTCAATGTTGTGTAGGCACTACACCTAGAACTGTTTCGAGCAAAGAGTGGTGGCAAGAAACAGACAAGAAGTTCCAGGCTTGGCCTCGAACTGCTGGCCCGCCCGTCGTCATGAACCCTATCAGCCGCCAAAACTTCATTGTTAAGTCAAATCTTGGTGACTAAATCGCCCCTTCTGTTTCCTAATTGTTTCCTCTTTCTGTGTGTTTGTATTCAGACATGGCGAATGGGTAACAAATGCTTCCTTCTGAAGAAGTTAAATTGAGTGTTGTGTTCTTTTCTTGTGGTTTGCCATGTTTTCAGCTCAGCATCATTTGTTATCGGCTCAGCTCAAATAATCTCAGTTTGGAATCTTAAACGGTGCTTGGCGGGTGGCGACGCAATTCTTCGTTGTTCGCTTATGTTTAACATAGATTTTAAGTAGTTCAATTTTTTCGATCTTCTTAGTCGAATTTTTATGGTACTAAATACTATGTATATGTGTATATATATATATATATGTGTGTGTATATATATATTTCACAACTCTTGGATCATTCACAATTATAGAGTACGCCCATGTCATTATCGGATATGGATTTATTCGCTGATCACACGATTACCTTTCAATATATTTGCAGTTGTGTAATAAAATATCTGGACGGTTTTTCTCCAAGCATATAATGGAAACGAAGTTTAAGACGAAGACTTGGATAAAGGATGAGACTCATTCGATACTTCGAGTTCTATGTATGTGTTCGTGTTCCGACAAATTGGAAAGGTGATTCATCTGCTTATGGATATCTTACAATTGAATTAACGGATTTTTACACAAAAGTACCTATTTGGAAAAAACTTGTAATTTAGTATATTGTCAGGATTTTTTTATATGTAGGTACCTAGCAGAATAAATTTTTTGCACATAGGTACCCGATCCCCGAAAGTACACCATACAACACATTTGAGTACCATATATCAACACATTTTGGTACCCTATATAACAGAAAATGGTACGACGTATGTTATATTTAGGTACGGTCTATGTAACACACAGGTATGCCGTAGGTACGACGTATGATATATTTAGGTACCCTATATCAACGTGTTATGGTACGCAATATACACACAGGAAGGTGCGACATGACTAAAGAAACTGGTAAAAATTAACTTGCGTACCTATCTATAAAATTTTCTGACATGGGTACCCATGTGTAAAAATTTTATCTAATTGGGTATTTTTCTATAGTTCACCTTGAATTAATGCGTTCTAAATATCGGAATAGTCAATTGGATTGATTTAGTCCATTCACCAAGTTAAATCTGTTCGTGTAGTTATTGATTATACTAGTAGCACCCTATGCACGGGCTTAAAATATAATTATGTTTATGTTAATTCTAATTTAGCGTTTCATTATTTGTAATGTTTAATATATATAAAATATAAGTTTTTAACTCTAGAAACAAAATAATGTGTCTATACAGGTGCTTAAAATATAATTATGTTTATGTTAATTCTAATTTAGAGTTTCATTATTTGTAATGTTTAATATATAAAATATAAGTTTTTAACTCTATAAAAGGGGCATAAGTATAATAAATAAAAAATTTAAAGTAATATAAAATTTATTAAAGTAATTACTAACAAAGAGAATACAAAAATTGCAAATAAGTGATAAACCAAATGGTGGAGTTTATAGCCATCTCACGCCCTTTATATAATAGAATTGATTCTAGTGATTAATTTAATTCATTGGTATGAAATTAATTAGTCAAAATATAATCTTATTTAATTCATCGGTACGAAATTTAAGACGAAGACTTAGATAAAGGATGAATCTCAATGCATACAAATCAAATAAAGTAGTTAATTTAATTAATTTGGATGAACTTAGTCAGTCAAATGAATCTATTTAATACTGGGAATCAACGTAATCAAACAAATAAGTTGAGGTTGTCATAAGTTTACTTGAAAGTTAGGTTAAATCAATCTCCGCATAAAATACACCCAATACTTCAGAATCATCAATCATAAATTGTACTGTATTAATTACCATTAAATATTCTATTAGGACAGGAATTCATAAAACCAAGTCCTAGTTTTATATATATATATATATATATATATTGTAATATATATATAATGTCTATATTTTTATTCATCACAGCCTCAGATAACCCTAAACACAACACAATACAATCCTCCCAATGAACAGCTCAGAAAACCCTCAAAACCAAAAAGAAACCCTAGACATGGAATTACAGTCCGAAGAAAAAGCAGCAAGTAGCATCGGTCATGGTTCCAATTTGTTGCACAAAGCCACCTCAATCAGCTTCTTCAGCTTTCTTGTCTGACCTTATCCCTTCATTCATTACCAATCTTCTACGTGAGTTCTTCATTACACATCAAGCAAGTCAAAGCCCGTGCACCAAACCCTCCTCACATACTTCCAATGATTCGATTCCAAGAGCTTCCCATGGCTCCCTTCGATTCCCCGCCTCCAAACCCTAACGCAGAGAACAAATTCCCAGCCCAGCTTCAGCCTTCCATGGTGCTTACTTAACCTTAAGACAGCCTTTCGATGTCCTGCAAGAACTGTGCCTTAGGTTCAGAAGGGTCGTCGTGATCAACGATATGCTGATGTCATACGTGGTAAGAGACATCGCTTCGATTGCCAGCGCAGAGTCGTACGCATTCAACGCAATCTCAGCATCTCACCTGGCGATGATCTACGAATTTCAGGGAAAGCCATTCCCTATAGAATACCATAAAAAGATACCATCCTTGGAAGGTTTCGCCACAGAAGAGGCGCTGGAGTTTAACGTCTTAGCTGGGGAAGCATCCACTCTCAGGTCTGGCGATATCTTCAGCACCATTAGATGCTTGGAATCTCCTTTCCTTGACGTAATAACAACTGACGATGATAAAGGGACGAAACCAGGCCTAAAAACATGGACAGTTTCGCCAGCGCTGCAACTGATATGAAGCTCAGCTTTATTAGCGGCTCACAAATGCGTGGAGTGGCTCGACGAGCACGAGCCTAATTCCGTCATCTATCTGTCCTTCGGCACGCTGATTAGCCTTTCAGTGAACAGGTTGGTGAGCTAGCGTTAGGGTTGGCGCAACGCGGGGCGAAGTTTCTTGGGATACTCAGAGAAGCAGATAGGGGAAACATGTTCGAAAATGGAGATGAGAGGAGTGTTGGGAATAAAATTGCTCTGATACCACTTTGTTGGAAATTAGGGTTTATATCGGAAGGGAAGGCTTAGTGTTTAGAGGAAGAGGCTTTATATTACAATACTTGATTTGATACTTGCTTGATTACAAATGCTAAGCTCTCATCCCCTATTTATACTAGTAGCACCTCCGTAAGGTGTGGTTAAATTTAGCCAACACCACACTAATCTAGAATTCTCTGCCATAATATCTAGGTTCTATAATGTTCTTTAGTGTTCCATGGATATCTCTAGAATATCCATAGATTTCTAGATTTTGGGCTATTATTTCTCCTAAGCCCAATTCATTAGTTCTTTAACTTAATTCTCTTAGGCCCAAATCAAGTTTATTTTCAACACCCCCCCTTAAACTTGATTTGGCATTCCGAGCAAACTTCAGGGGCCTTCATTCTTCAGTGGCTTGGTAGAAATATCGACTACTTGATCTTTGAACTTTACGTACTCCATCTTCACTTCCTTCCTTGTAATGCGCTGTCTTCGATCATGGCAGACTGCATTCTTAGCTAATTTTATAGCCTACTTGTTGATTCCTAAGTCCCAAGCTCTTGGTGTTTTCTTCAACCCATGTAGTGCATTCTTCATCTCATTCGATGCTTCATATTCTTGTAATTGCTTCATGTACGTATCTTTCTCAAGAACTCCATGTTCGAGAGCAGACTTCATATGCATTTGGTGTATCCTCCCATTATTTTCGTGGTAGCCGACGTCTGCTTCTTTACTGTAGCCTTCAGACACCAAACTTGTCATATCTCTTTCAACTTCTCCCTTATGCCCCTTAGGTACTTCTTGTTGGCTCTTGAAGTGTGAGACTCCCTCAATTGAGTTTTCGTCTTCTCCAGATACCGCGGGGGGTAAACCTAGTAGAGTATTGAGCTCTTCTCTTGTCTGCTCTATCGCTGGTTTCTCCATGATAATTTCTTCGATGTATTGAACACTCTCACCATCTTCTTCATTGTCGAGCATCACCTCTTGGCTAAGAATATTATTGTTACCTTCCACCGGGATGTTATGCTCTTCTCCAAAAACAATATCGTCATTCACTAACTCATTAAACTCCATGAAAATGCTTCTGTTTCCGTTCATGCGATTGCTCCCACCAGTTTCCGGGTACCACTCATTGCATTCGCCTACTTCAATGTCCTTGTGGGCTAGTAGTAGAATCCCTTCTTCTTGATTTTTCTCTTCGATATAGTTGGCAATCTCTTGGACTTTATTAATTCTAGGAGCTCGACACTGGGAAGCATGATGTCCGAATTTCTGACAATTATAACACTTAATATGCGATTTGTCATACATTGGTCTTGAGTTACCTCTCCAATATCCTCTCGTTGGATAATCATTTCCTTGATGATTATCGTGGTCGTCGTTGTTGGGCCTCCAGCCTCGTTCGTATATGTGTCCACGGCCTCCGCCTCGTGCTCCTCTATATCCTTGCCTGTAGCCTCGTCCTTGATATTTTTCCTCATTTTCCCTTTCTTTTGCAGAATCAACTTGCAACTTAAGTAGTTGTTCTACGATCCCTTCCTTCTTCCTTTTCTTTTCCTCATGGGCTTGTAGTGAGCCCAATAGTTGCTCCATCGTCATTTATTCTAGATCATTAGTTTCTTCTATGATGGCTACGATATGCTCGAATTTCGAATCTAACGATCGAAGAATTTTCTCCATGATTCTAACATCATCAATTTTCTCACAATTTCTCTTTAGTTGATTAGTTATTGCTAATACCCTTGAAAAGTAGTCCGACACAACCTCATCATGCTTCATATGCAACGCTTCAAACTCGGCTCTTAAAGTTTGAAGACATAGCTTCTTTACCGGATCCGCTCCTTTATACGAGGTCTGAAGCTTTTCCCATGCTTCTTTGGCGGTCTCTACTGCCGAAACCTTCTCGAAAGCATCATCATCCAATCCTTGATAGATCAGAAAGAGAGCTTTCTTGTCCCTCTTTCTCAATTCTCTCAAACTATCCTTTTGAGTTTGAGATTGAGTTTCTTCGTTCTTCGGCTCGACATAGCTTTTCTCCATGATATCCCATACGTCTTGTGATCCAAGGAGCGCCCTTATCTTGATACTCCAATTGTCGTAGTTGTTCTTGTTGAGTGTCGGGACTTGGAAAAGAACCATGCCGCTAGCCATCGCCTTAGGATCTTCTAGCTCTGATACCACTTTGTTGGGAATAGAATTGCTCTGATACCACTTTGTTGGAAATTAGAGTTTATATCGGAAGGGAGTAACTTGATGTCGAAGGCTTAGTGTTTAGAGGAAGAGGCTTTATATTATAATACTTGATTTGATACTTGCTTGATTACAAATGCTAAGCTCTCATCCCCTATTTATACTAGTAGCACCTCCGTAAGGTGTGGTTAAATTTAGCCAACACCACACTAATCTAGAATTCTCTACCATAATATCTAGGTTCTATAATGTTCTTTCATGGATATCTCTAGAATATCTATAGATTTCTAGATTTTGGGCTATTATTTCTCCTAAGCCCAATTCATTAGTTCTTTAACTTAATTCTCTTAGGCCCAAATCAAGTTTATTTTCAACAAGGAGATTCGAACTGCCATTAAGGGTTTGAAGATAGGGTTAAAGGAAGGGGATATGTGTACACAGATTGAGATATTAGCCCATCGTTCGACAGGCGGGTTTATGAGCCACTGTGGTTGGAATTCTTGCTTGGAGAGCATTAGGATGGGCGTGCCTTTAGCCGCGTGGCCTATGCATTCTGACAAGCCGATAAACGCTTACCATATGACTGAGGTTTTGAAGGCGGGCTTGCTGTAGGGGAATGGGAGAATAGAAAGGAAGTGATGAGAGCTTCGGTTATTGCAGATGTTGTGAGGAGGTTGATGGGTACTGATGAAGGAGATGAGGTTAGAAAGAGGGCGAAAGAACTTGGTGAGGATTTGAAGAAGGCTACTGATGAAGAAGGTGGTGAGTCTAGGGTTGAGTTGGATTCTTTCATCAGGCATGTTACTAGGAAATGATTGGGTATTGTTTCTTATTGTTACTGTTAATTCTCTTTCAAGTGAACTTAAAAGTGAAATTCTAAGGTTGATGGCATGCATGATGCTACTTTCGTTAACTTTGATTTACATGAATTCAGTCAAACCTTTGTTGAGTTCACTTTATTTAAAGGTTTAAAATCGTATGAATTGCATCCTATTTTAAGTACTCCTAATTAGGCTGACTCAATCTCCTGGCAATGTACTCGAAAGGTCGAAAATGTACTGAAGAATAAACGAGGTTTCAGGGCTTTGAGAACTATAAATCACTTCACTCAAAGTGGACAATGCAACAACACAAACTATTTAACGCATCTTCTTATTTACATGCAGTTCAGACAGTTCCTCAAGTTCACTAAGGACATCATGAACTAGAAATTAGAATCGACAACAGTGGTCGATCGACCATGTCCCTAAACCATGGTTGACCGGGCCGGGCTTGTTTATCTACAGACCGATATAAAAGCCCTTATTGGGTGGGAACACAACCTTGGACATAAAACCAACTGAAAAGGCATCCATCCATAAGCTTAAAGGTGCTGCTTTTCAGACCATATACCATCTATCGATGTGAGCGAGCGATGGGGTACAACGTTTGGACGGCAGTGAAGAAGATGAGACAAACTGTAGCCAGGCATCCCATAATCCTCCAAGGACTACGCAGGTAAACGTGCCTCAAATCAGCAATCAACGCCTTCTTTTTGCTCTTACAGTGATGTCCAATCTTCATCTTCACCTCCTTAAAAACGTCTGCCTGGGAAAGCCCATATGTGTCCAATTCTTGGTAAGATCTCACCACTTGCTCGTGGTCATGGTACTTATTGAACAGTATCCCTCTCTCCTGAAGTTCCTTGGCGTCGTCGGGGCCCGCGATGAGCCACTTGACGAAGATGGCGTAAGAAAGTACGGTGTAATCAGTCCTCGAGTCTGGCGAAAGCTCGTAGGCTATGAGGTTTGATAGTATGACAAAGTGCTGATCTGATATGAATCGAATTGGGAGCTGAAGTTCTCCGTGGAAGGAAAAAGACTTGAACTTTATGGCCTTCAAGGAGTATGAAGGGCTAGGGCTGAAGTGAATTCCCTTAGCTTTGAGATCCATGACCGAGTGCAGCATGATTTCTGGGCGATTATACCTTATCAGTACATCGTCGCCGTCTTCCTTCTTCTTCCTCCTCCTGACGAAAGATGCCAACTTAGGCAGTATTTTCTGCATTGAAAGTCTACTGCTTTGCGACGATTCTTCTTCTTCATCTTCTTCTGTCTGGGCAATCGCACGCCAGAGAGCTTCTAGAAGGTGGAGAGGAGGGTCTTCGTTTTCTCTGGGAATCGTCACTCTTACCTTCGAACAGTCCTTTACGAGCACCTTCTTTAGGAAGTCGTTCACTAATTCTTTCCACTGTTCTCCTTCTTGCAAGGAGATCAGCAGCTTAAGGACGCAGAAAGGGACTTGATTTTCGAGCTTCAAGGCGTCGCGGATCATGAAGGGGAAGGCGATGGTCCCGAAGTGGGCCCGCCAATCTCCAAGGTTGTTCCCCTCCATTTCAGTCCAGTTTGCCATGTAATTTAGGACGAAGGCGGCGTCTCTGAAGGTGATTCGAGCTAGGGTTTCGTCGTCGAACTCGTCGAGGATCGAAGACTCGGCGTAGCTGCTTCTTACATCGTCTATCTTCTCTGCGACTTTGGCGTGGAAGAGCTTTTTTTTCTCCTCGCTGCCATGGGAAAGCCATTCGACGCATAGGAGCTTTAGCCTTTCGGCTTGCTGTAAGAAGGGTTTTCGACGTCCATGGTGGTAAGGGCCTATGGAGACAAATTCTGGGTCGTAGATGTTTGGTATGTGATGCCTTTTGAGCCTCAGCTGCGCTGAGACTTTGTGAATTTGCTGGGATTTTGTGATGGCCCTTTGATTATCAATGGCCGCGGCCGCCGCCACCATTGTATTCTATGCTGCTATTTTTAACGATGAGTGGCTTTCCATTGAGTTTTTATTTCTTGGGTCGTAATGGGACGTTTTTATATTGTTTTTCTAAGTGGAAAGAGTCTACGATGGGTTCTTAGAATAATCGAAGAAAGTGATTTTCTTGGTAATTGGCTTTTGGGATCGGTTGAAATAGTTGTTAGAGAATCTAGTATCTACCGTCGTTGGAACTTCTCGTGAATTTCTTTCCTAAGTCTACTATTATGTGTTGTTAAAGAGGGTATATAATGTAATGTGTCATTTCGTTGAAGTTTCGTAATAAATTCTAACAACCATTCGACTTTAGCATTAGTGCAAGTCTCTGTCTCTGTTGTAATTGTTTTATAATTCAAGTTGAGTGATGAAACCCACACAAGTTACACGTACCCGGTATTTGTTTGGGGTGATCTCCAAAAACATCAAGGTTTCGTTATCACTGTGTTTGTTTTCCTAGTTGATCAGTTATCACGGTGATAAAGGATCACCTGTGTGATCAAAGTGAGGTAATTCCGACTTTTGGATCACCCCAAAAAATTTAGTTGATCCAACATTACGATGATATAGCAGGGGCGGAGCTACCTTAGGCCGAGTGCCTACCCTGATTTTTTTCTTCTTTGTCTCTATATAAATGTATGGATATATGTGTTGCCTTGCCTATGGTGAAAAAATAATATTTTATGTGTATGTATGTTTTAACTGTGGGCCATTATAAAACTTGGTGTTTTTTTTCCTTAACTACTATATATTTATGTATACTTTGCCGGTGAAAAAATACGGTGAAAAAAATATTATTATATGTGTGTTTGTATACGTCTTATGTGTGGGTCATTATAAAACATAGTTAATTCTTATCTAATAAAAGAGTTATTTGAACCTGTTAGTTTTTATTGGGCTTAATTAAGATAGATAAAAACTTATCATGAGAATAAAAGAAGTGAGCAAATTTATGAACTTGAAGAATGATATATAGCCTAGTCAACTAAATAAATGTCATATCTTCGAACATTTTTAGTTTACAATTACATATATTTCACTCATTGAATTAAAATGCACAACATTTGCAATCAAGTAGGTTCGTTTTGAATGAATTTCAATGAATTACTGAAGGTGTGACACTCTTTTTCGAGTAAGGTCAAAAAATATAATGTTTTGGCTTATATTCAAGGTTAGTGTTTGTGTATTATTAAAAAAAAAAAAAACTTTTTCTTTGATAAACTTTTTACCGTATGTCTGGCTCAATATGTTTCAAACGATTAAATAAACAAGTGGTCATTCCTAACTATAATAACCATGTAGACATACAAAATAGTTAATATTATTACTTATATTAAAAAACGTACATCTATCTACCTTACATATATTAACGATTACGATCATACAAAAAATTATGAAGACTAAAAAAGAACAATGCAATGCAATATCCCTAAGGTAATTTTTTTTTTATATAATTTTATACATATCTTGTATTGTTTATATAAGTTTTTGCCTACCCTCAAATATTTTTCTGGCTCCGCCCTTGTGATATAGGATGGCAGTTTGAATTTTTATTTGGAACATCTTCCTTATATAAACAATTTCACTCAAAGTGGACAGTGCAACACAAACTATGTACAGCATCTCCTAACACATGCATTACTCAGTTTTCCCAAGTTCACTATCATGTTCATGAACTCGAATCAATCAACATTGGTCGATCGATAGACCGTGGTTGATCGGCCGGGCTTTTTTATCTACACACAGATAAAAAGAAAGCCCTTATTGGGTTTTAACATACTTTATGGAACTAAAACCTATGATAGATAACGCAACCATCAGTTAGCAAGGGTGCTTCAGTGCGGGCGAGTGCTGGCGTAGAACGTCTGTAGCGCAGTGAGGCAGATGACAAAAATCGCCCCTAGAAATCTCACAATGGCCCATGGGCTATAAAAGCGATTGTGTATGAGGTCAGCCATCCACGCCCTCGGTCTATTCCTACAGTGATCCCCGATCTTCATCTTCACCTCCTTAAAAACGTCAGCCTGGGAAAGCCCATATGTGTCCATCTCTTGGTAAGACCTCACAACTTGCTCGTGGTCGAGGTACTTGTTGAAAAGTATCCCTCTCTTCTGAAGCTCCTTTACGTCGTCGGGGCCCGCGATCAGCGACTTGATGAACACGGTGTAAGAAAGGACCGTGTAGTCAGTCTTGGCGTCTGGGGAAAGCTCATACGCTATGAGGTTGGATAGTAAGACAAAGTGCTGGTCAGACATGAATCGAATTGGGAGCTGAAGTTCTCCGTAGTACGAAAAAGATTTGAACTTTATGGACTTGTAAGAGGTCGAAGAGCTCGGTCTGAAGTAGATCCCCTTAGCTCTGAGATCCATGGCCGACTGATACATGAATTCAGAGTGATTATTATGCCTTATTAGAACATCATCTTCTTCTTCTTTCTTCTTCTTCTTCCTTCCGACAACAGATGCCAACCTAGACAGCATCTTCTGCAATAAAAAAAGTCGGCTGCTTTGGGATATTGGCTCTTCTTCTTCTTCTTCTTCTTTCTCTGCCATCGCTCGCCAGACGACTTCTAGAAGGTGGAGGGGAGGGTCTTCGTTTTCTCTGGGAATCTTCACTCTTTTCTTCGAACCGTCCCTTAAGAGCAGCCACCTTAGGAAGCTGTGTACTAATTCTTTCCATGGCTCTCCTTCTTGCAAGGAGATCAACAGCTTTAGGACTTTGAAAGGGACTTGATTTTCGAGCTTCAAGGTGTCCCCGACCATGAAGGGAACCACGACAGGGCCGAAGTAGCCTCTCCAATCTGCAATGTTATTACCCTCCATTTCCGTCATGTTTGCCATGTAATTCAGGACGAAGGAAGCATCTCTGAGGGTGATTAGAGCTAGGGCTTCGTCGCTGTACTTGTCTAGGATCGAAGACTCGGCGTAGATGCTTCTTACATCGTCTATCTTCTCCATGATTTTGTCGTAGAAGAGCCTTTCTTTCTCATCGCTGCCATGGGAAAGCCACTTCAGACAAACGAGCTTCAGCCTCTCGGCTTGCTGTAAGGAGGGTTTTTGGCCATGGTGGTGGTAAGGGCCTATGGAGACTATTATAGGGTCGTAGATGTTTTGTATGTGATGCTTCTTGCTCCTCAGCTGCGCTGAGACTTTGTGAATTTGCTGGGATTTTCTGAGGAGGAGATGGGAAGATGATTCTTCCTCGGCAGTGATTTCTGATTGACCATTGACTATGGCCATTGTATACCGAAGAGTTAGTGAGTTTTTTTCTGGGTCATTAAAGCAACGTTTTAATGGTCTTACGATATGGTGGGTTCTTAAAGTAATCGAAGGTAATTTCCTTGGCTGCTTCCTTCGTTTGTATGGTTTGAATTTTGAAATAGTAGTTAGTATCTATCTACCATCATATTTTAACTTTTGTGCAAGTCTTTCCCCAAGTCTATTATTATGTATTATGTATGTCATATCGTCGGAGCTTCGTAAATAATCCTAACAACCTTTCATCTTTGACATTAGTATATGCCTATCTGTCTGTGATAGTGGTTTTTATAATTGAAGTGCAGATGAAGACCACACTAGCTACATGTTTTTATAATTGAAGTGCAAATTATTAAACTAGGTCGCTAACCATGCCTCTCGTGTTTTTTAGGTCACTAAGTTTCGTAATTGCAAACTTAGGTCACTAAGTATCGTTATCGATTTTTTTCAGGTCACTAAGTTTCCAATTGTAAACTTAGGTCACTAAGTATCGTTATCGATTTTTTGTAGTTCACTAAGTTTCGTAATTGCAAACTTAGGTCATTAAGTATCGTTATCGATTTTTGGGATATTTTTTGAATTTTCTGATAAAGCTGAACGGAATACACATGTGGCGTGACCGGCGTCGTAGATGGCAAAATTTTTTAGGCCACGTCACTAAAATTCAAGGTTATCATCTTTCCAACACGTCATCAAGAATGTGCGTTTCTTGCAGTCACACATCATATGAGGGACACATATCTTTTTTGTGGAATCAATTTGGTAGTTTAGGAGATTAATCGTATAAGTTTGGAGGGAACCCGTTTTCTTTTAATCTTTAAATATAGTTTTTTTTTTCTTTATACACACACGTTGGACAATTATTTTAGTGACGTGGCCTAAAAAATTTTGCCATCTAGGATGCCGGTCACGCCACATGTGTATTCCGTTCAGCCTTATCAGAAAATTCAAACAATGTCCCAAAAAAAATCGATAACGATACTTAGTGACCTAAGTTTGCAATTACGAAACTTAGTGACCTAAAAAAAATCGATAACGATACTTAGTGACCTAAGTTTGCAATTGCGAAACTTAGTGAACCTAAAAAAAAAAATCGATAACGATACTTAATGAACCTAAGTTTGCAATTACGAAACTTAGTGACCCAAAAAACACGAGAGGCATAGTTAGCGACCTAGTTTAATAATTTGGCCAATAAATATATCTTGAAAAATCAACATCGAACTACTATATCCACTAAATAATAATTAAAGAAAACATTGTCTACCCACAACTTTTTGTAGTGATTTTCTTCGTTCACTATTTAGTACTTCCCTCGCACCAGTGACACGAGAATATATATTCCCCCGTTTGCCGAAAAGACGAAAACATATTAATTTAAAACTCGCAGAAACATTTCTTTGAGGCCATGCCAAGCCAAAACTTTCGGGCTTTTAAATTTTCTTTGGGCCACAGAGCAGCCCGGCCCGCGACCCGTTCGATAATTGGAATATCACAGTCAAGCTTCGCCACGTATTCCTATTTCACTAACCGACTAAACAACGTAAGGAGAAAGTAAACGAATTTCAAGGTAGAAAATAAACATGCGATCACAAACCACGCACGAAAACAGACAAAAACCGTTTCCAACTATTTATCACACGCGCACGCAGACAAGAATCAGAAAATCGAATAGAACCTGTGCAAAAAAGTCGAGAGAGATTCAAGAAAAGAAAAAAGAACAGAGAAAAAAACGATGAGAATTGGAGATATATTTGCCCAGCTAGGCTCCGTTTTGGCAGCCTTCATGTTCATTGTTACCCCCGGATTTAACCGGTAAAATATTCGAGTCTAATCGAAAGTGGGGTGGGAGATACCTCTCCCGAAAAACACTCTCCCGAGGCAATTCCCCACGGAAAACGCCCCCGAGGTGGCCTATGCCCGGAGAGCGCAACCCAAGGAATAACGACTCGCTCGAACAAATAAACGATGACGTCAAGTACCCGGGAAAATATAGCGCGTGTGGACACTCGGTATTGTAGAGTCTATGTAGATCGCCACGTCACAACCAACAATTTGACCGAGATTATGAGCCACTAAGCCGTCAGAGGCGTGCAGATCATGGGCAAGTAGTGTTGGTTATAAAGGCCACTACCCCAAACGTGTGATGCTCTCTCACAATATGATATATATATTTATATAAGTCACACAAAGGAGGGGATACGATCGATCTCTTGTTTTTTATCTCTAACTCTATCATTGCAACGACTCATCATTTCGCAACACTATCAACTCTCTCACGACTCACTCCTCCAAGACAAGACTCGCGAGTTTTAGCGCCTCAGACGAAGGTTTCATGGAACCACCTCTCATAGCCGGGCATCTCATCAGTTTATACTTTCTCTAATTATTGTTTTATCTTATTTTTCTTTATGCTTTAACGTCGACAAACTATCATCTGACTTGAGCGTCGGAGGGGCGTCGCCGAAACGGCGCCCTTTAGCTCATTTTCCGTGATTTTTCAGGGATCCGCCGAAGACAAAGACGGCGAGTTCGAAACGGCGACGGACCGATAGCTTCCAGCGCACTGTTGATGGCAGGGTCGATTTTTCGGGCCGCATCAATTGGCGCCGTCTGTGGGAAACGTATAAATAAAAAGGTGCACTTGGAAGAATCGGAAAATCTGAAGCCGTTTCGAGCTCGCGCCGTAAAATCCATCGAATTCGCCGCCTTTCAATGAGTCGGAGACGATGCTCGAGAACACCAGTACCACAAGCTCCCTTCGTCGCCCAGAGCAGATCATCGCTGAAACGGGACAGTGGGCAGCCCACTGTCAAGGGTCAAATCCCGTGCTTTTGTTCGAGCAGATGAACCATCGTCACCACCGGGAACAGCAAATGAACCAGCAATCACAAAAAGAAGATCCGATCCATGCACCTCGGCCTGACGGCAACCATCGCCAGCGATCGAGCAACCCGCGAGACAACACCAATCAAGCAGCCATGGACCTCGAAGGCACGACATCACAAGCTCGTCAGCGGTTCTGCCATTAACGCATCTTCAGACCAGCAATGTTGGCGGCAGTCAACCTAAAACGGACCCGAGCAATGTTGTTGCAGCCCACTGCGCTCATACCCCAACCTTGGTTTCATCACTAATCAAGACCCGCACTGTAGATGCATCAAAATGCCCTCTTTACACGGTGGTCTCTGCTGTGGCCAGAAAACTGCTATAGCGACTGATATCAAGGAACGAATTCACACCGACACAGAAGCCGAACCGCCGAACCTCAACAAATCGAATGAATCGGCTCCCGTCTCGCGAAATTAAAGGAGTGAAAAAGCATGATCGATTCAAAATCGCCTCGTAAGCCACGATCGCCGGGTTTTTCGGGGAGGAACCACCACGAGACTGGGCCACATAGGTCTGATGGACACCACCATGGCCGCCACTTTGGACCCCGATGGCAAAACTGCCGTCACTCACGGTTGGACTTGGTTGTAAGTTTTCCTTATCTACTGGGGTCGATTAGGAATTACTTAAACTACTGGACAGGTTCTGTTATATTTTACTAAGGAGCGCATATGATAATATCTCAATGTCTGGGGTCACTGTGAGGATTATAGAAATATGTGAGCTTACGTGTAAATTTCTTTGGGCCACTTTTGGATTTATTTGGCACGTTGGGTAGATAGAATCGGGTACTTAGTTCTATTTTTACGGCTGCTATAATAAATTACGTGGGTCTGCGAATTTAATATTTTTGGGCCTCCAGAATTATTTTATTGTCCAAATTTGGGCCGTTGATATCAAGAATTGTATTTTTAGGCTGATGGAATTAACCTTAATATGGGCTTGCTGTTGTGAGAATTGAGCTGCTAGAACTATTTTTACTAGGCTCGCTATTACGAATTTTGTAAAACTTAGGCTATTTCAGTTGGTTTGCTATTATGAATTTTACTTAAACTTTCTGGAAAATATTTTCTTGGGTCAAGTACTATTCATTGCTGGAATAAAATTACACGGGCTTGTTGTAGAAATTTCTTGCTGGTTAGATTTTATTTGGGTTGTTAGGCTTATTCCATTACTATTTGCTGGAATTATAAAAAATACATTCTTTGCATAGACTGATTTTCTCTTGAGCTCTAACCATATGCTTTTGAAAATTAACCTCTATTGCTCGACAGAAATATCAACATTCACATGTTCGGACTTAGTTGCACGTTCACGGTTTCCTTTGAGCTATTTGAGTGCAGGAACTCCGGGCGCTTGTAGGCGCACGGGAATATTATTGACAGGCTTCAACATTGTCTACCTCGCTGAGACGAAAATTTGCTGCTCATGAAAAAAATAAATTGTTCGGGCAGCGTAAGCCTATGCTTGCAGTCATCATAAGAGACGACATGATCGAGGGAAACAATAGATTGAATAATACACCCGCGGGCTGCTGCTAGACGCAATATTCCACAGCAGGCCGAGCCCTATCGCTACGGAAATAGCTTCCAAATCAGCCCAAGTGATCAACCCAAGAATGCTCGAAGAGCTCAGCCATGCCATTTCGACTACCCTCATGAGCCTTGAAACCTGCCTGCCAACGGGAAATTTCGCAAAGAAACCAGTTGTGCGCTACTGTCTTCGCTATCACGTTTTCGGGCAACATCTACCCGCCGCGAGCCCACCGGCCAACAGTCAACGGTGGAACTTGGTTGGAGACCTGCTCCGCCATAGCGCAATTGCCATCGTCATCGAAGAACTGCTCCCGACGCCAGCCCGCGGAGCTGAAATCAACTCAGATAAGCGGTCGTACGCTTGCGTTCGCAGCCCTCGGGGTCATCGCCCGTACAACCAAGCCCGCCTGATATATCTTCCTTTGGCTAGCATTTTTCCCGCAGAGCTGAGGTGACCCCGTCCTCGAAACGTCCTCGAAGACAAGTACATTGATCATTTCACGTGAAATGGGAGAATCTGCGATTTTTGAGACGGGCTCACAGCCCAACATCAGCGCTTGACGCCCATCGCCTCCAAGAACATTCCCCGATCGACAGCGGATCTTCGGGGACATGCTTTGTCTGCGGAGTGGCTTAGTGCGACCACGGACTGCTACCGCCATCGCAACTGACCAGCAAGCTCGAGTCGGCGGAATATGAGACTAACAAATATACACACCCATCGCGGCCAAAAACGCGCCAAACCAATCCCGATCGAAGGCCGAACCCACAACGTCAATATCAAACTCTATTGCGAAACCCGAGAGTCTCAACACATTTTGCGCTCCAGGAAAGGTACATACCATGTATTTTTTTATATTCTAACATTATTTTCCTTCAACTTAGACATTGCGAAGCCGAATCCAAGGGCGATTCATGCAAAAAGGCATAAAAAGAAAACCCACCCGTCAAGCTCCATCCTTCGTCCTTCTACGAGCGCTCTCGGCCAAAGCTTTACGTTCGAGATTCGGTTGTAAGTTTTTCGATGACTTGGGGTTATCTTAAAATTATGGAATCTTGAAATCCTTGTTACCGTAGTTGACTATTACATGCTCGGGGAAGAATGAATCATGCTAGATGTTTACCTTGCTGATCGATTTGTTAAGAGTTAGGGAATTAATTTATAGTCATAGAAGTTCTGTGTATATGCTGTCGGCCTAGATATTCGCATATTTTGCCTTAAAGACCCAACTGCTTGGGCCCTTAACCCGTTCAACGCTTGTCCTTGAGAACTCGACCGTCTGATACTAGAGAACTCAGCTACGCCGAGGGCTCGCCATGCAAAAGGAAAGCGTCGATTAAAAACTTCCCCTGATAAACAAGATCGAAGACCTTGGCCAAGGCTGAAGACCGTTCTCCTAAAAATTCCCTCTACGCGAGGCAGCACCACCTCTATTTAAGCTAGAGGCAAAGAAGACCCCTCGGGACTACACCCCTCGGGTAATACTATTTCGCGCACACTGAATTCCCTCTACGAGAGGCTGAGACGTTCCCCCTGTGAGGGGGAGAGAAACTTTTGCGCACACTGTTATCCCTCTACGCGAGGCAACGCCACCTCTATTTAAGCTAGAGGCAAAAAAAGACCCCTCGGGACTACACCCCTCGGGTAATACTATTTTGCGCACACTGTTATCCCTCTACGCGAGGCAGCGCCACCTCTATTTAAGCTAGAGGCAAAAAAGACCCCTCGGGACTACACCCCTCGGGTAATACTATTCCGCGCACACTGAATTCCCTCTACGAGAGGCTGAGACGTTCCCCCCGTGAGGGGGAGAGAAAATTTTGCGCACACTGTTATCCCTCTACGCGAGGCAGCGCCACCTCTATTTAAGCTAGAGGCAAAGAAGAAATGTCTCCAAGATCGCCAAGGCTCTCCTTGGACTCGGGGGGACGCCCCCGACCCAAAGCAAGAGACCTCACGTTCATTACCTCATCGCCATGCTCGAAGCACTTAACGAGAACAAGAGCATTGGACTCCAAACGAACAAGTTGAAAGCAAGAGACCTCTCACGAATATCGCCCCGAGTACAGAAAGAAGACTTTCAAGGCAAAGAGAAGAGTCGCGACCCGAGGGACGAGCAAGATGGAATCACTCGAATCCACACTCGAGGAATCTTTACGAGGTAAGTACCCCTTTTCTCAATACTCGAATATTTTACGACGTCCAAAATTCACTACACTCTTTTGGACTATTTGTGAGGGGGACTATTGTTACCCCCGGATTTAACCGGTAAAATATTCGAGTCTAATCGAAAGTGGGGTGGGAGATACCTCTCCCGAAAAACACTCTCCCGAGGCAATTCCCCACGGAAAACGCCCCCGAGGTGGCCTATGCCCGGAGAGCGCAACCCAAGGAATAACGACTCGCTCGAACAAATAAACGATGACGTCAAGTACCCGGGAAAATATAGCGCGTGTGGACACTCGGTATTGTAGAGTCTATGTAGATCGCCACGTCACAACCAACAATTTGACCGAGATTATGAGCCACTAAGCCGTCAGAGGCGTGCAGATCATGGGCAAGTAGTGTTGGTTATAAAGGCCACTACCCCAAACGTGTGATGCTCTCTCACAATATGATATATATATTTATATAAGTCACACAAAGGAGGGGATACGATCGATCTCTTGTTTTTTATCTCTAACTCTATCATTGCAACGACTCATCATTTCGCAACACTATCAACTCTCTCACGACTCACTCCTCCAAGACAAGACTCGCGAGTTTTAGCGCCTCAGACGAAGGTTTCATGGAACCACCTCTCATAGCCGGGCATCTCATCAGTTTATACTTTCTCTAATTATTGTTTTATCTTATTTTTCTTTATGCTTTAACGTCGACAAACTATCATCTGACTTGAGCGTCGGAGGGGCGTCGCCGAAACGGCGCCCTTTAGCTCATTTTCCGTGATTTTTCAGGGATCCGCCGAAGACAAAGACGGCGAGTTCGAAACGGCGACGGACCGATAGCTTCCAGCGCACTGTTGATGGCAGGGTCGATTTTTCGGGCCGCATCATTCATGAAAGCAATCCTCGAACAGTACTTTCCCCACCATGTAAGAACCTCCATCGAAAAACACACCCACAAGCTCTTCTCCTTCCTCTCTCCCTACATACAGATAACCTTCAACGAATTCACCGGCGAGCGGTTCATGAGGAGCGAGGCCTATGCCTCCATAGAAACCTACCTAAGCTCCACCTCCTCCGCCCAGGCGCGGCGGCTCAAGGCGGACATAGTAAAAGCCAGCAGCCAGCTATTTTCGCTAAGCATGGACGACAACGAAGAGGTCGCCGACGTTTTTGAAGGTATCAGAGTTTGGTGGAGTTCTGGGAAACATGTCTCGAAACCTCAGACCATCTCCTTCCAGCCCGTCAACGATGACAGGAGATATTACAACCTTAAATTCCACAAAAGGCACAGAAGCATCGTCATCGAAAAGTACCTCAACCATGTGATGAGGGAAGGGAACTCTATAAAGGTGAAGACGAGGCAGAGGAGGCTCTTCACCAACAACGGCTCGTCGTGGAGCCACGTGCCGTTCGAGCACCCTGCGACGTTTCAGACCTTAGCCATGGACCCAAATGAGAAGCGAGAAATCGTCGACGATCTCCTTACATTCAGTAAGAACAAAGAGTTCTATAATAGGATAGGGAGAGCTTGGAAAAGGGGTTACCTTCTCTACGGCCCGCCTGGGACTGGCAAATCAACGATGATAGCCGCCATGGCTAACCTGCTAGGGTACGACATCTACGACCTAGAGCTGACCGCCGTGAAGGACAACACCGAGCTGAAGAAGCTCTTAATCGCAACTTCGAGCAAAGCCATCGTCGTAATCGAGGACATCGACTGCTCTTCGGACCTAACTGGGCAGAGAGGAATTACCAATAGACGAGGTGGTAATAGGAGAGAGGCTGAAGAACCCCCCGCCGGCGAGAATCCTCTGCAAAGGATGGTTAGGGAAGAAGCCGACCAGGCCAAGAACAGCAAGATAACGCTGTCTGGGCTGTTGAATTTCATCGACGGGCTTTGGTCGGCGTGTGGTGGGGAGAGGATCATCGTTTTCACGACCAATTTCGTGGATAGATTGGACCCAGCTCTGATTAGGCGAGGGCGAATGGATAAGCACATAGAGATGGCGTACTGTGGGTTCGAAGGATTTAAGGTTCTGGCGAAGAACTACCTTGGTCTTGAACGGCACGATCTGTTTCCGACGATCGAGCGCTTACTGGGAGAGGTGAAGATGACGCCCGCCGACGTTGCCGAGAATCTGATGCCGAGGAATGTTGCCGGCGATGAGGAGAAATGCTTGAGGAATCTTGTTTTGGCCCTCGAGGGATTAGCTGACAAGGACGTTGTTGGATAAAGGGATTTTTCTCTTTTTGTTGTTATTACAGATTTTTTGTATCCTACAGTAATCATATATGAATTATTCCCTGCTAGCATCTCTAATAGTAAAATGTAGTCTACAGCATATAAAACAATATAAAATAAATAAAAAATGTAGTAAAAATATAGTAAAGAATCTCTAGTACTTCCACGTGGCAAAAGAAAAGATGTAGTAAAGAATCTACAACAATTACAATAGTAAAATGCGTTTTAATTTCTCTATCACGCAAATTGGCATTTGAACTCAAAATATGCCTTTCAAGTTTTAAAATTACAAATAAGAACTCAAAAAATGCCTTTCAAGTTTTAAAATTACAAATAAGCCATTTGCTTGTATTGAATTATATTAAATCAAACATATAAAACAATATAAAATAAATAAAAATATATTACTAAATTTGAAAAATAATTATACTAATCATTATTCTTATAAATTGAATTGACATAATAAATAATTGTTTTAACTTTCACACCTATTCTATATATAATTATTTTTATATCTTATTACTTAGCTTTATATTTTATTTATATGTAATACAACTAACGCTACGGGTCGAATATCTAATTGACGATAGATGAAAATGTTGGATTTCAAGGATCCATATCTCAGTCCGAAACTTAAATTTATCTATCTTTTATTTATGCCATGCGTATGTCAATGTATTTCCATTGTTGTGTCATGTAATTTCGATATTTTTTATAAATATTTCGTTCTATGTTTAAACAATATGTATACATAATGATTTGCTTAAATAAAAAGAGGTGATTAATTTGTAAAGTAGTAAAAGTATATGAGTGATATTGAAAAGTTATTAAAGTTGGTATTGAAAGAGAGTATTGCAGGAATGTGTTTTTACATTTGCATTTGCACTTGACTGTTAAAGAACAGTTACTAGAAACTATGTTTGTTATTGCAAAATGCGTTTGCGTTTGCAGTTGTCTGTTGGAGATGGTCTAAAGAGTTGCAAAAAGAAAATTGAATTAGATCTTCTTAAGTGATTAGCCAATAAACGATAGGGCTACAATGATAATAAGTAAAACTATGGAAGCTAAATAGTAAATAAGCAATAGGGGCTACAATGAGAATAAGAAAACATTTGTGGATTTTAATATAATAATAAACGTTTTCTTTGTTCTACTTTTCTTCCACTGCTGCTGCCGTACGTTTTTAAATTAGGGTTCATGAGCTCCAAAACCTCGGCTTCGACATAAGAACTGTCGTAGGCCATACATGTTAGCTCTCCTACACTTGCTTTGAAACTTAATTTGCAAGTCCATGTACTAGAAGATCGCCAAGGTCAAATCAACCTCAAAAGACTCTCTAAGGTAAGATAAATAAGTGTTGGATTTCTTATTTATTTGGCTGCGTTATCCTTCGTTTGCCAAGATTCTGTTTAGCTTGTTAACTTTGGTCACTCGGACAAGTCAATGCTCGAAGGAAGTTCTGACTGACTCTACAAACAGACTTCAAAGTCCCACAAAACCGAAAGTTTCTTCATCAATAGTGAAAATTGGAAGAACGAATATTTTTCTACTTTGAATGCCAAGAAGAAAATAGTGTAGTGCCTTATCAGGAAAAAGTGGTGGTGACAAATCGAAAGGAAGGTAAAAGTGATTTCCATAGTACTAGTTTATTAAGTCCATGAATAAAGTAGGCTTCCTATTGACATTTATGTTTATTTTTGGTTTTCCAAGAAAACTCTTCGACAAACAGAAATCAGTCAGCTCAATGAAGAAGGTACCATTCTCCCCCTATATAGTAAATCAATGAGATGGACCTTTTTTCTTCAACTTTTGGATCCAGAACCTTAGCTTTCTGCTATGTAGGTATGCAAAGGCTCATGGTGCATGGATTTAGATGAGAGAAATTCTTTTTCATAACCATGTTATGGAGTCAAAGAAACTGTTGTTGATCAAATCTATGTGTTGCAGTTAGAGTGCAAGTCTGAAATGCCTCAGTTTCAAAGACCAAACTTAATTTGGAGAGCGATAATAAGTAAAACTACGGGAGCTAAAATAGTAAATAAGCAATAAGGGCCACAATGAGAATAAGAAAACATTTGAGGATTTTAAAATAACAATCAACAATTTCTTTGTTCTACTTTTCTTGACATTTTCAAATTAAGGTTTCTGAGCTCCAAAACCTCGGCTTCGATGTAGTAACTGTCGTACGCCATACACATTAGCTCTCTTATACTTGCTTTACAGTTTGGCGTTTGTCGTTCTAGACGGTAATGTTGAACGACGGATACATAAGCAGCGACGGAATCAGAATTTGTAACTCAGGAATCGAAAAATGTTTAAACAAAATAATACCAAAGATTAGGTCTGTGGTAAACTCGTGAAGATATCTTATATTCATCATAATATATTAAATATAAGTAAAATAATATAGAGAGAAATTACAATAAATAAATTAATTGCTTAATTTAAAGTATTTCGAATATTAATAGATTGCAGGTAAATTTGATTGGAATGGGCCTATGGAAAAGTTGTCAATACTTTCAAAATATAGCCCAATAAATATTCAGCCCACTAGAGGACAATTTAGGTTTCTTTTCTATTCTTCCATCTTACACGAATCTTCTAACCAATGTCGACGCCATCAACCACCGCCCTTGTAGCGCCCGCCGCCGCCGCCGGGCGGTCGGTTGACCCCTCTGACCCCCCTCTGATTCCGTCGCTGGACATGAGTAGCTGGACGGGTCTTTTACACTCGTCTTCGAAGCTCATTGATCAAGCAGCTCCTTCAACTCAGTTCCCGCCCCTTCAGGTTCATTTTTATTTGAAGTTTTTCTCAGAAATTTTAGTTCTATACTGACTTGTTTTCCCGGAGAATTTTAGAGGAACTTGGATCAATTAGAGGTACTTTCTAAGAAGCTGAGGGCGAAAACGCTACGGGCTGAAGCACCTTCCCAATCTATTGCGGCAACTAGGTAAATATTTTATTTCTACATTGGTGGGATCTGCATTCATATGTGACGGATATCTTTCTCTTAGCGTGAAAATGCTTGTGCAAGTTATACTATGTTCCATTTTTTTGTGGAGATTTTTTTGTCTTCCAGAAGTTTGTGAATTGGTTTTTGAACGCCTAGATTACTTGCTCGCGAGGGATTAAATGCAGAACAACTAGCTCGTGATCTGAAGTCCTTTGAACTAAAGGTAGGATTTTGCCTATTTGGCACTTTATATACATGTTATGAATAAAAGAGTTTTATTGTGGATGTTGATGTTGCTCTTGGACTGGAACTTTTTCCTTGTTGATGGAAATGCACGTGCTTTTGCCATGGCCCTTACTTATGCATATCGCAAAACCTTTTTTTAATCCAAAAGACAACATATGAAGATGTATTTCCTGCTGAGGCAACGACAGTGGAAGAGTATCTTCAACAGGTAGTTTGTACTTTTCAACTCTGTTTCTTATTTTATCCATTAACATGATCATTCTCTAGTAAAGCTTATGAGATCTGTGTTTTCCTGCTACGTAGGTTCATGAAATGACAATGGTCTCGGCTGTTCAGGAAGCACAAAAGGATAATCTTGAAAGTTTCAATGACTTTATGATGTCTGTTTTGGAGGTAGTTAATGGATATAATGTTTATGAACTTGTAGCGTTGTGAATGTGTTTCCAGTTGGAAGCAAGAATTGCAACTGACTTTTGGGGTCGACCATGCTTGCCTTTGTCAGGAGGACTGGCAAAAAGAGCAAAGAGATTTTATGCAGAGCCTCAGCAGAATTTCTACTCTGCCAAGAATCAATACTCGCGACTCGGGCAGCGGGGTTCGCCCAGGTCAAATAGCACCTGTGACTTCCAGAGCTCTGGCGTCATCCAGTTCGTCTATGATGGAGCCAACGCTTTTGGCCGATCAACCTGTGATTGAAAAAAAAGCTGCTGCATATGCTGAAGCTGTGAAGAATCTCAACAGCGCAAGGGAACACGGGTTACCATTTAAAGTGAGAGATGGTTCACTTGTATCATTTGAATATAATCATTTTTTATATTCTATTGGTGACTTCCTTGTTGTTAACCCCGCATTTGGTTCCTTTTTGTTGTCTGCCGGAAGGGGCACACCGTGCTCTTTGTACAATTATCTGCTTCTTGCTGTGGGGTTAAATTAAATACATTCCAACTAAATGCTGTTTTTATCTAGCCTGCTGCAGCTTTTAGGAATGCTTATGATAGTCTGAAACTCGAACCAGCCGGTGGAAAATCTGTTACTATGCTGAAAATATGGCATTTGATAATGGTATGCTGAATACTCTGGTTAGTTTTATGGGTAATTATCATTCATTTCTTCGTGATGCAAAAATGGTGACATTTTCTGTGGCGCATTATATTCGTACCAGACATTAATGGGCGAGGATCCAACCGTTAAACGACATGCTTCCAGAAGGATGTCCTTAGTATTGGGAGCTAGGCGGCATCTGGAGTTGGGGCATGAAAAGTATGTGATGGATATGATTCAGAGTCACCCTGCACAAGTAAGTTAATTTCTAAGCTCTTTTGGCCTGCAACAGTTATCTATCATTTGGTTTATTTGGTGTTAAAACAACTATCAATGACAATGCTAACATTCACTGATGGATTGCCGTCCGTATAATTTATTCAAGTGCCTGTTTCACCTCATTTTGTGCATGCTTTCATTCCCACCATTCATTACGTAGTATTCTAACCCATGGATTTCTTGCTTATCTCCTGATAATTCTGCAGGCTGCTCTTGGTGGTGCTGTAGGGAATTTACAAAGAATCCGTGCCTTTCTTCGGGTTTGTATGAATTTTTTTCCTATCGTTCAAAGAACTTTTATCACTAATCACATTAACAATGCACCAATTGTGCATGCTTTGTGGTGCAGATCCGATTGAGGGATTATGGAGTACTTGATTTTGATGCTAGTGATGTTCGTAGACAACCTCCTATAGATACCACTTGGCAGCAGGTGATACTACATATCTTTGGTATACTGAAGTTAATCGCATCTGGTACTTTCATTGAGTACCTGAGCTGTCAACTGATGTTTAGTAGTGCACTTGCGGAAAGCTTCTGTAATTTTCTTGAAAAAAGGAATTGTAATTTTTTGACTGAGGCGTTAATATAGCATCCCTGATACCACAAGGATGTATACTGGCTTGTGTAGTAACATTTCAAATGAAAGGTTGTCCATCTGAATGTATCATTTTTCCTGTATTAACAGATTTATATTTGCCTGAGAAC
Source organism: Craterostigma plantagineum (assembly GCA_027422505.1). Classification (NCBI taxonomy): domain Eukaryota; kingdom Viridiplantae; phylum Streptophyta; class Magnoliopsida; order Lamiales; family Linderniaceae; genus Craterostigma; species Craterostigma plantagineum. The sequence continues at coordinate 58,616 of JAPQWV010000291.1, read as the reverse complement.
TGGATACTATGATGATGCAAGAGAAGTTGCTCGAACCTCACGTGTTTCGCAACAATTCACTCCTCTGGTATAAATTATACAGGATTATTTTTTTTTTTTTGTATCATAACTCATTATCATCTCCATTGTCTTCACCCAAATTACTTTGCTCTCTATATAACCAGCTTGCCGAATGGATAACCACTGGGGGCATGGTATCCGCCGAAACTGCTGCTGCTGCTTCAGAAGAGTGTGAAAAGATATTGAGGGTGGTCGACAGAGTAGGGAGGCCTTCATACGACAAGAAAAAGTTACTATTGCATGCCATCGTTTCTGGTTCTAGGAGGCTCATTGACCGTCTTTTAAGAGAACTTCCTACCATCTTTAATACAATCGAGGATTTCTTGTGGTTCATGTTGGCTTCTGTACGTGACACATCCAGTGGTTCCTCATCGTCTTCCCTCACTGATGGATCGTCAACTTACAGTTTGGAAGATCTACAAGCTTATTTAAATAAATTTGAGCCATCATATTATACAAAGAAAGGCAAAGATCCGTTGGTTTACCCATATGTTTTGCTTTTAAGCATCCAGTTGCTTTCAGCAGTTCTTCATTTGTCAAAAGATGTAGCAGACGAAGGATTCAGTGTTGATTCTGTGCACATAGCAGTCGTCTTGGCAGATCATGGTGTGCTCCCTGAAGGCTCGGGATCTGGCCAAAAACTGGGAGTCATGGATGCTTTTGCCGAGGCAGCTAACTTAATTAGACAGTACGGGGCTGCCTATTTGCGACATGGTGACTTGGTAATGGCGCTTGAGTACTATGTTCAAGCGGCTGCAGCTGTGGCTGGTGGGCAGTTGTCATGGAGTGGGAGAAGTAACTCAGATCAGCAAAGGCAGAGGACATTGATGTTAAAGCAGCTTCTGACTGAAATTTTATTACGTGATGGTGGCATTTATCTTTTGCTTGGCTCAAGGGGTGCTGGCGAAGAAGGCCAATTGGAAAGATTCTTGGCAGATGCATACTCACGACATCAGTTTCTGCTCGAAGCTGCTCGCCATTGTCAGGATGCTGGGTTGTATGACAAAGTAAGATGTCTCGCGTCTCTTTTTCCAGTTTACATGAATAAATTATCCTCAATTCTGTATTTTCAATGACTAAACTGTTCCCAACTGTAGTCTGTAGAAATTCAAAAAAGAGTAGGAGCATTTTCAGCTGCTTTGGATACAACAAACAAGTGTCTTTCCGAAGCAATTTGCGCTCTGTCGCGTGGTAGACTTGATGGAGAAAGCAGGATTTCTGGTCTTGTCCACACTGGAAATGAGATCTTGGATACCTTCAAGTACTACACTGAGATCAGGTTTTAACTACTTCCCTTACTCATCTCTTCTAATTACTCGATGCAAGTATTTGATCAGTGGCCAATTAGATGGGGTAGCATATTGCGATTCAGTCATATGATTGAAACAACCGTCGAAACAAGCTTCCAGTTAAGCATTAGGGACCAATTTACAGTAATACTGAGCAGGTTTTACCAGTACATTTAAAATGAAGCTGTCCCTTTTGTTTTTTTTTTTGGTAAATTATGTAAATTAACATTCTACCTTTTGTTTTCTGGTAATTTCTGCTGCATCCATGCCTCAGTGTCTCTTAATCACACATTGGAGAATTTATCCGCGGTATATGAATCCATTTCCTCATCTAAATTCCATTTCTATATTTCACAGTCCGCATGAGAGAGCAAGCGTAATGGAGCAACAAACAGTGCTGAGACAGCTTGAAGCAATCTTGGCCATCCATAAACTCTCAAGCTCAGGAAAACAGTTAGACGCATTGCGAGAGATCTCAAAACTTCCATTCCTTCCACTCGATCCAAGATCATCCGAGTTTTCCTTAGACGCTTCCAATAAGTTATCTCCACACGTCGAAGCTTGTATCCCGGCCTTCTAAAAGACGCTCTATACTGTTTGGATAATGTCACAGACACTGATGGGTCACTTCGAGCTATGAGAGCAAAGGTAGAGAGTTTTATCATTTTAATTATGCATATATATTTATATATATACAATGATCGACATTCTCTAAGTTTTTGGAGTTTTGATTTCTGTAACAGATCGCCAACTTTCTTGCAAACAACTTGAACAAGAACTGGCCGCGGGATTTGTATGAGAAGGTTGCAAGAAGCTTGTGAATGTTTGAGTCTTTGCTTATGGCTTCTATGAGATTCTCTTTTCCCTTTTTTTTTTTACTCTGTATTAAACAATGCTAGCAATTAGCATGCGGATAATATATGTTTGTGGTGGTTTGTCCACGCTTCTCTTGGTATGGATTATCAATTAAGAGCTTGTCTTGTAGTGTATATCGACAGAAAACTACGCGTGTTTGAATAAATACAGATCAATAGTTGCCAATGAAGATCAGCCACCAACGATATCTATCGTCCAACGACATTTATTATCAATACTAAATATATCTATATATTAATAGACAAAAATAGCGTGACCACTAAATTCGTCATTTTTGGACTCGAGCTTTTTAAAAATAAAATTAATTAAAAAATAAAAAAATAATAATAAAAAAAGTTCGTGAGCGTGTCCATTAGCTTTCGAGTTCTCCCCCAACGACAACATTTCGAAGAGAACGAAGGCATTACGCGAAAAGATGCATTAAAAGTGTTGCTGGATTTGGTGAGAAAAAGAGGTAGAAGATGACTTCATCATTCAATCATACATGCAGCAACACAAAATTCAAAGCTCTCGACAATCCTCTTATTCATTAAAGATAACAACAACAGTAATATTATTAGGAATAAAAACAACACCCAATCATTTCCTAGTGACATGCGCCACGAAAGAATCCAACTCAAGCCTAGACTCACCACCTCCTTCTTCAGTGGCCTTCTTCAGATCCTCGCCGATTTCCTTGGCCCTCTTTCTAACCTCATCGCCTTCCTCCGTGCCCGTCATCAACCTCCTCACAACACCTGCAATAACAGAAGCTTCCACAGCTTCCTTCCTCTGCGCCCATTCCCTTACAACAAGCCCGGCCCTCAGAACCTCCGTCACAAGGAAAGCATTTCCCGGCTGGTCGGAATGCATCGGCCACGTGGCTAACGGCACGCCCATCCTAATGCTCTCCAGGCAAGAATTCCACCCACAGTGGCTCATAAATCCCCCCGTCGACGGATGTGCTAATATCTCAATCTGCGGCGCCCAGTCTGTGTACACGTATCCCCTTTTTCCCACCCTCTCTTCGAATCCTAACGGCAGCTTGAAGTTCCTCGAATCGCCTCCGTCGAACACGTCTCCTCTATCTGCTTCTCTGAGTACCCAAAGGAAGTTTGCGCCGCTCTGCTCTAAACCCATCGCTAGCTCCCTTATTTCTTCGTCTGTGAAGCTAGTCGTGGTTCCAAAGGAGACGTAGATCACTGAGTTTGGCTCGTGCGAGTCGAGCCACTGTAAACATGGGTGCTTGTAATTAGTTCCGTCGTCGTCCTTGGATTTGAGCTGTAGCATGGGCCCAATTGCCCAGATTTTTGCGCCGGGTTGGATCTCTTCTAGCAAGTTCAGGAACGGAGCTTCCACGGATCTGCAAGAGTTGAAGAGATCGCCGGATCTGCTGACGTGTCCCTCTGCTGCTATTATGACGAACTTGAGCATCTCCTCGGATATTCGGTCTTCGTTGGGCGGAAACTGCTTTGGGTACTCTATGGGAAATCGCTTCCCTAAATGGTCGTGGAGGGAGAGCGCGTGGCTGAACGCCGACACGGCGTTGAAGGCGTACGTCTCCGCGTTGGCGATGGCGGCGGCGTCCCTGACGACGGAGGACATCATCGTGTCGTTGATCACGACGACCCTCCTGAACTCGCGGCACAGTTCCGGCAAGAAGCCGGCGAACGGCTCTCTTAGGCTCAGCGACGCCTTCATCGTCGGCAGAAGCTGGGTAGGAAACTTGATGTCGGCGTTCGGGTTGGGAGGAGGGCACTCGAATTCGTCCATGGGCAGCTCGTGGAACCGAACCTTCGCCACGTGGGATGGGTCCAGCGACGACGAGGCGGCGGCGCGTGCTCTGAGCTGCTTGATGTGGCGGGGAGAGCTGACGTAGTAGACTCGCAAGGGGTAGGATGACGTCAGCAGACACGAGAGCTGAAGGAGCTGATTGAGGTGGCTTTGCACCGGAAACGGAACCATCACCACCGCCACGTCAGCGCCGCCGGTCAGTTCTCCCATCTTATAGATATAAAATTATTCTGTACTTCGTTTCTTTCGCGATTTAGCTTGCGAATAAATTGTGGCCAATGATTGATCGATAATATGGTTATTACGTCGTATATAATATACATGTATATATATATAGTCGATAGGCAGTGAAGACTAAGAGTGGGACGCATATATTACTATTTATTAAAGCCACCTCGCGAATCACGGGGTTGTGCACGGCACCTATCATTTCATTCTACGACAATATTCTATCTACGCCACATGTTTTTAGTTTTTCCCATTTTTCTTTTGATCAAGTGGTTATTAGTTCAAGTTAGGGTATAGACAAAGCTTTTAGGATGCTGTCGTCATGGCCATGCAAGAATGCATGCCTAAAAGTCACGGACGGAAGTTGTAAATACTAACTTTATTAAATATATAATATATTCTCTATCGAATTTAAATAACGTCGTAGTCTCTATTTTTATAAATGTAAAAAATATATGACTAGTGTTGAAAGGTCGTAAAAAAGTTGACGTGAAACCGAATATTATGTGAATACTGCTTAAAATCTAAGACCACAGAAAAATTGCGATTCACGAGAAATGGAGCTCAGCGTGATATATAATAATCAAGAAGCCCATCATTAGCCTTCTCACCACATCTGCATTAACCGAATCTTTCATCGCGTCCTTTCCTATTCTTCCATTTCCTATTCTTCCATTTCCGTAAGATACAAACCATCCTATTGCATTGATTAACCAGTTGATATAATTAGACAGGCATTTACACTTTGTGCTAAAGACGAAATGTTGTTTAAGTTGATATCAATACGAAGCTTCGACGATCGACGAAATGAGTGAGTCATTACATAACTATCTCTAACGCACATTAATATTATAAAAATTGACTTGGGAAAGACATTGATAAGAGTTCAATACTGATTACAGTTACTAACTACCATTTCAACTTGATCCATAAATGAAGCAGCCAAGGAAAAAGCAGTTTCAATCACTTTTAAGAACCCATATCGTAGGCTAGCTAGCTATTAAGTCGCCTAAAAAATCATCATATATATAAAACGTTACTTACCGGAAAACTCACTAACTCATCAGTCGAAAATGGCATCGAATAATACTGCATTAATCAATGGTCAATCAGAAATCACTGCCAAGAAAGAATATTCTGCCCATCTCCTTCCCAGAAAATTCCGGCAAATTCACAATGTCTCACCGCTGCTGACGCTCAAAAGGCATCACATACAACATATTTACGACCCAGTGATGATTTCCATAGGCCCTTACAACCACCATGGCCGAAAACCCTTCTTACAGCAAGTACAGCGATGAGAAAGAAAGGCTCTTCTACGACAAAATCATGGAGAAGATAGACGATGTAAGAAGCATCTACGCCGAGTCTTCGATCCTAGACAAGTACAGCGACGAAGCCCTAGCTCTAATCACCCTCAGAGATGCTTCCTTCGTCCTGAATTACATGGCAAACATGACGGAAATGGAGGGTAGTACTAGGGTTTCTGAGGCTGTAATGATGGGAAAAAAGTATGGCTGCTGTCGATAGATAGATGAAGCAGCTGGTTAGTGCAGGGTAGGACTCGATTCTTTAATACCTATATCCTAATAAATTTATTAACATATTATTCTGAATTTTATTATTATAATATTTGGTGTACAAAAGACAATCCAGTCTCTCTCGTAGCATATTGTGCTGATTAATCATTTGGTTAGACAGGTAATTATTACGTACTTTATATTAAGTAATTAGTCATTGGTATTTACGTCGATGTGAATTTCAAGATACATTTATTTACATGTACTAACTAGTGTGGGAGTGACATACACTAGTGACTAAAGACGAAAGGTTGTTAGAAATAATTAGTCATCTGCACTTGAATTATAAATCCATTGCCACAGAGAGAGCGAGTGACATACACTAGTGCCTAAAGACGAAAGGTTGTTAGAAATAATTACGAAGCTTCCCAGAAATCACATTAATATATATATATATATATATATATGTAACACATTAATTGACTTGGGAAAAGACTCGCACAAAAGTTAGATAAATTGATGGTAGATACTAACTACTGTTTCAAACGATCGGAACGAATGCAGCCAAGAAAAGCTTCCATTATTTTAACAAGTCATCGTAGACCATAAACTTGGAAAATCAATATAAAACTCCGCATTATTACCAGAAAACTCAATGGAAAGCCAATCGTCGGCACAAACTAGCAATGAATCCAATGGCCGTATCAAAGGGTCGCCGTCGTCAGAGATCACAGCACAGAAAGAATCTTCCCATCTCCTCCTCGGCGAGGACGACCAAGAAAACCGTAATAATCCCAGAAAATTCCGGCAAATTCACACAGTCTCACCACAGCTGAGGCGCAAGAAGCATCAGATAAAACATATTTACGACCCAGTGATTGTCTCCATAGGCCCTTACCACCACCATGGCCAAAAACCCTCCTTACAGCAAGCCGAGGGGCTGAAGCTCGTTTGTCTGAAGTGGCTTTCCCATGGCAGCGATGAGAAAGAAAGGCTCTTCTACGACAAAATCATGGAGAAGATAGACGATGTAAGAAGCATCTACGCCGAGTCTTCGATCTTAGACAAATACAGCGACGAAGCCCTAGCTCTAATCACCCTCAGAGACGCCTCCTTCGTCCTTAATTACATGGCAAACATGACGGAAATGGAGGGAAACAACGTCAAAGATTGGCGGCCCCACTTTGGCTCGGTCGCCGTTCCTTTTATGGTGGGTGACGTCCTAAAGCTCGAAAATCAAGTCCCTTTCCACATCCTAAAGCTGTTGATCTCCATGCAAGAAGGAGAGCATTGGAAAATATTAGTGCACAACTTCCTAAAGTGGCTGCTCCTAAGGGACGGCTCCCAGTTAAGAGTGAAGATTCCCAGAGAAAACGAAGACCCTCCTCTGCACCTTCTAGAAGCCCTCTGGCGAGCCATGGCTGAGAAGGAAGAAGAAGAACCATCCCAAAGCGGCAGACCTTTCAACAAGTTATGGAAGAAGCTGCGCAAGTTAGCCAAAAAGAAGAAAGAACACGATGATGATGATGTACTGATAAGGTATAATAGCCCAGAAATCATGCTTCAGTCGGCCATGGATCTCAAAGCTAGGGGAATCTACTTCAGCCCTAGCCCTTCGTACTCCTTCAAGTCCATAAAGTTCGAACCTTTTTCCTACAAAGGAGAACTTCAGCTGCCAATTCGATTCATGTCAGACCAGCACTTTGTGATACTATCCAACCTCATAGCTTACGAGCTTTCGCCAGACGCCAGGACTGACTACACAGTAATTCTTACACCGTCTTCGTCAAGTCGCTCATCGCGGGCCCCGACGACGCCAAGGAGCTTCAGAAGAGAGGGATACTGATCAACAAGTACCTCGACCACGAGAAAGTGGTGAGATCTTACCAAGAAATCGACACCTATGGGCTCGCCGAGGCCGACGTTTTCAGGGAGGTGAAGATGAAGATCGGCGAGCACTGTAAGAACAGACCGAGGACGTGGATGGCTGACATGGTACACAATCACTTGTATAGCCCCTGGGCCGTTGTGAGATTTCTGGGCACGATTGCTTTCATATGCTTCACTGCTATACAGACGTTCTACGCCATCCATCACTCCCGTTGATCGATGATGATCGTTGAAGCACCTTTTCAGTTGGTTCTATATAACAATTTATATTTAAACCAAATAAGGGCTTTTTTTCATCTGTATCTATGTAGGCAAGCCCGGCGGGTCAATCATGGTTAACGCCGTGGTCGATCGATCGTCGAGTTCATGAACATGGTATATGTCCTTAGTGAACTTGAGAGATAGAGCCAAGCTAATCCATGTAAGAAGATTTGTACACAGTTTGTGTTGTTGCATTGTCCACTTTGAGTGAAGTGTTTATAGTTCTCAAAAGTCAGCCCTGAAGAATTGTCGTTTATTTCGAGTACTTCTTTCGACCCGTCGAGTACACAGAGACCCTACACTGAGTCAGCCTTTCGCTCGATTAGAAATACCTTGACAGTATAAACCTGATGAGCCTTACTATTATGGGATACATTAAGGCGAAAGTTAGCAAGCACTTCAGCATAGTGGGCCCGCGGCGTAGAGAAGCTTCCGGCCAACCGCTTTTCCTCGGATCGCTGACTGCTGTAAGAATTTCCCCAGAAGAATCCTCAGAGCTGACGAATTGGCATATTGCTCCAACTCCGCCTTTAATTTCATGTCCTCTTCTGATCAAAGACTGCTTCTTCTCTTCCGAAATCTCAAAGTGTCTTCCATTGTAGACCGTCCAGTTTTCGTACGATACGGTCTTAAAGTCCATCTGCAAGGAAGATAAACCAACCTTACCGACAAGCGGCTACAAAATTAAGGATGTGGTCGAGTCGATAAACATATGTATGGAAAGAATAATTTACCACCGAGGGGTAGATTCTTGGAGTTTCAACAGCTGCTAAAGGTTCCATTCCCAAGACATAATGGTTAAAGAAGATCTGAATCACGGCTGGAATAATGTTCGGACCGCCACCACATCCAATGGCTCCAGCGAATCGGCCGCCCTACGAATATTTGGAACGTTTCTTTTTTACGATAAGAGCGATTTGATTAGGGTTTTTTGAGCAAAAGACAAGATTTTACGACCTTGAGGACGATGATTGGGGACATGGAAGACATAGGCCTTTTGCCGGGCTTGATGAAGTTGGTCTGAGATGGAGGTAGATTATCGCGGGCTTCATCGGTAGGAGTTGAGAAATCCTCCATTACGTTGTTGAGAATGATCCCAGTTGACATCGAGCGAAAACCTCCGCCGAGGCATTGGTTTAGAGACGTCGTCATCGACACGACGTTTCGATCCTTATCGACTACGATCAAATGGCTCGTCCCGCCGTCGACGACCTGGCTCGACCTAATATGAAAAAAAATAAGAAATTTGTGGTTTAGTCGTCAGTCCGTATTTTCTGACTATTCATGGACAATTTTAGGACAATGAGTTTCATAACAGCCAGCAGCCAAACCACCTGGCCCCGTAGTGCTCGGTTGTGAAAGTAGCGTCGTCGAGTATCGTGCGGCGAACGCCGGCGGCGAAGGATGGGGAAAGCATTACGGACACGGTTTCGCCTACGTCTTCGAAGTCGGGGTCGCCCAGGCTCGTCCTTTTCGCAAACATGTGCTTCGCCGCCTCCGCAAGCCGATGCAAGCCCGCTTCGCCTCTTACGGCGTCGGCGTCTTCTTTTCCATAACCATGCAGTATCCTTAAAACCTATCGTAACAACACGCCATAAGTAACTATACGAATTTTTTCGAACGAAAAGTCGAATCGAGTTGAATACTCACCAGACCGACCCCCAATCCTCCGCTAGACGGCGGAGGCGGGACTACTATCCTATACCCGAAGGCTTCGGTCGATAGGGCTTCGGTCACTTTAGCTCTGTAGTTTCTCAAGTCGTCCATCGTCAGTATCCCGCCCCCTTTTCGGACCTCGTCGACCAGTTTTCGACCGACTGGGCCGTCGTATAGGGCTTTAGGGCCCATCTCGGCGATAGCTTGTAAGGTTTCCCCTAGCTCGACGTTGTAGCAAATATCGCCGACTCTCAGAAGCTCACCATTTCTCGTGAATACTTGTCTTAAGCCGGGATCTTTCATTATGGCTTCTTTCGCGTATTGGCGCAGGTAAAAGGCGGTGAACGGACTTATTACGAACCCTTCTCTCGCGAGCTTAATGGAGGGTTCGACTAGGGTTTTCCAAGGCAAGCGGCCGTATTTTGACCATGCAGAGTAGAGCCCCGCGAGTTCGCCGGGAACGCCCATTGACATCGGCCCCATAGACTTGGACGTCGGGTCATTTGCATACTCCCTTTGTCCCCAAATGTTTTTGTACATTTGAGAGTTGGCACAACAATTAAGAAACTGAATATTTCAATAATATAACACAATTAAAAGGTAATAAAGTGTATATTTTGACATGTCTTTTAAGAATATTTAATATTATTATATTGATTGTTTGTGATAGCTTTTTTGCTAAAATAAGGAAATTTACAAAAGATGTGAAACTTCCGATTTAGTAAAATATATAAAATGGTTTGGGACGGGATGATTACTACTTTAAGATTGATTACACATTACTTTCCCCCCATAAATAAGGCCCATAATATTGGTAGACTCCGTAGTGGGATAGGTCATGAAACTATAAATTTTATTTGATGAGTTGCACACACATATATATTTTTTTTGCTAGGAAATGTGAATAAACAAACAAACCTATAGAGCTCCTGGCCAACCACCTTTCCTCGGATCACAAACTGCTGTAAGAACTCCGTGGCCGCCGTGGCTGAAACCATCGAAGCTCCGCTGAACCACGAATTGACATATCGCTCCACCCCCTCCCTTATCATCAAGCTTATGGCCTATGCCCATCAGCGACCGTTTTTTCTCCTCCGAAAAATCGAAATGTTTCCCATCAAACACCGTCCAGTTTTCGCACGACACAACCTCCGAATTCAGCTGCACCCATGAAAAAAAGGGTCTTTAACAGTTTCACAACGCAATCTTAAATCTTTTCACCAAGTACAGAAAATGTTACGAACCGAATGGTAAATTCTTGGGCTTTCAACAGCTGCTAAAGGCTCCATCCCCAATACGAAATGGTTGATGAAGATCTGAGTAACGGCTGGGATAATGTTCGAACCGCCGCCCCCTCCAATAGCTCCGGCGAATTGATTATCCTATTTATCGATTGGGAATTGTTCAAATATCGAATGTGATGGTTGTGATTCTCCATTAAAAGAAAAAAAAAAAGTACTTTGCGGACGATGATTGGAGTCATGGAAGACAGAGGCCTTTTCTCGGGTTTGATGAAGTTAGTCTCAGCGGGCGGCAGATTGTCGTGGGTTTCATCCGTCGGCGTCGAGAAATCAGCCATAACGTTGTTTAGAATGATCCCAGTGGACATCGAGAGCATGCCTCCGCCGAAACGATCGTTCAGCGAAGTCGTCATCGATACGACGTTTCTATCTTTATCGACCACTATTATGTGGCTCGTGCCATCATCCACGAACTGACTCGACCTAGAAAACCAACATAAAAACTGATAATAATAAATGAATATAAAACAACGACTCGTCGAATCCATAATCTTCCTTAAAACTAAATAACCTGGCACCGTAGTGGGCGGCACTAAAAGTTCTCTGATCGTCTATCTTTTTGCGAATACTGGCAGCAAAAGAAGGGCAAAGCATTTTCGAAACCGTTTCGTCGACATCTTCAAAATTTGGATCGCCCAAGTTCATTCTTGCGGCGTACATATGCTTCAGCGCTTCAGCTAACCGATGAGAGCCCAACGGCTCTCTTAAAGCTTCTTTGCTTCCATAACCATCCAGAATATTCAAAACCTGTATGAAAGTCGAAAAACAATCGATGTCTGCTCAAGCAATGATTTATAAATTCCCAATTTAAGTCAAAGTACTCGATACTTAAACGCACCAGGCCAAGCCCTAATGCTCCACTAGACGGTGGAGGCACGCCTAGTATCTCATATCCAAAGGCTTTAGTAGATACTGCGTTTGTGACTTGGGCTTTGTAATTTCTCAAGTCATCCATTGCCAAGATTCCACCAGCGCTTCGCACGTCCTCAACAAGCTTTTCCCCAATTGGCCCACCGTACAGCGCCCCGTGTCCTATTTCAGCTAAGGCATCCAAAGTTTTCGCTAGCGCTAAATTGATGCAGAGATCACCAGCTTTTAAGAGCTCATCGTCTCTCATAAAGCTTTATCGCTATTAGGCCGGGATCATTCTCTATGATGTCCCTCGATTTTTTAAGGTAATAAGCAGTAAATGGACTAATTTCAAATCCTTCTTTGGCGAACTGAATCGCGGGCTGAAATAATTCTCTCCATGGCAAACGACCGAATTTCGACCAGGCAAGGTAAAGCCCGAAAAGCTCGCCTGGAACGCCCACAGAAATTGGCCCGGCAGACTTGGATAATGGGTCATTTTCATACATATCCTATAGCAGATGAGAGAAATTCAGATTCATGTGTACAGAAGAAGAATAAGAAGAAAAGGCAGATGTGTAATTCCACAGACCCTTGAAGCGCCTGAAGGTGCAGTCTCTCTCATATTGACTGCTATGGTTTCTTTCGAATTGGAATCTAAAACAACCATGAATCCACCGCCTCCTATCCCGCTCGACATTGGGCTCACCACGCCCAAACAGAGAGAAGTCGCAATCGCCGCATCAACGGCATTTCCGCCTTTTGCAAGGATTAAAGCGCCAATTTCTGAGCATCTGCCATCGTCGGATGCAACGACAGCTTCGAGTGACTCAATATAGTTGTTCCTACTTGTCCATGAGTTTCCGTTCGACTTGCGAACTTGTCCGTCTCCCTCTAGAATGTCTGATTTCACTGTCAAAACAGAGCAGGCATTTATACGATCGCAGAGCCTATAATCAGCATTTCGATTCAGACATACAGATACGATTCTCTCTTAATCTTAGTATTATCTATCTGGACATGTCTTCTTCGATATTAAAAATCAGAATAGCTTCAATAATCCAACAAAGTGGCATGTCAGAGTAGATTCTCGCACAACAATTGTTCACTTCTAACAACTAACACTATCCTATTCCAAAGAGCAGCGAAAGGAACACGATTAAGCAGCAAGCCAAAACTAGGATTAGATTTATATTAATCAACGAGTTTAGATACCGTTTGATATGATTTCCGACTGAGTTCCCGTTTGTGATTGAAGATCGTTAGAGCGTAAGCCCATTTCTCAGAGTATCGTTCAAAAATCTGTATTTATATCTTCAGAAGCTCCTCTCTCTTCAATCGACCTATAAACACTATCAGCGCCGACTCACAAAAACGACTGAAACAAAGCTACAATAAAAAGCCAGTTGAAAAAGAAAATAGAACTCAAACCGAGCTTACAAAGAAGTATACAACTCGGAAGGACAACTGCTCGGAATACAAGTCCCGCGCGCACGATCCTTCTGTTGAACGATCTATATTCAGGATTTCCGATGGAATTATTAAGCCCTAGAACTTGATGATGAAGCAACGAGGCGCGCGTGTAAATTTACTTGCTGGCTGTTGCCGTGTTGCGTGCGTAGGCAAGGCTGTGTTCTTTTTTTTTTTTTTTTTCTTTTCTGGTAGTAGTTGTTTTTCTTCCCTTGCTGGACTGGAAGTTGTGATTCTCAGAATTAAAAAGGCGATTTTGACTTTTAGCAAGCAATCTGCTCTTTTTTTCTCCGCTCTGCTCTTTTTTTTTCCGCGTACAGCATTTGGCGCGGCGTCGCGTCACACGCCACTTTGTCTTTTTCTTTTATTTTTATGTAATAATTTAGTATTATTATATATTATTATATATTATTATCATCACTAGGGGTGTTCGTTGCTCGGTATAGCGACTGAACAAATCGAAATACCGAAATTTCGGTACAAAACCGAACCGAACCGAATTTTTCTGTTCGGTATTCGGTTCTTCAAAAAAAATTTCGGTAATTCGGTAAATTCGGTACGGTACAGATTTTGAATTTCGGTAAATTCGGTATACCGAATTACCGAAATTTTAAAAATTAAAATATGTTTTATTATATTAATAACGAAAATAAAATTTATAATTATATTAATATACGTATTAATTTAATTATTACCAATTTTATTATTATTATTTAAATTTCGGTTTTACCGAATTTACCGAAAAAAATTCGATAAAAACCGAATATTCAGTTCGGTATTCGATATCTACTAGGGGTGTACCGAAATTTCGGTTCGGTTCGGTACGGTATGTACCGAACGAACACCCCTAATCATCACGTGACGTCATGAAATTTGGGCCAGGGCGGCTCTGCCGCGTTGACGTTGGATGGATCTGTCTATTGAAAATAGAGTCAATAAGGTCCCATTGAGGATTTTCGAATTCAGGGCATGTTTGAGATTTTCAAGGTTAAAGGATCCATTTTGTGTGGTATAAAAAAGTGGTATGAAAAATATATGAACTGGTATAGAATGATGGTTTTATGTTACAAACTTTCAACATACTGGTATGTCAGAGCAATGAAGTGGTACTGAGAAAATAAACTGGTATCAGATGATCATAAACAGGTACTGGATTATAATTTTGTGACACAAATTTCAATATACTGGTAAGTAATAGCAATGAAGTGGTACTGCAAAAAAAATAAGTCCTTAAAACTATAAATTTTACAAAGGGAACGTGAATCCTAAATGATAGTTGTGGGATTCTCAAATGAAAATGCCCCAAAATAGTGAATAAGAAATCAGGCTTGATCGGGCGTAGCTAGTTCAGGCCCAGCTCAAATTCATGTCTCCTATATTTTCTTCTACGAGTTAATTTAGGGAGTTACTATTTACCGTCCCCTTTTTACTAGTCACCGCCCCCTAAAGGGCTGAAAAAAGACATTTTTGCCCTTCTGATATTTAAATCAATTTAAAAGAAAAACTAACTAAATATATAATTCTGGTACGAAATACCGAAAACTACATACACAAATAAATTTCGAACGACCTATCGATAAGGAAATTCGAACGAAATTTTCGACCGGGCCTTGTGCGGGCCGAACTGGAATTTCGGTCGGGCCTTGTGCGGGCCGAATTGGAATTTCGGTCGGGCCTTGTGCGGGCCGAAAATGTTGTTCAGCCCGGACAAGGCCCGACCGAAATTGTTGTTCGGCCCGCACAAGGCCCGACCGAAATTTCAGTTCGGCCCGCACAAGGCCCGGTCGAAAATCCAGTTCGGCCCGCACAAGGCCCGACCGAAATTCCAGTTCGGCCCACCAGACCCGATTTTTTCAATTTTTCGTTTTTTTTATTTTTTATTGTAATTTATAAAAACTCAACATATATAGTAGTATTTAGGGATTGAACCCATGACCTCTACTTGATAAAGAAAGTACTTATCCATTGGACTACATAGCTTTTTATTAACAATTATGACATATATAAAATATAACGAAAAAATAACCCAATTAAATAATCGAATTAAATAATACAAAATAATCCAATTAAATAATCTAATTAAATAATCCAATTAAATAATCTAATTAAATTATCGAATTAAATAATACAAAATAATCAATCAAATAATCTAATTAAATAATCGAATTAAATAATACAAAAAATCCAATTAAATAATCTAATTAAATAATCCAATTAAATAATCTAATTAAATAATTGAATTAAATAATACAAAATAATCCAACTAAATAATCTAATTAAATAATCCAACTAAATAATCTAATTAAATAATCGAATTAAATAATACAAAATAATCCAATTAAATAATCGAATTAAATAATCCAATTAAATAATCTAATTAAATAAGCCAATTAAATAACCCAATTAAATAATCGAAATAAATAATCCAATTAAATAATCCTATTAAATAAGCTCACGTGTTACATCTTAGTCGACGAAATGACCTCTGAATCATCTATTGCAGGGCTTGCTCGATGTCACCTAATGCAAGAATGGAAAGAATCGCATCACTCGAAAGCATGCACACCATATCATCGAGCTCGCTTGTTTTGATGGCTTTGCAGCTCTCAAAACCGAAAAAAGAGTGTTATGGCGGCGCGAAGAGCAGTGGAGCCCGAGGACCCCACACGTGTTGTGTAGCAACAAGGCGTTTCACGTATTGATTGCAATGGCACATACGTCATTATCATCTCCACCGACACTTACCAACCGTAAGATCTGCGTCATGACACGTGGACAAACATCGTCCGTTTGATCAGAGCTTGGCAGTTGTGACGTGACTTTCCATTACTACCCAAATGGAAGACGGTACAATATAATACAACCCCCCACTTCATGTTTCCATTACTACCAGGCTCCTTGACGCTGTTGCTATTGTTTTTTTATCTTTTATTGTATCGGACGGATTTTCTATATGTTTTCAATATTTCTTCGCATATTTATTCCGTTTCGAATATAAATATAAAAATAAATAATCCAAATAAATATTACCAATAAATAATACAAATAAATAATACAAATAAATAATACCAATAAATAATCCAAATAAATAATCCAAATAAATAATATAAATAAAATATACAAATAGATAATCCAAATAAATAATACCAATAAATAATACAAATAATAAATCCAAATAAATAATATAAACAAAATATACAAATAAATAATACAAATAAATAATCCAAATAAATAATACCAATAAATAATACAAAAAAATAATACAAATAAATAATCCAAATAAATAATACAAATACATAATCCAAATAAATAATATAAATAAAACATACAAATAAATAATATAAATAAATAATCCAAATAAATAATAAAAATAAATAATCCAAATAAATAATACCAATAAATAATACAAAAAAATAATACAAATAAATAATCCAAATAAATAATATAAATAAATAATCCAAATAAATAATACCAATAAATAATACAAATAAATAATACAAATAAATAATCCAAATAATACAAATAAATAATATAAATAAAATATACAAATAAATAATACAAATAAATAATCCAAATAAATAATACAAATAAATAATATAAATAAATAATCCAAATAAATAAATAAAAAAAATTAAAAAAAAAATTGTGACCGAAATCGAATTTCGGCTACCCAAAGAGGCGACCGAAAAACGATTTCGGTTACGTCTAAGGTAACCGAACAATAATTTCGGTCGGCGTAAGGTGTGACCGAACAACAATTTCGGTCACCTCCTGGGCTGACCGAAATGAAATTTCGGTCGGCCCAGGAGGTGACCGAAATTGTTGTTCGGTCACCCCTTATGCCGACCGAAATTATTGTTCGGTCGGACCGAAGTTTCCGATACAATCCAATGTAAGTTCGAGAATTCACGTATATACGAACGGAATTTACAGGAATTTGCTTACCATCCGTGCCAGTAGACACTTTCTTTTGACCTTTCAATTTCGAAAATATACGATTCATTGAAATGTTTTAATTTTTTGTTATGTTTGAATCTGATTTGGATGTCTGATTGCGATATCCGATTAGTTGTAAGGAAAATGGCTTTAAAAAGAAATTTAAATTAGAAAGGGCAAAATAGTCTTTTCTCAGTCCTTTAGGGGGCGGTGACTAGAAAAAAGGGGGCGGTGAATAGCAATTCAGTTAATTTATTATCAATTATTATATATATTTACGAGTTGAAGTTGCAGATAAGATCGATCGCAAACACGAAGAACACGCGCTTGTGCGTGTCTTCACGCGCACACGGATTCGCCTCGCCCACAGCAAAGCATCGTCGCTCCTCCCATAAAAGCCACGGCGAACGAAACCCTTCAAAAAATCGAAGCCAAACAATTTACTAATAACAATGGAATGCATTAGCAGCAACAGCAAGAAACCCACCTCGCCGCCGCCCACATCCTTCAAACGCAGGCTGAGGCAGTCGCTGTGCTCCTCCTCGTGCTGGTTCACTGACCGCCGGAGCCACCGCCCTCCGTCGGAAGAAACGCCGATTTCCGTCCCTGGAAAGACCGACGCCGATGATAGATCGCCGCACTCGTCGTACGAGCTCGCCTTCTACGAGGTCAGAGAAAAGTGCCGCAGCGCGCTTGGTGCGGTGGTGCTGGTGAAGCATCATAACAAGTGCTCCTCCGCGGACTTCAGATACGATCCATTGAGCTACGCACTCAATTTCGAGGACGATGATGCGGCGCTGCTGAGGAATTTCTCGGCTAGGCTGCCGCCGTCTCCGCCGCTATCAGTTGAGACTCGATTAGGGTTTTGGATCCGCGATGGAAGGGATTGAAGAAGCATAAAATTGATGTTTCTTCAGTATCTATGATTCTCTTCCGTTTTCTTTCATCTTTTATCTAATTATATCCTAAGGCCTTTTGTTATTGGATTTTGAAGAGTGTAAATGACTGGTAAAGTTACAGATTTCGTATGTTATCTAATTATAACCCTCCTTATCGAAATGTGCTAAGCAAACAAAGGCACAATTGTGGCCCAAGCTCAACACTACTATGGTCTAATTTCATGTTCTATGTTGTCAATGAACTTATCAACTATGTAAAGAAGCTTCGGCGGCACTAACAATGAAAGGAAGGAGAAGCTCCAACTTGCCTCGAACTCCTACTAAATATCTCATGTAATAAAATTAAAATTTTGTTTCTCGTCTCCTTAGTATAGAACGCGCCTACGAAACACACGCGGCCACGGAACATAGTATATATATGCTATATATATTTCTGTATGTATTCATATGTATTCATTTCATATCATTCATTATTCTTTCTTATACAACAAGGATAAATACATTTCTCATTCTCTCTCTCACCCACGCACCATATTCGTTTATTAATGGCCAGCAGCAACGCCGCTCGTCCTTCAGTTTTCACCACGCCGTACTCGCCGATCGCAGAAGCCCGGCCCGAAGACGACGACGACGGCGCGGCCTCCGCCGGGAATGGGTGCTTCGGGCTCTGTTTTCCCGGGCCGGGCAGCACAAACAAGTCGGCATGGGCAGCTTCCAAGTTCAAGAAAGTGAAGGAGTTTTCCGAGATCGTCGCAGGGCCGAAGTGGAAGAATTTCATCAGAAAGATCGGAAAGTTATGCAATCCCAGAAAGAATAACAACGACGGCGGCGGCGCGCAGTTGTTTCGTTACTCGCCGGAGAGCTACGGCCTTAACTTCGCCGGCGACGGAGATAGGGAAGACGAAGATCAGGGTTTTTTGCTCCATAGCTTCTCCTCGAGATTTGCTAATCATTCTAATTTCGCGAATACTTAAACAATGAGTGGAATCGAATGGCGTATTGATAGATGATGCTATTTCGTTGTTTCTGTCAATTTATTTATTTTATTAATTGTTGTTATTCTTTTAGATAAATCTTTGGTCAACTGAGATGAAGCTTCTGTTTAGTTGGCACTTGGCCGGCATATCAGTGTTGACCCAATAAAGATAAAAAGGAAATATAAATGGCCGCCCTAAGATTTAATTAGGAGTACAACTACCTTATGAAGAAAAGTTCAAATAATGACAAAATTCATATTTGTAATAAATGAAGGCAAGAGCTTTAAGTACATAATACACAATGAGACTCTCGTGTAATAAGATTCAACACACAAAGTAGAGAAGATGATACAGCAGCTAACCGCTATATGATGCATTTTTCAAAAGTTTCCAAAACACAAAATATTATCTAATTAAGCTAAAAAAAAGCTAAAACTGCACTATTATGCTTTCAGATCTCTTGTATGCAATGCTCCATGGTCTCTTTGTTCAGCCAAAGTGCTCGTTGCTGGTCATTTTCTCACCTGAACTGCTGATTTCGTTCTCTCGTAAAAATCGACGGTTTGCGCCTAAAGAATACACGATGTAAGAAAATTGGCGCGGAAAAAAAACGAGCCTTTACCTCTTTCGCTTGCTTTTCTGGGAGGTCGACGAAGAGGGGTTGCTATGCCAATTCCTCTTTCTTTGGTTTATGAACCAGTTGTTAATCTGCTTCAGCTGCAACCCTGTTTCTTGAACCAGCCTTGCCTTATCTTCCTCCTGTAACAAACATAACCGTTCGATTTCCTCCAAAGCTTCGATTTTTATTGAAAACGATGAAGTTTTGACCCAAAAAAAAAAAAGAGTTGGAATTTGATTACAGTGGGATAAGGCCACTTGGAATGGGATTGCCACCAAGCTTTCAACACAGAGGTGGTGTCGCCCGGCAATTTCCCAGCGCGCCTCTTACGCAGTATCTCCTCTCTGATGTCAACTATCTTCTCCTTATATCCCTGCAATTGGATGATGAATCAGCCCACTCAAGCTCATGTATGTAATGAAAAACCAAAAAGGACACTTTTTTATTCTGTTGTAAAAATTCACCTGCTTGAGCTCGTGCTTTAGTTCTTGCCTGACACGTTCCATTAAGGATCTCTCTGTCTCGCTTGGGACCAAAGGACCAAAACCCATGTCTGCCCCGTCGAGGCTTTCGTCGAACAAGTTCGCCTCGCTGTCAACTTGGTCATCTTCGTCGTCTGACATGGTTGCCCCCGTGCCTTCGCCTGGTGCCACGCCTGTTTTAGCAGCAATTTGATTCCATTAAAGACAGTTAAATTCGTGTAATTTTCCCGGTTGTTCGATGAATATCGAGGAATGGATGGGCTTCGAACTGTGAAAGATGAAGTCGAGAAGTGTAATAGACTATAGAGGAAGAAAGAAAAACCTGTGAGGCTTTGCAAAGATTGCTCGAGTTCCCAGCAAGCCATGACTGCTTCCATTGCATGGACACGGACGTGTTGTTGCAGTTGTTCTTTAAACGATGATAGCAGCAGAACGTAATGCGTCTATATGATCGAAGAAAGTAAAGAAAAATGGGGATTAAGATAAAGCGAAGGAAGACCATTAGCAAAAAGGAGACCGAAGTAGCATCCTAACTAGTAATTCTCAGCATAGACCGAAGAAAAAAGCATATTACGATTGTAGTATCAGATAATTCTATTGCAGTGGTAAACTAACCAAAACCGAATCATTCAGGACAGATGAAATTGAAGGGTTTATTACAGAAATGTATCGAAACATCAAGGAATCGTAGTTCACACTGGTTTTTTCTCTAACAGGTATGATTCATCCTCAAACGATGTAATAAATCGTAACATATTCTTATGGCCTAAGCCCATCCATGCCACTCTCAGACCACATAAGTGGCTGTAGTAATCAGGCAATTGAAGTCACTTAACAGGGCAAAGGGATCTTGTTCGTTCCAACAACACAAAAATGAAGTTTCTATTACACAAATTCTGATGAAACTGGGATGAAATTACATAGTAAGAACGCACGCAGCTGAATCCCAGGAGCAAAAATCATATCTTCCAATCTGATCAAAAAGTCAAATCTCAGAAAACAACTTCAAGAAAAGGACAACTATGTTCTAATACGAACAAATCCCATGAAACAAGGATCTAATCCTAACCAGCGAAGCATAGGATGAGGAAATAGTAGATAATACAAGAACAAAGAATAAGTCAACTCCACAATAGGAATAAGCAATAGAGCGAAAACAACAACAATGATAAACGAACCATGAAATGGTCGAGATCCTTCTCATCAAGGGGCTGCTGACCGCCGCCGTGTCCTAGCGCCGAGTACTTAGCCACGACCTGCTGGGACTGAGCCAACTGCGCGTCGATCCTCGGAAGCTGGTCGACCGGCGTGGCTATGCGAAGGCACGCCACGTGCGCCGACAGGAGCTGTTCGTACAATGGATGGTTCAGAATATCGGCCTTACACTTGTCCCTCTCCCAGCTGTTGCTGCTATTGCCGTCGTCCCCTTGCTGGAGAAGGTGCTGCCGATGGCCTTCGTCCGCGGCGGCGGTCGATGGGGGTTGACTTTGGTTCGTCGGCAGCCACTGGTGCTGGCTGAGCTGCCACGCGGCGGAGGAGCCCCCGCTGGCCGCCGACGGCGGTGGGATTTCTTGTTGGGAGAGGTGGTGGTGGTGGTGGTGATGGTCGTGGAACGACATATCCTCTCTCTTGGGAAGGAAACGAAGAAATTAAATTCCTCTTCTCAGCCTACCCTTTGATTATGACTGTGTTGCGAAGCATATTTTGTATGTGATGTTTTAGCTTACCCTTTTTTCTGTGTATGCGTTGGTGGTCCTGTTTATGGATGGTAGGTCTCCTTGCTATTATTGTAAGACTTTGGAGAGCACGAGAAAGAGACGAGAGAGATAGAGAGACGAGAGAGAGAGAGACGTGGAAACTGATGAGAGAGAGAGAGAAGAGACTTTGCTATGCTTCGCTTTTTGTTTGTAATAAAGAACGACTCTGAGTGTGAAAAGGAGACAAAAACATAAGACAATTGTAAAAAGAATAAAGAAACATGAAACTATTTATTACGGTATTTTAGGATGTTTAATCCAAATATATTGATGGGATTAGATGGAATTAGCAATATAGTCCTTGACATTTAGGAATATAGAAGCTTTGGGCATTTACTTTTTACTGGAACAGAGAAGGGAAAATTATGGAGTTCCAAACGAAGGCTAAAAATGTAATTGACAATGACGCACTTGTTTTTCGCAAGAAAACATAGGACCACAAGGACAGAAAAGAGGGGAATTAGGCCAAGTTCTGCCACGTGTCGGCTTCTCCGCTAATGGACCACCTTAATGACAACGTATGGGGCCCACTACTTTGGAAACCACGCGCACAAGCAATCAATCAACCAATCGCCGTCCTTTTGTGGGACCCATTCCCCAATGTAAATGTCAATAAGCTGTCATATAGAAAGAACGAAAAAAAAAAGAGATGGGATGAAAATTAGAGAACACATGACTATATAGTAGGGATTAATTCACAGTAAAATACAATAGCATCTTAATCATAAACGTAAAAAATGTCGAGCTTTTTAGAAATTCAGGAAATTCAGGAAATTGTACTTGGCATAGTGTTGTATCATGACAGACGTTGCATGAAAAGAATTATTTTTTATATATATATTTTTACTTCTATTTTCGTAATTTCCGTCGGCTTATAATGAGCGGCGCCACCTTAGTCTACGGAAGTGAATAGTGATAATAGTCGGAGACTGTTGTTACACTGTCTTCTATGTTTTCTTTCTTGTTTTGGCTCTAAATCATTTAATTTTCTTATTTGTTTTATGTATTTTTCCCAATTGATCAGCATATCACAATGGTCGATGAACACATGCCAGCCCAACAAATTAAATTTGCATCGATAAGTTTAGTCCATCGCTTTCCCCACTTGATGTAAGTTTCCATTTTTCGTAAATATCAATAACAATTAAGAGACCATTTCGTGAAGACATATTGATAGAGCTCCTGGAAATATATATATATATATATATAATCTATAACACCTAAATGTGTATATTTAACATTCGTGCAAGAAAAAAGACGAACCTAGTAATCAGTTAATGGGAACAGAATCGAACCATATTGATCATACAAGCGAGGAAAATATTCAATTTGAAACTTTATATCCTACTAATATATGACGCTAACGCAACATCTAGAAACACCAACTTTTACATCAAGCAAATCAAATCAGTAAAATGTTCGAATATCCATGCAATTTCCAGACTCAGCGTGGCACAACCGTGTACCTTCACCAGCAAACAAATTATATCTAGTGATTCTTTTTCTTTTCTTTCTACATTATGATAGAAATGCAATCATAAAAATAAACTATTCTTTTGTAATACATGTATAAGCAAAATAAATAATTATTTCATCCAGCCTTTGATGTCCTAGCAACATGAGGTAATACAACAGAATCAAGGTTGGCAGTATAAGGCATCCATAGCCCTAACCCTCCCTTACTCTCAACTAACTCAGGTTTCTTCCTCAGCTCTTCCATGGTTTTCGCCCATTCTACCTTAGACGAGTGCTCGCGATTATGCGCATGCAACACAAATATCGAATTATATTCGCAGTTAGGGAACATAAAGAAATCGAACTTTCGACCCAATCTGTGAACTACGTATCCAAAGCTAAGCTGATCCCTCGGCGTGAATAAATGGACCTCGTTGAACCATAAGCAGCTAAACAGATTATTCAGTGCAGTGTGTTCCCTTATGATGATTGCTCCTTCGGGCACATCTGCATTTTTTTTATTTTTTGCTACAAGTCAATATATCGTCAAGAAAGTCAAAAAGAGATAGTTTTTTTTTCTTCTGAAATTCTCACCACTTGGGTTGCGTTTGTATTGGTTCCATGGCTTCATACCCTCGTAATAATATATCTTCATGTGAAGGTCGATCAAAGGGCGTGCATATCTTTTCCTTCGCTTGTTCGAATCAGCCTCTTCATATATGCTTCGATGGTGTTTGTGCTGTGCAATGGCAAACGTGTTCTTCCCACGCCACAAGTACCTGAAAAAAGTGAATTGCTTGAACATAACATAGACAATTGTAATAAACTTGTAGCAGTAGAGCAGTAACTGTACCTCTCTAGCAGTAATAACGGGTCGACGATAAGCTCCATTTTACCGTCAATCCATATGCTGTACTGCGTTTGAGGGAATAGCCTATGCGTCAAAATCTTTGGGACCTTTCCATTTCTTCGGGGCTCATCGTATGGCTGATTCTTGAGGAGAATCAAACGCCATATACCAACCCATCGACCTCCACGATCATCTTCTCTCACGCTAACGTTCTTCTTAATGAAATCAAGAGAAACGTCGTCAACGACCATCAAAAAGCAAAACAGTTTTTTCGAGCGTTCACTGATGTTAGAAGGTTGGTGGGGTGCGTCGTAAGCATCGAAGATGCCAGTGGCAACTACAAACCTACAGTTCTTCGCATATTCAACGTCTATAGCAGACATTTCTTCGCCCCCTCCTTTCATAAATCCACAATGAACCTGAAAGCATGCAATGTTCTTGTCTGTACGATGCATTATCTAGCCAACATCAAAATTCTATGATCAGTTATATCTTTTCTCATTTCATCATGGCATGGGTCTGCATCATGTATCCGGGAAAGAAATGTACTTGGGAGAAAAGGATGCATACAATTTAATCTTAACGTGTAATGGTACAGATCAACACTGCTCATAAGTATGTAACACAGCTGTTGCGTTTTAGAAACTACATAGCAAGACCTGTCACAATATATTCTCAAACTTCCTCCAAGATAGCAGTTTTAACCTCATTAATAACTTTATGATCAAAGAATCATCAAGAGACAGAATTCGACCTCAGATTTTCCTGGTGTTTCTATATGTAGATCAATAAAAGAGCAATGATACGAAATTATATATTGCATGTCAGCAGAACATGAGATCAATCAAAAAGTCCATATAGTAGTCTTTCAAAGAAACTTACCTTCATGTTTGGCTTCAGTACGAAGCTTTCTTCTCTTTGCTTCCATGTGATATGCCCACCAAAGAGAGGAGATGATAGAGACCCATTTGCGGAAACATCATCTTCCAAAACATAGGACAGTTTGCGGACCACTTCATCAGAAGTTTTTGTCTTTGGTATAGTAATTTTATTTGGGTCACGAGCAACAGGGATGGAACAACCTAAATGACGTTAAGGAAAAAAAAAAGATCACACAAGTTTTTTATTGGGACTAAGAAAAACTAATATGGAAAAATCATAATCATGAGAACTTACGGTGTGGCGGTATCACAAGTCCCATTGTGTTTAGCATTCCATACACTTTACTATCTTTGTTGCAAAGAGCTTTGGTAAACAAGCAAACATGTGTAAGTAGAAAGAAATTACCAGACCTCGTTGAGAAGCATCATCACAACAAACAATGCACAATCCATTTAGTCAACCTCCTCAAAGATTAAGCATAATATAATGTGGACGTCATATTCTGAACTTTCAATTACATGGCCAAATTTTTGCTATTGATTTCATTACATCTGGAAATATCAAATTGGAACGTTGAAAACTGCATCTAAAGGTCAGATATTGATGTTACCAAATGTTACTGCCCTGCAGCAATATTAAAAAACGTAAAGATTATAAGTAACTACAATGATCGTTCCCAGATTCAGCAGATCTTAATTTTTCTGCATTGAAGTATCGAAGACCAATGAATCAAAACAGTAAGTTTCCAACTAAAAGCTAGAAAGCATTCACGAACATACACTAATAACTCGATATAGCATCAAACAAGAACCCAACCTGCATAACAAGACTAAAATCTGATAAGCAAACATCTCAACGTACAAACACTGCAACCAATTTACTCCAACTTAGATTAAGCTTGTGAAGACAATATCCGCAACAAAATACCAAATGAAACAAGAGCTCTAAAATTACCTGAAAAAAAGGCGACGGAAGACTGACAAGACCATATATGAAACAACAAAACGGTGAGAATCAACAGCATCCAAATAATTCCACCGGTGAGACCCAACCTAATAAAACCCCTTTTCCACATTATCCTCGTCGCGTTATCATGCGACACTTTCTCACCATCCAGCGACCAATCATCGTTTCCTGCATTCCAAAAAAAATTAGCCCGCCAAAGTGAATAGAAAATCTGACATTTATCAACATAACTTTCCGAGCACCTTTCGCCGGTTGATGCTGATTTCTACGGGCAGCCCTTGAAGAAACCGACCGGTGAATATCATTATCCATACTTGACGCCCCAGATGGAATTAGACGAAGCAGAGGTGGGATAATGAATTGCGTGTAAAAGATCAAATTCTGGTTCAGAGATTCCAAATAATCAAAACCGAAACTCTCAACCTTTCTGCATCACGATTAGTTTGAATTGCCCGAGAAAAATCCACTTAAGAACAGAAACGAACGACGACGATATGAGCTTGAAAGTTGAAGTGATATCGAAGTGATGACACTGTTGTCGCGCCTCGCCGGATCTAATCTAAACCGAGCTGAAAAAGATCGATGGGATTTAATTTGAAGCTGATATAATCAAGTAAAATAACAAAAAGGTCTAAAAGATTCTGATAATTTCCCATTACACCCCTTATATTTCCAACCTTTCGAAGAGATGCGCAACACTCAAGGGTGCAGACAGTGAAGGATATGCAACAAGCAATAATCCCAAAGCATCCCTCGTTACTGAAGTGGAAATGTCTCAAAACAAAGCAGTCTTCTTCCATGATTTGTTCCATGCCTCAGCGACCGACACTTAGGTTCTAACAATTAAGCTTTCTCTAATTCTTCTTTTCCTACCGTTACTTCGTCAGTTCTGAGCATAAAGTTCACTCCTTTTTTTTCCCATTCGTTTCCTTTCGTTTGCAGGTATGCAGTTCTCGGGGCGGGATTTGCTGGGCTGAGCGTTGTTTACAATTTGCTTCAAGTACTGTCTTCTTATCTATTATCTATTGCTTTTCGTGGGTCTGACTCTCTTCATTTATTGGTGAACTGCTGTTACAGTAAGTTTGCTTGTGAATGATTTGATGACTGACTATATTATCGATATATTTTCACGCCAATGAGCTTTCTATTGACTATGTCTTGGTGTATTTCGATGAACTTAACCTGAATTTGAAGCCCTTAGGAAGAACTGAATATATTATAGCCCTTCTTCAATTCAAGAATTGGGCAGATTGGGGTTAGAGTTGAGTTGAACAAATAGCAATCCCAAGTGTTTTAGTGCTTTGTTTGGACACATTTCCTTCTGCGATATGATTTATTTTTATCGGTTGATCATCCTTCAATTTCCCGAGTAAATACTTAAAAAAGACACACATTTGCAGCACGGTTCCACGCAATCGCATATTTGCGTCGATTTATACGATGAAGTAGGCATCGGTGGTGGTGCCTCGGGCGTTGCTGGTGGACTTCTTCATCCGTACTCACCAAAGGGTCTGTATCTACATTTGTTTTTTTGTTTGTTTATATCGTTCTAATGAAATGAAATGTTAATCTGTGAGAATTGAGCTGTTTTTTGAAGGTTTTGAGTTTGTTATATTTGTGATTTTTTTTTCAGTCAAGCTTCTTTGGCAGGGCGCCAAGTTTTGGAAAGAGAGCTTAAATCTCATAAAGATAGCTGAAGGCGCATTAGTTAAGCAAATAAATATGGAACAAATCGAAAGTCAGCAAAATATTCAATCCCCTGTAGTAAGGAGAAGGTTTGTTTTTTCATCATGATTGCCTTTGTATCCATATTTTCGTAATATCATCAGCAAGTTTGGAAGAATTTTACAACCTTAAAACCGAAATTGTGTTTTATTTGAGATATTAATCTGTTGGTCTGTTCTTGAAGCTTTTTACGACGAGGGCTTGCACTTCTTTCCAAAGAAGTTAGGTTTCAGAATCTTGATATGACGTGCCTGTAAATTTAGACATAAATTGAGTTTATATGGGATCGATTTATATCGTTTCAGAGGCATCTTAAGACCAGCCATCAGTTCGAAGCACGTCGATGTAATGACGAAGGTAAAACATACCAAAGCTACCAAATTTTAGAAGAAAAATGTCATTCTTTTTCTAAATTTTCTGCTGATACGAATCATCTTTGATTTTCATGAGTAGAATGCTCAGAACTACCTTAACGATTGCAGAATAGAGTCGATTAACGAGGACGCTGCTCACTCTCTAGTCCCTAATCTATCCATACCTCTAAACCTTGCGTTTCACATGCCCGATGCACTGAATATCGATGCTCAAAGTTACCTTCAGGTTTGCAAAAATAAATGCCCGAACTTACACATCTCCTCTATTCTGTTCGATATTATTCGTTGAAAAAAATTCGATTTTCTTTACAGGGCCTTTATATGGCATGTAAAAATCTAGTAAGCAACAGTCCAAACTCAGGCTCTGTGTGCCGAGAATTGAACTTTCACAAGAAATCTGTTGGGAGTCTCCAAGAACTTAGTGGTAACCCCGAAATACCATTTTCCTTGCAAAATTGTCCCTTTATTGCATGATATACTTCAAAGTTCAAACTTCAATCCCTTATTAAATTGTCCCCAAGAACGAAACTTTTCTACGCAGATGACTATGATGCAGTGATAATTTGTCTGGGGGCAAAGTCGGTATTTCTTCCTGAACTTTCTGGGAAGCTTCCTCTTAGGACATGCAGAGGCATTATACTCAACCTTCAGCTTGACGATAATACGAGGTATTTGTAGCCTTAAAGCTCTTTCAAAGATCCAATCTTTTTTCTGCATCTCATTCGACTGAATACTATCTTCAAAACGCAGGGAAGAATACCCTAAACACGGACCTTCGATTTTATCTGATGCTTGGCTTTCGATAAGCGGACCACGAAGCATAAACCTTGGATCGACATGGGATTGGAACTCGATAAATTCCTCGACGAAAGCTTCCCAAGAAGAGGCTTCGAACGCAGTACGAACGCTTTTTCCCAAAGCAACTTCTGCGTATCCTTCCATAGAGAATTGGGCCGTAAAGGGAGCAGTTGGAGGATTAAGGGCAATGCCTCCCCTCGCCCGAGATGGATCTTCGCTTCCTCTAATGGGCTGCGTCGACGAATTCGTAAAAGATGGGGGACCTGATTGCAAATATTGGTTTCTAGGGGGGCTCGGTGCGAGGGGTTTGCTTTTTCATGGCTGGCTCGGTAAGCTCTTGGCCCGGGCCGTGGTGGCCCGCGACGAGGGCTTTCTGCCTTTTGAGCTCACTTCATGGAAGAGCTCTTTCTCGAAAATTTAAGACTTATTTTTTGTGTTAATGCTGTAATAATACTCTTAAATATCCTCTCCTCGTTTCTAATTTACTTCAATTTAGGCCCTTTTCATCGAGAACGTGTTCATGCTCCTTGCAACATAGGATAGGATTTTTTTGTTAAATAGGATTACTTTTGTGTGAAATTAAAAAAGAGGATTCTAGGTTTTCTAATTAAAAAAAAGGGATTGGGTGTTTTAAAAAAAAAAATCGAAGTGTTTGATTATCATTTTGATCCGCTCGACTGAAATTTCATGTCGAAATGAGATTTTAATCGATGGGTTCGTGATTCTTACATGTATTAACCCAAATCTGGGTGAATTTTCGTGTTTTTGAGCTTGAAATCGACGTTTTCGAGTAAAAAACGATTTATTCGAATATTTTATTCGAACTATTCGAGTGAATTCGAATAGAAAAATAACACTTATTCGAGTAAAAAAAAATTCGAATTAAAAATTCGAATTAATATTTTTCAATTCGAGTTTTTTTTTACTCGAATTGATTAATTCGAATAAATTCGAATTAAAAAAAATTTATTCGAATTAATTCGAATTTTTAATTACTCGAATAAATGCTACTTAAGTTGGGGTATTTCAGTAACTTTCGGTCCGTTCCTTTTTGTTTAATTAAAATAGGAAACGTTCCCTTTTGTTAAAAGAACCCCATAGGATATAAGAATATAAATTGTATATATAACGTATGTGCATTCGTCTCATCACATGTTAGGTTAAGTACAGGCTCAATATTACTACATTATTACAAGTACGATCTTCTCTTCCCTTTATATTATAAGAAGATGATGCTATTTATGTGGAATGAGTTAATTCGTTGACTTTCTTTATGACTTCCTGCCACGTCATTGGTGCGTGGAATTATTACTTTGTACAACTTGTTTAATTAGTTAAACCATTACTCATTCACTCATTATAGAGAGATACATTTAATAGAAAATTGCGTAATTATTACTTCGCAGCATCGTATAAATTGTAACACGTGATGCCAGCTAGACGACCAAGTCAATGTGGGCCCACTTCAGTAATATATATGGATAAAATAATGTAATAAAATAAGGGAATCTGTAATAAATGGACCTATAAGGCGTCGAAACGTGAAGGAAACTTAGCATGTGGGGCCCACTGCGTGAATCTCTGCTGTACGTGGTTGTACCCCTTGATGGAGATTCAGATTATTACTAGGCAAATCTCGATCGATTATTTCTAAATCTAAATATTATTACAGTTATCATATTAAACTCTTTAGCGAATAATATATGTGTGATTGTGTGCATCATTATAATCTAAAGCTAGGTTTATGACAAAAATAGTACGACGAATCCTAAGCATACGTTGTGT
The DNA here is from genome assembly GCA_027422505.1 of Craterostigma plantagineum. Classification (NCBI taxonomy): domain Eukaryota; kingdom Viridiplantae; phylum Streptophyta; class Magnoliopsida; order Lamiales; family Linderniaceae; genus Craterostigma; species Craterostigma plantagineum. Next base: position 27,938 of record JAPQWV010000291.1, on the reverse strand, counting down.
AGGCCATCGATGGAATGTTTTCACTACAGATATAGTACTCGACTTCATTTTACTTACAATCAGGTTGGTTATACGATAATTATATAGCTAATTTAGTGTGTAAGGTTTTACGTAACAAAAAAGCGATAAGACAATGAAATAATATTAAAATATTTTTAATGGTTCAAGTTATGAAAATGGCTACGGATTTACGATCTATTAAAAAAAATATTTTTAAGCAATTAATACGAATATACCAGCATTAACTAATCAACATGTCCTGATTTGTTCAAAGAAGATAAGGGTATTGAGGAATAACATTAATTTATTTTCATGGTCTAAAACTAAGTTGTCCAATTTCGAGTAGGGGGGCAAAAGAGCTGTTTTTTTATTTTATTTTGAGCTACAAATATATTCTTAAGATAAATACCTAACCTTAGGTGAAATTTAAAAGAATTTTAAAACTAAAAAATTCACAAGCCATCGTGAGCTTTTGAACAATTACGACGAACCTTGAGCTTCAATTCAAAATCATGAGCTTTTAGGATACTTCAATCGAATCGATTCATTTAGTTTGCGAGCCAACTCGATTTATTTTTTTTTTTATCACAACTGAATTATTGAATAAAAGTAACCTCAACTTTTTCTAGAAAACATTATTCTTACCTAAAAAAATAAACCCATTAGATTTCTTCAAATGGAAAGATATATTTTTCTGTTAAAAGCGGGTTTAATTAAAAATCATATTCCCTTTTTGCGAGTCAACATATTAACTCCAAGACATTAGTCCATGAAGAAAATCGAACTATTCAAAAAGATAAATGAATGACAATAACTATTATCATTACAAGGTAACTTTGCACTAAACGATCGCTACAGAAAAATGAGAATATCATTAGCATTCAAATCCTACATAATTAACGGAGATCGTAGACGAGTGGATTATTCATAAGGTGGCGTGGAAATGATATCAATGAAAATCTTACATTAAAACGTGCGAAAAAGTAAGGAAAAACAATAATGATTATTTAATTAAGGCAAAGCCATATGGTATTATGTCGAACCATGTGTTCGGATTTTATTTATTTATTTTTATCCGAAAAAAAAAGTTTTATACTCGATAAAAGCTCCATTATTGACGACCCACAAATACATTTTTCTATACATGTAATTTTCTACTTTTTTTAATGTAATAATAGCCCATCTATACTCATATTGCAACTTTTGTCAGCAATCACTACTCTACTACGACTGCAAGGAAGAGAGATATATAACCTTTTTTATTACATAGAAGACAAAAACAAGTTAAAGAAAGGACGAAACTGGTCTTCTCTCTCCCCTCTTTCTCCTATCTTCTCTCTCTGCGTCTCCCCATCCACAGCTTAAGGTGTACTTTGTGTTTATATGTTGTTCTTTTGGATCCTTAAATCTCAAAGTCAAATGCTAACTTTGCTATGATCTTCTGAAGAAACTGCGAAAGATTGAAGCTTTTTCATTACATCTGTGGTTTGTGTCCTTTGTTGTTTCGGGGGAGGTGACCCTTTTATGTTTTTGTTTGAAACTCTCTTTATGTGCAGAAAAAATGACGGTTGAGGAAATTAGAGGTGAAATTGAGAATTATGACAAGTTCCCAGTGGGCCTTCGCGTCTGCTATCTTGCCGTTGACGATGATCCCACCTGCTTGAAGTTGCTTGAGACTCTTCTGAGGAAATGCCAGTATCAAGGTATACTATGAATTTTTCACTTTTAGTAATATTTTTTTTGTTAAAATTCCCATCTTGAATCTCTGGTTAAAAGAATGATTTTTGTTTTTCCCCGTCTGTAGTTCCATTGCTGCCTTCTATTAGGTTTTCATTATTTGTTCGGTAGTGTTGTTTTCTAGCAAGCAAAGCTGAGTTTTCTTGCTTAATATTTTATACTTGCTGACTTTTTGCTCATAAATCCATTATCTTGGATTTTGATTTGTACTGAGCTCAAGGTGCGATAATTGCAAGAGATGTGAATTTTCGGGGCTTTTTTTCTTATATTTTGGTATTTCAAACAGCCATTTCTGGGCTTTAATTCGCTCGAATAATGTTTCGAATCTTGTGATTGCGATCTTGGTTAGAGCTAATGAATGCAACGATATTCACAAACATTCCATCTACATTGGGGATCTGCTTTTACACTCATTGTTCGTTCCATTAGGGACTTGGCCTCTCATTGTTCTAAGTTTCTTACATTGTGTGTTATTGGTTTTAGTTACTACAACTGGTCAAGCGAGGACAGCGCTGAACTTACTGAGGGAAAACAGAGAAAGCTTCGATCTTGTGATTAGCGATGTCCACATGCCCGACATGGACGGTTTCAAGCTTCTTGAATTTGTCGGGCTCGAAATGGACTTACCCGTCATAAGTAAGCTCACGTTTCTCTTCCGTTCGCTGTAATAAAAAACATTTGACTACTGTTTTCGTAATATAGAGTTATTCAAGGAGTAGACAAATTGTGGCTGGCACCATTATTACGCCAAAGATTCGATTTTTTTTCCCTTTTGTCTTGAGCAGTGTTGTCTGCGAACAGCGATCCAAAGCTTGTAATGAAAGGGGTGACGCACGGAGCCTGCGATTATCTTGTGAAGCCCATTAGAATCGAGGAGCTGAGGAACATATGGCAACACGTAATAAGGAGAAAGAAGTTCGATCCCAAGAATCAAAAGTCGGGGGAAAATCACAATCAGGGAAATGGAAATCAAGAAAATGGAGGAGATGGGCGCGACTCGCCTTCGACTGGTAATACGACAGATCACCAGAATGGGAGATGTAATAGAAAGAGGAAAGACGAAGAAGAAGGGAGCGATGACAATGGAAACGACAGCGAAGACCCAGCGACCCAGAAAAAGCCTCGGGTCGTTTGGTCCATCGAGCTCCACCGCAAGTTCGTTGCAGCCGTGAACCAATTGGGAATCGAAAGTTAGAAGAAGAAAAGATTACTTCTTTTATGCTTTGCTTCGTTCTTTTTTAACCTGTGATTTTCTTCTGTTTACAGAGGCTGTTCCTAAGAGGATTCTTGACATGATGGGCGTTAATGGGCTGACCCGTGAAAACGTTGCAAGCCATCTTCAGGTGTTCTTTTCGATCCAACTTCGATATGGACTTTTTCGTTGCTCGTTTTATTACATAGAGATTCGTTTGGCGTCTGCAGAAATACAGGCTTTACCTGAAAAGGATTAGCTCGGTAGCTGCTCAACAAGCTAACATGGCAGCAGTTCTTGGAATAAAAGACTCTCCTTTCATGCGAATGACTTCTTTGGACAACCTTGGAGACTATCGATCTTTGTCTGCGCCTGGGAGGGTCGGGAACGTCTCTGTATCTCCCTATGCTGCAAACAATATTCTTCGAAGACTCAACAGCCCATCTGCTATGAACCTCCGTAATCTCACCCCAAATGGGCTTATCCAATCGAATAACAATCAAGTTCAAACCTTGGCCACCTCTCTCCCTTCTCTAGGAAAAATTCACCTAACGGGCCAAAACCCTAATCTTTTTCAAGGAATGCCACCGCCCGTTCTGGGAGTTGATCATAACAGCAAGCTTGGAGCCTCGAATTTAGGCGGGATCGATGATTCAAGAATGCTTTCGATTCCGAGTGCTTTTGGAGACGTGGGCTCGGGAAATATCTTGAATGGAACCCCGACGAATCAAGGATTTGCGAATCAGGCCCCTCACAACATTGCTTCTTTCAGCTCAGATCCTCCCTTCAACGTTTCGGGACCTTCGATTCTGATGGACCCTGCAACTAAAGTGCAGCCCAGCTCTTTTCTTGCTTCGGGGCAGTTTCAAGGCGAGTTTTCTCCCATCAGTTGCTCGAGGGAGGGCCACGATTCGTTCAACGGCGGCCCTTTTCTGCAGAATGGTAACCATAATAGTAATAATCGCCTCGAGCTATCTTCTGCGATGCCTTTAGTTGATTCAAGAGGTTCAGACAACTTGGTGGGCGGTAATAATCTGCATGGTGTAATTAATCAAGAAAGGTGGGGAGAACAAAGGCAGAGCTATGCACACGGTCTTAACGATGCTTTTGCTGGCCCGAGTTCTAACATTCCCAGCATGGATCAGAAAGGTGGGGTCTTTAATCAGAACATGGGCGTTTTTGTTCACGGAAGATCGAACGCAGGTGCTTCGAATTTCACGCAAGGGAACGAAAACGAAATTCTGGGTGCAGATTCTTCGTCGAGGGTGAGATCGAACGAGGAATTCGTTTTCGAGCAGCAGCAGAAATTGCAAGGTGGATTTGCCATTCCCCCTCAGGGTTACGATTCGCTCGATGAGATGGTGAATTCCATGATCAAAAGGGTACGAAATTCATGTTTGGCCTCACCGTCTTGATTTTATATAACCGTTTTCGTTCCCTTTTCTTTTTTCCTTCGACGTGCAGGAACGAGAGGATAATTTGCCTAACTGCGACTTTGGCTTCGACGATTATTCTTTCGGTTCAGGAATATGAGGCAACGCTAGTTACGATTTAGTGTGGTTTTATCTGCTGTGTGATTTGAAAGATGTTATGCCTTATGGTATGCTGTGGATCGTTCGTTCGTGTTATTTGCGGTTGCAAATTCATTGTCGTGGTGCAAGATAGAGTCCAATCGAATGTTTCGGTATTTTACTTTCTCGGAAATTTATTCGAATAAGACAGATTTCTGGGAAGATCATCATTTTCATCTCTGGAAATCTATCGTCTCTGTGTGCCAAGAAACACAGAAAACTAAACAAGTTCAGACAGCTACAGATTAGCACAACAACATATGGGGAATAAACTGTTACTAACCTTCCCAGCCTAATAATCTTGCCCTTCGTTGCCATAGCAGCGTAAGCCTCTTCTCCTTCGTAAGCAAAATCTCTGCTCTTTCCCGCGAGCCTTCGCAGGTCTCCGTGGCTATGTTGCATTTCTCGGCTTCTCTCTGATACTGAGCTGCCAGCCTTTCGCCTTCCCCGAGGGTGATTTTCATGTAATTCGAGCGTTCTTCGCCTACGATTTCTTGAAGCTTCAGCTCTTCGGAGAGTAAGTCCACCAAATGCTTCTCCATCTCTTCCTTTAGGTCAGGGTCATGCCTTCCACAATCTGTTCCATGGACAAAGTTTCTCTGTTTTATTACAGAAAACTGCTTTTTCTTCAACAAACCTTAGAACAAGCTTTGTCAAAACATAATACTGGTCAGTTAGTTACCTGAGACAGAGAGATTAGCCAAACCTGGGAAGAACAGAGAAAGAGTTCTATGTAAGATTTAAACGAATCAATCGAATATTAAGTAAGGTATGGTTGAAATAAGACCATCCCAATTCCCACATATTCAAAATCTTTGATTGGAATCCCAATGTGAAGGAAGTTGTTTAATAAGGCCATCACAGAAAGGCTGAATCTTGGACGCAGTGAAACTAATTTTCTAACCAAACACTCACACGCCATTTGCCAAGTCCTAAAACTTCACCGTAACCAATGCTATGTCCTGAACTAAATCACGAGAACGGACCACCTCTACTGATGAATTGTAAAGATCCCAAGATCTCAAAAACTACAAGAAAAAGATGGCAAATGCGCCATACATACACATACATAACATGCCTGGAAAAATGCTCATAAGGGATTGAGGAGTACAGCGGCAGGTGCACGGAGTACAAGCTTGACTCGAAACCCCTTTCAAGACAAAACCTCTCTTGAACTTGGAATATAAAGCAGGCCCACTAACGCAGAGTGAAGAAACAACTGCTAAGAGAACCAAGCAACAAAGCAGCCAAGTCCCAGTTGTTCTAAAGCTCATGTCTTTCCTTTTTCTTTTCCCCTCGACGGCACTCACTGCGTTAGTATATATTATTTCGATATGGGTCAATGAGCCATCACTAAGATCTTGGTTTGGTTGGTGATTGATTGGTGATTTCCTTCCTTTTCTTTAATGCATTTTATATTGGGACTCGTGAAAGAAAGAGTTGGTGTGGTCTTTGATGGGGTGGGGACGCGACCGATCATCGTGGTGGAATTTCGCGGTAATAAGTAATTTACTCAGCTTTACAGAGCAAGTTGGCCTAAAAAGATTGAAACTTTAGGGGCTCGTTTGATACCAGTGTTTAGGGATTACATGGGTATAAGTTATTTGTGTATAGCTATACAAGGATTTTGTTGATGTTGTGTTTTAACATGTTTGATATGTGTGTATTAATTATTTGTGTAATGATATAAATTGTGTTTGATAGATGTGTTTGAGATGTGTATAGGTGTGTATGGATTAGTGATACACACCCCATAACCACCTTAGAGGTGGGTATGGATATACAAGGCCTATAACTAAGAACCTTGTAATAGACGTGTATAGCCATACAAGGCATGCATAGCTATACACAGATATCAAACACGACACAACTTATTCATACACATCCTATACACACCCATACACATCCATACACACTTATCAAACAAGCCCTAGGTAGATTAAAGCTAATCATTACCATAATACTTCATTGCCATTGTTAAAAGAAGAGTCAAAATAATGCATTTTCATTTGCTTGCGTGTCTTAACAACAAAGAGACAACAACGAGAGAGTATATAATAGCGTCTTTCGAATAAAAATCCATTCTTTAGCGTTTTACTGAAAATAAGTAATAAAAGATAACAAGAAAAACGAGAGGGGGCGAGCGAGGTAGAGAACGATGGTGAAGATCACGGCGTTGATGGTGCTGAAGGCTAGTCCTGAATGTTCCGATCCGATCATCCTAGCTAACGCTTCTGACGTCAGCAGCTTCGGATTCTTTCAGCGGTCGAGCGTCAAGGAGTTCATCGTTTTCGTCGGCCGTACCGTAGCCAGCCACACCCAGCCCGGCCAGCGCCAGTCGGTGCAACACGAAGGTCCCAGAATCTTCTCATGTCTTGATTCTGTTTCGTGCTATCGTGGATCATTTTGGATGAAAATTATGGAATTTTAGATCGATTCATTGTTCTTTCTATCATATCATCCTTTTAGTCCATTTGTTTTGGTTATATTGTGGTAGGGCATGTTTCAGCTATTGTTGTCGGTTGGGTTCCCAATAGTTGATTTAATGGTTGATTTTGAGGCCTTACAATAGAAACATTTGGTTATTTGATTTTTGCTCCCAGATGTTAGAAGAAAGTAGGAATTTATTTGCAATTGGAAGGAGGGTTATGCATATTTTGATCGATAGGAGTTGGGTAAGAAAAGAGAAGGAATGATGATTTTGTTAAGTCAATGATTGCCTTTTGCTCTGATGATCATGGATGAGTAACTTAGCTGCTTAGCATCCAATGCATGAATTGGGTTGAATTGAACAATGTCGAATTAAGGTTTTGTTCTTGTAACGTTCGCTGCTTCCTCCTCCCTTTTCTTTAATCTTGAAGTTGCTAAATGGAATTAATTCGTTCGTAATCGGTGAATAGTATTTTGGATTTGGTGAAGTGAACGTAAGATCATCAATCCTCGCTAGTTACGGTTTTATAAAGAAGCCTTTGACTTATATCACAGCTGAATGATGCCTTCTTTTTTTTTTTTGGTATGAAAGATGATCATTACCACAATGACCGAGTTTACACATCACAACCATGAAGAATCTACTCGCTAATTACGCAATGATGCATAGCTTTGCTATAAAGATGCAGTTTTGGAATGTAAGGCTCATTTTTCTTTGTTTTTTTTTTTCAGAGTACAAAGTGCATGCATACAATCGAAATGGCTTATGCGCATTGGGCTTCATGGATGATCACTACCCAGTTAGGAGTGCATTTTCACTCCTTAACCAGGTAATAATCGATCTAAACTATGTTCGTACGTTGTTATATCGAATGCACTCTTCGATTTTACGGAGGATTAATTACTCTCTTTCTCTTCTATTATAATCGACATTTCAGGTCTTGGATGAATACCAAAAGAACTTTGGTGATACGTATAAAACCATCCAAGCTGATAGCACTGAACAATGGCCTTATTTAAATGAAGCACTTGCGAAATTTCAGGTATTTTTTCTGAGCAATGATGGCCTTACGTTTCTTCAACTTTTTTTTCTTAACTTTTTGGCCTTTTTTCTTTCTCTAGGACCCTGCCGAGGCTGACAAGCTTCTGAGGATTCAGAGAGAGTTGGACGAAACGAAAATTATTCTCGTGAGTATTTCTTCTTCCTAAGTAGGCGAAGACGACGATAGCAAAGTTGACGAATTGGAATATAATATGTATAAAATATTCGTGTTTTTTTTTTCTCAGCACAAGACCATCGAAAGTGTGTTAGAACGAGGGGAGAAGCTCGATAATTTGGTCGAAAAGAGTTCCGATCTCAGCGCAGCTTCTCAGGTTTGTACCATCTCTTTCCTTACAACACTGTAATGATTCTGAGAAAAACGTATAGCGCTATTCGTTTCGCCTTTTTCGAAGTTACTTACACAAACTCACACACACACACACGCCGGCTTATAAAATGAACTGATAAATATATTATTCTTGTGACTTCTGTGACTGACTCAAATGCTGAATTTTCTATTGAAACAGATGTTCTACAAGCAAGCTAAGAAAACCAATCAATGTTGTACCATTCTGTAGTAAAACTCTCTCTCTCTCTCTCTCTCTCTCTATATATATATATACATTCTACACAGATATATGGGTTGAATGTTAATGAAGTCTGCGTTTGTGATGTAACTGGTAATGAAAAATCGTTGAAAGGAGCTATTTTCTGTGGTATGTGTCTTTTGTTTGACGAAATGGCAGCTGATTTCAGTTATGATTTCAATATGTTGTCATCTTTAAACCATTGGTGATATATAATCTTTGGTAAAACTATCTAACACGGATAAATTGATTATACACATCGAAATGTTGGTAGTATGACAATACTATTACAGTCCTCCATGCTTCAATTAAACCAGGCAAGATTTGCCCCTACAAAAGAACCCAAGAAATTACACACATTCTTGGTCAATTAAGATTTGACCAAACCCCAGGAAAGTACACGCACGTATAGAGACGAGACATTCTTCCCAAACAAGATTTGCCCTCGCACAACAAGTCGAGTTTAATAATAATAATAATAATAATAATAATAATCTTGGAATATTTAATTACCGACGACAGCTACAGAAAGTATCGAATTCCCTGCAATAGAAACCAGGCATACGATCAACTGGAACTGGCAGAAAAAAAAAAAAAAAGCCCAAAGGAAAACAACCAAGCCAAGGAAGAGGACGCCATAGCCAAAGACTACTCAAAATTGGCCAAAGACTACTCAAAATTGGGATAAGTAAAAAAGGAGAAAAAAATTTGGACCATTTCTCGATTTGTGCGTGTCATCCTTGCGCAGGGGCCATGCTAATCTTCTCTGTATCGTTCCAATTTTATCGGATGCCCCCGAAGGGACGGTCTAATCTGCTGGGAAAACATATTTAAGGTAACAGTAAATTCTTGCGTTGTTCGGTGTGGGAGAAATGCTGTTTTAGTGGGCCGAACAATTTAATGGGTTTTAAGTGGGCTTCTGTAGCCTATTTATAAGCCCAAAGTCAAACGCATAATCGACAAATATCGGAGGAGAGGAGGGAGGACGACAATGTCGCAAGAATCGTACTCATCTCAGGCCTCAGATTCTGTACACTTCGATGTTCTGTCGAAAGCCAGGTCGGATTGCTACGCGGTAAAATTTTCGATCCATTAACTTGAGATTTGTGCGTCTGACTTTCGTTGTGATTTGGTAATTCGATCGACGTCTTTTCCTTCCCCTGCTGATTGTTGGGAAACAGGCTAGGGATGCGTTCTATGCTTGTTTGGAGAAAGAATCGGACAAGAAACCAACCGAGATTGCCTCAGTGGGGCTGCTTTACCCCGTCGAGTGCAAGAAAACTAGGGATTTGTACGCGAAGAAGTGCAGACCTACATGGGTAATTTGTGTGTGATTTTTGTATCCTCAGATTGCTGGGATTTGATCTTCCTATCTTTCAGGTGAAGCATTTTGATAGGCTCTACTGTGGGAAGAAGAGAGTTCAGAGGCTCTTGGACGACAATGAGTCGCGTAGAGGTCCGTTGTTGCTTCCACAGCCTTGTACATTTCAGACACCTTCTCAATGATCATCATATACGAACGAAGGCTGTTCATCTTCATCCTATGTTTTTCGTCCTTCATTGTTATTAGATAAATAAGCGCTTTTCAAGTATTCATTTTACTTCTCCACTTGTCTTTTGCCTATTATAGTATAGTATAGTAGTATAGGATTAGTGCAGTAGTGATGGTCGTTTTTAGAAAGTCGAAGTATAACGCTCCATTCATGTTCAGTGTCTCTTTCGTTTGAAGGGATGGGATAAGAAACGTAGCTTTTTTTCGCCAAGCTCATTAGCTCGAACTGTGTCTTGACTTGACAGGAGTTTAAAACCGTGGAGGCCGACAAAAGACCTCCATGTCCGAATCGTTCCCTCTGTTCATATCGAACGAAAGGTAGGCTTTCTGTAGTCCACGATCACTCACTCCGTGTTCTATAATTTAATGACATTGCTATAGAAGGCTGTTCTTTCTTTTTAATTCTGTCAAAGTATCCGTCTCTGTAAGGAAAACCTTGTCTTTTTTTTTTCGTCTTCATGGCGGGATTCATCACACTTACCATAGGTCGTTTGCAACAATGGCGATTTGCGTTGAGAAACGAAACCATAAATAGCAAATAACAGTTTGTAAAAAAAGCCGAACTTATATAAGCAATTTTTTCATTGTGGCTTGGCACTTGCGACGTTCCCGCTACCTCCCTTACTAGTGGTGGTGGATATGGCAGTGGCTAAGGAGATGGGCATTAAGCATAGTCCTTTGCCTTGGAGGTATTGCATAGCAGTGCCCATGTCTTCTTCCATCAGCTTGGCCACCTTCTGCTCCATTACCCTCGCTCCTTCGTTAGTGGGCGATGACGACGCAGTTTGTTGTAATAACTGTAAATATAAAATACTAAAGGTTGACTTTGGTGTCCGATGAAATGAATTAAAAAAAGACAGTTGAAACATTTTATTACCTCAGACGACTTGTCGGCAACCAAAGGGGCAACAGTAGCTGCGCTACCTAATCTACTCACGCTCAAAACCTGTTTTATTATTTTTTTCGATATAATGAATGAACTATATATCTTTTTCAAACATTATGTAAATGATTAAGACGAATGAGAGAGCGAGAGGGTACTTTGACTTGCAGCCGTAGGAATTTGACATAGTCGATGATCTCATCGAGCATGGAGGCTTTGTCTGTCTGTCAATCGATCAAAAATGGCACCAAATCATTTTAGAAAAGATAGCAATTCATTCTCCTTAATCCTATATTAATTAAAAAGAATCTCCAACACAAATCCCATCTTGTACTTCCATCTCAATAACATAATGGAAGCTAGCTGACAGATGAATGAATATATTCTTTATCATCATCAGCTGACTGAGATTACTCAGCAGCAGCTTTAATTACCACATGATCAAGTTCCGAAACACATGCATCGCCTTTGCTTTTCCATAACAGTAATGGCTCATCAAGCTCGCGACAGCATAATTCTTAATGACATCATTCATAATATACAGCAGTTGATCATCCATCACTAGCAGCAAGGATTATTGAGTAGTTAATAAAAGAAAAGAAATAGTTTTAAAGAGTACTACCTTGTTGGCGTTGGGTAGAAGCTCCTGCAACGACTTCATCCTCTCGGCTATCCTCTCCCTTCTTAACTGTTTCATTTTTCACCAGAGAAATAGGCAAAACAATAGTGACATTTCAACAAACATATTCTCGATTAATGTCAAGGAAATAAGCATACTCTTTCAGCTATACTGTGAGGATCTGTAGCTTGTCCTCTCCTCGCTCGGACCCTCTGCTGCTTCGGCCGAGCGACCCCTCCACCACCGCTTTGACCGCTCACCTCCGCCCCAAAGCTTTGCCCCTAATTATCAGTATTGACTATTTTGACGCGCACGACGAAATATTATACAGGCGCCATTATCGGAGAATATATACGAACCTGATTATGGGGAAACTGCTGAGGTTGACTATGAGTTTGACCGATTCTTCCGGCGAAGCCATCCAAAAAAGCTTTCACCGACGCATCATTTCCCTGCAGCGCAAAAACAGAACGCAAAATCGCATTTCGCTATTTCATTTGTCAGTTATCTAGGAAGAGGAAAATCATAGAACAGACGACTCGTACCCGATTAAAAAACGAGGAGTCGTCCTCGTCATTAAGATCGGAGTTCAAAACCGACATCCACGAACCGTTGTTGACGCCTAATAGCTGCTGCTGGTGCTGAAGCATCATCAAATCGTTGCTAGCGCCGCAACTCACCTGGCGCTGTTGTAGATGATTCCTCGCTTTACCATCAAAACAACCATCGCCGCCTACCATGGAGGAAGTAGGATCAATATCAACAGCCCATGGATTGCTTGGCAGCACGTCAGACGACAGCATCTGATCGAGGAACTCCTCGTTGGTCGGATCGAAGATGCCAATACTGTGGATAAAATCGTGAATGGCGCTGTTGCCTTCGCTCATGCTCGGCGGCAATGGCGGTTCTCTCATTAGGGATTTTGGTGCGTGGAGATGAAATGAGCGGAGTTTGTTAATGGCTTTGGCTTGTAGCTAAAGTTTTGGAGTAGGTTGTTTTTGTTTGGCTTTTTGGTGGACTTTCTATTTATATGTGTATAATAATGATAAAAAAATTATTATCTATACTCTTGTATTAAGGTGAGCGTAAGTTAAAAAATGATTTTTTGGGTATCTATTAACCAAACATAATTTGACAAGTGTTATGTCTTTTTGTTAAAAAATTAATTAATAAACTTACTAAATCAAACATAACCTCACACCACTAACATTTGTCCTTCTATTTTAGTATTATTATTTCATAATTAAATATATATGGTATTATATAGCACACACGTATGGGTGTCCAAAACTACTATTTTATACATTTATGCTCAACAGGAGTTAAAAACAGCTCACGTGTATCAATCGGCCAATCAGAATTTTTTTCAAATTAATAATTAACATAAAATAAAAAAAATAAGAAACCACCCACTACCTTTCATTTATATATTGTCACATTTACCCTTCTATATTTTTAGTAATTATTATTTAATATTTAATACATGATTTATATATATATTGTAACACACGCATATGAGTGTGCAATTTAAAACAGTATGCAAATACGATCTGAATATTATTTTTTTTTTTACCAGCATGCAAATGTCTATTTTTAACAAACGATAGTACATATCTATGTCACTAGATTATATTCGCATGTGTATAAGTATGCCACTAAAATACATGTAGAAGTTTGAATCAGTGTGATTAGCTCTTCCACTTATTGAAAGAACTCGTGAGATTTCGATTGAAATCTTATTTATATTGGTATGTATAGGTGGAGATGCTTTCTTTAAACTAGTTTATTTGGCACACCAGGTGTGCGTCAAAATCAAAGATAGTGGATGATTTTTGTTTTACTTTTAGGTTTAATATTTAATTGAAAAATGAGCAATATTCTAAAAAAAGAAATAGTTGTTATTTTCTAGGCTAAGAAAACTGTTTTACACCCTACACCTACGTGATCCAATATTTTAAATTTAATTAATATTTTTTAAATGTAAAAATTCACACACCAAATCAATTTTGATTTGACAGTTTGTATCCGTCTCTCCCCATTTATATAATATAGTATATACATAAAAAAAAAGGACTTAATATATGTAAAGGGAAGTTATTTATAAGGATGATAAATCAATATAATAAATAATGAACCAATCATATGTTCGTTACCATCCGTCTCTCCCCATTGATTATTTTATTTGCCTCCATTTCAGGCCTTTCTTGATAAATGGCCCAACATCAAACGTATCAATGAACAAAATACTTGCTGGGGAATTAAGATGGCAACTAATTTAGTCATTAATGGCCCACTAATCCATTTTAGTGATAGATCAAAATATTGAACAAAACCTGAATTAGTTATTAAAGGGTAGGTCGTTGTAGTCGAAGGAGATCACTATCATATATATCATTTAAGTTATAATAATTCACAATAAGATTCCGTTACAGCTACGTACCCGACAAGAATTCCTACGAAGATGAACCGTCCATTGAAAATGCCTGTCGGCTTACTCAAACTTTAAATTAGTAAATGTGGCTAATTATTTATTTTAATTTTATCAAAAATCTGAATTCTTCCCAAAGACTCAAGAAAGCTATTCCGAAACATATAATCTGACTTGAATATTCTTTACAAAGCCAAAGCAACACTTGCATCACAGATTTGTAACAAGTGAAGGAGAACAAGAAAAACCAAACTAACCACACAACTTTAAAAAAAGAAAAAGAAAAACAACCGACTGATTAATCCCAAGGCAAACAGAACACTACAACAGGTCCATTCCACGGCAAGAAAAACACCGACAAACATGTCTCAATCAATCAATTTCAATTACGCCATTAAAGCAGGCTCATGCACGCGGCGGCAGAAACGGTTGTACTCCGACGTACAACCGCCCGCCACCGCAAGGGAAGGATCAACCTCTAACAGATCGGCGTCGACGGCTAACCTCCCTTTCCCACCACCACGCTCTCGACGCTCCTCACTCGAGCTCAAGTTTTTCACCACGGCCAACTCTCCGATCTTCGATATAACGCCGCCCACGTCCCTCTTAGCAGCAACCCTCATCATCCCTCGATCCTTTTCCTTCTCAGTTTCGAACAGCCCAGAGAGATCTAACCCTTCAGACATGGATATGATGTGGAAAGCGTTCAGAGTCTCCGTTTCTCTTGTTCCCCTGCTTTTCTCCTTCAATGCAGAGTCGTGATGGTCGACGGCGTCGGCCGACAAACTTCTGGGCAAGGGCTTGCAGAACCAAGACGATCGCATGATGTCCTCCGCGCCGATCCTCGTAGTTGGATTTGGGTCGAGCATTTTCGTCATTAGCTTCCTCGATTCGTTCGAAAACCATGGCGGGCACTTGAAGTCTCCCCTGTAAATCTTTTTATACATGTTGACGACGTTGTCGTCTCGAAACGGCAAATAACCAGCCAATAAAGCGAATAGGATGACCCCACAAGACCATACGTCGGCCTTTGCGCCGTCGTAGCCTTTCTTGGCGATGATTTCGGGGGCGACGTACGCCGGCGTCCCACAAGTCGTGTGCAGAAGCCCGTCTTGTCTGAGGTGGTCGGAGAAGGCGCTGAGTCCGAAGTCGGTGATCTTGAGGTTGCCGTTTTCGTCTAGTAGGAGATTCTCAGGCTTCAGATCGCGGTGGTAGACTCCTCGGCTGTGGCAGAAATCGACGGCGGCGATGAGCTGCTTGAAGTAGTGCCTGGCTAGGGTTTCGCCGAGCTTCCCCTTTGAGATCTTGGCGAACAGCTCGCCGCCGCGGACGTATTCCATGGCGAGGAAGATCTTGGACTTCGTCGCCATGACTTCGAACAGATTCACGACGCTGGGGTGGTTCTCCGTCATCTTCATCGCCGAGATCTCGCGCTTGATCTGCTCCATCATGCCGGCGCCGGCGCGGACAACCTTGTCCTTAGACACGACCTTAATCGCCACGCTCTTGTTAGTCTGAAGGTTGCGCGCGTGGTAGACCTTCGCGAACGTGCCGTGGCCGAGGAGGCGGCCGAGCTCGTACTTGCCTTGGAGGACGCTCTTTGCGCCGCCGCTTAGCTCGTCGGAAGAAGACATGGTTCTTTTTTTCCAGCAACTAAACTGCACCGAAATGGAAAGGACGAGGAGAAAAGATGGTATTTTTAGTTTTGATTCTCGCGACGGTGGCTGTGGGGCGGGCTCAGCCGTCTTCGACGTGTTTCCGGTGGCAGTTACGGCCACTGGCGGTGGAAGATGGTTTTGTGGGCGGCGGCTGCGGAGAGCTAACTGTGAACTTTTTCATCTCTCTGCATTCCCTTGTGAGGGGATTTTTCTCCTCAGTATATTATCTCTTTTCACTAGAAAATAAGCTGAAGAGAAGGAGAAATTTACTTTTCGTGATTTCTGAGAAAAATCTGTTACGAAACAGAGTACTACACAGACCACCTTATTTTCTTGTCTTTGTAGGCGTAGATAATAAGGTCGGCTTGGAATATATAGGCGGTTTCAGGGGTCACCCAAAATTTATTTCTTGACCCTGGAAAATTTAGGTATTTGCTTATTAACCTCTAAAACTGTAATAGCTAAGTACAATAATCGGCCGTTCGATGGTTTACACGTGTCCGATATCTCGAACTGAAGCCAAACAACATATAATAAATTAATAACCAATCGTTTTGGAGGTATGGGATGGGAGGTAATGATTTGGGGAGTCAAAATTAATGCCCTTAGTTGAACTGTTTATTACTAAATAGCCATGTGAGTTGCAATACTCGTTTACAATTTTTATTTTATTACTGAATCATTTCGACTTCAAACATCACAGTCGTTAGGCGAAACTTAGTTGTATGTATTTCCTTTTATTTCTTTTGAAAAACAATAATATCTGATTATCTAGGGGATCTTGCATTTTTTGTTTTCAACGATGCAAACATTAATTCTCTGGCTTTATTACCTATTTAGTGGATCCTACACACACAGAGAGATACATGAATATATATACATTTCAATTGGACCTAAGATGAACATTCGTAAATGTCATTGTCTAGCATGGTTTTCTGTAGCACGTCTCGTTCAATATTTTTTCATCGATACAGATTCAAAACATATTTTAGAAGCTGAACGACCTGGACAATTCATGTATAGATTACATAGGGATATATAATACATACATTATATTCATGTTGAATTAATATTCTAAAATGCTATTGAATTCATTGAGCATCAATACTTAGATTTAACTTTAAATGTCATGAACGTGCATGTCCAAGAATTTCAGTGTACTTCCTTTGATGACCAGAGAATTAAATAAACTCCATGGTCTGAGCAATCAGTGAAGCGAAAACATGTGCAAGTTCAATGTCATGGAGGTTAAACTAAAATATCTACGAACAACTATTGGATTGGATTGGTAGGAGAAAATCATTTTAAAAAATTCGACTACAAAAGGAGAATCTTGATTAGATGTATTCATTGATTGCATACTTAATCAGTATTTCCACTTGCGCACACATTGATTTTTTTACTTTCATAAAGGAGAATGTTAATTGATAAAAACGATTGATGGTTAGTAAATAATCAGGTGATATTGGACAAACTTGACTTCTTGTCGCTTATTAGATATTGGACAAACTTGACTTCTTGTCGCTTATTGGGGCTCCACCAGGGAACATATTAGACAAAAAATGGGCACAATCATTGGACATGTGGAGAGGCCAAAATGATTATATTATTAATTATTGTTGTTATTATTACTCTGTTAATTAATTCATTATCGCTTCAATGTTCGAATTTCTTGGTGTTGGTCTAAAGTTGTAACGTGGGAAAGACCCATTAACTAAGTTAATAATGAGCCCCAAGGCTTTACAACTTACAAGCCCGTTATGGTATCTTATTTACTTTTTATTTTTGAAGCTTATGCTTAAGCATATATATATATATATATATATATATATATATAATCGCCATCACAAGAATAGATGATCCACCATCAAGCACTTGTATAAGATTGCGAATTGAATTCGCCTTGAAGTCAAAATTATTATCTGTTTTTCTATAGAAACAATGATAACTTTATTTGACCAATTATCTTTTGTTGCAGATGATCTGCAAAGTTACCAAAGGCACTAAAGACCTAATCTTGACATATGCGTTAGCTTCATGATAAGAGAGATTTGATGCAACGTGTCGATAACCTTAACATGTCCAAAATAAATAAATAAATCAAGAACTATTCTACGTTATTGTTCATATGTAGTTGGACGAACCCCAACTATTTTCCTCACCAACCAAAACCAAAGCCCAAAAATTAATAATTTCTCACCGTCTATATATACGTTAACTAAAAAGCCACATCCTTATACCAATCTCATCCATTACAACTCTATAAAAATACAGCATTCTTAGAAGCATCTCTAAAAAAAATGGAGTTCAATTACAGTTCCTTTATCTTGTCAATGCTTGTGATCACGTTACTATCGTCAGTTTCTAACAGCAATTATCACCTCGCCGAGGCCCGTGCACTCCTCGAAGCTCCCAAGCCCGAGGTTCCCGCCCTGCCCGAACCCCATATCCCGACACTGCCCAAACCCGAGATTCCTCAACTGCCAAAGCCCGAGCTGCCCGCCCTGCCCAAACCCGAGATTCTGTTGCGAAATGGACAGCGTAACGAAATTGGAAATAACTGTGAGGATAAATGGAACACGGGAATTTACGTGGAAAACCCCTTTTCAACTTGGGGTAAAAAACCACGGGCGAGGTAGAAATTTATTACTGTGGTAAAAACAGGGGTTACAACCTCTCAATCTATAAAGGAGAAAACACACACTATCTCTCTTTATAGTCGGAGCAAATACCGAACAAACCCTCAATTTTTCCTCTACCCTCTATTTCTCTCTCTTATTTCTCTTTTCTTGCTTTGGTTTTTGTGTGTTTTATAATGAACGTAGTAAGCCTATTTATAGGCTAAAAATTGAGGTTAATGACAATAATGCATATGTCATTGCTTACCTCACTAATGATTATAATAATTAATTCTTAGACTTCTTGATCAATGGAGAATTTTGATTTGAATTGTCTAGCTTTACCAACAATCTCCCACTTGAAGATTTGATTGAAGCACAATCAGATCTTCACACCATTCTTCTAGCTCGCCATTGTATGTTGCTTATGCTCGGTCAATCCGCATGAGGAACGACACCACATAAACTTGTCCACAGGAATTGCTTTGGTCATGTAGTCTGCCAGATTATCCGCAGTATGAACTTTCTGCATGTCCACAGTCCCCTCTTCCACTTGTTCACGAACAAAGTGGAATTGGACCCGTATGTGTTTGGTTCTTGAATGATATGCTGGATTCCTTGCAAGATGCAACGCACTCTGGCTATCACAATAGAGAACAATATTCTCCTTTTTGTGGCCGAGTTCTTCCAGCAACATCTTCAACCATATTGCCTCTTTACTGGCTTGCGTAGCTGCGACATATTCTGCTTCCGTTGTTGACGTTACAACAATGGATTGCAGTTTTGAAACCCAGCTTACAGCACCGCCAGCAAGATTAAACACATATCCGGTTGTGGATCTGCTTTTATCAAGTTCACCTGCATAATCTGCATCAACAAAACCATGGACAGTAAAATCTGTACCTCCGTAACATAAGGCAAGATCCGAGGTTCCCTTGATATATCTGAGAATCCTCTTAACAGCACTCCAGTGCTCCCGGCCAGGGTTGGACATGTATCGGCTAACAACTCCCACTGCATAAGCAATGTCTGGTCTGGTACAGATCATTGCGAACATTAGACTTCCTACCGCCGATGCATATGGCAGTCGAGACATCTCTATCCTCTCGTCTTCATCAGTAGGACACATCTCGGAGGATAGCTTGAAATTAGTAGCAAGAGGAGTAGATATTGGCTTACTGTCTTGCATGTTGAACCTCCGCAGGATTTTCTTCAAATAATTCTTTTGGGAAAGTCAAATCTTCCGCTTGCTTCTGTCTCGAGATATTTGCACACCAAGGATTTTGTTTGCTGGCCCCAAGTCCTTCATTTCGAATTCACTAGCCAATTGAGTCTTTAAGTCGGTGATACGACCTTTGTTGGGTCCTGCCACCAGCATATCGTCGACGTACAACAGCAATATGATGAAATCGTCATCGCCAAATCTCTTGAAATATGCACAAGGATCTGAATATAGCCTGTTGTAGCCAAGACTCATTATGAATGAGTCAAATCTCTTATACCAGCATCGAGGTGCTTGTTTGAGCCCGTAGAGAGATTTGATCAGTCTGCAAACCAAATCTTCTTTTCCTTGTTCCTCGAAACCTTCTGGTTGAAGCATATATATTTCTTCATCCAGATCACCATGGAGAAAGGCCGTTTTGACGTCCAACTGCTCAAGATGCAAGTCGAATGTAGCACACATTGACAAAACCACCCTGATTGTTGTAAGTCGTACCACCGGTGAGAAAATTTCGTTGAAGTCAATCCCTTCTTTCTGAGCATATCCTTTTACAACCAGTCTAGCACGGTAACGCTCTACCTGGTCATCACCATTCCGCTTGATTTGTACACCCATTTGTTGCCAATAGGTTTCCTTCCTTGCGGTAATGGCACCAACTCCCATGTCTTATTTTTATAGAGAGCTTCCATTTCCTCTTGCATCGCTGAAATCCACAGACTCGCATCTGAATTATTCAGTGCTTCTTGGAAAGTGGTTGGCTCTCCATCCTCCGTTAGAAAACAGTATGCAAGATTGCTCTCTATCTCATAATCTGAGTGCCAACTTGGCGGCCTACGTTCGCGTGATGACCGCCAGAGGTCCGGTACTTCAGATTCGACTGGGTCGAGCTCTTCGTGCGCCGGTTCGGCTTCAGAAGAATTATATTGCTCCAATTTTCGTTTCACCGGTGTAGCCTTTGTCACGCCTTTTGAACTGCTATCATTTTCGACTTGCTCCTCATCTCTATCTTCGAGGAAGATAACATCTCTGCTGATAATCACTTTGTGGTCACTGAGATCCCACAAGCGATACCCCTTTACTCCTTCAGCGTACCCCAAGAACAAACATTTCCTGGACTTTGGATCCAACTTTGTCGTTCCTTGGTTGTGATACATCGCGTACGTTGAACTTCCAAATATATGGAGGTTTGAATAGTCTGCAGGTGCACCAGTCCACATTTCCATCGGTGTCCGCATCTCTATAGCAGTAGATGGGGCCCGATTCACCACATAACAGGCAGTACAGACCGCTTCCGCCCAGAATTTCTTTTCCAGGCCCGCAGTTCTCAACATAGCCCTTGTTCTTTCCAACAGGGTCCTATTCAACCGCTCTGCCACTCCATTTTGTTGTGGAGTGTACGCCGTGGTGAACTGTCTTTTGATGCCCGCACCTTTGCAGAATTCAGTGAATTCTTTGCCAATATATTCCCCTCCATTATCTGACCGCAGACACTTGATCTTTCTTCCGGTTTCAAGTTCAACTCGCGCCTTGTATGTTTTGAAGATAGGAAACACATCGTCCTTCTTCTTGATTGGGTACACCCAGCATCTCCTAGAGTAGTCGTCTATGAATGATACGAAGTAGCTGGCTCCTCCCAGGGACGCAACCGGTGCTTGCCATACATCAGAATGGATCAATTCTAGAATTCCCTTGCTTCTAGAACTTGATGGGGAGAACTTCAGGCGATGCTGCTTGCTCACAATACAATGCTCGCAGAATGGTAGCGTCACCGTCGTGAGACCAGGAAGTAGATTCTTTTGCGCAAGAATTTTCATGCCTTGTTCAGACATATGACCAAGTTTCTTGTGCCAAGTCATTGCAGACTTTTCATTTGAACTTGTCGTAGCAACAGATGCTTGCCCTTCTTGCAGAGTCTCTCCCTTCAGCTTGTATAGATTTGCAGCTATCTTTTCGCCCTTCATCACCACCAGTGCTCCTTTGGAGACCTTCATGATTTTATTCTCCAATTCAATTTTGAAACCAAGATCATCCAGTTGCCCCACGGACAATAGATTTTTCTTCAATCCCTCCACATGTCGGACAGCATGGATGGTACGCACAGTGCCATCGTACATCTTTATTTGAATCGTACCGACCCCGACAATCTTCAGCGCTTGGTCATTGCAGCTGTAGACATACCCTCCAAAAGTTGGCTCGTATTGATGAAACCATTCCTTTCGAGAGGTCATGTGGAAAGTAGCTGCTGAGTCCATGAGCCACACGTCGTTGAATCTTCCATTTTCAGCGATAGTGGTTGCGGCTTCACACACCAAGGCAATTCCATCGTCGGTAGTGTTGGCGGCGTTTCCTTGGGCATTGGGATTTTTATTTAGAGCCCAACAATCTTTCTTCAGATGACCTTTCTTGCCACAGTGGTAACATTTTATAACCTTCTTATTTTGGTAACAAGGCTTTGCCGTTTTTTACTCCCACTTGGACCAGACTCTCCGGGTCTTGGCCGTTTTCGATTCATGTTTGGACCACGTGCTCCTGATCTTGCCCTCGTTACTGCCAATGCTTCCGCCTGTTGGGACGTTATCAACTTGTCTTCTTTGTTATTGCGCCGACTTTCTTCTTCGAGAACCGCAGCTGCAATATTGTCGAAGATAAGTTTCCCCGCAGCTTGGTTGTTGCTCAGATTGATGACGAGTTGATCGTAGGAGTCTGGCAGGCTTTGAAGGAGAAGCTCAGCACGTTCACTTGGCTCTATTTTGTAGTCCAAGTCTTTAAGTTGAGAGAATAGAGTATTCAACTTGTTGATGTGCTCGGTCATTGAAGAAGATTCTTCCATTCGTAGATGATATAATTTTCTTTTCAGAAAAATTCGGCTGTGGAGTGACTTGACTTGATACAGCTTCTCTAGATGATCCCAGATTTCTTTCGCACTAGCTTTCTCTTCAACGCTTGATAATATGTCATCTGCTAATGCTAGATGAATATTGGCGATGGCCCTCCCGTCCATCTTCCTCCAGTTGGCATCACTTGTAATAGTTGTTGGTCTGCCAGTGATCGCCTCCAGACAATTTTCTTTGAGTAAAATTGCCTTTATCCTCATTTTCCACAGTGAGTAGTTTTTCCCGTTGAATTTCTCAATTTCATTTTTAGCTGCCATTTTTTTTTCACGTCGCTATCGTCGGAGAAATTCAACAGTCTAGCCAAATAGTACTGATCAGATAATTTGCAGAAAGGGTAGCGACCAGCTTTCAAGACAAAATTACCCTTCTAAGTAAATTCCCAGATGAGATCTGGTGGGGTCACTATGTGTCCCGCTTGGCACCAGCCACCTAGACAGAACTTACTTACACAGTCTATTACCACGACTTGCCAAAAAACTTTTCCGTAACGATAAACCTTTTCGATATCCTTTCTGATGTGGAAGATCAGACAAAGCTGCAACCACAGAGCATAATTGGAATATCAATCAGGGCTGGCTCTGATACCACTTGTTGCGAAATGGACAGCGTAACGAAATTGGAAATAACTGTGAGGATAAATGGAACACGGGAATTTACGTGGAAAACCCCTTTTCAACTTGGGGTAAAAAACCACGGGCGAGGTAGAAATTTATTACTGTGGTAAAAACAGGGGTTACAACCTCTCAATCTATAAAGGAGAAAACACACACTATCTCTCTTTATAGTCGGAGCAAATACCGAACAAACCCTCAATTTTTCCTCTACCCTCTATTTCTCTCTCTTATTTCTCTTTCTTGCTTTGGTTTTTGTGTGTTTTATAATGAACGTAGTAAGCCTATTTATAGGCTAAAAATTGAGGTTAATGACAATAATGCATATGTCATTGCTTACCTCACTAATGATTATAATAATTAATTCTTAGACTTCTTGATCAATGGAGAATTTTGATTTGAATTGTCTAGCTTTACCAACAGATTCCTCAGTTTCCCAAGCCCGAGCTGCCCGCCTTGCCCAAACCTGAGATCCCTCAGCTGCCCACGCTGCCCAAACCCGAGATCCCAGAATTGCCTCATGAGCTGCCGAAGATTCCTGAACTTCCTAAGCCCACATTACCACAAGTTCCTACCAAGCCTTGATTTATATATATAGAGTTATTGCTTACACATATATTTTATTACATCATGTATACGATTATGTATCTGTCTTTGCAGTGTCGTTTGAGTGTTTGTGATGTGTATCTGTCTTTGTGATTTTCACTTTATTTATTATCCCCGTGTGATCATGACATTATATAAGATTGTTAGCTTTGTGCAACTCATACATGCAGAATAAACTAAGAAATATCTAAAACTTAAACGCTGCGTCATTGGGCGTTTAGAAGAACTGATAACCATAATTGCCAATTCACAAAAAAAAAAATTAAAAAAAAAAAAAAAAGATTCGGCCAAGATTGAAAAGAAATGAAATTTATAAAATATAGCACACACAAGTGTCTTCAATCCACATAGCTGAAAAGAATAACGAACAAAAACAGACACAAAACCCCCAAAACGCGATAAAAAAAAACAACCACGAGAAAGTAAAGAAACTTCAAAAACCAAATACCCTAATAAACCAAGGCCAAGAACAACACCAACCCTAAACCAATGCTCGAAAAAATCCCAGTTGTCATAACGAAAGAACTACCACTGTTACTCGGCGCCGGCGCCGGCGCATGGTGGTGGCCGTGGTGGCGGTGGTGGTGGGGCGCCGGAGCGTGGTGGTGCTCCTCCTCGTCCTCGGGCTGAGCTGGCGACGGGGCCGGCGAAGAATAAGGGGATGATGGTGCCCTAGCGTCTTCATTATTAGGCCTGGGAGATAATACGATGATTTCGAGCTTTTGGCCCTTCTCGCAATTGTCGTGGGCCCCGCTTATGAAGTAGAACGGGCCCGCCCTATCCAAAGTGATCCTCGAGTTGCCGTCGTTGTAAGATTTAATGGGATTCGATTTATTACAAGTTTGGTAGTCGTTCTCCGAGACTTGTAGCACTGAATCTGTCTGCGGGTCATACTTCATAACTGCCATATAATAATATATGCATATCGAAAGAGGAAATGTAATTAGGGTTAAGCTTTGTGCGTAATTAGAAATTGAGGGCTTATTCTAACCTAAAAGCTTGTTACTTTTTCAGACTAATAATATGAAACTTAACAAATATAATGAATGTGTGGAAGAACGATAGAAGGGAAAAGAAAACTTACTAGTCAGTCAAATGACGAAGCTCTTTTTCAGATGATTAAAAATCGAGTAAGATCAACGTTAAGTAAGCAGAAAACAAACGTCAACACTTTGATCACTTGCTTATTTATTACCTAAGGAATCGCCGATCAAGAAACGATTCATCGAAGCCCATTTGTTGAACTCATTGGGATCGGAAGGTGTTCTCCATGACATGTTATATCCGCCGACAACAAAGTCTCTCGCCTGACAAATGGAGAGGGTAATAAGAAGCAGTGCAAAAGAAGAGAGAATGGCTGTTATCAAAGACGCCATTTTTTTAAAGAAAAGTGAAGTTCTGCAAATGTTCGTAGCTGAGAATTATTATAATGAATGAGAGAGCAGCCAATGAGTTGGGTTATTTATAGTGTTGTGCGAGAGAAGGGCTTATTAGGGTTTTGCTGTGAGAATATCCTAGGTTTAAAGATTGTGTCACGTGAGAGACACGGACTAAGAACGTTGTATCGTAGGCTGATCTTTGAAAATTGAAATGGTAATTACACGATTATAGGGGGCACTAAATGTTTTCCATTTATAAGGCGTTACGCGTCAACGTTTGTTAAATCCATAAAAAACGGTAATCAGAATGAGAAGAACGAATCTTTCTTATATTGTTAATATTTAGTTCTGATTAATCCCATAATTTACTAGTCATTAGGGGGTCATTAAGACACTAATAGGATAGTACTCCATTGAATAGGGCATATACCTATAACGATTCACAGTACCAAAATTAGACTTGCGCTTGGTTTATTAGATAAAACCAAAAAAGAGGATGAAGAAAGCGTCAACACGGATAAGCATACACTTCATATTATGTTCTTCGGCAAAACGGATAAGCCTTTACATCGTTTTAACTATACTTCGAGCAAGAAATTATGTACAACAAACAAGCAAATAAGCATTTATCTATATACATAGTTGATTCCTTTCGTTATTACATATATATACTATAACAAAGAGCCTTTGTTTCTTATTCCAAGTACCAGAGAAATTCCTTGCGCAGCACTTTCAGCAGCAGCTTTCTTTGCCGTACAAGGTTGTCCGTAGCACTCTTAACAATCCATATGGCCCTTCTTCATTATCTAGCGTTGCCTTAAACGTATATCTTGAAATTATAGATTCATGCATGGAGTTACCATGTGGCATATTTTATCCATTACAATATACATGCCATGGACCTAATGGATTCGATAAATAAAACTCTCTCTCTAAGGTGGCTGGGTCCCACTACATCGCAGCATTCGAAAATGGGCGGTTAGCAGCGCAGAGCTCATAGAGACGACATTTCGCCGATGCATCATCATTGTAAGTTCCTACGAAGCATTACTTTATTTGTTTGATTTGTTAATTTGAACTAAGAAACGCAAAGTAGAATGGGGAAGATGATGGAAGATTAGAAGACCATAGAAATAGATTGTTGAATGTATTCTTGTTAATCACTCCTCTGTTACATCAATGAGTCTCGATATATAGCAAAGCAATGAAATGGTACTGAAGAACAATAAAGTGGTACTACATAACAATGAAATGGTACTGCAGAACAATGAAATGTGTCTACAGAACAATGAAGTGGTACTGGCGAAATCGGATCCTTAAAACTAAAAGATTTCTGACAGGGACATGAAACCGATTTTAAAACTGAAATGGGCCCTGAATCATAATTAACACAAATTGGTGATATCATTAAGAAATATCTCGAATATGTTGTAGTTTGGGAACCGTATTTACACCTGTCACATGCCTCTCACACACACACGCCGTGTCTTCCATCTATATATAAATCAAAGGAACGAACCACAATAATCATTTTAATCAATTTCTCTTCTCTGAGTCACGCAACGCACGACTATGGCGCTGGCCGGCGATGGGATGTTCCGAGGAGCGGCGCCGCTGATGGAGAGCTGTCTTCACTGCGGCGACACAGCCGTCGAGCGCCGTCCGTACCACAAGTACTGCAGCTGCGCGCTCCACAAGAACGGCGCCGGCGGCCGTGTGTCACATCCGTCCAAGAGCAGTTCGGTCTCTTATCCGATGAGGCGATCGTGGAGCGAGGGAAGCCTGGCGCTCGTCGGCGGCGTCGGATCTGCTGCGGCGGCGGCGTCGCCGGATCTGAAGAGGACGGAGTCGCGAGAGTCTCTGATTTCTTCTAACGGGTTCTGATTTCTAATTTCTGATTTGGCGGACGATCGATGATTCAATTAATTCATTTTAGGGTTTCGGTGTTGGATTGAATTAAATGATCCTTTGCCTTTTTCATTAAAATTGGCTTCGCTTTCATTAATTGGTTTGGCTCTGCTATGCTATGCTAACTTTTTCAACGTTCCTTTTATTTTTCTGTGGAGATGAAATTCTTGTGGTTTGTAAAGAGGCCCAATTAATCTAATCTTACACGACGGCCCAAGTTATGATAGCCCAACCCAATAATAATTTTCAGCCCACTAATTAGGTCCTTGGTCAGGATATGAATAATCTTGCCCAATTTTCAGGCCCAATTATCCTTCGGTAAACGCCTATTCGTTTAACCCCTCATACAACGTAAATGTAATAATATGTCAATATCTTCGTAAGTATGCAATCAAATTGAGTTTCCTTAATTTGGCAATAGCTATATAACATAGGCCCACCAGGCAGGTAAGATTTACATGTCATACCAAAGTACCACCCAGCTTTTTTTTTTTTTTAATGTTAATGATAAATTCAACTTGAAAACTATTTGCCTTATGTTTATTTCTCTAGTCAAATCGTAAGATTTCTTCAAATCGATTAGTCTCTAGAAGATTGAAGACATAATACACTGTATATAGTCAAAAGTGCTGCTGTCCCCACCACGTTTTGTGTTTGGTTGGACAAATGCCTCACCAAACTGTTGATCCTCACAGCTGTGTTTCACATGACAACTTTGTAGAAATATATTGACCAAAGGCAAAGAAAAAGGCACCATCCATTATTATGTCTATCAGATGTCATGTAGATGTACTGATTAAACATATAAACTCCCCATTAGATTAACAAACTACAATAAATAGTACAAATTTGTATTCAATCAAAAATCATTCACGTGAAGAGATACACAACATTTCCGCAGCCATCAAGTGGGCACTAATATCATCCATTAGTGAAACTATGGTCGATAGACCAAACTTTCATCTTTCGAATGAAAATTATAAAAAAAAGGTACCAATGAG